>JAMJFZ010000199.1:31260833-31862916 GCA_026225945.1 Cricetomys ansorgei
TTTTTTAAAAAAACACACTCTTGATAGCTGAAGACTTGGTCAGGGTTAGAGATCAAGAGCAATGGAAGCCTGGTTGCTAGGGCCCACAAATTTCATTGATGAGAGACAAATCTAAGTATAAAAAATGCATTTCTATGCCTACTGCTGTGCTTGAACTTACTTGACCACAATTAATTTGATTTTTCCTAGTTTTTACAATTATTAAATTACTGATGAGTTTTTGTACATGTGGCATGTAGACTGCACATATTCTCCTTTACTTAAGAGAAACAAAAAGACCCCTGACTTAAAGTTTCTAGTTAATAACAAACCTGTCTCACTGTGTTAACTACATAAGAATTGTATTAAGTTAGAATACTGTGATGTGTACCTGCCAACTACAAAAGAAGCTGGCTGTGAGAATACTTGACTTGCTTAAACTCTATTAATCTATAATGGAAAAATTATTGTTTCTGGGATATGGATGTAAGGTGGGTAAAAAATAAATAGAAAACTGGTTGTTTGTGTGTAATCATGTGTGGGTATTGAAAACAACCTGTTTTTTTTAACATATAACTTGCAATCTTCCACTGGGAAAAATAGGACTTGTGATTATGATATGATTTCTTCTTACATAGATGGCATTGTTTAAAAGGTATATAGGTGTATGGGAAACAAAAAGAAAGAAGAAAGGGCCAGATGCTGGTGGCAGAAAGCTTTAATCCCAGTACTTGGGCTACAGAGGCAGGTGGATCTCTGTGAGTTTGAGGCCAATCTCCTCAAGAGAGTAAGTTCCAGGTCAGTCAGAGTTACAACAGAGAAACCAAGTCTCAAAAACCAGAGAAGGGAAGAGTGAAGCTTGCAAGATGCGTGAGTAATATCTATGTGTGTTGAAGCTTTGCTGCTTTCATAAGGAAGAAGAAGCTTACAAAAGGAGACTTATAAGATGTATGAGTGAGATGTTTATATGTTGGAGCTTTGTTTCTTTCACAAGAACAAGAGGAAGCTTACAAAATAGGTATGGGTGAGGTATGTTGTTAAAACTTGCAAGATTGTGTGTGTGTGTGTGTGTGTGTGTGTGTATACGTGTGCGCATGAGATGTGTGTGTGGGTGTTGAAGATTTGCCTCTTCTACAAGCTCTGTGCATGTGTGTGTGTGTGCGTGTGTGTGTGTGTGTTTTGTGGGAATAAAGTCTTCATCCACAAGATATGAATAAATATGTCTGTGTGTGATTTTATGTAGAAGATATGGGGGAAAAACTAGAATGAGGATAGAAGTTTAAAGGAAGAAAGAAACATGAATAGAGAATGTGTGTATATTTCTCACCCATGAGATGTCTGTGTATTCCCCCCCTCCCACAGCTGACTCTAAAACTCCTCTTTGGAACCCTAACCTGCAGGACTTTGTTGATACACAAGAATCTCTCTCTCTTTCTCTCTCTCCCTCCCCCCTCTCTCTTTCTCTCTCTCTCTCTCTTTCCCTCTCTATTACATTAGTCATCTGTCTCCACACTTCTCCAGGAGCCCCTGACCTCAAGTCAAAGCTGGACTTCGATATTTCCTGTTATCTGTTTGAAATAAAATAAAATTGCTTTTTTGAGCATGGTTGAAAAAAGTTCATTAATTCTCTTCTATGTCCCTCTGTAATGTTTTTCTTGGAAGTATTGATTTATAGCTTCCATGAAACTGCAATTTTTAAATAAAATAAAATTCCATCACTTCTTTGGTTGCAAGGTACAACTTTATAATGATGAGAAAAATGCTGGTATTTTAAAGAAAAGTTGTAAGATAAAATATTGGCATGAGAAAGGTGTATAATATTCTTAGAACTGGCATTTTTGGAAATTTATACTTGGATCTTAGTTAATAGTTTCATTAGTGTGTGATAATCTAAAACTCAAACATTAAAATTCAAACATTAAATAGGTCAAAACCCCTAAGGTTGATTATTTTTGTAAGTACAAGTAAATTTCCCAAGATATAATTAACAAAAAATAATTTTCAAATATTTAAAGATAATTACTTACATTTTTAAAAGGGGATTACTTAACAGACCACTAAAATATTATAGAACATGTAAAAATTGATGAGGGAAAGCCAATGAAGCCTCAACCCTACACACACAAAGTATTACAGGCAACTAAAGACTGATGAGAGAAGGAGAAATAGTTTTCTCCTAGGGAAAGCACAGTGATTGGTTATCCAATATCAAATAGTCACCCCTGAAAACATACACACAAGTAATATTACACAGACTGAGAAGTCTAGCAACAATTAATGAAAAAAATATGACATTAAATTGAAAGAGAGCAAGGCACTATATGGGAGAGTTTGAAGGGGGTAAAGGAAAGGAGAAACGATATAATTAAAATCTCAGAAATAAAAGAAGAAATGAAAAAAATGAAACTATTATATAATACTTTGTTATTCTATATAATAAAATCAAAATGAATAAATGCATTTCCAAGCACAAATTCCTGATATACTAGCTATTGGAGAGATATGGGGACTAGAACAGTTAGAGCATGGTCATAAATAAATAGCTCAGAAAGTAAACTATTGACCACATATTCCTATGACTGCTAATTATGTTCACTGTACTCCATAACTGGGGTCTTCTGAAGGCCTGTACATACTGCTTAAGATTTTTGACAGTATTACTAGTAAACTTTATTGAGTGCCAGCATAACCACACTTATAGTCACATAAGAAAATGAAATAGGATTTTTTTATGTCTCAAATGTAGACACACATTTACTTGTTGAGAAATCTTCAATGATTTCCTATTCACACAGTTTGTACACACAGCTCTTTTTAGGCTATGGTAATGTCCTCTTACTGGCTTGAAAGGTAAAAAAAAATGCATGAAAGAAATTAAAACTTTCTGTAAGTCTGTACACGGCTTAAAACTACAGTTTGGAAAATATTGAAGATGAAACATGTGATATATTGTAGAGGAATATTTAATATTTCAATCCAGTAACATGGCTGCTCTGGGAAAGGATCACATTCAAGGTCTGTGTGATCCAGCTGGAATGCAGCACACACCTTTAAGTAACCCAACTAAGAAGGCAATGGTGGAACACACATTTAATCCCAGCTCTGGAATATAAAAGGAAGCTGTTAGTTCAGAGGTAGGTCATGCTTCTCAGTTCATAGCTCTCAGTTCATGGTTAAGTGAGTAGCAGTAGAGATTGAGAGAATGGATGGAGATTGCGTCAGAACATACTAGTCAACTGAGAAATAGAAAGTCAGAGGCAGACTGAGGTACACAACTTTAATCCCAAGTCTGAGAGTGAGTCAGAATGAAAACTTGAAAGAGTGACTTCTGAGACAAATCGAAGTAAAGAGCAGGCAAAGTGACAAATCAGAGGAAGAGTTAGAAGAGTGAGTCAAAGGGAGGACACACCCAACTCTTATTATAGAAAAGCAGGCTCTCAGCTCAGACAGTCAGGCAGTCAAAGAATCAATCAAATAAGACACAGAAGCAGTTTGGAAGAAAGAGTCATTTAACTCCAAGAGTCAGTTTGAAGCCAAACAGAGCCATTCAGTCAGAGACATTGAAAAAATCAGCCAGAGTCAGAAGAGTTCAGTCAGAAACAGTGAGATGGCTCAGGTCAGTTTGAACCAACAGCTTTGAGAAGAGCTTGAGCCAGAACACTGAGTGAAATGAATCAGCCAACCAGAAGAGTCAATTGAGTTCAGTACAGCTCTGAGTTCAGAAGGAGCTAGTCAGAGTGAAGTCAGTCAGCAGTAAGTCTTAGATGTTAAAATGTTCTAGATTTATGTTTGAAGATTAGATGGTACAGAGGCTAAAACCCTCTAAGGACCAGGGATTTTAATGAACTGAAGAATAAACTATCTTTTGCCCTGAATCTATAGCTAGAAAATAGAGAATTGCAAGAAAACAGCTGCTGAAAATACAGGGTCGGAAAAGAAGCCTAAAAGAGAAAAAGTAATAAGAAAACAAATTGACTGAAAGAAGAGATTATCACAGAGCTGGACCCTGTGTGATGACATGGGGCTATGTTATGAGAACTGGCCAGCACTCAAGAACATTGATTTAAGTCCAGCAGTGTGGTGAATAACTATTTATTACTTATTTATTCCTACTTTTTTCTTTAAGACATGGTGCATATCATAAAATGTTTTCACATTTGTTTTTACACAGCACTGCTCTTTTTAAAATTCTTCTGTGAGTTTTCTAGTCTACATCATGAAGGCTCTTAAGATATTTTCCCCATTCTGTCATACTTCTATATTGTTTAGGGTATGTGGAATCACACTACACATACATTCATATGCAAACCAAAATGTCAGAAATCAAACCAGCAATTTCTCCAATACTGTTGTGAGTCTTCACGTAGCACCAAGAAGTAATTTCTTTTGAATCAAGCAGTAACTTTGCAGCTACTACAAAAAAACATGACCATAATTCCTTAAAACTTCCAGAAATTCAATTGGCTTGAAAGAATATCACTACTCACAAATGATGTGTGACTAATTTCCAGGTTTTGTTTTGGTATATAGCTCCATCCTGCCCTAGTACTTGACTTTATTCACCTTATATTACTTTATTCAATCTTATATTACCTCGTGGAAGCCAATGAAAATGGACATTGCCATGCCCACTGTTTGGAGGCTAGCATTTGTTATTTTAATTTTTCTGAATCATATCTTTGGGGTATTTACACATTCGGAACTTGATGTTCAGGGATTAGACAAATCAGAGCTACTTTCTGCTGACTAAAACAAATCTAAAATCTATATAGATATAAGCAATAGAAAATAGCTCAAATTCTGGTCAGGAAAATTTACACAACCATGCTGCAAGGTGAATCAATGTAATAAAGAATGAAGACTCTATGTCATTTAAATGAACAAACTTCCAAAATTCCAAAATGGTTTATTTAATTATTCAATCAATATCTTGAGTAACTCATAGGAACTTTAGAGAGATCTAGTTGATTAGCAGTATAAAATAACCTATGGCCAAAAATAAAGAAAAATTAAGATTATCAGTAAGTTTTCCTCACTGTCTGCTTTGATATTAAAATAATTGTATTAACTAAACTTGCCAAATTATGTAACTCAACATAAAAATGAATTCATCGATTGGCACATTATTTATTTGCAGACTCACATTAGGAGACACAGTGTTGATCACCACATTATCTTACTGTGTTTATCAGGAAGCTGAGCCCTAAAAACTGCACATTAAGATAGTGACTAATAGTCATTCAAAGGGCAGTAGAAACTGGTGTTAAAAGTACCCACTCTACTTTAAACTTTCACTATACTTTACAAACAAGAATTTGTAGGATTCAGGATTAATCATGATTTCCTTTTTTGGTATTTATCTTTCTGTGGTGAGTTGTTTTAGGAAAATGTTCCAAAGATGCTATAAAACCTTATAACTTCTAAAAATCATGAATTCTCTAGACTTTTACAGCAACTATAACAGGCATTTGGCCTCTACTGCATTTAAATCTTTTATGATCACTTCTCATTGGTTGAAGATAAACACATAACCCAAAGGCAAAGATGTTCTAAGCAATTCCTTCCTGTAAAATACTTTGGAAAGGGAAAAACAGTTCTTATCTGCCAAACACATGACCCTACTCAGGTATAGAGCCCACACCTTGCATTTCCCATTCTCTATACAAAATCGGCCTGTGAATGGTTCCAGTAAAGAATATTAACATATATTAAATTGATTGAACTAACATCTACTATTTATCATGTTCTCCCCTGAGAAATGTTCTACAGTTTCCATGAGTGAGGAATTGTCCATTATGCCTTCATGAGTTTTCTCTTGCATCTCCAGATGACTGCCACTAAGATAAGAGACAAACTAAGACACTCATAATTGCTTGCATTTCCTTCCCATCATTGATGGTTTTTTTTTGCCTTTATGAGATATCTCCACCTCATACAGGCAGAAATAGTGACAATATTTTTAAAATAGGAATTTAGAGTTGATCTAGAATCTTTCCTTCTATTGGCTAGCCTTCATAGCACCAGAAAATCCATTTTAGGCTGTGGGAAAAGAAAAGTCATCAAACTACTTACTCAAGTATGGCTCCTGAGAGCTAAACTAATTATCATGAGTAGAGGTATGCCCTGTGGTACAATAGTGGTATAACTTTTATAGTGGTAACCATCTACTTTTGGATTGGATATGAGGCATACTCCCCAGGAGGGATTCATATCTAGTTCTATACAACCTGATAATGTGTTCATAACTGGGAAGTTCAAGACACTAGAAAAGAACATACAATTATCATTTTGCAAAAAAAGGTCATGTTGTCAAACTGTTTCCTAACTTCTATGGTTACTCCAATTTAAATACACATACCTAAAGTTCTAAAGCTACAGTCCTTCTGAAGGGGGGCATATATCTGGGTTTTCTGGGTTTTCTGATTGATAACACAATTAAAATTTCTGTGTGAAAATAAACAAAAAGTTTTCAAAAGAAGGAATAAAAATAGTCAAGAAACATCTTTCAAAATGTTCAACATTTGGAGCTGAAAATGTGGCTCAGGAGTTAAGAATGCTTGGTCCTCTTAGAAAGGACTAGAATTGGGGTCCCAATACTGACATGGTGGCTCAGAACTGCCTGCAATTCAAGTTCTAGGAGATCCCACAGCATCTTCTACCTATGCTTTGTCCTGTAACCATGTAACCCACATAGTTTCATTTGGACAGATACATACACACACACACAAAATAAAAATTTTAGGTGTTCAATATCATAAATACAACTGAACGCTAATTTAGGATATCATCTTATCCTAGTCAGAATGACTAAGATTAACAAGTGAATGAAAAGTAATGCTGGCATATTTATTGTTGGAACTGATGGGAACTCCAAACTGATGCAGCCAATATGAAAACTAGCACAATCTTGAGCAGTGGTTCTCAACCTCCCTAATGTTGTGACCCTTTAATATCATTCCTCGTGTTGTGTTAACCCCCCAACCAGAAAATTACTTTTTGTTGTTATCTCATAACTGTAATTTTGCTACTGTTATGAACCATAATGTAAATATCTGATATGTGGATGGTCTTAGTCAGCCCCTGTGAAAGGGTCATTTGGGTCACAACTCACAGGTTGAGAACCTCTGGTCTAGAGACTCATAAATATCTAGAAATAGATCTACCATATGATTCAGCTCTACCCTAAAGATTCTATATCCTCTTGCAGATATATGTGTTTATTCAAGTTCATTGCCATTCCATTCACAATAGCCAGGAAATGAAGGGAGAAAATGTCTAGATGTCTATCAATTGATAAATTGATAAATGTGGTATGTATACCAAGTAGAATATTATTCAGATATCAAGAGAAATAAAATTTGCAAATAAATGAATGGACCTGGAAACAATTTTTCTGAGTGAGGCAGCCCTTGTCCTCTTATTTACCTCCACCTTCTGTCACCACCTTCTCTTCCCTACAAATCACTTTCTCAGTTCTCTATCTCTCCTTCTTTCTCTTTCTCTCTTTCTCTTTAGTGGGATTCATCTGTATTGCCAGGTTTTGGGGAACACCCACTGGAACCTGGTGGACTCACTATTAGATACGCAAATGGAGACACTGGCCATCACTCCTCTAGGATCCATCAGTAGCCAATGGTTGATCCACAGAGCAAAAATCCCACAAACTATTACTCTAAAAGGAATTGAAAATATATCTAAATGTAATATGAGTCCTAACTCTCCCCCAAAAAAGCTAGAAAATATGTTTGTGAAGCATTTGAGTAAAGTTTAACATGAATTAAATTTTAGAGAATGCCAAGATTTGTTAAACATCATAGGTGTGGAAACTGTATTATGACTATACATATATATGAAACTTCTTTTGTAATAAAGTACTTATAAGAAAATTCTGTCAGGAATATGATTGATTTTAAAAATTATACAGGAATAAGGAGAGCTAATGGCATAATATTGACATTTATTAACTCTTGAGGGTACGTTCACGAAGCTTCACAATTTAATATACTGTTATGCATGCATAAAGAAATCCTTAATAAAATAATGATACACAGGTAATCTGAAATGTGTATGTTTATTTGTATATGGTTATATACATACATATAAAAATAATGCAATGGAAATATTAAAACTAATATGCATTATCATGTTTACATTCTCTTTCATCCCCCAAGGGCCTTCACTAGTAAGTTTCTGAAAAAATCTTTCTTTCAGCATTCTACAAATAGCATCCTGAGAGTATCATGGGTTCACATGAAGAAATACTAACAAATGACATAAAATTTGCTGTATTATTGCAGACAATGAATACTTATTGAATAAATTACATTTAATTACAAAGAAAACTTTTTGGGTCTAACTTGTGAAAAATTACATTTCATTGATAGAAACTTTCCTTATAAAACTTTAAACAAAGTAGAATACAGGTTCTTTTTAACACACAAGGAAATATATCCATTCACCCATCTATTTATATGCTCTCATTTTATTGATTGTCTTTATTAATCTGATACAAGATTTCTTAAAATACTTTCATGTGCTCTTTTTGTTCATGACATGCCTTACCTTTGACATGTAGATCTAGAAATATGCAGCAAAGGTTCTTTGTATTGTATTCATCTAACACAGAATCTGTAGCACAGTTTTATCCAAGTGACAATTTGTCTTTACAAGACACAGTCTTCTTAGACAAAACTGAGAAAAATCAAGACTGGTCCAAACTCTACCTGTGCCACCATAACTCGTCAAACACACAAACCCATATGCTATAGTCAGGACAGCATAGCTACTATAAAATCAAGATAATTCCAGAAAATATAGCAATGTCTATAATCTCACATCAACCTACAATTTGACTTATAATTTGAGACTTAACTATAAGCACAAGTATCTACAAAAAAAGGTCCTATAATTTGAAGTCACTTACCTGAAGAAGTTCATTTTCATTTTGTTTTATTATAGGAAAATTAGTTATATATCCAATATTAGATCCATTGGAGATGGTTCATACTTGTTTATTTTTATTTATATTGTGCCTTTGGTTTTTCTGTAACAGTTCCTTTTATACTATTCTTAGTTTTATTATGAGAACTTGGAGAGGTTTTAGTGAGTTTCTCATTTACATATTATTTATCATTTAATTTATCAACCATAATCTTAATATTTACTAGGTTTTAAATGTAAAGAGTCTCTTACTGTTTTGTACACTTATCCACCTTTTCCTCCTTGATAGCATTTTAGAAGGATATTGGAAATTTGGGAGATATGGTCTAGCTCCAAATAAGTCTCCAAGGGCATACCTTTGAAGGTCATACCAGACTCCATGTCCATTCTTCTTTCTCTATTTCCTGCCTCCAGTGAGGTAAACAGCCTTTGGTACATACTTGTGCCTCCACAACATTCTACCTAAGCTCATAGGGCCAACTGACTATAGGCTTTGTATCCTCTGAAAATGTGAACAAAAATAAATAATTATGAGATAGAGAGATGGTTCTGCAATTAAGACCAGTTAAGAGTTCAGTTCCCAGCACCCCTATTGGGCAGTTCTTAACTACCTATAGCACCATCTCCACAGAATCCATGGGTTTCTTCCAAATCCTGCCGGTACATGCACACAAGTGGCAGACATTCATACAACCACAAAACTCTTACCAGAAATCACCACATAGACCTATAATCACACCAAACCTAGATGCCCAGATGACAAGGTAAGAACACAATCAATAAAAGGTAGGCCAATATGTTACCACTAGAGCCCATCTATCCTACAACAGTAGGCCCTGAATATTTCAACATAGCTGAAACACACAAAAAGACCCTAAAATCAACTTTATGAAAGTGATAGTCCTTAAAGAGGAAATTAATAAATCTCTTAAAGAAATCCAGAAAAATACAAACAATTGGAAGAAATGAAAGCCAAGAAAAAAGAAACAAGCAGTTTAAGAAAACAAATAAAACTGCTTAAGACCTGAAAATGGAATAAAAACAATAAAGAAAACACAAACTGAGGGAATTCTGGAAATGAAAAAGTCTAGATATGTGAGCAGAACTACAGAGACAAGCTTCACAAAAAGAATACAAGGGATGAAACAGAGAATTTCAGGCATTGAGAATATGATAGAAGAAATGCATCAGTCAAATATTAATATTAATATTAAAATATTAAAAATATCTAAAAAAATTTCTAACACAAAATATCCAGAAAATCTGGGACATTGTGAAAATACCAAACCTAAGAATAATAAGAGTAGAGGAAAGAGAAGAATGCCTGCTCAAAGGCCCAGAAAATATTTTCAACAAAATCGTAAAAGAAAAATTTCCTAACCTAAAGAAATAGATGCCTATAAAGATACAAGAATTATAAAGAATGCAACATAGACTGCACCAGAAAAGAAAGTCCCCTCATCACATAATTATCAAAACATTAAGCATTCAGAACAGAGAAAGAATATTTAAAGCTGCAAAGGAAAAGGAACAAGTAACCTATAAAGGCAGAGCAATTAGTAATACAATTCTCAGTGGGAGACTGTAGGAGCCAAGAGGATACAGAAAAATATTAAATCCTTTAATCCAACAGCATGGCTGCTCTAGCAAGGGATCACTTTCAGAGGTCTGTGTGATCCAGCTGGAATGCAGATCTTGTGCTAAATGCTAATCCTATCCTAGCACATGCCTTTAATACCAACTCAGAAGGAAGCTATGGCACACACCTTTAATCCCAACTCTCTTGATATAAAAGGAGCAGTCAGTTGAAAGAAAGCAGAGCTCAGAGGAGTGTTCACAAAAAGAAACCAAGTAGAAGCAGAAATAGAAGCAGAGCTCAGAGAGAGAAATAAGGAAGAAGCAGAGGCAGAACTTAGAGAGGAAAAGCAGAGACAAGAAGCAAGGAAGAAGCAAAGGCAAAACTCAGAGTGAGAAGCTAGTTCAGTAAGGCAGATTGAGTGAAGTCAGCTCACAGAAAGTTCAGTTCAAGAGAAACCAAGAATGGAGACAGGCCATAATAAATAGCGAGAAAGCAGAGTCAAAAGCAATTTACAATTTACAACTTACAACTTGGAGTTCACAGTACAGCTCAGAGTGAAAAAAGGTAGTTTAGAAGACAGCAAGTCACAGTAATACTTTGTCAGTATTAAGTCTCAGATGCTAAAACCTTCTACATTTGCAGATTAGATTGCTTGGAGGCTGAAGTCTTCTAGGTCTAGGCTTAAGATTAGATGGTATGAAGACTGAATCCCTCTAGAACTAGGGTGTGAATTAGCAAAGAATAATCTGTCGTCTGCCCTAAACCCACAAGAAAAATAAATTACTAAATCAATGTTTACATCTATGCCTACTGAATGGCCTGAACTGATGTTATAAAGACTCCAAGAGACCACTGATGCCAGCCCAGACTACTATAACCAGCAAAACTTTCAATCTTCACAGATGAAGAAAACAAGATATTCCATGATAAAGTCATTTTTAAAAAATATCTATCTACAAATCCAGTCCTACAGAAGGTGCTAGAAGCAAAACTCCAGTGCAAGGAGATGTATTATGAAACGAAAACACAGAAAATAAATAATCTCACACCAGCAGAACCAAAAGAAGGGAAAAAAACACAGGTACTCGCTCTCTCTTTCTCTCACATAAAATACCACCACCACCACCACCACCACGTTCAATTGTCATAGCTTTTGTTGTTTATCCTTCTTCATGGAGACTGAGGAACCCATCCCAGGGACTAGAGCTGGACTCCAACCCCCACAGTAACACTCCTCCATTGTTGGTGGGAATGCAAACTTGCACAACCACTAAGGAAATCAATATGACAGTTCCTCAGAAAATTTAGAAATTGATCTACCTCAAGACCCATCTATACCAGAATTTGGCATATACTCAAAAGATGCTCCGACCTACCACGAGGATACTTGCTCAACTATACTCATAGCAGCTTTATTAAAAAAATAGCCAGAAACTAGCCTAAATGTCCCTCAACCAAAGAATGTATAAAAAAATGTGGCATATATATATATACAATAGATTATACTCAGCTGTTTAAAAAAATTGGCATCATGAAATTTGCTAGCAAATGGATGGGACTAGAAAAACAATCATCATGAGTCGGGTAACCCAGACCCAGACAGATAAAATGGCTTTTAGGCCATTAAGTGAAAAATAATCATGCTACAATTTACAGACCCAGAGAGGCTAGATAACAAGGATGGCTCTAGAAGGGCTCCATATATCTCCCTGGGAAGGGGAAATAGAACAGATTTTTGCAGGTGGACTAGGGTGTGTAGGGATGGCAGCTGGAGGGATCCAGTTGGGGAGAGGGATGGAAGGAGCAAGTAAGGAGAGAGATGGCCGGAATTGGAGGGAATGTGGAGGATGAAGTAGAAATCTAGTGTAATGGGACATTCCTGGAATCTATGAAGGTAATCCTAATGAACATTACTGTTAATGAAGGGTATGGAGCCTGAACTGACTATTTCTGTAAACAGGCAAGGCTCTGAGTGGTGGGGCTTGTGGAGCTGGGAAACCAACCCAGGCACAAAACATTCTACCTACAATCTGTCCTGTTTGCAAAAAGTGCTGGGGCAATGGGGGCACAGAAATTGTGGGAGTAGCCAACTGATGACCAGTTAACTTGAAGTCCAAGCTGCAAGAGGAAGCCCATACATGACCCTGCCTGGATGGCCAGGAACTGGAGATTGGATAGTCCAGAAATCTAGGGTAGAAATAAACACAACTAGCCAAAAAAGAAAGGAAGGAAGGAAGGAAGGAAAGAAGGAAGGAAGGAAGGAAGGAAGGAAGGAAGGAAGGAAGGAAGGAAGGAAGGAAGGAAGGAAGGAAGACAGAGACAGAGATGAAAGAAAGAAAGAAAGAAAGAAAGAAAGAAAGAAAGAAAGAAAGAAAGAAAGAAAGAAAGAAAGAAAGAAAGAAAAAAGAAAGAAAGACAAATGATTCCTAATGATATTTCACTATACGCATACATCAGTATCTTGTTATCAGAGAGCTTTCCTCTAGCAGCAGACAGGAAAAAGTGGGTACAGAGATGCACAAATAGATCTTACACAGAAAGAGTCTAAATTGGAAGTCCCCATTTGGTCCCTCCCCTAGTAGCTCAGGGAGCCTCGTAGAAGGGGGAGAGGAAAGATTGTAGGAACCAGAGGGAATCAATGAGACCAGGAGAATATGGCCTACTAAATGAACTAAACAGGATTCATATGGGCTCATACTGTCCAAAGTGAAAAGTATGGAGCCTGCTTGGGTCTGTACCAGTTCCTCTATGTTGTGGAAGTTTATTTTTAGTTATGTATAAAATGTTTTATGCACTGTTGGGTGAGGGGCTAAGCTAGGTCTTAGTGTTTTGTATTGTTTGCAGGTGTTGGATTTCTGTGGGGGTTGGTTAATTGCTAATGATCTGTATATGCTATCAGTAGAACACCTAAGAAGTTCTGAATCAATATCCACCATTGAGTACAGTGCTGGCCATGACAGAGGTTCCCTTTGCTGAGGTCTGACAGGGTTGGCACCAATGAATATGCCTCCATGTCTCCATTGGCGAGCTGCTACAGCTCTAGGTATATTCCAGGCTTGCTAGTTTAGTGCTTTTGTGAAACATCTAGCAATGGGAATGGTGGTATCTCTGACTCTCCTGTCTCCTCTTGGGATCCTTTTTACCTACTGGGTTGCCTTGTCCAACTTTGATATGAGGGTTTGTGCCTTGTCTTACCATATCTTCTGTATTGTTTGGCTGATACTGCTTGGAGGGCTGCTATTTTTTGAAGGGAAATGGAAGGGAAGTGGTTTTGAGGGTAAAAAGAGGTAGGAAAAGCTTGGAAGAACAGAGGCAGGGGAAACTGCAGTCAGGATATTTTATATGAGAGAAGAATCTACTTTCAATTTGAAAAACAAAGAAGTTTCTGGCTTCTATTTTGCCCTCAGTAAGTACCACTTTCAGGAGACAATGATGTTTCATAGTGATGGAGCATAGGGAACTATGTAGTGTTAATGAGTTGTATTATCGGGAACATGAGAGTTATTGGAATTATGCACTTTTGTACACATACCTATCAGCCAAGTTTAACTGCCCAAATAATGGCATTTTGTCTAATGTTACCACTTTGGTAAAGCTTTATAAATGTATAAATAGATCTTAAAGAACTGGGTCTTGGGCAGTTCTTTTCTATTTTTCTGCCATTGTTCAACTAGGATAGATAGACTATATATATATATATATATATATATATATATATATATATACATATTCTTCTTAGGTGTTCTACTGATAGCATATGCAGATAGTTAGCAATTAACCAATCCCCACAGAAATCCAACACCTGCAAACAATACAAAACACCAAGACCTAGCTTAGCCCCTCACCCAACAGTGCATAAAACATTTTATACATAACTAAAAATAAACTTCTACAACATAGAGGAACTGGTACAGACCCAAGCAGGCTCCATACTTTTCACTTTAGACAATATTATATATATATATATATATACATATATATATATATATATGTGTGTGTGTGTGTGTGTGTGTGTGTGTGTATGTATATATTCTATCATAGTATATATTGTATATATCTATCATGTATGTGTGTGTACATATATATACTTACAAGATTTGGTTTAACAATATATTCTTATATAACTTAATTAAAATTACAACTTAATCAAAGCATAAAATGCATTAATAACTTACAATAAAAATATAGAATTAAGTATTCTCCTTTTTTAAAATAACTATCTTAGGTATTTTGTTACAATGATGAAATACACAATAGCATACTAGGTAAGCATAGTAGTCTCCAATGTCTGAGTCCCTGATTGTATCTTATATAATTGTGTCTCACTTCCTCAATCATACAATTCTATATTTTTTCTTCAAAATCCCCCAAAGGAGTATGCATTTTCTTTTCATTTTATTCAGAAGTGAGACAATGGTGTTTTACAGGACATGATACCACTCAGGCAAAACTTCCAGTTTGAGTTAAGTCCATTTTCTTTTTGATTTTCAATAAACTACATTTTCCTCAAAGTTCATTTTTAAAATAATCTTATCTGAAAAGTTAAAAGGCTTAATGAAGAACTAACGAGATGGCTAAATGTTTAATAGCACTTACTGCGCTAGCAGAGGACCTAGTTTTGATTCCCAGCATCGATATGCAGACTCACAATTGTCTATAACTCCAGTTCCCTTGATGTTATCTGTGTTTTTCTTAATAATCATTCCACTGATATAACTGTGGTCTGTATACTATGACAAATGAAAACATTGACTTAAAAGTATATAAACATGAGGACAGAGCACCTGACTCTGTCTCAGGGTGTTTCAGTATCATAATGGGGCAGCAATAATGAGAAGAGTAGAGCAAACTAACAATATCATTATAGCCATAGATAGTGCATCTCTAAAGTCTCATCAGAGAAGCTTCTATTTGCAGTAGATGCTGATTAATACAGAGTCCCACAGCTTGTCAAAGAACAGAGAATAATTGACTCTGGAGTTCTCAGCCCTAATTGGGACATCTGTATTACATTCTCTCCTCCTGAGGCTCAGGGATTATTGTTAAAGAAGTAGAAAGATTGTAAAAGTCAAAAGTGGTAGATGACTGCAAGGAAACAGTGTTTTCTTGACACAACAGGACATAGCACATATGAATTCACATTGAATGTGACAGCATCCTTGAAATCTGTGCAAGTTCAAAATAGACAAAAACATAAAAAGGTGAACAGCTCCCCTAGCTCCCCTAAGGACTCTTGGAAATTGACAGCTTCTGGAAGAGGAAAAGTCAGTTTTCTAGGAGGTTATGACCCCTAGTAGGTGGTTGATCACACTCTACTGGTTACAGCAATAAATATTTGGACAGCACAAATTGGACTTGATAATGTTTTTACTTTAATTTATTCTTTTATTGAAAATAAGTGTTTTTCATATAATATATTCTGATTATGATTTTCCTTCCCCTCAATTCCTCCCATCTCCCCTCCAGTCCAAATCCACAATCTTTCTGTCTCTAATTAGAAAATAAACAGAAATCTAAATAATAATAATAAGATAAAATAAAATAGGATAAGATTTAAAAGAAAAAGAGGGCACAAACGAAGTTGGGCAAGTAAGAGAGGAAATGAATCTGGGAGGAGAAGGTAGAGATGGGTAAATATGATCAAATTACATTGTATAAAATTCCCAAGGAACTAACAAATTTTAATGGGTTGTTTATTCTTTATTTTCTTGACGATTAAAATTACAGAGAATAAGGGACATGACTGGGAATGCACACCAAGTAAGTTTACAGACAATAGCAATTACTAACTCAACAAAACTAATCCAGAGTTCACCCATCCTCTATTAGCAATACTCTGGCCATATTCTTCCACATAAAACTCATTTCACAAAAATAAGACAAAGAAAAAAAAAGGAACGAAGGAAGGAAGGAAGCAAGGAAAGAAGGAAAAACCCTTTCTGTGTTGTGTTGGAAAGCAAAGGAATATGTGAAGGAAAAAAAACATTTTAATGATTGTACTTTATGAGAGAACAAGGTCATATGTCTTCAATAAACAAAACATAAAGTAAGATAGAACTAAACAGACTCTTGCAAAAGGAACAAGTTTCATTTCAGGTGTCTCATTATTTGAACATAAAATTGTGACACAGAAGCACAATTATCTCAGTTATGTAGCCTGTGTATCCCGTAAATCACAGAACTAATGATGTTTTCTGAAGCACAGTAGATATGTAACATTATAATGCCTGTGGTTTTCCCCAACAACAGCCCAGGTGTATATAAAGTCCCTTGCCGGATGGTGACTTCCAGACTCAAGGAACCTACTACTCATCTGTGTCTGAACAGTCCACTGCTGACACCATGTGTTACTATGGTGGATACTATGGAGGCCTGGGCTATGGCTATGGTGGCCTAGGCTATGGCTGTGGCTATGGCTGTGGCTATGGTGGCCTAGGATATGGCTGTGGCTGTGGTGGCTATGGTGGCTATGGTTATGGCTGCTGCCGTCCTCTGTGCTGTAGAAGGTACTGGTCCTGTGGTTTCTATTGAGGAGTTTCTGTATCTGCTCAGTCTATTGGCTGTAACCTGCTTTCTTATTGGAAGTGTCTCTAATTCACATCAGAAATTCTTAAATATCTTCAAAACTTCCAACACTATCTTCAACTATGTGCAAAATAGATGAAAAGCATCGTTTCTGTCTTATTCCTCATCTTCAGCCAGACTGTGCAGAGTCTTCATAGTTTTTATAATCCTGACTAGACCATAATTCAGTGATCCAGTGGGAAAATTACTTCTTGTGTGAAAATATATGCTTTTGAATAAACTATTTCTTGGAAAATATTCCTTCCTTACAAGTTTATTAATGTCTTTATCGGTTGGGTTATATCTGTGTATTTATGTCTGTTTCATCTCCTATGTGTAAAAGTGACTAAGAAGGGAAGATTAAAGGAGAGAGAATAAGAAAAGAGTAAGAGAGAAGGGGTAAACATTTTGATAAGATTCATATATTGACAGACATTTTGATCACGTCTATAGAGCTGCTCTTGTGAGTAATGTCACAAAGAACTTTTTACTTGTAATCAAATCTTTTTGTCTGCTAGTTAAGTTTTCAGAAGAACCAAAAGTTAGGTCTATTAATATTTTGTGAGAAGTCTACAAAGTGCTTCCTCTAATGGCTGCCAATGTTGAGAATATGGAATTCTCAACACTTTACAGGGTTCCTGTGTCTTACATGTTTTCTAACACCCATGTGCTGGCTATATTCACATCAACTTAACACATAGCTAGAATCACTGGAAAGGATGATACTTCAGTTGAGAAAATGCCTCCATATTATCCAGCTTTAAGGCATTTTCTTTTCTTTTTTGTAATTCATGCTTTCTTCTCTCTTTAAAGACATACTCCAGATCCCAGTTTCCCCTCAATACCCGCCTTCCAGGTTCTCTCCATCTACCCTCTGCCCCAAATCAACCCACCCTACCCTTCAGAAAAGAGTAGTACTCCCAGGTTTCCAGTTGAACAGGGAACTAGGACAGACATGATCCCCTACATCAAGGCTTAATGAGGCAGCCCATCAAGAAGAAAAAGATCCCAAAGGCAGATAAAAGGGTCAGAGACCCACTCACTCACATTCTAACTATTAGGAGTTCTACAAGAACTCCAAGCCAAATAACCTTAAGGTATATGTAGGGGACATAAGGCAGACCCATTGACACTGTGTCTATTACTTCAGACTCTGTTAGCCCCTAATAGTACTACTGATCAATTGACTCCATGGGGTGTGTGTTCTGGTGTCCTTGACCCCCCTGGTACCTTTGACCCCTCTTCCCTCTCTTCCTTAGGGTTCCCTGAGCTCTGTCCAATGTTTGACCATGGACATCTTTATCTGATCCCATCAGCAACCAGGGAAAGCCTCTCTGCTGATGATTGTGCTAGGCACCAATCTATAGCATAGCTGAACATCATTAGGAATCCTCTCTAGGCTCTCCAGTCTCTGGATCCTGGCCAGCCCTGCTGTGTCAGGCATGGGCAACCTCCCTTGGTGCTGGGTTCTTCATTTTCTTAAATAGTGAATGATTGGGGAAGGCCCAGCTCATTATGGGTGCACCATCTCTGGGCTTGTTGTCCTGGATTCTATAAGAAAACAGGCTGGGCAAGCCATGGGGAGTAAGCCAAAAAGTAGTATGCCTCCGTGGTGACTGCATCAGCTCCTGCCTCCAGGTTCCTGTCTTGTTTGAGTTCATGTCCCGACTTCCTTCAGTGATGAACAGTGATGTGGAAATGTGAGCCAAATAAACTCTTTTTCTCTCCATCTTGCTTTTGGTCATGGTATTTCATCACAATAATAGAAACTGTAACTAAGACAACCATGATCTCTCTATAACCATTTCATTAACAGCTGTCAGGGACAGTCTCATTCTAACTTTGTTTTGCAATTATAAGATAATGGTGAAATAGAACCTTAGTTTACACTTTGGCAATCTACCCATTGAAAAAAGTCTACTTTAATCTATAATCATTTCAACAAAAGTTTCTTTTTATTGTACTGGTTTTTATCCCATATGTTTTAATTATTAATTTCTTACTCTGTGTACAGCTTGATTTTTGGTTTTCATTTTTGTTTTCCACTGTGTGGATTGCTGTGCTGTAGAGAAGCTTCTTAGTTTACTATAAGACAACTTGTCTATTTTCATTTTTGATGCCTGTGCTTTTGAACTCATACCCAGTCATGTCTGAGAACAAGAACTCCTTTTTGAGTCATCTTATATGATTTTCATAATTTGAAGTTTATATTTAATCCTTTAATTTTGAATTTGGTTTTCAATGTTGCTTTCACATATAGTCATATCCTCTTTTTTTATATCTACATCAACAGATTAGAGATAATAGATAGGTAGATGAATACATAGGTAGATAGATGATAGATAAACAGATGGATAGATAGATGATAGATGGATATAGAAGTAGGTGGGTAGGTTGATGGACAGATGGCACTGGTTTTGTTAAATAATGATCACAAATCTACCACTGCGCAGTGTGAGTCCAAGGAATTTTAAGGTAGGTGCAATAAAATCAGAGCATTTTTTTCTCATGAAATCATCCAATATCTACATTTACAGTGATGGGACTTCATTTGTGTAGATTTCTCTGTTGGACTGTCAAACCCTCTGAATTTTAAATTTTATAAAAATACTAAAGCAAACAAAACTATGCCTCTCAATGATGAGTTTTCATCATTCATACCAATACTCTGTCCATCAGCTACATAGTGAAAGACAAAGAAATTACACATGACTTATTTGGTCTCTTTAAAAGAGTTCGTACCACACGTTTTTATAGAGATTGCATTCAGGATTGCAATTTAATGTTTTGTGCATAATTGACAAAGATTCTACCACAAACCACATTTCTTGAAATTGACCCTAAAACCTGTGTTTACATATGTATGTGTGTAAATTTGCATATGGTTTGTCATTGGTGTAGGCACGCAGGTAGGGGGAGACAAGTGAACTTTTGTGAAGGTAGAGTAAAACACTGAGTACATCACTCTAGGTTCTATCTCTCCACCTAATTCTTTTGATACAGAGTCTCACACTAAACATAGACTTAGGCTGGCAACCAGCAAGCTGCTACAATCCTGCTCTCTCTAAGCCACACAGCACTAGAGTAAAGGCATGTGACTGTATGGCTTTTTCTGTAGTTCCAGAGATTTTAACTAAGGTCTTCACACTTACATATCAAGTACTTTTACATACTGAGACTTCTCACCAGATATTGGGCATACTTTTAAAGTGACATACCATTGTTTTCCTTTCAAATTCACATGAATCCCAATTTAAAAAAATAAAATTAGAGTTTGAAACGTTGTTCAGTGGTTAAGAGCTCTGGTTGCTCTTACTAGAGGACCCAGGTTCGATTCCAAGCACCCACATGACAGTTCACAACCATCTGTAACTCCAGCTCCAAGGGATCTGAAATCCACACCTGACATCCTCAGGTACTACATCCACATGCATACAGACATACCTTCAGCCAACACACATGTACATAAAAATAATAAAAAAATTTTTGGATTTTTTTTTGAGATAAGGTTTCTCTGTTGCAACTCTAGCTATCCTGGAACTCACTCTGTAGACCAGGCTGGCCTCAAACTCACAGAGATCTGCTTGCCTCTGTAAAACATATTTCTTCTGAAAATGTACTTAATAACATGTAGACTATATCAAACTCGATTATCAACTTATATATAAGATTTTTATTGTGAAATAAGCCATATTTGTTGTAAGCATTGCCTTGTTTTATTCCTATACAGTAGTCTCCTAAATGTATTTGTGAGTTTGCATAAGTTGTATGTGTATTTTGCCTCTGGGAATGAGAAAGAACAGAGGGAAATGAAACTGACCTTTTGTGATAATTATGATTCTAAAATTGAATTGGGCAAAATATCAATTCTTTCTAACAAACCATGAAAGCTTGTATTTGTATGCCTTATTATCTACCATGGCTTATCTATCATGGTTACTCTTAAAATGAGTATTTCCCTTCACATTGAAAAATCATGTTACTGAGAGATTATAGGTGTAACTTCTAACACTAGTAGGAGACACAATCTCATAACAAATTCCTTGAATTTCTGACTCAGTCTTTCTATTCCCTCCTTTGCAATGATACCTGAGCCTGAGGCATAGGAGTATTTTATAGATCTATCCATTAGGATCAGGCTCCACAATTCTGCATTTCGAATGGTCGTGGTTTTCTGTTGTGGTCACCATCTGTTGCAAACAGATGATTCCTTGGCTAGACTTAAAGACTATACAGACCTTGTTTCCTGTATTCTGTTCAATACAATCCTGTATTGAACAAGGATTATACCAATGGACATGTCAAAGTGGACAGAGAAAAGCCCATGAGTTTTCAAACTGGTCTGTTTGCCAATCTGGTCTACAGAGTGAGTTCCAGGACAGCTAGAGTTACAAACACAAATACTATAGGCAATTGAGAAAAACCAGAAGAGTAAGAAGCAATTCTCCCCAGGAAAGTGCAAAATGGTCATCTCTGAAAACATACATACAAGTAACAAAATAAAGACTTAGCAGTTTATATACATGTATGCATGCAATAAACATTAATGAAAAAGGAGCCATGAATTGCAGGAGAGTAAGGAGGGCTAGGCGGGAAGGTTTAGGATAGGAAAGAGAAAGGAGAAATGTAGTTATCTCAATATTTTTAAAAACTTAAAAATGAGTGTTTTCTAAAATAGCTGTACTATACCAGAGCACTTACATTAATATGTGTTTGTGTTCATTGTGTCTTTCATAGCGTCTGTACTTAAATTGTATACACCAGAGCCATATATTATAAGTATTTCTTGCCTTTTAAAATATCCCAACCAGGGAACAACCATTTGTTTTACCATACTGAAAATGTCAGCACTAATAACATCATTCTGGCTTACCAACAAGAAAGCAAAGTATGGCTTCTAAATATGTTATTTTATTTGAAATGCTTAGAAAAGCACATGTATTTTTCCAGAGCAAGATAAGTTTATTAAAACCATGATATCATTTATCAGTTTCAAATCAACATTAGAATGTTGTTTTTTACCCAGAAAACTATTATTTTTCAAATGTGCAAACTGTACATCCAAATTTTATCTAAAATCCAATCATTTCACCTTTGAAACAGTTGTGATCCACATGAAAAACTTAAACAGTCAACAACAGTGCCATGTGCATCACCCAGAGGACTGTTGATAAACATGAGTAGACATTAGAGACATTAGTATGTGCATCATCGGTGATTTCCCTAATCACCTTTCATTCTTTTTACCTGTATGGCATGCCCCCCAATAGCTGCAATATGAGGAAAAACATTAACTAATTGATAATGATTAAAAATTAGTCAGAAACTTAAGCTAAGCCTAGATTATCTTGGACAAAGCTAACTGACCAAGGAAGATATAACTGTAACCGTTAGTGCCACTTACACTGAAGTTTCTCATGCTTGCGTATCAGTTTGGTTACTGATTCAGCCATCTCTTCAACCCTCATCCATGCACTTTTGCAAGTCCTAAGAAGGTCCAGCACAGACAATTGCAGTCTATCTGTGCCATTTCCCATCCCTCAACTGAAGCCACAGCTGTGCTTGTACAACACACACCATTTGCTCTTACAGAAACTACTACGACAGTCAGGGTTGCATTTATGGAGCCTGAACTTTGACTAAGTTGTGAATGACTCAGATGTTTTCTCTCTATCTGCTGCAGAACATTCCAGTACTATGAGTTCTATTGAGAAACTTCAAGAACAGCACATATTATCTGACTGCTCCTTTTAAAATTTTGATTAGTGATTATGGAACACCACCTAGTTGTCTCCCAAAGTCAGAAAAGACAAGATAGTATTTCTAGGGAACTCTAATATAAATGTATGCATTCAAGTAAACATGCACCCAGTGACAAAAATCTTCAAAATTTTAAAATCTTATTTTCATATACTTATATCATGACTAATACTTACATTAACTACTCTGTAATACAATATTTTCCACATTGTGAGCCTCATGTTATCAGCTCCTATTTTGTTGTCCTTATCTTTGGTTGGGCTAGTTTAGACAGGATGCCACAGAGCCCAGGCTGGCCTTGAACTTGCTATGTAGCTGAGGCTGACCTTTTCTATCACATCCAGCTTTTGCTTGGACTCTGACCATTTGAACTGAAACATATTTCTTTGTTTCTGCACATCCTACTTTATTTGGCCTGCTTCAAATATATTTCTAATGAGGCTACATTTGCAATCATGGGGAACTATTCAATTTGATGATATTTCAGAGAATTCATCTTATTTTTATTAAAAAGGATCAATTCGCTTTTATTTAACTCTAAATATGCTTTACATACAACAAGAATGTAAATAATGTAGTGTGGACTCCTTTATAATAAGAAACGTCTTTTTCCAAAAGAAACTTAACTGCATTACATTTATATTCATTAAAAAAATGTTATCAATAAGAATAAAGATCCCAGTTACCTGACATTATGAAAAGTTATGTTATAATCTCATTAACACAGTTACAGAATTTTATTTCATTTTTCTCTAAAATCCCAGATATTATTTAAATATCTTTTTAATCTCCAGGTCTTTGTTATATGGATTATTGAACAATTACATTAATAATCAGTGAAACAAAGTAGAAAACAAGGACAAAGATAAAATAAATATAAATCACATAACAAGTTGTGATATTGAAGTTCCAGATTGGGATAATTACTTGAAACACAAATGCTTTAAATCTACCAATTAAGGGACAGCAACAAGCAAAGTGGAAAAATATATCATCCAACTCTATGCAATTTTTATATAACTCACTAAAGAAAAACGACTTCTTAGGTTTAATATAAATAATGCAAATACTAGGGCATGCAGATATTGATAAAAATTATATTAAAAGCCACTTTGCTGAGAAGTTCTATTCAGGACTCTGCAGTTTATTATTCTCCTATGTAAATTCTCCACAGGACATTTGTTTCATATTCAACCATTTGTAATTGCTGCATTTCAGTTGTCATGACCAGTGCTGCTATAAATACTTCTGGAAATATATTTATTTATATTTTGCTCCCTCTGTACTTGGAAATACAGTCTCAGGGCCAGAGAATTAAGCTTAGAAAATTATTCTTTCAACCTTTTGTGATGTTCTACACTGCAGCTAGTGGTTCAGTTTAAAAGTGGTTCACTCTCTTTCAGGTGATGGTTAGTCATATTCATGTGTACTGACTTAACATTTCTCTGATAAGTAGCCAGGATAAAAATAATTTCTCATGTTTATTGTCCAAATAAGGGTTGAAATTTAGAATGTGTGTGTTTGTGTTTTTGAATGACTTGTCTCCCATTGATTTAATAGATTTCTTTAGGCACTTTTGAATTAAGATATATATGTATTATATTTACCTCTCAATATTTATACAATCTCTTATTAAATTCTACAAGTTGATGTGACTTAATGTCAAAGGACTCCTTCACAAATTATTAATCTTCCCACTGCCATTTAGTCACAAGGTAATCCTATCCCTACAGCAACACATATCCCTTTTTTTTTAACCCAATATCCACAATTAAGAAATCTATACATCTCTAGAAAAATTGCTCTGGGTGGCCTGGAGAGATGACTCAATAAAGAGCAAATTCTACACTCACAGAAGGATGTGAGTTTAGACACCACCACCCAGTGCGTAGTCTATAGGCCCAGGGGCATGAGAGTGAAAACAAGAGATCACCATCTTAAAGGAATAAAGTCAAGAGTGACAGAGCTGAGGTCCATAAACAAATTGTAACACACATATACATACACAAACACTCACACACACATACACACACACAAACACACACACACAACAAAAACACACACAACAAACACACATATACATACACAAACACTCACACACACAAACACACACACATATACATACATAAACACTCACACACACACAAACATACACACATACACACATACTCACACACATATTCACACATACACACACAAACACATGCACATACACACAAACACACACACATACATACACACACATACATCATACATACAAACACACACACACACATACACATAGACACACATACAAACACACATACACATATATACACACATACTCACACATACACAAAGACACATATACATACACACAAACACACGCATACACATAGACACACACATACACAAATTCACACACATACACACACATATTTGCACACATACACACACATATACATGCACTCACACACATATACACATATATACACACACATACTCACACATATACACATATAAACACACTCACACACATACACACAGACATGCATGCACACTTTCTTTTTACCCTACAAATTTTAGCATACAATACCATCATTTAGTTTTAAAATTTTGATAATTTGCTCAGTGACTTCGTATTTGATCTATTTAAAGGTCATTCAATTTGGAAGATTTGGTTATTTTCTTGTTTTATTTTTTAGCTTCCTAAAATTAATTATATGTGATAAAAATTTTAAACTATAATTTCTCTAAATGTTTTACAGTGTTTGGAAGCTTGCTTGTTTCAGCTTTTCTTTAGCTTTAGAACTACTTGCTTACTTCAAAACTATGTCTTCTAAGGTTGGATTCAGTTATTTTCAACATTTTGTGAAATTTAACAGCTGCAATAATATGAAACTCTTAATATCTTTATCTATCCATATTTGGATCACTCATTCATATAGCTATAGAATTTAATTCCGTTATAGTTGTGGCAATAGATTTACTTAATTTGGTAGCTATGTCATTTACATAATGTTGAAAGTTACTAGATTTTCTAATAATTTGGTCCCTGTGTGGTTATATTGCATCCTTTACTTGTTTTCTGCCTTAAAGTCTTCTGCCTTCAAGGCTACCATATGGGTTATTAAAGTGTTAATGCTTATTATCTTCAGACTAATGCTATCAGGTTGTAAGTGATTCACCCTTTAACTTTCAAATACCTTTTGACATATTAGGAGAGTGTCTCTTTTAGCAACATATACTTAACATTGTCTTTACCCAGACTTTAATTTTCTGAATTTTCATTGATAGATTGACTGTATTTACACTATTTGCACTACCAATATATGTATATAAAATATATATACCAGGGTTTACCATACCATTACTGTTATCTTTTCATAAAATTTTCATGTTCCATTTTCTGTTTGATTAAATATTTTGTATTCGATTTCTTTCCTTTTATAAAGAATTTCTTTACTACATTTATTTATTTGGTATGTGTTGTATGTATGAATACCAGTATGTAACCAAACACACACATGTGGAGGTCAGAAAACAGCATGCAGGAATCAGTTTCCTGTTTCCACTGTGTGAGTCCCAGGGTTTGAACTCAGGTTATCAGGTTTGATAGCAAGCTTCTTGACCTACATAGCCATTGACCAGGATATGTTTTTCTCTCTCTTGACTTGAAAATTACATTTTTTCTTATTATTGATACTGTCATTCAATAAAGAATAAAATATAGTTTTTTAGATTATATCTTAAAATGAATTAGCATTTTATTATTCATGTTATCCTAAAGCCTTAAAGTACTTAACTACCACTATAAAATTCTATTTTTTGTACTATTATTTCAGGCATTTGATTATAGACATAGTTTAGTGCTCCACAAAGATGAGAGAAGAGGGTGATGATGATGATGATGATGATGATGATGATGATGATGATAATGATGGTGATGATGATGCTTTATGTGGACAATATTGATCAATATTTACTATGATAGTCACTACCCACTTATTCCTCAATCTTAATTGTGTATTTTCAAATGAAATAGTTTCTATGTGATGAATTCTTTTTAGCATATTCTTCAATATGTCGGGTACCAATAAATTCCTTGTGTTTGCATGATTGGGGAATTGTTATTTCCTTTACCACATAAATATTTTCAGTGAAAACCATGTAATTAAGCAATTTTAAAGGCCATTTTTAAAAGAAAATCAAACAAATTTGGCTTTATGGCATAATTAAAATTCTAGCAGTAGTTTGCACAGATTTACAAATTGTATATCCTTAACACTAGTGTGTGCATGTTAAGATGATGCTAATTGAACCTAGAAGAAAATAGGAAAATATTTTCAGTAATTCAGAAAAGAAATGCTTTAATTACAAGAAATTTTGGAGAAAAAAAGTAAAATGTGTCTTTTTCACTGTTCAGAAATCCTCTTCCTCAGTGAGTTAGGAGACAGAAGAGCCACAGGGATTCTTAGGGGTTACCAGTGATTTAGGTAAAAGCTAACAAACTCCAAAGTCACAAATTGTCCCTTTATTCTTCTGGAATAATACGGTTTTCTACTCTTTTAGCCAATCTTGTTCAATTTTGGCCAAGAGCCTTTTATTGGAATATTTATCATGAAATGCTTCTAAGAAAAGACCGCAAGAACAAGTAATGTCTACTTCCTGTGGTAAATGAAAGAGAGTAGAAACAGACAAAATAATACAGAGCTGTTTTCAGAAAGTGCTGTGTAGTAAGCTTCACTTGGAGACACAAGTAATGTAATCCTGTCAGAGACATATCTCAGGTGCCATTATGCAGGTCATTTTTACATAAGATTTAGCATAAGATTTTAAAGATATGCATACTTTTATATCCTAAGAATCTTAAAAACTTTAATTGAACATACAGATGCACAAGAACATGTGATAAAGGATCACTATATAAAATAACATTTTCATGTATACTTAATAAAGAAGCAAATTATGAAATTATGAAAAACTAAATTATGAAAACTAAAGACAGAAAAAAAGGAAAACTATCACATTTTACAAGTACTTGGAGAATAATCCTTAATAAAATACCTCCTTCTAAAGTTATTCATATATTTATTTGCATATTGTATATTGATGATTTCATAGTTCTATATGAATTCCCAGGTTGTTTTTTTTTCTATTTCTACAAACAATTAATATACAAATAATTCAGCAAAACAATTCAGAGTAAGAAGAAAATCTACACAAAGAAAAATGTAGATACATCAGATATGCAGTTATTAATTAAACTTATTTGGAACACTATAAGTTAAAAGTAAAATGAAAATAACCTGAATAAAAATAAGCAGAGAATTAGAATAGTTATACATAAATAGGAAATATACAAATAAAACAAACCTAAGACTCAAGGCTAACTGCAAATGAGAGAAAACATATAATGTTTGTCTTTATAAGTTTGCATTGCCTCACTCAGAATGATAGTTTCCAGCTTTGCCTATTTACTTGAAAATTTCATAATTTTTATTTGTTTATATCTGAATAATATGTTATTCTGTAAATATAACATATTTTCCCAGTATATAAGTTAATGAATGTCTAAGATGTTCTGTTTACTAGCTATTATGAGAAGAACATCAATGAACATGAATGAGCAGGTATTTATCTTACTATATAGTCCTTTGAGTATATACTCAAGAGTTACACAGCTGGATCATGTGATAGATCTATTTCTAGCACTTGAGGAACCTCCACCCTGAGTCATATAGTGTATACATTTTCACTAATAATGAAAAAATGTTCCTTTTTCTACCACATCCATACTGGCATTTATCATCAATTGTTTTCTCAGATCTTATCTGTTCTGATTGGGTAAGATGAAATTTCAAAGCAGTTTTAATTTTCATTTCCATGAGATAGACAGATTATATACATATACATATATGAATATATATATATATAATCTTCCTATGTTTCTCAGCCATTTTTGTTTTATCTTTTGAGAACTCTCTTTTGTTCCATTTCTAGGATTTTCCATGGTATTTGTTTTCTTGATGTTTAGCTTTTAAGTTGTTTGTATACTATAGATATTAACTCTGTCAAATATTTATCTGCTAAAGGTGATTTTCTCAGTTTGTAGTGTCCTTTGATGTATGATGTGCGTCCTTTGCTGTACAGAAACTTTTTTTAATTTCACAAGATTACATTTATTAGTCATTGCTCTTGATGTCTGTGCTACCGTGATTCTGTTCCAAAAGTCCTTTCCTTTGCCAGAGAGGAATATATTCTCAACTTTCTCCTCTAATATATAGAAAAGTAGTAAGAGGATATACAGTAAGGCAAACAGTAGGTGGGACAGAATGTGGGTAGGTAAAGGATTAAAGGGGACTAATAATATAGGCAAAGTTTAATGAGAAAGAGAATGGAGAATCTGAAGACATGCTTGAAGAGAGAACACAGGAAGGACAACAAACACTAAAGATATTTTGAAAGGGTCAAATGGAAATGTACTACCTGAGGAAGCTTCCTAAAATAGATACATACAAATATATAGTTTAAATAAAGTTACCCTATTACAGAGCAACAATGCCCTTTCTAGACACCACAGGACAACAAGTAAAAACATCAGCTCCTGGAATTGATTTCCTATTTTGGAGTTGTTAGAAAATGAGGCCTCATAGACCACAAAGCATTATAGGTTATTGTCAATGATTTTGATCGCCCCCAGAACGTGAGAGAAAGACCATTTCTGAAGACCCCATAAAATTGAGTCTTAACTTGGAAAAATCAGGCTAGTTACCACCAGGAAGCTTTATCCCTAGTAGCTAGCCTTCATAATGCTAATGGAGAAGTGGAATGACAAATCTTACCCAACTATGAACTTAAACAGTGAACTACAAGAATGACTGGCCTAGAAAGACAAGTTCAGTGTTATAATAGTGCCACAAATGTCATGGCAGTAACCAACTACTTTCTATATGCATTTCAGTCCTGCTTCCCAAGATGAAACCCATACCTGGCATTGTTACTGGAGCTAAGAACCTGTGGCTATATAGGTCATAATCCTTAAGGAATAACTTAGTACAATTACTCTATTAAATTGACTCCGAATGACACCTTTATACTCATAAATTAGTGCATCTCAAAACTCTCATTAAAGAAGCTTCTTTGATGGTAGATAAGAACACATAGACTCAAGGAGTCACTTGATCCCTTGTAACAGATGTAACTGATAAAATACTGCAGAATGCACTAGTGTAAGTGGGACATCTATATTATATATTCTCCCCACAAGATTCAAGGATCATTGTGGAGGCAACAGAAAAAGTCTAGGAACCAAAATCTGTAGATGACTAAAAGAAAATTGTTTTCTGGACATAGCAGAACAGCTGCACACATCAGTCCAAAATAGTGGAGACAGCATACATAAGACATGTCCCTGACAAAATTCAATCACAGAAAGGAGAGATAGACATGAAGTTCTACCTCCACATAAAGAGCTATTGGCAGTTGATAGCTGCTGGCATCAGGAGAGTCAGATTTTTTTAAGTGTACAGCTCCTTCACCTTTCAGTGAAGACCACACCACTATGACTATATTGGCAACACGCACTGCATACTGAATTAAAAATTAACATGGAGATGGGCTGGAAGAAAAGGGGAAATTAGATAATGGGAGGAGTTGAGGTGAATATGATCAAAATATCTTGTTTGAAATTGGTAAAGAACCTTGAGGATGACAACACCAGCTGACTTCTCATAATAAAATGGCTATATAGAGGAAAATGGATGATAGAGAAAATGTGAAGAAAAAGGAGCTCTGGACAGTGTTGAGAATTTGCATGATGACAGCCATTTCAGAAAACATTGGTGTAGACTGCTCTGAAAACATTCATAGAATTTACTGTACTTCTGAAAATTGAACAAGTAGACATAAGAATTTGATATCAAAGTTGAGTCTGCAATTATCAAATTCATTGCACCTTTTTTCATAATAGAAAAGATGTGGATTTAGTGACTCTTAATGACTTACCACTATACCCATATATCAGAGTACCTCTCAACTTTCATCATGGAAAATTTTCAAAAGTTCATGATTAACATAGAGATTCAAAGATCAAAGTGCATAATATAAGAGAATATTGAATGCTTATCCCTAAACAGGACATATATACAACAGCCTGTCCTCCAAACGATCAGAGATCATTGAAGAAGAAAAGCAAGAGAAATATTGTAAGATTCATGACATGATTGGTGAGTGCAAGAAAATAGTGTTTTTAGTTGTACATATAAATTCACAGCAGTTGAGACAGCATGTACAAGACCTCCACAGTCTTAAGCCTAATAAAATTCCATCATAGACATAGAAGTGGGCATGAATTCTCTCCCCGAGCTAAGGAGCTATTGATAATTGATGGTTTCTGGAGAGGGTGAGTCGGTTTTCTTTAAGGATGCAGCCATTGGTGGGTAGACCATGCTGCAATGGATGGGCATCTGTCCAAGAGCGCACAGGCAGCGCAAATTGCATTTGATTTTTCTGTTTGATTTTTGGGTTTTTGTTTTGTGTTTGTTTAGAAAGGCTACACAATGTTGAGTAAGTAGGGAAATGTGCATGGATTTGTAAGGAGAAGGAGAGAAGGGTGAACATGATCAAATTATATTGTATGTAATTCTCAAAAGTACTAATGAAAATGAGAACAAAACTAAATGTTAAAAAGTGGAAGAGATGCTGCTTCATCAACCTCAGTTTTACTGAATAGCAAAATCAAGCCTATTTAATTATAAATAAAAGTCAATTTTATATTGTTTAATGACAAAAAAGGATATGAGAGGAACTCAAATGTCTATCAATAGATGAATGTTAAAAGAAATGTAATGTTAAAATAAATGTCACCCTCTCCTTCTCCTACTCTCTCTATCTCCCCCCTCTCCATATCCTACCCCTCTGCCATTTATCCACAAACAACCTCACATGTGTAATAGGGTAGACACAAATAGACAAACATTTGTCCCAAAATGATGGAGACTTTCTAATACAGGTATAAAAATATCATCAGTGAAATAATTTATTGAAAGGCATATATATTTACACAAAAGTTGAGAATTCAAGTGGCCCACATTTTACAAGGCATCATGTAGACAATGAAGAATTTCACAAGCTGTCATCCAGTCCATCTGAAAGGAAGGGTAAGAAATAAGATGGGAGTGTTGTAGTTCATTTGATTTACTCAGGCAATTTAGTATATTGGGAAATTTGAAGAAAAAAAATTATGATGTAGGGAAACTTGTAGGCACTTCAGAAAGTATACAGGTTACAACTAGCAGGCTGGGCAGCTGTAGAAATTCTTCAGTAGTAGCCATAAGACCAATATCTTCTACAGCACAGTGGGCGGCAGCAGCCATAACCATAACCACCATAGCCACCATAGCCACAGCCATAGCCACAGCCATAGCCACAGCCATAGCCATAGCCTAGGCCACCATAGCCATAGCCCAGGCCTCCATAGTATCCGCCATAGTAACACATGGTGTCAGTACGTGGAATTACTGGTGTTCAGTTGAGGACAACAATAAGTTTCTTGAGTCTGGATGTCACCATCCACCAACAGCCTTTTATACACCTAGGTAGTTGCTGGAGGCAACCACAGGCATTGCAGCATCACACATATCTTCACTGTGCTTCAGAAAACATCACGAGTGTTGTGATTTATTGGTACCCACGCCTGCATAACTGACATAACTGTGCTCCTACATCAGGATCTCATGGTCAAATTGTGCATCCTGATTCAGTAGTCAAAACTCTGAGCTATTCTTTATTTAATTAAATATAATATAATGATATAATTCTGTCAGATAACATAAATAATTAAACTGTTTTATGTTTTCTCCTTTTTACATTTGTTTGGTGTTCATTATCCCATGGGAAGAATGTATTTTTGGTTATATGGAATCAATCTCACCTGGAGGAGTACATTTCCATTATGTTTCCCATAAACAGCAAGTTAACTATTGGTTACATTATTTATAATTTGGTGGCAAGTGTTAACAAATTTGGAAATATTCTTGAGCATATTGTTCTCCTGCATGTTGTTTTAAAATAATCAAAAATGAAATATCACTTTACGTGCAGAAACTGCATATGCTCCATGTTTCTTTCTGTGAGCCATGTAATCATTTCATAGATGACACTTTGAAATGGATTAGGATTTTGTGAGTCATCCAAAGTCAGCTTCGATTAATGTTTTATTGTTTTGTAACCAGGGTATATATGAGCTCATACACATGGTTTTGCAGAAAAGCAGTGACATCAACTTATCAGCTTAAAAGACAGCACACACACACACAACATAAATGTGACAAAAATTTAAATTGATACTTACAGAAACAAAAAATCTAGAAAAACACAGAAAAGGGACGGGAGGACTGTTAATGCTTGCTGGTTGCCAGGCAAACTACATATACAGTAAGAAAGACTGTCTTGTGGGAATAAAGTTTGTAGCGAGAGAAAAGGACAGACAGTTTCTTCTCTGGCCTCTACACATAGTCACCCAACTACCCATTTATGTATGTGTGCCTACTAAACACACACACACACACATGCAGGCACACACACTCAGAGAGAGAGAGAGAGAGAGAGAGAGAGAGAGAGAGAGAGAGAGAGAGAGAAAGAGAAAGAAAGACAGTGAGGGAGAGAGAGGAGCTTGAACATCAATTTCCATGTATAAGCTTCAGTGAAGGGACCTCTGCCTTGTATATACAAAATATTAGATCCAATCCTGAGTACTTTTCCCTCTAAAGAACAATTGTACAGACTCCTTAAAAATGATCAAATAAGGCTTGTACACTTTCTTTGTCTTAGTAGGTGAAGAGTATAGTATTCATACTAATGGTGCAAAACTTTCATTGGAAGGCATGCCTTTGCTTGGTTTGAATTATTCATAGATTTATCAAAATATATATTGTATAAAATAAAACATATCTAGCAAAAATGTTTAGTTCAGAAAGTATAACAGTAAAAGAAACAAATATATGTATATGAGATCACATAGTGGTAAATATAACTATTGGATGACTTCATGAGAAGACAATTTCCCTCTGATATTTTAGCACCTAACTTGAAATTTTCTGGACCTACAAATACTGCCAGTGATATAACCATGAAGCGTTATATAACAAAACCAGTCTTGCAAATATAGATATGAAGAAAGAGCCTGTATCTGAAACCAAACAATATATAAAAACAAACTTTTAAATGAAAGAAATACACATAAACTTCAATCCACAAAACTTGTATAAAATTGCCTGGGGTATTCCAAATTAAGCTTATATACATGAAGATTCAAAGGAAATGTTCACAAATTCAAGAAAACACGATATTTGACTTTCTAGATCTGGGTTACCTCACTCAGAATGAATATTTTCAGCTCTCTCCATTTACCTGAAAAGTACATAATTTGATTTTTCTTAACAGCTAAATAATACTACACTGAGTAAATCTATATACATTTCATTATCTTTCATGTGTAGATGGCCATCTAGGCTGCTCTCACTTCCTGGATGCTGCGACTAGAACAGCAATGCGTATGTAGTCAGGCCTAGTATAGCTGGATCTTGAAGTTGATCTTTCTAGGTTTTTGCAGAACCTCCACACTGATTTCTTTAGTGGTTGAGCCAGTTTGCACTCCTACCAGCTGCAATAAGTGTTGTCTTTTTCCATATCCACATCAGCATTTGTAGTCAGTTGTGGTTTTCATCTTAGCCTTTCTAACTGAGGTGAGAAGAAATTTCAATTTTTTTTAATTTGCATTTTCCTGATGGCTAACAATGCTTAAAATATTTTAAAATTATTTCTCATGCATCTATAGTTCATCATTTGAGATGTTCATTTAGTTCTATGCCATATTTTAGAAGTGTATAATTTGTTTTCTCGATGTTTAGTGGTAGTTTTTTTTGTTCTTTGGGTATTTTAGACACTAAGCTTCTATCAAAAGTGTAGCTGTTAAAGCTTTTTCCATTGTATAGAATGCCTCTTCACTCAAATATTGGTATCCTTTGCTATACAGAAGCTTCAGTTTTACGAGTTCCCATTTATTAGTTGTTGGTCTTAATGATTGTTAGTTTTGTAGTCTGAAAGACTCTGCCTATGCCAGTGATTTCTAGTATTTTGCCTACTTTCTTTTGTTCTCTCATTTTTTGGATAAAAATAAATTCTTCTCTCATACAATATATCCCTATCGACCACAGTTGTCCCCTCCCTCCACTACTCTCAGCTCCCAACCCCACCCCTCTCCATTAGATCCACTCTTCTTCCATTCCTTCAGAAAAGAGTAGATCTCCAAAAGATATCACCCCAAAACAACAGAAGATAAAATAATACAAGGCACAAAACCTCATTTGAGGCTTCCTAATAGGAAGAAAAAGGCCCTAAGAGCAGGCAAAAAAAAAAAAAAAGCCAGAGGCATCCTACCCCCATTGTTAGATGTCCCACAAAAAACACCAAACTAACATTCCTAACAGGATTTCTATGGTTTCTCCCAAGCGCAAGGAGATATGGGAACACCTGTGTTCCTTGGTTTTGATCTTTGCTGAGCGGCATGAAGGTCAACCAGCCAAGTGTTGAGGGAAGTGGATTCTAAGATTCTGTTCATTAATGAAAATAGGCCTTTGTATAGGTGGGTTGTTTCTCTTCTCAATAAAATAACCTAGAAATCATTTGCTCAGGATTTAGTCCAGGTGGCTTATGTCATGAGAGGCTGACCCCTCTGCCTGGAGGTCTCAGGTTTGATCTCAGAAACTGTCTTCTGGTTTGTTCTTGAACCTGCATAGCATTAATATTTGTATCTATAGATGTGGCTCCCACTGAGGGCCACATATTCCAGAGTATATAGTCAGCACAAATCAAACAAGAATTCTTTTAAATGTCATTATCTCAAAACAAAAAGAGCTTTCAAAATGCTAGTTGAATAAGAAAGACTACTCAAAGTTGTATGGGCAGGGAAAAAATAGTAGGGTGGATCTGGGAAGAAACTTGGCAGAAATGTGAATATGATCAAAGCACATTTTAAAAAATTCTCAAAGCACTAATGTTTTGTCTCAGAATCAATTGAATATGACTTCAGAAACAGACAACAAAAATGGAAAGTCATATTTTATCCAACTAAGAATCTTTTACACAACAGAGCAATCCACAAGTGAAAAATATTTATATACAAGAAATAGATGATTAATAAACAAAATTTCTATCTATACCTGAGCAGCAGGAAGAAAGTAAGTTGATGTTAACAATATCTGAGATCGGAAGAGACATTTTCAAAAGAAAATCTATAGATAACTGAAGGGTGAAATAAGGTTCCATTTCACTAATATCTCAAAATTACAAATCAAAATCACAATGATACTGTAGCTAATACTCATTAATAAAATAGCTGTTATAAAAAAATTTGGTATTAGAAAACATGTGAATGAAAGAAAACCCTTTCCTCTGTGTGTTTATCATGACAGCCATTACAGAAATCACTGCATAGATTTCTCCTCAAATATTCATAGAATTAACTTGTGATACTTCTGAAATTTTAACTAGATGATAAAGGGATTTGAGCTCAGAAAAGTATCTGCACTACCAAACTCATGACAGTACTAATAATAGCAATGATATGAAAACAACCCAAATGTCTACAATAGACGAATGCTCAAGGGAAATTTTTTTCTCCCTCATTTTCTTTCTGATTGCTCCCTCAATTTCTTTCTATTTACCCACAACAAACCACATAGTAGTGACCATGCTGATAGGAACATACAAACATACATTCCATATTGATGGAGAATATTAAATAAAACCAAAGGAATCAGTATTTTCAATGAAATTATTTATTTAAAGGCAAATTATTTTAATACAATAGGTAAGAATACAACGGGGTCTCATTTTTAAAAGCATGATGAAGAAAATGAAGAACTTCTCTGCAGGCTGTCATAGTGTCAAACAGTAGATGAGGAATAAGATGAGCATGCTATATTTTGATTATTTTTCCTTAGATAGTTTACTACAAGGATGAAATTTGTGAAGCTATTTAAGAACTTCTGTTATGAAGAAATTTTGGGTGAACAACTGCAGAAACTCCTCAGTAGAAGCCACAGGACCAGTACCTTCTACAGCATAGTGGGCGGCAGCAGCCATATCCATAGCCACCATAGCCACCATAGCCACAGCCATAGCCACAGCCATAGCCACAGCCATAGCCTAGGCCACCATAGCCATAGCCCAGGCCTCCATAGTATCCGCCATAGTAACACATGGTGTCAGCAGTGGACTGTTCAGAGACAGATGAGTTGTAGGTTCCTTGAGTCTGGATGTCACCATCTGGCAAGGGACTTTTATACACCTGGGCTGTTGTTGGGGAAAACCACAGGCATTTCAGAGTCACATAGCTCTGTACTTTGCTCCAGAAAACATCAGGAGTTCCATGATTTACTGGACACACAAGGCTGCATAACTGAAATAATTATGGTCATACTTCAGGATCTCACGAACAGATCATGGGGCTTTAAGATGTTGGTAAGCATGGGAGTACTCCAAGGGCAAGAAAGTGTGGGAGTAATGTAAATACATTATCCACTTATGAAGCTCTCAAAAGATAAATTAAATTTATTTTAAAGAAATAAAAAAACTCGCTCTGTTTTCAACACTCTAGTTGATTCTGTATTATTTTAGTGAATTCATCTTACCTGACTTCATTGTATGACATAAGTCATCAAATAATTAACTCCTTTAACCCTTTTGTGATGGGGGCGTCACATTTTCATTACTCCATTTTGGAAGAAATACTCTCATTAAATATAGAGTATACTTTATATATTCTTATATCTCTTTCTTAATTGTAATGAAAGTAGCTAATCTTTTAAGAACAAGAAATCAAACTTTGAAATAATAGAATTGTTACTGTAATTTGTGATATGTGCTTCCATAGGTCATGGGCATATATCTTCTACCAGCACTTTGGATAGCATTCTCCTGTCTAACATTTATTTTGGTGTTTCATGCAGGTTATCCTTGCACTATTGCTCCTTCTGCTGTGTAGAAGAGTTCCAGTGATTTTTCACATATATAAATACATTGTTAACAGTTTTTCAAGATTTGGTTAAGAAAAGAGATTCTTTTGTCTATTTTTAGAAGATGGTGGCTTTATCCAGATAAATAAATACATTTTCAATGATGGAGGGGAGCTTATTTCATTTATCAAATCCACTGCTGCTTTATTTGACTAAGGAAGCTCGAGGAACTACCTTAAAACTTCCATGGGAATCCAGAGCTGTTGGAGTTATACAAACAAGTGATCTTCATAACATATTAAAAAAGAACATTTGCCAAATCATCTAATTTTTGCTGATACAAATGAAATCATGTAGCATCTGCCACCGTTCTAGCTCCGAGTCTTTCTCAGAGAGCTGTCACTGAAGAATCCACTACAGATGCCTCTGGGAGGGAGGTGACTGGAGAACTCAGCTACCTGTCATTAGATACTCAAGGGAGGAAAGAAAGAGGAGAGGGAAGTAAATAACTGTCAACAGAGAATACGGCATTCAGGCTCTTCAGACGCATCATGTGATTACATTTTTTTCACAAAGCTGACTATTTCTGATATTTGGGTCTATGAACCTTATTCATGGAACATTTCATGATTGAATGTAGAATACTCATTGCATCACTAAAATTGGATATTCACATTTAAAACTCATAAACATGGACTTTTTTCCTATTCTAACAAAGATTTCACTCAAAGAGGAATCAAATCCATAAATGTAAAAAATAACTTTAATGATTTTTTTCTACAAGAACATCCAAATATAACAGTACTATTTGTTTGAAATTATACATCCCTTCTCCAACAATTGTTTTTCATGAAAATTGGTACATATGCATGCACACACATGCACACATGTAGACTCTAATCCTTTTAATTTTGTACTGTTTTAAAGTTGAGAATTGCAAAGCTTCCAAATTTATTCCTTTTCATCCCTGTCTTAGCTGGGTTTTTTTTTTCTCTTAAATATTCAAATAAATTCTAAAGTTACTCTCACCATTCCCAAAATACCAACTAAGATTATGGAATAGATTATGTTGGAATTGTAGATCATCAAACATGACCTATAAGTTTATCAATATTAAGCTTTGCCAGATACAAGCACAAAGATTGAATGTCTTTCAGTAATATTTTGTACTTTTTACTTCTTTTATTTAATTTCTTCTTGGTTTATGATTTTTGTATTGAATCACATTCAGATTATTCTTGTAATGTATAAAATTAAATATACTCTATTATATTCATCCCCAAAAGAATAGCCACTGAAAGAGAACATGGAAGATATCTTACTTTGGAGACACCAGACTTTATGTAATAGGAAAGTTACGACTTTCCTATTACATAAATAGGCACTGGCTCCTATGCATAGGAATGTCAGCTCTAGCACTTGACCCTTGACCCTTGTTCTCTGTCTTTGACATGCTACTGTCCAAGAGTATCCAAATGGGCAAGTAAAGACACTAGACCAATGCAAGGAGATGTGGGAAAATCTCATATCTGCATCTGGATTAGAATTAAGTCATGACCAATATCTCATTCTTGGACAGAGCACAGACAACAATGTGGTCTTCAGATTAACAAATGTATTCATTTACCCAGGGCATGAAATTTAAACTTTTTGAGACTTATTAATAAATACGTTCTTAGGAAATTCCATAGTTCAGTAGTTAAATCACATAGATTCTAACTAGCAAGATACTGCCTAACAAATGTCAAGGTGAAAGAAGAAATGACAGTAAAACAACAAAAGGACTTACAGACATTCTACATAAAATATTCACTGCTAGCACTCATCTAAAGGACACAATGATTTACACATTAATGATGAATAGGTATTTTGGTAGCTGTGTAGCTATGCTAATGATTCTAGTCATGAACTTGTCACAGAGACTCTAAAATATCCTAAATGCACATTCTGCTGTGAAATGAAAAGAATATAACAAAATAAAGTAAAAAGCAAGACAAGAATGTGCCTCCCATGTGAACTTTTCATAGACACTAAGTTGACAAAAGCATGCTGTTTCACGATTGAGCATTCATATAACACAAATTTCCCTGTTAAAAATATCTGTTTGTGTTGTAGGTATCCTGTCATTATTCCAAAAGAATTCTTTACTATGAAGGCATCTGTGTCCCTAATAAACTGGGCATCCTAAAAGTTTAAAATTTGAATTAATGTAACACATGAGACTAACACCTGCCTGTGGTTTGCCCCTCAAGCCTTGTAAAGCATTGAAAGGCCACAGGCAGCTGGTGACATTCACCAAGAGGAAACTGACAATCTGCTCAACTGAACCCTTCCACTCTCAAAGCCATGAGTTATTATAGTTGCTACTATGGTGGCCTGGGATATTGATATGGTAGACTATGTTGTATCTGTGGCTATGGTGGCCTGGACTATGGCCATAGCACGCATGGTTAAGTCTACTGCCTCCCTTATTGCTGTGGGAGATATTGGTTCTACAGAGTCTATCGAGAAATATCTGGAGCTACTCTGCCTGTATCACTCTTCCTTCTACCACCTCTTGCACTTCCCAAATGTTCAGCCATGACATAAATAAGCTATTTGTCTTGCTGAATAATAAAAACAAAAACCCTGTAATATTACATTTAATCTTTAGACTCAATGCATCAGACTTAGCATGCTTCTTATATCAGATTTCAGCATTCATAAAAAAAAGTTTCAATTTGAAGAGGTATTACTTTGGCATTTCTTGAAACTAAATAACTTTAAAGAGAAATTTTTCTTTCCATTTCAATAATTTTTGTATTGAAAACATTCCGTTTGCATGTTCAATTTTCTCCATTGTTTAGCATACATTTTGTCTTTGTGTATTTTTCCATTATTACCTGTGGAGAGTGGCTGAGGCCTTAAGTGAATGTTTATTATGGGCATGAGCACTCCCTTGTCAAGTATCCCAATGCCTCGGACCCATAGGAACAGCACAGACTTCCCTGGTGTGAGAACAGATGCTGACAGTGAGTGAAGAAATTTTCAACAGCATATCTGATGACTGCAGCTAAAGACTGCTCCTCATCAAGATTAATTATATCCTATTTTATGCTATCTCAGCAGCTATTGGTGAGTCTCAATTAGAGAACATGGCCCCCCAAGCCCAGATTTTCTGTATATGTGCCTATGTATGTCTGCAGTCTCTTCATTCTCCTCAACCCAGTTAGGTCAATCCCTAAGCTGTGCGAGTCACGTGGTTAAAAGCAGACGTGTAGAAATAAGTGCACACATTTAAAGAATACACATTTTGTTCTTGTTGTGGAATCATTTTGTGTGGCAGGTAATGAGGGAAACTCAATTAATCATTACAGAGCAGAAGGCTCAGCTCAAGCATGGCCTGTCTTACATTCAGCCGTCTTGTCACTCTAAGAAAATCAAGGCTGTTTGATTTATACATATCATTTTATTTAAATAAGTACTTTGAGATAAAAGTAGATTAATGAATAGTTTATCCTGAATCTAGTATGAAAACACTGATATCATTTCACTAGAATATGTACAAAAGACTACCTGCAGGATAATTTTCATGTGTCCTCATGGTAGCTAAGCCTTATCCATTATGCCCTTTATATTTCCAACCATCTCTTCTTGGACCACCTGACCCCAAGCCTTGCAGTAAATGACATGAAAAACATTATAGTTGTACTTAAAAAAAAAACTTGACCAAGCTTTCTCTAATTGCTGGCTTAGATTTTCCTATTAACAAATATCTCTCAGTGCCTGCATCATATATCTCTGTCCTCAACTGAGAAGAGAAATAATAAAAAATGGTTCCAATCCTTTATTCTTAGAACATAATTGAAGCAGTCCAAAGACAACCAGAAACAAGAGGTAGCAGAGAATGAGGCTGTGTTAGAGGAGTCCCCAACCACACAATTAGGAAGTCAATGTGATATGTCTATGAAAGCCACCTAAGAAACAGTGGCATGTACAAGTTTGTGATACATGGTGACATCAGTCAGATGCTAGAATTGGTAAGATAGGGGAGGTTTAAAAGTGAAATGAGCAATAGATGTTATAAATAGTAAAAGAGAAAGAATGTATGTGTGTGTGTGTGAGAGAGAGAGAGAGAGAGAGGAGAGAGAGAGAATCTTGACAATTATTGGAAATTATTTTATAGACCTAACATGTCTTCATTGATATATATCAACCTTAATTGAACCAAACATTTTAAAGGAAAAGACTAAAGTTAATATCTGTTCTTGAGCTTTATCTTAATAGCTCATATAAAATTCCCTTTGAAACTCTGGACCTTCTCTATTAAATGTCTATGATGGTTGCATATATTAGGTATTTTATTTGTTGTTGTTGCTTTTGAGACAGGGTTTCTCTGTTGTAACTCTGGATGTCCTAGAACTCACTCAAGGCTGGCCTTGAACTCACAGAGAAATCCCTTCATCTTCCTTCCGAATGCTAGGATCAAAGGTGTGTACTACCAGCTATGTTGAGGTTTTAAGTAATACACAGCTGATAAAATTAGTATTACAGGTATATGGATAGATAGATAGATAGATAGATAGATAGATAGATAGATAGATAGACAGACAGATAGCTATCTAGATGATTGATTGACAAATGATAAATAGATAGATTGATCATAGATATATGATAGAAGAGAAATAAATAGATGATAGGTACATAGATATATAGATAATAGATAGATAGACAGACAGATAGACACACACAATTTCACTCATCTTATTACTCTAGCTATGTGTTTAAAGACTCTAAGAAGAAGAATATATAAGAGGGAGAGAGTGCTTCATCATAACTACACATCTATGATGATTTCATATTCAAAGATTATGAGGTCTATCACTGACAGAGATTGTGGTATCTGGAAAAATTTGCTTCTCAGCCACTGCAAAGTAAGAGGCAGGTTATGCTTACATCCTCTGAAGTCTACCTTTATATAGATTGTACCTCATATTACATAGATATTACATATAGATAGATAGATAGATATAGATATAGAATATCTATATTCTATATAGATATCTCTAATTTGATATCAAACTTAATATACTATATTTTTATGAGATAGGATCACTCTGTGGCTAGGGTTAGCCAAAAACTCAATCTATATCCCAGGACAACCTCAAATTCCCTGGTAACAGCTCCCGCCTTAGTCTCCCAAAGGCTACATGTACAGGTTTGAAATATTACATCTATGTCATTGAATTATGCTATTTACTAGGACTAATTCATTTTATAAAACATATTTTAATTAATTTATCAAAAATATAAACTAAATTAAATTATATCTCACCATTGTTTGCTACCTCTGTGTACATTGGCACTTCATGGATCAGATTCAAACTGAAGTACAGGAAAAAGTACAGGACTAAAGTATAGTCCACATTGCACTGAGTACGCTTTTCAGTATGTAGACTTATATACAGGGGCTGAGAAACAGCTAGGGACAGAACCCAAAGCCATGTGGATAGTGTCAAGTGCTCTGGAACTTGGATATGGCTCCAGAAAATGTCAAGAAACCTTAAAACAGCCGGGCCACTGATGTTTCAGGGGAAAACTGTGACCTTAATTAGAATTAAAAAAATGAGGAAGAAACAGGCAGGTAAATCACAGTTTCTTTCACAGGTACACCCTTACCACTTTCATGTGAGGTCACAAACAGATGTATCCAAGGATATAAATAATTTGTGATGATAAAATGGTCACTGATTTTCTAGAGATTTAAGAATAATACGTACACTAAATAAATGAAACATGAAATTATTGACTTCAGAACAAATCTTAACTATATTTATATATGGTAAACACAGCCATTGATTTAACAGCAAAAGAGGCAAAATTCATAAAATATATTCTTTAAGGTAAGATATCACCTACGTTAACAAAAGACTTTCTTTCCACAAGATATTGGAAAACAAACAATATTAAAGTCAGAAAAATAGTTTAATGATTTGGGTTGTAACCCAGAGTACATTTATAAGTATTTAGTAAGTTAAAGGAAAAATGAGGCAGTCTTGAAAATAGAACCAGAATTTCACATTAGAGTCCCAAGATTTAAAGGTAGAATCCTGAGGTAGGAGCACAATTATGTCAGTTATGCAGCCTGTGTGCCCAGTAAATCATGGACTCCTGATGTTTTCGGGAATACAGTGCAGAGGTGTGTGACATTGCAATGCCTGTGGTTTTCCCCAAAAACAACCCAGATGTATAAAAGGCCCTTGCTGGATGGTGACATTCAGAATCAAGGAACCTACTACTCACCTGTCTCTGAACAGTCCACTGCTGATACCATGTGTTACTATGGCGGATACTATGGAGGCCTGGGCTATGGCTATGGTGGCCTAGGCTATGGCTGTGACTGTGGATATGGCTGTGGCTATGGCTATGGCTGTGGCTACGGCTATGGTGGCTATGGTGGCTATGGTTATGGCTGCTGCCGCCCACTGTGCTGTAGAAGGTACTGGTCCTGTGGCTTCTACTGAGGAGTTTTTGCAGTTGTTCAACCCAACTTTCTTCACATCAGAAGTTCTTAAATATCTTCATAAATTCCAAGCTAATAGTAAACTATTTGAGGAAAAATTAGTGAAACACAACATGCCAACCCCATTCCTCATCTTCAGTTTGACTGCATGAATATTAGCACCAAACTATTCACTGTCATCATAATGCCTTGAAAATGTAAATCAGTTCTTACCCTTGATATGACCATATAAACTTTTCAATAAAATATTTCCTAAAAAATGTTATTTTTCTGTAGAGTTACTAAATGTGGGGTGTATATTGTGTATTAATAGAAGAGGTGTTAATAGAGTAAAAAAGTAAGAGAGTGACACAGAGAGACAATGCTAGAGAGAGAGAGAAACATTCCTTTAAATATTTAAAGGTGTGTGTGTGTGTGTGTGTGCGCGTGCGCGCTTCTTAGGGTTGAAGAATCCATAGTTTCAGTCTGTTCATTTTGACAATTTTCACATCTCTGTGACACTCATCATCCCTGCAAAAAGGCATGTCTCTGATCAAGCTGAGAGGTGCCTTAATCTATGGTTATAATAGTATTGTTAGGCGTCTCTTCAATACCAAGAATATTTAGAAGAATATGACAAGTAGGTTCTCTCATAGGACCTAGGACCTGTCTATGCACAGGCTCTTGGTCAAGTAATGATACCACTTTAATGGGTTGAATCTTTTCAAATGAAACTTAAATTCAATCATAAAGGAGTTGATTATACCCAAGTTCTTCATGTCCCTATTACACCTGTGTACATGTATTGACAGACCAGTTGCTTTTGTAGATCACAGAGCTCACAGATGGTTAAAATTGGTAATGTATTTTATATTCTGGCAGAGTGTATGACACCTTACATCACTAAGGAAGCTACGTTACAGGGACAACATTTTCAAGTCAATACAAGCTTGATTTCTCTATGCCCTTTGATAACCTGTAATATTTGGATGTTTATTCAATCCCAATGATCAAGAATTTCAAAAGATGTAACCTATTCCTGGAAGTGGACTCTGATTTGCTAGCCTGTGCTGTCCCTGTGCTGTCCAGTAGGTGTACTGTTGACCCATTATATAACTATATTTTCAGTATATACGTGTGTGCGTGTGCATGCGTGTGTGCGTGTGTGTGTGTGTGTGTGTGTGTGTGTGTGTTTATAGTGGCAAGCATGTTTCTACGCAACTTTCCTCTAAGTTCCTTACTGTTAGTTATCCCCCTATCCTATATTCCCATCCACCAACCTACTTAACACTTCCTTTTCCATTATATATTTTACCCCTTTATACCACTGATTTCCATCTCAACTCCCTTGAAAGCTTCCACCACAGACATATGCAACTGGCCTCATCCTAATATCTTGACCTCTACAAAGCTATATTAACCAACAGTATGGGACTGATTTTAAAAATGGACACATTATTCAGTGGAATCATATAAAGAATATTATATGAAATTAGTGCCACAGGAAAGTACTTTAGGGAAACAACCACAATAACTCAGGACTTCAGAGCAACAATATATAAATGTGAGCTCAAGAAATCAAAAAGTTATGTGCAGTAAAGAACATAATCATTTGAATAAGAGGGGCCCTAAAATGTAGGGAAACTTTAACTTCTACACAATTGATAGATTAGTATCTAAAATACATAAAGAAATAAATACCAAGAAAACAAACTACTCAATAATTAAACTCTAAACAGGTGTTTCTCAAATGATGAAATATAAGTGCTTGCAAAATATTTTTTAAGTGTTTAGCTCACTTGCAACTATGGAAATACGAATCAAACCTATTTAGAATTTTTTTTTCTTACATCAATTATTAGCTGTGATGTAAAACACCACTGACCAAAAATGTTGGTGTGAATTCTGATAAAGGGAATCATTTATTTGCAACTAGTAGGAATACAAACTGGTGCAGTCACTGTGGAAATCAACGTTGTATAAATAGATCAACGACACAATCCAGATATTCCATGCTTTGGCACATACGCAAAGGTTTCTATATCTTATTTTATCTGCTTAACCATGAACATTGCTACTCTATTCAATATATCCAAGAAAAAGAGATAGCCTTGATATCCACTTACACATACATGTATATCAAAACTTATATTTGTACAATGGAATATAATCCAAGTTATTAAGTAAAGTTGAATTATGAATTTTACAATCTAATCTATGAACCTGGAAGAGTAAGGTAATTCTTACCTAAAAATTTAATGTCACATTTTGCAGCTATTAGCTTTGAATCTACAAATATGTGTTCCCTTTGCAATATCCCATCTAATACTATAGTACTTTTATGTATTCAAAATACATACAAATATTCCTTTCATTCAAATTTTTATGCATAGTTTCAGATACAGACAGTTTCTTTATATCTCTCTATATAATACTGATCATTATATTATGATCACAATTCTAACATTGATAGTATTTGTGGCCCCACAGAATTTCAGGTTGGACACTGTAAAATCAGAGGGAAATCTCATGAAATTGTCCAGTTGCAACAATTGCCATGATGTCACCTCATTTATATAGATTTGCCCATTTGTCAAACTCCCTGACTAAATGCTTAACTACATATATTTTTATAGATGAAGCATATGCTGGCAATTGTCCATAGAATTTCTGTGAATATGAATGAATGAATTTCTGTGAGATGTGTATGTGCGTATATATATTTTGTATGTATTTTGTGTCATGCATGTGTGTGGTGTAGACATGCATGTGTTTGAATAGATGAATGAATGTGTGTAGTTGCAAAATGAGCACGCTGTGTCATGCACTTTGCTCAACCTACTTTATTCCCATGATATTGGGTCCCTCATGGAACAGGGTGCTAGACAGATAATCAATAAGTCAAATTAATCCTTCTGTATTCTACTCATATAGCACTTGGATGTAGAAATGTGTATATACCCAGATATTTACATGAGTTCTGAGGATTTGTACTATGTCTGCATGCTAACATAGCAAGTACTCAAATTCACTAACCCATCTCCCCAGTTGCTGGTTAAACTCGAAGTTACATGTCTCAGGTTTCTCTGCAAAGCCATATGTAAAAAAGTTTGTGTCACTGTGATATATAAGGAAGTTTATAAACATTGACCTCATTTCACCCACTCAACAATAATGCCTTTCAAAATTATACCTACAAGATCCTCACATGGGCCCTCAAAGAAAAACACAGATTACATACAGTTTATACATACATAGTTGTTTTGAAATTTCTAGTGATTGGAAAATCCGCATGTAATGAAACAAAGTGCTTAGGAATAAATCCAAATACATTAACAGATGATAACAATTACCCATCAAGTAACAAAAAACATAACCAATAATATCCTATTGTTCATGAGAAAAACTCAAAAAATATACTCCACTATATGTGATTCATTCCAAAAGAGAAAAGGAAAAGACAACTCTCTTTCTGTGGAGTAATGAAAACACAACACTGGATTTCTATATTGTTATGGATATCATCTGTGATACATCCAATAAACTACAATGAAAAATAGGCAACAACCTTAAAAATTATATCAGATCCATGATTTGATCATGAGATCCTGAGGTATGAGCACAATTATGTCAGTTATGCAACTTTGTGTGCCCAGGAATTCATGGAACTGGTGATGTTTACTGAAGCACAGTGCAGAGATGTGTGACTCTGCAATGCCTGCGGTTTTCCCCAACAACAACCCAGGAGTATAAAAGGCCTTTCCCGGATGGTGACATCCAGACTCAAGGAACCTACTACTCACCTGTCTGTCTCTGAACAGTCCACTGCTGGCACCATGTGTTACTATGGCAGATACTATGGAGGCCTGGGCTATGGCTATGGTGGCCTAGGCTATGGCTGTGGCTATGGCTATGGCTGTGGCTGTGGCTATGGTGGCTATGGTGGCTATGGTGGCTATGGTGGCTATGGTTATGGCTGCTGCCGCCCACTATGCTGTAGAAGGTACTGGTCCTGTGGCTTCTACTGAGGAGCTTCTGCAGTTGCTCACCCCAACTTTCTTCACATCAGAAGTTCTTAAATATCTTCATAAATTCCAACCTAATAGTAAACTATTTGAGGAAAATTAAATGAACCACAATTTACCCACCCAATTACTCCTCTTACATTTGACTGCATTAACATCTGCAGATTTGCTATTCATTATTGTCTTGATGCCTTGAAAAATGTGATCCACTTGTATTCTAATATTTTCTATGAATATAATGCTTTTAAATAAACAATTTGATTGAATATATTGTTTTCTATAGCTTTACTAAATATGTGTTTTATATTTTTGTATTTATGCCTATTTGGTTCCATATGTGTGATTGTGTATACTGGCAGATAAGGTGAGAAAGAAACAGGAATTCAGAAAGGAGGGGTAAAGAAGGACAGAAAGATACAGAGAAAGAGAGAGAGAGAGAGAGAGAGAGTTTTCTTAAACATTCTTCTACTGGTAGACATTTTTATTATTTTCATATTGATGCTATTGTGATGCCACAGTGAAATTGGTGGTACAGATATTTCTCTGAGATCATATTTTTTTCTATGTCAGTAAAATTTTGAGAAGTACCACAAGTTAATTCAAAAAATATCTTGAGAAGTATATCCAAAATGCCTTCTACAATGAGTGTCACCATACAAAGTCTCTCAGTGTATAGGATTCCCTAATCTTCATGTAATCTCTAACAACAATTTTCTTTCTAATACCCATTTTATTAGCAATAGTAGGGAACTATCTCATTGTGAACTATGGTTTGAAAATTCACCCTTGGTCATCTGAACATTTTCTTTTCAAAAATGATGATGATGATTTTCTAACAATTATGTCAATTTACTTTCTTGATGATATTTATTTGTTGATATTCCACACAAGCTTTGCTTATTGGATTCCTATTCCTTATGTAGAGTAGTGCATGGATTGCCCTATTGTGCAAAATCTTTGGGATCAGCAAAAGCAAACATTTCAATTATCTTTTTGTTGCTCGTACATTTGAAATCAAATCCAGTCATTCATGAAAATAAGCAAAGAATCTTTTCCACTATATTTTCCTTTTTCTTATTAGTTCTTAGAGAACCTCATACAATTTTTTGGATAAAATTATTATCTTTCCTCATATCCTCTCAGGCCTACTACCTTTATGGATGACAAATTTGTGTTGTTGTTTTTTCACTTAAAACATAAAATCCAATTTATACTACCTATATCTTTAGGATTAATACCTATCCTCTGGAGTGTGGATGACCTACCCAGACCCACAGCCATAAATACACTCCCTCTTCACGTACTGGCAGCTATCAAAGAACAAGAGAACCTTAGCTGAAAGCAGAAAGGCATGTCCACCTCCCCAGTTCATGTTGGGATTGTGTCTGGCTTAAGCTAGCTCTCTCTCATCACTTCTGTGAATTCATACATGAAATTGTCCTGCTGTATCTAGAAAACACTGTTTACATGTAGCCATCTATTTTTCTCTCAATTATTCCTGATCTATCCCCCACACTGTGAGTGTGTGTGTGTATGTGTGTGTGTATGTGTGTATGTCCTTTATAGGACTGAGGAATCCATTTTCTCATTCTGTGCATTTTATATCTCTGTGATAATCACCATCCACTGCAAACAGCAGGTTTCTGAACAAAACTGAGAGGTGCACTAATCTATGGGTATGACAATATCATCAGGAGTCTACCTAATACCAAGAATATTTAGAAGAATACAACTAGTAGTTTCTCCCATAAGGTCTATGACCTGTCTATCCACAAGTTTCTTGCCCAGTAATGGTGCCAGGTATGGGTTGAGTCTTTTCAAATGGAACTTAAATTCAATCATAAAGGAGTTGATTATGTCCAAGTTCTTCATGCCCAGTGACACCTGTACACATGTGTTTATTGACAAGTCAATTGTGTAGACTACAAAGTTCACTTAAAAATGCTTCAAAATGATAATGAATTTCATATTCCAGCACAATGTATGACACCTTACATCACTAAAGCTACAAAAAAAAGCTACAAGATAGGGATGAAGCTTTCAGGTCAATACAAGTTTGATTTCTCCATGTTCTTTGACTCAACTATAGTTCAGCAACTAAGTATTATTGTCAGTTTCAAGATATAAACAATAGCATTGTCAATAACCTGTAGTATTTGAATGTCTATACAACCCCAGTGGTAATGAATTTCAAAAATATGTAACCTGTTTCTGGCACTGGACATTAATTTGTTAACCTGTGGTGTTTATTAGGTGTACTTCTTGTCTATGTATAAATACTATATATATGTCTCTGTGTATATATACATGCATATATACATGTATACTACATATATGCATGATATATATATATATGCAATACATATACTGTATTCTTACCCTTTATATGAACATATATGCTTTTAAATAAACTATTTCATTTAAAATATTGTTTTCCTGTAGTTCTTTCTATGGGGTAATGATAATCCAAATGTATGTGAAAAGGAGAAAATTATGTCATGATGTAGATCCTGATAGAATCATGTGATGTATTGAGTAGACTAAAGAAAGAATGGCCTAGAAACCTGAAAATTATATCAAATCCATAATTTGACCATGAGATCCTGAAGTAGGAAGACAACTATGTCAGTTATGCACCCTTGCGTGTCCCATAAATTAGGGAATTTATGTTGTTTTCTGAAGCACAATACAGAGCTGTGTGACTCTGCAATGCCCGTGGTTTTCCCCAACAACAACCCAGGTGTATAAAAGGCCCTTGCCAGATGGTGACTTCCATACTCAAGGAACCTACTACTCATCTGTGTCTGAACAGTCTACTGCTGACACCATGTGTTACTATGGCGGATACTATGGAGGCCTGGGCTATGGCTATGGTGGCCTAGGCTATGGCTGTGGCTATGGCTATGGCTGTGGCTATGGCTGTGGCTATGGCTGTGGTTATGGCTGTGGCTATGGCTGTGGCTATGGCTGTGGCTGTGGCTATGGAAGCTATGGTTATGGCTGCTGCTGCCCACTGTGCTATAGAAGGTACTGGTCCTATGGCTTCTACTGAGGGACTTCTGCCATTGCTCACCCCAACTTTTTTCACACCAGAAGTACTTAAATATCTTCATAAATCCCAATCTAATAGTAAACTATTTGAGGAAAAATAAATGAAACACAAAATGCCAACCTGATTCCTCATCTTCATTTTGAAGGTATGAATATTTCCACCAAAGCTATTCATTTTCATCATAGTGCCTTGAAAATTAATCCACTTCATTCTTGCCCTTCCTATGAAAATACATGCTTTTAAATAAACTACTTCATTTAGAATATTGTTTTCCTATAATTTTCCTAAATATGGGATGCATGTTTTTCTATTTATATCTCTTTGGCTATGTATGCATGATTCTGAATAAATGGGAGAGGTGTTAAGAGAGTAAGAAAATAAGAGAGTGAGACAGAGAGACAGTGTTAGAGAGAAAGGGTGAGAAAGTGAGAGAGGGAGAGAAGAAAACATTCCTTTAATATTTAAATGTGTGTGTGTATGTGTGTGTGTGTGAGAGAGAGACAGAGACAGAGACAGAGACACAGAGAGAGAGAGAGAGAGATTTAGAGTTGAGGAATCCATGCTCCCATTTTGTTCATTTGACAAATTTTAGATCCCAGTGATAATCATCATCCCTGCAAAAAGGCATGTCTCTGATCAAAGCTGAGAGATGTACTAATCTATGGCTATAACAGTATCATTAGGAGTCTCTTTAATACCAAGAATGTTTAGAAGAACATAACTAGTAGGTTCTCCCCTAGGACCTAGGACATGTCTATGCACAGGTTCTTGGCCAAGTAATGATGCCACGTATGTGTTGAATCTTTTCAAATGGAACCTAAATTTAATCATAAAGGAATTCATTATCCACATTCTTCTTGTCCTTATTATGTCTATGCACATGTGTTGATAGTCCAGTCACTTTTGTAAATCACAGAACTCACTCACAGATGGTTAAAACTTATTTATATTCCAGTAGTGTGCATGACAACTTACAGTATTGAGGAAGTTACATAAAAGGGGCATAGCCTTCAGATCAATACAAGTTTGATTTCTCCATTTCCTGTGACTCAACTGTATTTCAGCAACAAAGTCTCACTATCAGATTATAGATGTAAACAATAGCAATGTCAATAACCTGTTATTACAGGTTTTGATGTCTACTCAAATGCAGTGGTAAGCAATTCCAAAATATGTAACCTATTTCTGGTACTGGGCTTTTATTTGTTAGTCTGTACTGTCTAGTTAGTGCACTGTTGCTCCATTATAGGATAACTACATTAAATATATATATATATATGTGTGTGTGTGTGTGTGTGTGTGTGTGTGTGTGTGTGTGTGTGTGTGTGTCTGTGTGTGTGTGTGTGTGTCTGTGTGTGTGTCTGTGTGTGTGCTGTTTATAGTGGCAAACATGTTTCTATGCAACTTTTCTGTAAGGTCTTCAGTGGTAGTTATCCCTCCTGTCCTTCATTCCCGTACACCAACCTACTTAACACTTCCTTTTCCATTATATATTTTACCCCCTTTATACCACTGCATTCTGTATCACCTTCCTTGAAATCATTCCCCACAGACATGCAACTGACCCCTTCCTAATATCTGGACCTCTACAAAGCTATATTAGCCAACAGTATGGTACTGATTTTAAAAATGGACACATTATTCAGTGAAATCATATAAAGAATATTACATGAAATTAGTGTCACAGGAAAGTACTTTAGGGAACAACCACAATAACCCAGGACTTCAGAGCAACAATATAGTCAATACCTACTAGATCATCACATGAACCCTCTAAGAAAAGCACAGAGTAAACACAGTTTATACATATAAAAAGTCTTGAAATTTCTGGTGATTTGAAAATCAACATGTAAAGAAACATAATGCTTTGTAATAAAGCCAAATACATTAACAGCAGATAGCAATTACCCACCAAGTAACAAAGATTATAACCAATAATATCCTATTGTTCGTGAGAAAACCTCAAGAAAAACATTCCACAATATGTGATTCATTCCAAAAGAGGAATATAGAATGAAAAGACAATTCTCTTTCGGTGGAGTAATGAAAACCCATTGGGTTTTCAAGTAAAAAGAAGAAAACAATATAATGATGCATATCATCTGTGATATATTAAATAAACTATATAAAACTGACCTACATCCCCAAAAAGTTATATATGATCCATGATTTTAGAATGAGATCCTGAGGTAGGAGCACAATTATGTCAGTTATGCAGCTTTGTGTGCCCAGGAAATCATGGAACTTGTGATGTTTGCTGAAGCACAGTGCAGAGCTATGTGACTCTGCAATGCCTGTGGTTTTCCCCAACAACAGCCCAGGTGTATAAAAGGCCCTGGTCAGATGGTGACTTCCAGACTAAAGGAACCTACTACTCGTCTGTCTCTGAACAGTCCACTGCTGACACCATGTGTTACTATGGCAGATACTATGGAGGCCTGGGCTATGGCTATGGTGGCCTAGGCTGTGGCTATGGCTGTGGATATGGCTGTAGCTATGGTGGCTATGGTTATGGTTGCTGCCGCCCACTGTGCTGTAGAAGGTACTGATCCTATGGCTTCTACTGAGGAGCTTCTGCAGTTGCTTACCCCAAGTTTCTCCACGTCGGAAGTTCTTAAATATCATCATAAATTCCAACCTTAGAGTAAACTATTTGATGAAAAATAAATGAACCACAAATTACCTACTCAATTAGTCCTCTTCAATTTGACTGCATTAATATTTGCAGATAAGCTACTCATCGACATCATAATGCCTTAGAAAATGTGATTCACTGATATTCTTATCCTTCTATCAATATATATGCTTTTAAATAAACAATTTCATTGAAAATATTATTTCCTGTAGCTTTAATAATGTGTTCTCTATGTGTGTGTTTGTATTTATATGGTTACATATGTGTAATTGTATATACTGGGAAAGAGTACCGGTAAAGTGAAAAAGAAAGAAACAGGACATCAGAAAACAAGGACAAAGAATTACACACAAAGAAACACACATATATGCACACAGAGAGAGAGAGAGAGAGAGAGAGAGAGAGAGAATTTGTTTAACATTCTTCTATTGGTAGACATTTTTATTACATTCATATTGCTGTTATTGAGATGTTACAATGAAATTAGTAGTACAGATATTTCTGAGACCAAACTCTTCTGTCTGTTAGTTATATTTGGAGAACTATCACAAGTTATTTCTCTAAATATCTTGGGAAGTGCATTCAAAATGACTTCTATAATGAATGTAACCACACAAATTCTCCAAGTGTACAGACTACGCTAAACTTCATGTATTCTCTAACACCAATTTTTTTTCTAATATCCATTTTACTAACAATAGAAGGGAACAATCTCATTGTAAAGTAGAGTTGGTCATCTGCCCTTTTTTTTCAAAAATCATGATGATTTTCTAAACTTTATATCATCAATCAATACAAGCTTGATTTCTCCATGTCCTGTGACTCAACTATATTTCAGCAACAAAGGTCTTACTTTCACATTGTGGGTGTAAACAATAGAATTATCAATAACCTGTAATATTTAGATATCTATTTGACTCCAGTGGTCAAAAATTCCAAAAGATGTAACCTGTTCTTTGCACTGGTCTTCTATTTGTTAGCCTGTGATGTCTAGTAGGTATAGTGTTGGTCTATTGTATGATAACCACTATATATACATGTATAGAATATATAGATTTATATATACATAATATACACATATATGTGTGTTTCTGTATATATATACATATACATGTACATATGCATATGTATATATATTTACATGCATTTATGATATATAGATCACATAAATATAAGCATATATATATACACATATATATATATATATATATGCTTATGTAGTTGCAAACAGCTTTCTATATAACTTTCCTGCAAGATCATTAGTGCTAGTTATCCCTCCTTTCCTGCATTCCTATTCCTCCACATGCCTAAGTCTACTATTACATTATAATATTCACCCTTTTAGACCACTGAATTCTATCTCAAATCCTTTGGGAGCACCTACCACAGACATCCAACTGGCCCATTACTAATATCTTGAACTCTAAAAAGATATATTAACCTGTAAGATATATTAACATATAAAGCATGGCACTGACATTAAAAATAGAAGCATTGATTAATGTAATCACGTAAAGAATAATGCATAAATTTAGTGCCACTGGAAAGTACTTTGGGGAAAGAACTATAGTCACCTGGGCCTTGAGAGCAACAATATATAAATGTGACCTCATGAAAATAAAATGCTCTGTACAGTAAAGAACATTATCTTTCAAGTAAAGAGGAGCCAGAAATTATAGGGTCAATCTTTACCTAACACATCTGATAGAAGGTTAGTATCTAGAATATACTACAAACTACACAAAATTAAACTTCAAGACAGCAAACTACCCAATTATTAAATAGAGGAAACTAAGAGTCAAGAAATATATTCCACCATATGAAATTCATTCCAAAATTACAAAGCAAAATGAAAAAAAAATACTTTTCTGTGAGGTAATGAAAATCTAACATATGTGAAAAGGTGAAAATTATGCCATGATGTAGATCATCTGACAGAATCATGCGATATATACAATAGACTACAGAATGAATGGCCTAAACACATGAAAATTATATTACATCCATGTGATGCCCATGAGATCCTGAAGTAGGAACACAATTATGTCAGTTATGCAACCTTGTGTCCAGTAAATTATGGAACTCATGATGTTTTCTGAAGCATGGTGTAGAGATGTGTGACACTGAAATGCCTGTGGTTTTCCCCAACAACAGCCCAGGTGTATAAAAAGCCCTTGCCAGATGGTGACATCCAGACTCAAGGAACCTACTACTCATCTGTCTCTGAACAGTTCACTGCTGACACCATGTGTTACTATGGCAGATACTATGGTGGCCTAGGCTATGGCTATGGTTGTGGCTATGGCTGTGGCTATGGCTGTGGCTATGGTTGTGGCTATGGCTGTGGCTATGGTGGCTATGGTGGCTATGGTTATGGTTGCTGCCGCCCACTGTGCTGTAGAAGGTACTGGTCCTGTGGCTTCTACTGAGGAGCTTCTGAAGTTGCTTACCCCAAGTTTCTTCACACCAGGCGTTCTTAGATATCTTCATAAATCCCAACCTTATTTGAAGACAAATAGAGGAGACACACCATGTCCACTTGATTCCTCCTCTTTAATTTGACTTCATGATTATTTTCAGATAAGATATTTATTGTCATAATGCCTTGAAAATGTGATCCACTTGTATTCTTATCCTTTTTATGGACATATATACTTTTAAATAAATTACTTTCTGAAAATATTGTTTCCTATAGCTTTACTAAATGTGTGATGTATGTTTTTGTATTTATATCTATTTGGTTACATATGTGTGATTCATGTAATGGGAGAGGAGTTAAGAAGGGAAAGAAAGAGGAGTCAGAAAGACAGGGATAGAGACAGAAAGAATGACACAGAGAAAGAAAGAACATTCTCTTTAAAGATTCTTCTATTGGTAGGCATTTTTAGTGTCTTTGTATTTCTGCTATTGCAATGTCATAATAAATTTGGTACTGCAGATATTTCACTAAGAACAAATTCTTTTACTGATGGTTAAATTTTGAAAACTATCACAAATCATTTCTCTAAATATCTTGGAAAGAGTATCCAAGTGCCTTCTAATGAATGTCACCATACACATCTGACAGTTGACAGGTTTTGTCTAAACTCCACATGTTCCCTAACATCCATTTTGTTTCTAATATCCATTTTAGTTACAACTGTAGAGAATAATTTTATCGTGAATCATGATGTAAAAATTCATCCTTGGTCATCTGTAAATTTTCTTTTGGAAAAATGATTATTATTCTCTAAAAATACTATTAATATATTTTCTTCATGCTATTTATTTATAGCTATTCCATTTATGTTTTGACTATTGGAGTTCTATTTTTATACATAATAGTGTGTGGATTGTCTTGTTTTACAGAACCTTTTAGATCAGCACAAGTAAACTTTTATATTTTTTTGCTTAAGCTATTATTTTGTTGTTGCTTATTCTTTTGAAACCACATCCAGTCCTTCATAAAAATAATCTTTTCCAATATGTATTTCTTTTTGTTATTAGTTCTAAGAGAACTTTGTAAATGCGTTTGGATAAAATTCATATATCTCCCCATCTCCTTTCAAAACCACACTCTTTATGTCTGAGGAGCTTTGTCAACTTTTCCTTTTCTTAAAACTGTTCAAGTCCAGTTTATTTACTCCCATATCCTATAGGATGGGTAGCTATCCTCTGGAGTGTGGTTGGACCACGCCACTAAAGAAACTGATTCTCTATATACTGGCAGCTATCAAAGAACAACAGCCTCTTAGCTAAAAGTAGAAATTCATGCCCACCTCCCAACTTCATGATGGCATTTTTGTCCTTCTTGAGCTTGCTGTCATAACTTGAGTTAATTCATACATGATGAAGCTGCCCTGCTATATCCAAAAAAACTGTTTACATGTAGTCATCCACTTTCCCTTTAATTATTCATGATCTATCCCCCTCACTGTGTGTGTGTGTGTGTGTGTGTGTGTGTGTGTGTGTGTGTGTGCATTTCCCTTTTAGGGCTCAGGAATCCATAGTCTCATTCTGTGCATTTTGACAAGTTTTGGATCTCTGTGATAGTCATCATCCACTATATGTCTCTGATCAAAACTGAGAGGCGCATTAATCTGTGGGTATGGCAATATCATTAGGAGTTTGTTTAAGACTAAGACTATTTAGCAGATTACAACTTGTAGGTTCTCCCCTAGGGCCTATGACCTGTCTATCCACAGATTCTTGACCCAGTGTCATATATGGGTTGAATCTTGTGAAATGGAACTTATCTTTAATCATAAAGGAGTTGATTATGTCCCAGCTCTTCAAGTCCATATTACCACCTGTGCACATGTATTGACCGAACAGTCAAGTTTTTAGATCACAGAGTTCACAGTTGATTAAAACTAATCATGTATTTTATATTCCCAGTAGTGTGCATACTACCTTTCAGCACTTCCAAAGACACAAAATCAGCATGAAGCTTCCAGGCCAGTACAAGCTTGACTTTTCCAGATTCTGTGACTAAATCCTTCAAATATTTTACTGTCGGGTTTTGGAGGATAAATGATAGAATTGTCCAATACCTTTGGAGTTTGATGGGATACCACTGGACAAGAATTCCAAAAGAAGTAACTTATTCTCGACACTGGGCTTATTATTTTTTAGCCTGCAATGTTTGGTATGGGTATTATCTCACATTATTACATTTTAAATGTACATGGAATAAAAGTTTCATACAATTTTCTTGTAAGGGTCTTAGTGGTAGTTATCTCTCCTTTCCTACAAACGTATCCTCTACCCTATTTAAGACCTTCTTATTTCATTATAAATTTTACTCCTTGATATCACTGCATTCTATCTCGACTTCCTTGAGAGCATTCCCCAACTACACGTGCACATTGTCCCATATGAATATCTCAACCTCTGAAAAGCCATCATAATCAAAACTGCATGGTGATGACTTTAAAATAGATGTACTGAAAACAGAATCTGACAAAGTTTAACACATGAACTCAGTGCCACAGAAAGTATTTTTGAAAAAGAACCACAGTAACTCATGTCTTAAGAGCAACAATATATGAATTTGACCTCATAAAACTAAAAATCTTGTACAGTAAAGAACATTCATGCGTAGAGTGGCTCTAAATTATGGGGAAAACTTTGACAACTGATTAAAAACAAACAATTTAAATAACTAAACATCCAGAAATAAAACTACTCAATTTCTAAACAGATGATGTAACTATACAGACATCTCTTAAATAGATGTTCAACATCTTAGTCAATAGGGAAATACAAATTAAAATTGCTTTGAAATTTCTTCTACCTCAGTCAGAATAGCTAATATGAAAACACACCTATCTCAAGTGCTGATGTGGGTTTGGAGAAAGGAAAATATTCATTTGCAGCATGTGTAGTTGCTGTGGTAATTAATGAGGAGGTACCTCAAAAAAAAAAAGAAATAGATCAACTACATGATCCAGCTATATCGTGCTTGGATATATACAGCTCTACATCCTACTATACCTGCTTACTTACGATCACTGTGGCTGCATTCAATATATTCAGGAATCAGAGACAGCCTTAATTTCTACCTACAGATTAATGTATATTAAAACTGTGTTACATTCACACAATGGAAAAATTCCAACTCTTAAGAAAAGTCAAATTATGAAAATGTCAGGTAAATGGATGAAGCTGAAACAGAGAGGTAATCCAGACCTAAATATCAAATGTCACATATATTGTGGATGTCAGTTTCAAGCTTCAAATATGTATCCCTTTTTCAATACCCCATGTAATGTTACAGTAGTTTTGTAGATTCAAGTTTATGTATATTTCTTTCATTTAAAATTTAATTTTGTGTATCATTTCAGATTCAGGCAGTTTCTTAATATCTCTATATGTAAGACTGATATTGTTGTGTAGTGATCAAAATTCTACCATTGACATTATGTGGTCCAAAGTATTTCAGGTTGGTCACTGTAAAATCAATGGGAAATCTTCTCACGAAATTGTTAAATAGCTACATTTGCCAATAGGCAACATCATTTATATAACTTGTCACTTTGTCAAACTTTGTGACTAAATGCATAGCTACATTTATTTTATACAACATATATTTTGGTAAATTTATGAAAAATTAAAAAAGATGTCTCAGTTTGTAGCTAATAGAGTGTATATTGGTATGAAAGGTGAAAAGCCATCATTGAAAGATTTAATGTTTGAACCTTTCAAATATTTACCAAAATATAGACAGGCCAGAGACCCTAGGAGAGAACCTCCTAGTTCTACTAGATGTATTCTGCTAAAATTCTTGATGTTTAACAGACACTTAATGATATTGTCATACCCATAGATTACTGCAGCCCTAAGCTTTGATCAGAGGCATACTCTTTTTAGAGTGGATGATGATTATCACAGAGATCCAAAACTTGCCAAAAATGCACAGAACAGACTATGGATTCCTAAAAGGACACACACACACACACACACACACACACACACACACACACACAGTGTGGGGTATACATCAGGAATAATTGAAGGGAAAATGGATGACTACATGTAGACAGTATTTTCCAGATACAGCAGGACATGAATTCACTGAAGTTATGACAGCAAGTTCAAGCAGGACAAAATTCCAAACACGCAGTAGGAAAGTGGGCATGAATTTCTACTTTTTGCTAAAGGGCTGTTGGTTTTTGATAGAGAGTCAGTTTCTTTAGTGGCATGGCTGCAGGTAGGTGAACCACATTCCAGGAGATAGATACCCATCTTAGAGGATATGGACAATGTAGATTGGACTTGAACAGCTTAAGAAAAAAAAAGTACACAATGTTATTTAGGCTTAAAGGGTATAGTGCTGAAATAGATAGGAAAATATATTAATTTTATCTAAATATATTATGTGAAGTTCTCTAAGAACTAATAACAAAAAGGAATATATAGCAGAAAAGATTATTTTCTTCTTCTCATAAATGATTGGATGCTATTTCAAAAGCTCAAGCAACAGAAATAAAATTGAATAGTCTGCTTGTACTGATCTAAATGGATCTACACGATGGGACAACCCAAAAAATACGCTATATAAACAAAAACCAAAACTTATGTGGAATATTTACAAAAATGCATGAATAAATATATTGGTGGTATAATTGTTAAAGAATTATAATCATTTTTACAAAGAAAATCTACAGATAACTAATGGTGAATTTTCAAATCATAAAGCACAATGAGATTTTTCTCTACAACTGTTAACAAAATGGATATTAGAAAAAAAATGAACATTAGAGAATACATGAAGTTAAAGGAAACCTGTACAACATGAGAATTTGCATGGTGACGCACAAATAGAAGGCACTTTGGATACACTTCCCAATCTTTAGAGAACTAACTTGTGATAGTTCTAAAATTTTAACTATTCGACAAAGGAATTTGATCTCAGAAATATCTGCACAACCAAATTCATTGTGACATCACAATAGCAGCAATATGAAGATATTGTAAATGTCTACCAACAAAAGAATGTTAAAGAGAATATTTCCCTTTTCTTGTCTCTGTCTCTGTTTCTGTTTCTGCCTGTGTCTCTCTCTCCCCACCTGCGTGTCTCTCCCTGTGTTTGTATCCCTATCTCTGTCTCACCTCCTTTCTCCCTTCTTTAATGCATCTCCTGTTTATACACAATCAGACCTATGTAACAAAACAGATATAAAAAGCAAATGTGCATCCTCATTTAGCAAAAATACAGCAAAAAAAATAATAATTTCAAGGAAATATTTTATTTAAAAGCATATATGTTCATAGAAGAATGAGAATACAAGTGGATCACGTTTTCAAGGCGTTGTGACAATGGTGAATAGCTTCAGTGCAAATATTCATGTGATCAAGCTGAAAATGAGGAATTACGTGGGCAGGTTGTGTTTCCTTTATTTTTCCTCCAATAGTTTACTATAAGCTTGGAATTTATGAAGATATTCAAGAACTTCTGATGTGAAGAAAGTTGAGGTGAGAAACTGCAGAAGCTCCTCAGTAGAAGCCACAGGACCAGTACCTTCTACAGCACAGTGGGCGGCAGCAGCCATAACCATAGCCACCATAGCCACCATAGCCACAGCCATAGCCACCATAGCCACAGCCATAGCCACAGCCATAGCCACAGCCGTAGCCACAGCCACAGCCATAGCCTAGGCCACCATAGCCATAGCCCAGGCCTCCATAGTATCCGCCATAGTAACACATGGTGTCAGCAGTGGACTGTTCAGAGACAGGTGAGTAGTAGGTTCCTTGAGTCTGGAAGTTACCATCTGACCAGGGCCTTTTATACTCCTGGGTTGTTGTTGGGGAAAACCACAGGCATTTCAGTGCCACACATCTCTGCACCATGCTTCAGAAAACATCACAAGTTCCATGATTTCCTGAACACACAAGGTTGCATAACTGGCATAATTGTGCTCCGACCTCAAGATCCCACACTCACATCATGGATCTGATATAGATCTTTATAAACTTTATAAACTTTCAGGGCTCTAGGCCATTCTTCATGCAGATTATGGATGATTCTGCCATATGATACACATCACTACATATTTTTCTCATTACATATGTTGGGTTTTCCTTACCCCATAGAAAGAAGGGTGTTTTTTCTGTTCTGTTTTGTTTTTGTGAGAATGAATCTTATATGGAGGAGTATATTTCTTGAGTATTTCTCACAAACAACAAGCTATTACTGGTCATCTTATTATTTGCCAGGTAGTTGCCATCTTATGTTAATGTATTTGCATTTATTTCTAACCAATTTGTATTATTACATATTGCTTTTCAAATCAACAGAAAATTCAAGGTCATTTTATATACATTAACTGTATGTATTCCTTTTTTTTTCTTAGCAAGGCCATGTGAATGTCTTCTAGGTGAAACTGTGAAAGGCATTATGGTTGAATGGGTGAACCAAAGTCAATATTTATAAACTTCTTTATATTTTTTAATAGATTTATTTTTGCTCTCTCATGTGATACATCCCGACCCCATCCTGTGTTCCCTCTACTCCTCCCAACTCCCTACTCTATACTCTGTCTCCCCCAGAATGTTTTCCAACACCCCAACACCTCTTCCCCTCAGAACAGAGCTGGTCTCCCAGGATTATCACTGGGACATATCAAGATGGAACAAGGCTGGACTGGAGCCCCTACATTAAGGCTGTACAAGGGAGAATAGAAGGTAGAAAAGGATCCCATGGGGAGATAAATATGTTAGAGACCCCTGCCCACTCCAACTTTTAAGTGTTCGATGAGAATGTCAAGACAATCAGATAACAATAACATAAATGTAGGGGACCCTCAGGCTCAATGTATGCTGATTCAATCTTGGTGAGGTCCTAAGTGTCCTAGTCAGTTGGCTCTGTGGGGGCTTATTTTATTGGTGTCCTTGTCCCCTCTGGTCCACACAAACCCCCCTCCTGCTTCATCAGAGTTTGGCAAGCTCTACCCATTGTTTGTCCCTGAACCTCTGCGTCTGTTCCCCTAAGCTGCCCACAGGAACCTCTCTGATCATCATTTGGTTAGCCACAAATCTATGAGCCTAGCACATTATCATTAGGAATCCTCTCAGGGTTATCTAGTCTTCAGCTCACGACCAGCTCTGCAGTGTCAGATATGGGGTCCCTCCCTTGGTATGGGGTTCTGTTCTACCATTGCCATTGCAGATCCTGCAGGCAGGTTACGTTATAGGTAGAAGTGTTTGTGGCTGGATTGGTGTCCCTGTCCCACTACTAGAGACCTTACCTGGTTTTAGGAGATGCCCTGTTTAGGCTCTCTATCCCCCACTACTGGAGGTCCTTGCTAGGGTCACCATTGCCTTGTTCAACTGTGTTCATAGTGTTTTATTCATAATAGCCAGAAACTGGAAACAAGAGATTTCTTTGTGTCCCTTAACTGAAGAATGGATAAAGAAATTGTTGCACATTTATATAAATGAGTTATTACTCATCTTTCTAATAAATTGTATATTATTTTTAATAAATTTTTAAAATAAAAAAATGACATCATGAAACAAATAGATAGAACTAGAAAAAATTATCCTGAGTAAGATAAACCAAACCAAGAAAGACAACCATGGTATATATTCATTTATAAGTGTATAATCCCTCTTAAGTAGAAGACAATTTTATTATATTCCACAGACTTAGAGAGACTATTCAGCAAGGAGGGACCCAATGGAGACACAAAGAACTCTCAGGGAAGAGAACAGATGTTACAGGTGGGCTGGGGGAGTACGGGAATGGGAGTAGGATAGACCAGCTAGGGAGAGAGAGATGGAGGGGGAAATATAGAGAGAGATGACTAGAACTGGAGACATTGAGGCTGTCATCTGACAATCTATAAGCTTCTTTTTAAATCATGATCATATGAGCTCTTACACATGACTTTCCAGAGATGACTGAGACACATAACTTTATGAGTTCACTGAGCAGCTGGGGAGATGAGTCCATGATAAGAGTACTTGGTGAGCTAGAATGGAGATAAAATTACAAATCCTCAGAACTCATGTAAAAAAATTGTGTATACAAATTCCTAAACTACAATGCAACATGGATAGAATATAGGATGATTGCTATGACTTAATAATTGTTAGCCTAGCACCATGTTCCATGAGAGACTCATTCTCATGGGAACAAAATATGTACATAGAGCAAAGGTATGACACAACGTGATCATCAGTAATTACACATATTTATTCATCTACTCAACCATGTGTGCTCACAGCACACACATTCATGAAAAAAATACATACATGAATATTGCAAAAAATACACATGACTACTCATAGAAATTATATGTGCAATTACCAGACTATGCTTCAGTACAATTCCATTTGAAAATGAAATAATTCTATATAATCCTTAGGAGAATACAAACAAGCCATGTGCACTTTCTTTGGAATAAATACAAATATATAAACATAAGATGGCAACTATACACCAAGTAACAAAAAGAACCAATAATTGATTCATTGATTATGTGAAAGACTCAAAAACACAATCCTCCAGATAAGATTAATTCCAGATAACAAAAGAAAAGGAAAAAGAAAATTACTGTCCCTGGGGTAATGAAGTCCCAACAAAAGTCAGAAAGTGAAAAGTATGCAATGATGGATATCATCTGACAGAACCATGTGATATATTTTAAGAACTGCATGATGAATGGCCTAGAACCCTGAAAGCTATATGAGATCCATGATTTGAACATCAGAGCCTGAGGTAGGAGCACAATTATGTCAGTTATGCAGCCCCGTGTATCCAGTAAAACATGGAACTTGTGTTGTTTTATGAAGCACAGTGCAGAGATGTGTGACACTGAAATGCCTGTGGTTTTCCCCAACAGCCCAGGTGTATAAAAGGCCCTTGCCAGATGGTGACTTCCAGACTAAAGAAACCTACTACTCATCTGTGTCTGAACAGTTCACTGCTGACACCATGTGTTACTATGGCAGATACTATGGAGGCCTGGGCTATGGCTATGGTGGCCTAGGCTATGGCTGTGGCTGTGGCTATGGCTGTGGCTATGGCTGTGGCTATGGCTGTGGCTATGGTGGCTATGGTGGCTATGGTGGCTATGGTTATGGCTGCTGCCGCCCACTATGCTGTAGAAGATACTGGTCCTGTGGCTTCTACTGAGGAAGTTGCTTACCCCAAATTTCTTCATATCAGAAGTTCTTAAATATCTTCATATATTCCAACCTTAGAGGAAACTCTCTGAGTAATATGTGAAACTCAGCGTGCCCATCCTATCTCTTTCCTTCAATATCCCTGCATAAATGTTTGCAAGAAACTACTTCAAAGAAGCTCCTCCTTGTCTTCTTAATGCCTTATAAAATGTGATCAGTTTGTCTTCTTTCTCATTCTAAACACAAACATGATTTGCAATAAACTATTTCCCTCAATATACTGCTTTCCTAGTGTTTTACTAAAGTGGGATGAAGGCTTCTGTATGTATATCTGTTCAGGTGCAAATGTGTGATTTTGTATGTATCAGAGAGAAGTAAATGAGAGAAAGAGAGAGAAGAAAGAGAGAATAAATAAAAGAAGGAAGGGAGAAAAGAGACAGAGAGAGAAAGACAGACAGAAAGAAAGAAAGAAAGAAAGAAAGAAAGAAAGAAAGAAAGAAAGAAAGAAAGAAAGAAAGAAAAGAAAGAAAGAAAGAAAGAAAGAAAGAAAGAAAGAAAGAAAGAAAGAAAGAAAGAAAGAAAGAAAGAAAGAAAAGAAAGAAAGAAACTAAAGAAAGAAAATGAAAGAAAAAGGGAGCATGAAAGAAAGGAAAGGAAAAAACAAAGGAGAAAGAATGAGATATTCTTTTTTGAGCATTCTTCTACAGGTAGTGGTGGTTATTATCTTCATATTGGTGCTATTTTGATGTCACATTGAATTTGGTAGTACAGATATTTCTCAGAGACCAAATGCTTTTGTCTGCCAGTTAAATTTTGAGAACTATCACCAGTTAGTTCTCTAAAAATTTTAAGAGAACCAACCACAAGAGGTTCTATAATGACTTTCAAACATTTTCACTATGTACAGAATTTTCTTAACTTCACATGATCTCTAATACCCGTTTTCTTCCTCATAACATTTCACTAACAACTATACTCAACTATCTTGTTGCGACACGAACTTATGATTTTGAAAATTCAGCCTTGGTCATCTGTAGATTTTCTATGAAAAAACTATTTATGATAATTCTCAGGTGATTTTAATATCAATTAATGTTGTTTGTGCTGTTTATTTGTAGATATTCAACACGACTTTTCATTACAGGTTCCCTATGCTTTCGGTAAAGTATTGTGTAGATTGTCTTGTTCAAATCCTTTTATATTGGAACAAGAATAATTTTGTTTCTTCTTTTTTCTGTTGTGCATTTGAAATCACATCCAATTATTCATGAGAAGGTACTTCATTTTTTTTATTAGTTCAGAGAGAACCTCAAGCAATGCATTTAATAAACATCATATCTTCTCTCATGTTCTCTCAGACTCACCCACTTTGTGACCATCTAGCTTTTATCTTCTATTTACCTCAAACTCATCAAGTCCCATTTTTGATGCCTACATCCACCAGCATGGGAAGCCATCACCTGGAGTATAGTTTACATACCCAGGGTCACACTCCTAAAAATAATATGACTCCTCACATCCTGACATCTATCACACGACAACTGCTCTTTAAATAAAGAAGGAATGTGTGCCCACTTCCAGACTCCAAACTAGGATTTTTGTGGCTTGTTTGTGAAGAGGTCATGTGCTGGATGTCACAATTTCAGCTAGTTCATTAGGGAAACTGTCAGCTGGTTTAGAAACATTGTTTACTTTCTGGCATCCATTGTGTCCTCAATTAGAGTTGACAGTTCCACTGTCTTTTTTCTGTGTTTTGACCATTTTGTCATCTCTTGATAGTCATCATATATTTCAACAAGGCAGGTCTCTGATCAGTGTTGAGAGGTGCACTATTGTGTAGGTTTAACACTATCATTAGGAGTCATCACTTCAAAACAAAGTCTATCTATAAGTAGTAATAGTATACACTATATAGTATACTAGTATATACTAGTCATATATACATATATATAATATGTGTATATATAAAAATATATTTGACTAGTATATAGTATATACTATAGTATAATAGTATACTTGTATGCACTAGTAATAGGTTCTTAAGGTCCATTTGTGGGTTCTTTACCCAGTAATATCCGCAGGTATGAAATGAATGCGTTCAAGTGGAATACATGAACACAATGGTACAAAATGCAACTGACAAGAAAATTGAAATTATGAAAATTTCAGGAGAATGGATTAAGGGGGAACAGTGTTGTCATTCAGACCTAAAAGTCTATTGTCATGAACATTGTGGATGTCAGCTTTGAATATTAAAATATGTGCTATCTTTGGAGTACCCTATGCAATCTTATAGCAGGTTTTTGGATTGAAGTATATGTTTATTCCTCTCATAAATAGTCTTATTTAAGATATAGTTGGGAAAATAGTTTCATCATATCTCTACATATAAGACTGATTGGTTATATTATAATCACAGTTTACCACTGACATTATTTGTGGGTCCAAAGGAATTTCAGGTAGAACACTGTAAAATCAGATCAAAATTTTCTCATGAAAGTTTCCAACAGTTACATTTATTGTGATATCAACTCATTTACATAGAGTATTTTCTTTGACTGTCAGACTCCCAAACTAAATGCTTTCTTTTATACAAATTTTTGTTTTACAAAATGTTTTGGTATTTTTGTATTTTGTTTTATATTTTGTTGTATAAAATATTTTTGATAAATTTATGAAAAGTTAACATCAGAGGAAACTGTGTTTTTCACTGATAGCTTTTCACCATTCATACTGACACACCTTCCATAAGCTATAAGCTGAGACAAAGAGCACATGGCTTGTTTGGTCTCTTAAGGAAAGGTATTTTTTGAGGGTATTATTTTGAGGGTACTAAAACACTCAAGAGTTTTGTACATACTCTGAATGCATATTTGGAGGCATATTCCTGCAACTGCCCACAGAATTTCTGAGAATAAGTATATGGGTGTGCAAGGGTTTACGTACATTTACAAGTTTGTATGGTCTAAACATACATATATTTGAGTAGATACAGGTTCCTAAGGAGTATATTGTATCATTCTGTTTATCTGTGTACTTTTTTCCCATGAGATTGGGTCTATGGTGGAACTTGGTGCTTGACTAACAATCAGTAAGTCATAGTAATTCCTCTGTATTATACCCATAGAGTACTGGGGATTGGGAATATAAATATACTCAGATTTTACATGGAGATTTTTAATTAAGTCCTCACAATTTGGACAGGATGTGATCATCCACCCACCTGTCACATAAACTCATGAATTTTCATGTCACTGGCTTCCCTGGAAAGCTATGTAAAAGACTCATGTGAGCATGATTTAAACAGAAGTTTGCAAATATTGGCCATGGTTCTCCCACTCAATCTTAAAGCCTTTCACAGATATACTTATAAGATGTACACAGGTTCTCTAAGAAAAACCAAGAGCACTTAGACATTATTTATATAAAACAATCTTGAATTTCCTGATAAGTTGAGAAGCAATGTGAAATGAATCAAAGAACTTAGGAATAAATGTCAATACATTGACATAAGATGGCAACTGCCATCAAATAACAAATACCATGACCAGTATTTACCTTACTGACTATGGAAAGAATCAAGAAACATACTTCCCTAGAGAAGATTCAGTCCAACTGACAAAACCAAAGGGAAAAAAATACTGACCTTCTTTCCCAGAGAAGTGAAATCTTGACATAGGTAAGACGGAGGAAACTATGTAATGTTGTTGTATATTATCTAATAGAATCATGTGATATATTTTAAGAACTTCATGAAAACTGACCTAGAGCCCTGAAAGTCATATTGGATCCATGATTTGAGCACGGGATCCTGAGGTAGGAGCACAATTATGTCAGTTATGCAGCCTTATGTGTCCAGTAAATCATGGAACTGGTGATGTGTTCTGAAGAATGGTGCAGAGATGTGTGACACTCAAATGCCTGTGGTTTTCCCCAACAACAGCCCAGGTGTATAAAAGGCCCTTGCCGGATGGTGACATCCAGACTAAAGCAACCTACTACTCATCTGTCTCTGAACAGTCCACTGCTGACATCATGTGTTACTATGGCGGATACTATGGAGGCCTGGGCTATGGCTATGGTGGCCTAGGCTGTGGCTGTGGCTGTGGCTATGGCTGTGGCTATGGCTGTGGCTATGGTGGCTATGGTGGCTATGGTGGCTATGGTTATGGCTGCTGCCGCCCACTATGCTGTAGAAGATACTGGTCCTGTGGCTTCTACTGAGGAAGTTGCTTACCCCAAATTTCTTCATATCAGAAGTTCTTAAATATCTTCATACATTTCAACCTAATAGAAAACTATCTGAGTAATTTGTGAAACTCAGTGTGTCTGTCCTATTTCTCTTCTTCAACTTCATTGCATAAATGATTGCAGAGAAGCTATTTCAATGAAGTTCCTCCTTGTCTTCATAATGCCGTATAAAATGTGATCCATTTGTCTTCTTTCTCTATGTCCAAAAATGATTTGAAATAAACTATTTCCTCAATATACTGCTTTCCTAATGTTTTACTAAATGTGGGATGTATGCTTCTGTATGTATTTATGTTTAGTTGAAAATGTGTGATTATATGGATGTCAGAGAGAAGTAAACGAGAGAAAGAAGAAAGAGAGAATAAATGAAAGAAGGAAGAGAGAGAGAGAGAAAGAAAGAAAGAAAGAAAGAAAGAAAGAAAGAAAGAAAGAAAGAAAGAAAGAAAGAAAGAAAGAAAGAGAAAAACAAAGGCGCATGAATGAAAGGAAGAAAAAGAATGGAGAAAGAGAATGAATCATTATTTTTGAGCATTCTTCTATAGGTAGACATTTTTATTATCTTCATTTTGGTGCTTTTTTGATGTCACAATGAATTTGGTACTACAGATATTTCTATGAGAAAAAATACAAATGCTTTTGTTTGCTAGTTAAATTTTGAGAACTATCACCACTTACTTCTCTAAATATCTTGAGAGGACACTCCACAGGTGCTTCTATAATGACTTTCAAACATTTATACCATGCACAGAATTTTCTTAACTTCACATGATCTCTAATACCCATTATCTTCCTCATAACATTTTATTAACAACTATATGCAACAATCTCATTGTGACAATAACTTAAGATTTTGAAAATTCACCCTCGGTTATCTGTAGATTTTCTATGAAAAAAAATATTTCTGATAATTTCCAGGTGATTTTAAAACCTATTAATGTTCTTTATGCTGTTTATTTGTAGATATTTCACATGGATTTTGATTATACACTCCCTATGCTTTTGGGAAAGAATTGTTTGGATTGTCTTGTTCAAATCCTTTTATATTGGAACAAGAATAATTTTCTTTTTTTTCTGTTGTTGTGCATTTGAAATCACTTCCAATCATTTATCAGAAGGTACTGCTTTTTGTTTTTAGTTCTGTGAGAACCTCAAGCAATGCATTTAGATAAACGTCATATCTTCTCTCATGTTCTCTCAGACTCACCCACTTTGAAATCAACCAGCTTTGTCTTCTCTTTTCCTGAAACTCATCATGTCTGCTGTTTGATGCCTACATCCTCCAGCATGGGAAGCCATCACCTGGAGTATAGTTTACGTACTCAGGGATAATCTGACTCCCCACATCCTGACAACAACCACATGACAACAGCTCTTTGAATAAAAGAAGGAAGGTGTGTCCACCTCCAGACTCCAAGCTAGGATTTTTGAAACTGTTTGTGAACAGGTCACATGCTGGATGTCACAATTTCACCTAGTTCATTAGAGAAACTGTCAGCTGGTTTAGAAAATTGTTTACTTGCTGGAATCCATTCTGCCCTCAATTAGAGCTGACAGTTCCACAGTCTTATTCTGTGTGTTTTGACCATTTTGTGATCTCTTGATAGTCATCATGTACTGCAACAAGGCATGTCTCTTATCAACGTTTAGAGGTGCACTATTTTACTGGTTTAGCAGTATCATTAGGAGTCCTTTAGAAACATAGTCTATCTTTCAGTCTACATGAGTCCATGAGTACTTAAGGTCCATTTGTAGGTTCTTCACCCAGTAATATCGCAGGTATGAATTGAATGTGTACAAGTGGAATACATGAAAACAATGATACAAAATGCAGCTGAGAGAAAAGTGAAACTATGAAAATTTCAGGTGAATGGCTTAAGCGGGAACAGTGTGGTCATTCAGACCTAAAACTTTTGTAATCAATATTGTGGATGTCAGCTTTGAATATTTAAGTATGTACTGTCTTTGGATTGATTGAAGTATATGTTTATTCTGCTCATAAATAATTTTATTTAAGATGTAGTTGAAAAAATAGTTTCATCATATCTCTACATATAAGACAGATTTTGTTATATTATGAACAGTTTACCACTGATACTATTTGTGAGTCCAAAAGAATTTCAGATAGGACACTGTAAAATCAGAGAGAAACGTTCTCATGAAAATGTCCAGTAGTTACATTTATTATGATGTCAACACATTAACATAGATTATTTTCTTTGACTGCCAGACTCTCAAACTAAATGCCTTGTTTTATAATTTTTTTCTTTTATGAAATATTTTGGGTTTTACGTGTTTTGTTTTATATTTTCTTGTATAAAAAATATTTTTTGTGAAACTTACGAAAAGTTAATATCAGAGGAAACCATGTTTTTCAGTGATGGCTTTTCACCATTTATACCAATGTAACTTCCATAAGCCATGAGCTGAGACAAAGAACATATGGCTTGTTTGCTCTCTTAAGGAATCTGCTCATTAGTAATTTTTTGAGGATACTATAAAGGGGAATTCACTCAGAGATTTTTACATATTCTGAATGCATATTTGGTAGCTTCTGGCAACTGCCCATAGAATTTCTGGGAGTAGATGTATGGGTGTGCATGGGTATAGGTACATACTCAAGATTATATGGTATAAACAAGCATGTATTTGAGTAGATATAGAAACGTTTGAGTTTCCTAATGAGCATATTGTGTCATGGTGTTTATCTATGTAATTTTTTTCCCATGAGATTGGGTCTTTCATGGAACTTGGTGCTAGGATGAAAATCAGTAAGTCATAATAATTTCTCTGTATTCTATCCAAAGAATACTGGTGTTTTGGAATGTAAATACACTCAGCTTCTACACGGGGGTTTTATCTAGGTCCTCATAATCCGCACAGAACATGATTATCCACCCACCTGTTACATAAACTCATGAATTTTCATGTCACTGGTTTCCCTGGAAAGCTATGTAAAGGACTCATGTGAGCACGATTTAAACTGAAGTTTGCAAATATTGCCCATGGTTCCCCCACTCAATCTTAAGGCCTTTCACAGATATACTTACAAGACCTGTACACAGGTTCTCTAAGAAAAACAGAGTACTTATACATTATTTATATAAAATAGTCTGGAATTTCCTGATGAGTTTAAAGGTAATGTGAATTAAACCAAAGAACTTAGGAATAAATGTTAATACATTAACATAAGATGGCAACTACCCATCAAGTAACAAACACCATGACCAGTATTTACCTTACTGACTATGAGAAAGACTCAAGAAACATACTTCCCTAGAGAAGATTCAATCCAAATAACAAAACATAGAGGAAAAACATACTGACCATTCCCTGGGTGATGTGAAATCCTAACATATGTAAGTAGGAGAAAACTATGTAATGACGTACATCTTCTGACAGAATCACGTGATATATTTTAAGAACTACATGACAAATGACCTAGAGCTCTGAAAGTTATATCAGATCCATGATTTGAGCATGGGATCCTGAGGTAGAAGCACAATTATGTCAGTTATGCGGTCTTATGTGTCTAGTAAATCATGGAACTGGTAATGCGTTCTGATGCACAGTGCAGAGATGTTTGACACTGCAATGCCTGTGGTTTCCCCAACAGCCCAGGTGTACTAAAGGTCATTGTCAGATGGTGACTTCCAGACTCAAGGAACCTACTACTCATCTGTGTCTGAACAGTCCACTGCTGACACCATGTGTTACTATGGTGGATACTATGGAGGCCTGGGCTATGGCTATGGTGGCCTAGGCTATGGCTGTGGCTATGGCTATGGCTGTGGCTATGGCTGTGGCTATGGTTACGGCTGCTGCTGCCCACTATGATGTAGAAGATACTGATCCTGTGGCTTTTGCTGAGGTGATTCTACAGTTGCTCACCCCAACTTTCTTCACATCAGAAGTTCTTAAATATCTTCATAAATTGCCACCTTAGAAGAAACTCTCTGAGTAATATGTGAAACTCAACATCCCCATCCTATTTTCTTCTTCAATTTGAATGCATAAATGTTTGCAGAAAATCTATATCAAAGAAGCTCTTCCTCATCTTCATAATGCCTTATGAAATGGGATCCACTTGTCTTCTTTCTCCTTCTACGTACATAAATGATTTCAAATAAACTATTTCACTCAATATACTGCTTCCTTAGAATTTTACTAAATGTGGGGTGTATGCTTCTGTATGTATATCTGTTTAGTTGCAAATGTGTAATTTTATATAAGTCAGAGAAGTAAGATGAGAGAGAGAAGAATAAATGAAAGAAGGAAGTAAGAGAGAAAGAGAAAAGAAAGAAACAAAGAAAAAAGAAGGTGCATAAAAGAAACCGAAGAAAAAATAGGAAGAAGAAAGAGAATGAAACATTCTTTTTGAGCATTCTTCAATAGGTAGACATATTTATTATCTTCATATTGGTGCTATTTTGATGTCACAATGAATCTGGTACTACAGATATTTCTATGAGAGAAAAAAAACAATATTTTGTCTGCTAGTTAAATTTTGAGAACTATCAGCACTTAGTTCTCTATATATCTTAAGAGAATCCTCCACATGAGCTTCTATAATAACTTTCAATGTGTACAGAATTTCTGAACTTCACATGATCCCTAATACCCGTTATCTTCCTCATAACCATTTTATTAACAACTGTATGCAACAATCTCATTGAGAAAATAACATAAGGTTTTGAAAATTCAGCATTGTTCATCTATAGATTTTCTATGAAAAAAATACATACAATGATTCTCAAGTTATTTTAATATCAATTAATACTCTTTATGCTGTTTATTAGTAGATACTTCAATATACATTCCCTATGCTTTCAGTAAATTCTTGTGTGGATTGTCTTGTTCAAATCCTTTTATATTGGAACAAGAATAATTTTCTCTTTTTTCTGCTTTTGAAATTACACCCGATCACTAATGAGAAGGTATTTCTTCTTGTTATTAGTTCTGAGAGAACCTCAAGCAATGCATTTAGATAAACTTCATATCTTCTCCCATGTCTTCTCAGACTGACCTGCATTGTGCCCAAATAACTTTGTATAACCTACTTTCCTCAAACTCATCAAGTCTGCTCTATGATTCCTACATCCTCCAGCACGGGAATCCAACACGTGGAGTATAGTTTACATACCCAGGGTCACACCCCTAAAAATAATCTGACTCCTCACATCCTGAAAGCATCACATGACAACTGTTCTTTGAATAAAAGAAGGAAAGTTTGCCCACCTCCAGACTCCAAGCTAGGATTTTTGTGGCTTCTTTGTGAACAAGTCATGTGCTGGATGTCACAATTTCAGCTATTTCATTAGGGAAACTGTCAGCTGGTTTAGAAACATTGTTTATTTGCTGGCATCCATTGTGTCCTCAGTTAGAGCTGAGAATTCCACAGTCTTATTCTGTGTATTTTGACCATTTTGTGATCTCTTGATAATCACCATATACTGCAACAAGTCATATCTCTGATCACTGTTGAGAAGTGCCCTATTGTATAGGGTTAGCAATATCATAAGAGTCCTTCGAATCAGATTCTATCTACATATCTGTCTACACTAGTAGTAGTTCTTCCCAAAGGTCTATTTGCAGGATTTGGCCTGCAAATATCACCCAGTATTAGTTGAATGTGTACAAGTGTAATATATGAGCACATTGAATAAAATGTGACTGTTGAGAAAAGTGAAATTATGAAAATTTCAGGTGAATGGATTAAGCGGGAACAGTGTGGTCATTCAGACCTAAAAGTCCATTGTCATGTATATTTTGTGTGTCAGCTTTGAATATTTAAATACGGGCTGTATTTGGAATATCCTATGGCAAATTATAGCAGGTTTTTGGTTTAAAGTATATGTTTATTCCTCACATAAATAATTTTATTTAAGATATGCTTAGAAAAACAGTTTCATCATATCTCTACATGTACAACTGACTTTGTTATATTATGATCACAGTTCTACACTGACATTATTTGTGAGTTCAAAGAATTTCAGGTAGGACATTGTAATATCAGAGGGAATTTTTCTCATGAAAGTGTCCAGGAGTTGCTTTTATTATGATGTCAACTCATTTACATAGATTTTGTTTGACTGTCAGACTCCCAAACTAAATACATAAGTTCATACATTTTTATAGGACATATTTGTTGGTAAATTTGTGAATATTTTGAATCAGTGAAAACATGTTTTTCAATGATGCCTTTTCCCCATTCATACTGATACCACCTCCATTAGCTCTAAACTGAGACAAAGAGCACATGACTTGTTTGGTCTCTTAAGGAATCTATTTGTTCATACTTTTTTGAGATGATTATACTGGGGATTCTATTCAAAGTATTGTACATGCTCTTCCCGCATATTTGGAAGCATATTATAACAACTGTACATAGAATTTCTGAGAGTAAGTGTAGGTGTATGCATGGCTATATGTATGTTTGAATGCAGGTTTGTATCATGTATGTAGTATGCTGCAACCACATATGTATTTGAGTAGATGAATGAGGGTATACAGTTGCCTAATGAGCAGGGTTATAATTCTCTTTATCCATGTACTTCTTTCCCTTGATATTGGGTTTCTCATGGAATTTGGTGCTAGGCTGACAATGAGTAAGTTATAGTAATTCCTCTGTATACTACCCATAGAGTATTGGGGTTTGGGAATATAGCTACACTCAGCATTTACATGGGGGTGTTAACTAAGTCCTCATACTTGCACAGCAAGTGATCATCCACTCACCTGTTACATAAACTCATGAAATTACAAGTCACTGGTTGCCCTGGAAAGTCATGTAAAGGACTCATGTGAGCATGATTTAAATAAAAGTTTACAAATATTGGCCATGGTTCTCCCACTCAATCTTAAGGCCTTTCACAGATATACCTACAAGATCTTCACATAGGTTCTCTAAGAAAAACAAAGAGTACATATATTTTATATATATATAAATTAGTCTGGAATCTAATGAGTTGAAAATCATTGTGAAGTAAATCAAAGAATTTAGGTATAAATGTTAATACATTAACATAAGATGTCAACTACCCATCAAGTAACAAACACCATGACTTATATTTAGCTTATTGGTTATGAGAAAGACACAGGAAACATACTCCTCTATATAAGAATCATTCCAAATAACAAAACCTAAGGAACAAAAATAATGATCTTCTCTCCCTGGGAAAGTGAAATCCTAACATAGGAAAGAAGGAGGAAACCATGTAAAGATGTATGCCATCTGACAGAATCATGTGATATATTTTAAGAACTAAATGATAAATGGCCTATGCCTTGAAAGCTATATCTGATCCATGATTTGAGCACAGGATCCTGAGATAGGAGCACAATTATGTCAGTTATGCAGCCTTGTGTGTCCATTAAATCACTGAACTGATGATGTGTTCTGAAGCACAGTGCAGAAATGTGTGACTCTGCAATGCCTGTGGTTTTCCCCAACAACATCCCAGGTGTATAAAAGGCTCTGGCTTCCAGACTCAAGGAACCTACTACTTGTCTGTCTGAACAGTCCACTGCTGACATCATGTGTTACTATGGCAGATACTATGGAGGCCTGGGCTATGGCTATGGTGGCCTAGGCTACGGCTGTGGCTATGGCTGTGGCTATGGCTGTGGCTATGGCTGTGGCTATGGCTGTGGCTATGGTTATGGCTGCTGCCGCCCACTATGCTGTAGAAGGTACTGGTCCTGTGGCTTCTACTGAGGAGCTTTTGCAGTTGTTCACCCCAAATTTCTTTACATCAGAAGCTCTTGAATATCTTCATACATTCCAACCTTAAAGCAAACTATCTGAGTAATATGTGAAACTCAACATGCTCATCCTATTTCTCTTCTTCAATTTACTGCATGAATGTTTGCAGAGAAGCTATTTCTAGGAAACTCTTCCTTGTCATCATAATGCCTTAAAGAATGTGATCCATTGTCTTCTTTCTCTTTCTATGCCCATACATGATTTGAAATAAACTATTTCCTCAATATACTGCTCTCCTAGTGTTTTATTAAATGTAGGATGTATACTTCTGAATGTATCTGCCTAGTTCTAAATGACTGATTTTATGTAAATCAGAGAGAAGTAAAGGAGAGAAAGAGAGAGAAGAGAGATTAAATGAAAGAAGGAAGGGAGAGAGAATGAATGAAAAAGAAAGAAAGAAAGAAAGAAAGAAAGAAAGAAAGAAAGAAAGAAAGAAAGAAAGAAAGAAAGGAAGGAAGGAAGGAAGAAAGAAAGGAAGGAAGAAAGGAAGGAAAAAAGAGAAGAAAGCAAAGGAAAAAAGGAAAATGAAGGGGCATGAAAGAAATGAAGGAAAAGAAAAAAACAGAGAAAGAGAATGAATCATTCTTTTCGAGCATTCTTCTATAGGTAGACATTTTTATTATCTTCATTTTGGTGCTCTTTTGATGTCACAATGAATTTGGTACTACAGATATTTCTATGGAAAAAAATACAAATGCTTTTGTCTGCCAGTTAAATTTTGAGAACTATCACCACTTAGTTCTCTAAAATATCTTAAGAGGATCCTCCACAGGAGCTTCAATAATGATATACAAACATTTTCACTGTGTGCAGAATTCTCCTAAAGTCACATGTTATCTAACACCTGTTTTCTTCCTAATATCCATGTTTTTAACAACTATATGCAACAAACTCATTGTGACAATAACTTATGATTTTGAAAATTCAGCCTTGGTCATCTGTAGATTTTCTATGAAAAAAGTATGTATGATAATTCTCAGGTGATTTTAATATCAATTAATATTCTTTGTGCTATTTACTAATAGATACTTCACATGAATTTTGATTATAGACTCCCTATGCTTCGGTAAAGTATTGTGTGGATTGTCTTGTTCAAATCCTTTTATATTGGAACAAGAATAATTTCCTTTTTCTGTTGCTATGTATTTGAAATCACATCCAATCATTTATGAGAAGGTACTGCTTTTTATTTTTAGTTCTTAGAGAACCTCAAGCAATGCATTTAAATAAACTGCATATCTTCTCCCACGTCTTCTCAGACTTACCTGCATTGTGTCCAAATAACTTTGTATAACCTATTTTCCTCAAACTCATCAAGACCAATATTGGAAGCCTATATCCTCCTGCATGGGAGGATATACCTGAAGTATAGTTTACATGCCCAGGGTCACACCCCTAAAAATAATCTGACTCCCCGCATCCTGACAGCTACCACATGACATCAGCTCTTTGAATAAAATAGGAAGGTGTGCCCACCTCCAGACTCCAAGCTTGGATTTTTGTGGCTTGTTTGTGAGCAGGTCATGTGCTGGATGTCACAATTTCAGCTAGTTGTTAGAGAAACTGTCAGCTGGTTTAGAAAGATTGTTTATTTGCTGGCACATTGTGTCCTCAATTAGAGTTGAGAATTCCACAGCCTTATTCTGTGCATTTTGACCATTTTGAAATCTCTTGATAATCACCATGTACTGCAATAAGTCATGTCTCTGATCGATGTTGAGAGGTGTCCTATTGTAAAGCTTTAGCAATATCATTAGGAGTCTCTATGAAACAGATTCTGTCTGTCCATCAGTCTACACAAGTAATAGGCTCTGACTTCAGGTCCATTTGTATGTTCTTCGCCTAGTAATATCCCCAGGTATTAGTTGAATGTGTACAAGTGGGATATATAACACATTGGATAAAACAGGACTGTTGAGAAAAGTGAAATTATGAAAATTTCAGGTGAATGGATTAAGCAGGAACAATGAGGTCATTCAGACCTAAAAGTCTATTGTCATGTATATTGTGGATCTCAGCTATGAATATTTAAATATATACTGTCTTTGGAATGCCCTATGCAATCTTATAGAAGTTTTTTGAAGTATATGTTCATTCCTCTCATAATTTTTTAAAATATGGTTGGAAAAACAGTTTCATCATATCTTTACATGTAAAAATGATTTTGTTATGTTATGATCACAGTTCTACCATTGACAGTATTTATGGGTCCAAAGAATTTCAGGTAGGACACTAAAATCTGAGGAAAATCTTCTCATGGAAGTGTCCAGTAGCTACATTTATTATAATGTCATCTCACTTACATAGATTATTTTCGTTGACTGTCGGACTCCCTAATTAAATGCATATCTTCAATTACTTTATTTTAAACAACATGTTTTTGGTAAATTTGTGCAAAGTAAAATCAGTGGTAACCATATTTTTCAATGATGGTTTTTCATCATTTATACTGATACCCCCTCTATCAGCTATAAACTGATACAAAGAGCACATGGCTTGTTTGGTCTCTTAAGGAATCTATTTGTTTCTAATTTTTTGAAGAGACTATATTAGGGGTTCCATTCATAGTTCTGTTCATATTCTACATGCATATTTGGAAGTATATTCTGGCAACTGTCCATAGAATTTCTGAGAGTAGGTTTTGGAATGGTTATTTTATTTTTGTTAGGCTGGAAGGGATAGAGAAGTGAAGCTCTTTTGTGATGGAAAAGTGGCCTGGCTTTCAGGAACCTGGGGACCACATAGAGCCAAAGGGAGAAACCTCCCTGTAGAGATGATGCAGGCCTGAAGGGAGAATATCCCAACAGGACCTGGGTGCCCAGCCCTCAGGACTGAGGTATTCAGCACTCTGGAGAGCTGGGGAGTTCAGCACCCTGGAGAGCTGGGGTGTTCAGCTCTGCTTCTCCTCGCTGTTCAGATCTTCTTTTCTTCTTCGGTTCTTCTCTTCAGTCTGAGGAAAGAATCTCAGCGGCCAGAGACTGCTTCTGCTTCGAGGGGAAACAGCGAAAAACCGAAAAACTGAAAAACCGAGGGAGACTCAATCCTTTAGGGTTCTGGAAGGGGCGGAGCCTGTGATTGGTGGAATTCTTTGTCCATAGTCCAGAGTGGGAAGAGGGTCCCAGCCTAGGGTCATTTGTGAGTTGGGATCATTTCTGTGCTGTTTTGTCAGGTTGGGGGACCCCGAAGCCTGCTGGGAGTGGGATCCCTGATAGTCCCGGGAGGGAGCTTTCTTAAGGGGAGTTCAAGTCCCAGAGCTCCCCAGCCTTGCAGAGCCAGACTCACCCAAAAGAGAAATATGCTGGCTCCTCAGTGGTCCTTGGCACCATTTGAGGTTCCTGGTGGGCACAAGGAAAGCATTAGTCCTCAACAGCAGTTGACAGCAGGAGGGGCTATGTTTGCTGGGAAAGTCAGATTTGCTTCCTGGAAGCAACACAGATAGATGTGACGTTCCATCTTGGGGCAGGGGGAACAGACAGAAGCACAGTCCTCAACTCGGTTGTCAGACAACTCCCCTGTCACTACCCTTAAGCTATGACTATCACCTACAGTTAAGCAGAACTGTCAAACTGGGTGATACAGCTTTGACAGTTTGACAGCTGTGGGCTGGACTAAGGCAAAGCTTCCCCCACACAGCTGTGGAGGCTGATAGTAGATAAAAATGGAGGTATGTGTCAGGAGTGGAGCTCTCCGCAGAAATGGGAGCTTCATGCTGTGGACTGTGTGGGGCAGAACCCCTCAGAAGGGAGCCCTGAACCTGTTGGCTCTGTCTGTGGTCAGGAGTACCGGGTAGAGTTCTCCTACCCCAAATCCCACATCATGGTCATGAAGCAGAGCTTTCCTAGTGCTAAGTCTTGCACTATGGTCTCTGCTTGTGCGAGACCTAACAGTAGGTGTATGGGTGTGCATGGTATGTGTATGTATGTCTGCAAGTTTGTGTCATGTATGTAGTGTGCTGTAAACACACATGAATTTGAGTAGATGTAGAAATGTTTATAAATCCTGAGTGAGCATAGTGTGTCATGCTTTTTATCCATTGTTCCCACTATATTGGGTCTCTCATAAAACTCGGTGCCTGGCTGACAATGAGTAAGTCATAATAATTCCTCTCTATTCAACCCATAGAACACTGGGGTTTGGGAATGTAAATATGCTCAGCTTTTACATGGGGGTGTTAACCAAGTCCTCATACTTACACAGCAAGTGATCATCCACCCACTTGTTACACAAACTCATTAATTTACATGTCACTGATTTTCCTGGAAGGCATGTAAAGGACTCATGTGAGCATAATTTAAACAGACGTTTACAAATATTGGCCATGGTTCTCCCACTCAATCTTAAGGCCTATTACAGATATACTTACAAGACCTGTACACTGGTTCTCTAAGAAAAACAAAGAGTACTTATACATTATATATATAAAATAATCTGAAATTTCCTGATGAGTTGAGAAGCAATGTGAAATAAACCAAAGAACTTAGGAATAAATGTCAATACATTAACATAAGATGGCAACTGCCATCAAATAACAAATGCCATGACCTATATTTATCTTATTGGTTATGAGAAACAATCAAGAAACATACACCTGTATCTAAGATTCATTCCAAATAACAAAACTGAAGGGAAAAAAACACTGACCTTCTTTCTCTGGGGAAGTGAAATCCTAACATAGGTAAGAAGGAGGATATTATGTAATGATGTATATCATCTGACAGAATCATGTGATATGCTTTAAGAATTATATAAAAATTTACCTAGAGCCCTGAAAGTCATATTGGATCCGTGATTTGAGCACGGGATCCTGAGGTCGGAGCACAATTATGTCAGTTATGCAGCCTTGTGTGTTCCATAAACCATGGAATTGGTTATATTTACTGAAGCACAGTGCAGAGATGTATGACGCTGCAATGCCTGTGGTTTTCCCCAACAACAGCCCAGGAGTATAAAAGGCCCTTGGCAGGTGGTGACTTCCAGACTCAAGGAATCTACTACTCATCTGTTTCTGAACAGTTCACTGCTGACACCATGTGTTACTATGGCGGATACTATGGAGGTTTGGGCTATGGCTATGGTGGCCTAGGCTATGGCTATGGTGGCCTAGGCTATGGCTGTGGCTATGGCTGTGGCTGTGGCTATGGAAGCTATGGTTATGGCTGCTGCCGCCCACTATGCTATAGAAGGTACTGGTCCTGTGGCTTCTACTGAGGAGATTCTACAGTTGCTCGCCACAACTTTTTTCACACCAGAAGTTCTTGTATATTTTCATGCATTCCAACCTCATAGGAAGCTATCTGAGCAATATGTGAAACTCAATGTGCCTGTCCTATTTCTCTTCTTCAATTTGATTGCATACGTGTTTGCAGAGAAGCTATTTCTTGGAAGCTCTTCCTTGTCATAATAATACCTTATAAAATGTGATCCACCTGTCTTCTTTCTCATTCTAAGCACATACATTATGTGAAATAAACTATTTCCTTCAATATACTTCTTCCTTAGCATTTTACTAAATGTGGGGTGTATGCTTTTGTATGTATATCTGTTTAGTTGCAAATGTGTGATTTTATATGTGTCAGAGAGGAGTAAAGGAAAGAAAGAGGGAGAAGAAATAAAAAGAATAAATTAAAGAAGGAAGGAGGAAAGAAAGAAAGAATGACAGAAAGAAAGTGGAAAAAGAAAAGAGAGCATGAAAGAAAGGAAGGAAGAAAAAGGAACAAGAAAGTGAACGAAACATTCTCTTTAAGCATTCTTCTATGAGTATAGAAACTATCACAGCAAAGTTACTCATTGTCTTCATAATACCTTGTAAAATGTGAATCCTCTTGTCTTTCTTCCTATTCTATGACCATAGATGATTTGAAATAAAATATTTCCTTGATAATAGTTTTCTTCAAGATTCATTAGATGTGTGATATATGTCTATTTATATCTGTTTGGTTGCAAAGGTGTAAATTCATGTGTGTCAGAGAAAAATAAAGGATAGAAAGAGAGAGAGAAAGAAAGTAAGAGGTAAGGAAATAAAGAAAAGAAAGAGAGAGGAAGGAAGGAAGGTAGAAGGAAGGAAGGAAAGAAAGACAAACAGAAAGAGAAAGAAAGAAAGAAAGAAAGAAAGAAAGAAAGAAAGAAAGAAAGAAAGAAAGAAAGAAAGAAAGAAAGAAAGAGACAATGGAGGGATTGAGGAAGGAAGGAAGGCAGGAAGGAAGGAAGGACAAAGAAAGGAAGAAATTTATTAGCCGTTAACTTTCTTTATGTTGTTTACTTGCAGATACTTCACATGAATTTTGTTTATAGTCTTATTTCTAATGCATTTTATAGAATAGTGTGTAGATTGTCCTAGTGTGCATATCCTTTCACTACTTGTGTACATCTTAGCTAGATTGTTTGTGTTAAATATATTATAATAAATGTTACTATGTCTTGTAGCAATTTGGTTCATCTATTCAAACAACTCTTCATTCTTCCACCACAAACTGACAGAGTTCATAGATGGTTCATTTTTAAGGAATTGAGGCACATTTTTAATGAAAACAGTACTGTTGGTGGCATCTATAAATTTGTTTATATTAGACTAAGCCTCTACCACTGAATTATAATCCCAGAACTTCCCCAAATATTATTCAAGAGATATGTTACTATGGTAGCTTAAAAGCCATTTTGAAAATCAATATAAATTCTAATTTTTAAAAAAAATGCACCTAAAAAATGATGTTGGAGTAATCAATTTGATTGAGATATGTTTCACAGTTACATCTAAAATAGTAGCAAATTAGACATGGGACAAAGAGACGCATGCCTCAAACACTCTGACTAATGGTAATTGGCAATTTTCTAGAAAATTAGAATTAAAAACATATAAAAATATTTTCATAGTAACTGGATATATGCTTACATAAGATGTAGATCATCACAAGTTTCTAATAATATGACCAATAACCAAATCATTCATCATTCACAAGACCAAGGACATGTATTCACTGGGGTAAGATATATTCTATAGTAAAAAAAAATACAAAGAATTTTACCTTCAAAATCTTATAATGGCAACAGATATCAAAAGTATACAACAATTTTATTTGTATAGTATTACAGCATCAGAACTTATGTACACAACAAACTAAATATAGAATGAGTTGGAGTCTTAAAAATAATAGCAGACCTTGTTTTGAAACCCACTATTTGACCATGGGATCCAGGGAGCATAATTATTTCAGTTATGTAGCTTTGTTCATGCAATAAACCATGGCACCTGTGATGTTTTCTAAAGCACAGTAGAGAGATGTATGACACTGTTTGTGGTTTTCCCAAACAACAACGTAGGTTTATAGAAAGTTCTTAGCAGATGGAGAGACCCAGATTCAAGGAACCTGCTACTTATCTTCATCTGAACTCTCCACACCTAACACCATGTATTACAATGGCAACTACTCTGGAGGCCTGGGCTCTGGCTATGGTGGCCTAGGCTGTGCTATGGCTGTGGCTAAGGTGGCTGTGGTCATGGCTGCTGCTGTCCACTGTGCTATGGAAGTTACTGGTCTTATCACTTCTACCGAAGAGGTTCTGCAGTGGCCCAGCCTCCTGACTGGAAGATTTTCCAAGTATTTTCATATCAGGTTCTCCAATATATCTTCAAAACTTCTAACTTTACACCAAAATGCCTGAAAAATAATTGAAATACAACATGGCCATCTAATTCCTATCTTCAGGCAGACTGTGATAATGTTTACATTATTGTCACCATGCCCTTTAAAATGTTTTTCAGTTTGACTCTCAGCATTTGAGTTAAAATATGTGTATTATCATATAACTAAATGATTAAAGAGTACAACATGATTTCTGTATTATCATGGTTTTGTATTTTCTTGGTCACATGTGTGGGGTTGGTTATGAAAAAGTATGAAAGGAGTAAAATAGGGGAAGATATTTCAGAAGATAGACATATGGATGGAGAAAGGCGGGAACTAAGAACGGGAAGAAGAGGATAGGAAGAGAATGAGGAAAGAAACATATCCTTTCAGAATTCATCTATGGATGGACATTTGGTTGTTTTTAGAACCTTACTACTCTAAACAATGTAACAATAAACTGAGTAGTGTTAAGTATTTCTTTAAGATCCAGTAATCTTCACCTAATTGTGTTAGTAGCAGTGTGACTTCTAGATCCTCTGTCATACCTCTATATATTCACATGCTTGTTACATGCTACTTTCTGTAAGGCTAAAACAAGAGTCATTCCCATCCATATTGAGAAGAGTTGCCTTGTCTCTGCATGCTCTGTGACATGCATCTCTCTTCTCTCTAATATCAATGATCTTATAGCTGAGATTTTAAACTCATCTCAATCTTGATTTACGTCTTTGAGATACTATTAGTGAAGTAGAACATGAATGTGTCAGTTAATACATCTGTATCTTTTCTTTTGAAAAGTAACTGTTCTAATTCTCTGCTCATTTTAGCATCAGTTTATATTCTTTTGGTTATGTAGCTTACCCATGTACATCCCATATGGATTGTTGTGTATTAATCCCCTGACGTGTGTCCTGGTTTTCTTACTTTGTGTGCAGTCTTTTTACATAGTAGCATATTCTATTACGCAGAACTTTATTAGTTGGATACATGCAATTTCTCTATTTTCATGGTTTCTATTCTTATTTTTATGTTTTTTAAAAACTGTATGTGAGTTTTACAAGTGTTCTAGTGCATGTGTGTATGAAGGTGCATGTGCATGAGTATGCTCATGTGAGAAGGTTCAAAGTTGAGGTCTTCTGTCTTTCTCAATTGCTCTCTACCTTACATATTGAGGAAGAGTCATTAGAGCAGGAATTTGGCGGTTTGGATAGTCTGGCAATCTGGCTTACCTCACTTCATGCTTGATTTTCAAGGAAATTTCTATGCCTAACTGGCATTTTAGAAGTATGTTCTGGGTCTTGTGCTGTTATTTCATACACATTGGTCATTTAAGTTAGTTCTCATTCATGCCACTCCAAGCTGCCTTTCTGTACCCTACCTCTGCTTTCATGTTCCATGCAATCTATTGTTGTCTTTGTCCCCACCCCATTGATATATTCCCTTCACATGGTGTCCTTTCTATTTTAATGATCTATTGTGCAAGCACAAATACATACATATATACATACATACAAATACACACACATACAAATACACACAGAGAGAGAGAGACAGAAAGAGAGAGACAGAAAGAGAGACAGAGAGAGAACAACAAAAATTTAAATATAGATTCTATGCATGACATGAGTTATGTAGCATTTGTCTTTTTAATTTTAAAGTTAAAGATATTTTCTTATTTAAAAGAACTGTGTTAACTGAAAAGTCCATAAAACAAATTTTGGAAATAGTCACCCCCTCAGCTCCTACCCTTTTTGCCTCTCTTTTCAGCCAACTATGAGATTACAATTCTTATACTAATTTCTGTCCTGGAGCCCAGTTTGTGTTGCCCAGCATGTCCTAGAATTGATGGCTGTTTTGGACAGTCTATCAGAGATCACATTATTAATGTAATCTTGTCTTTCAACAGCTATCACTTACTTATGGCTCCTCAGCTACTGGTTGTCCAACTCCCCATTCCCTCCAATCTCGGATTTTGTCTGGTTGAAGCTTGCTCGGGTATCATGTACACACTTACAATCTCTGTGTGTTCAAATGTACATCTGCCCTGTTCTGTCCAGAAAACAACTCCTTTGAAGGCATTCATCACCTCTGACCTTACCAACTTTCTGTCTTCTCTTCTATAAAGTTCACTGAGGCTGTGGTGAGAAGTGTGATATGAATGTCTAATTAAGGATTTAGACATCACTTTCTTTGTTATCTGTATGTTGACATACTGGAGGGGTGCCTTCTTCATATAATTTCATTGTTAATTTGATTGGTTGAAAGCTTCTCTGATGGTGGTTAAGGAATGTCAGATCCATGAATATAACAGTAAGTCATTAGGAATCATTTAATGGTATGTCTATTTAACAGAATAAATAGTATTGCGTTCTCCCCTAGGATCTGTGAGCCCGTGGGTTTTTTATTGCAATTTAGTAATTTTATTCTTGCTGCAGGAGTATTGAGTTAGTGGACATATATATGCCATATTATGTACTGCAAGTCAGAGGAAAATATGTGAGATTAAGTCCTCCCACTGAATGGGACACTGGGGTCAGACTAAGTAAGATTCAAGTTGGTGGCATGTGCCTTTACCTAATGAGCATTCTCACTAACCCAGCATTGGTCTTTCTCAGTCTGGCTTATTTTGATTAACATAATTACCTGTTGGATTCATTTTCTGCAAAAAACATAATAATAATTTGAAGAAGAAGACACAAGGATTTGTGATGATATCTCCTGTTCATCAGTTGGCAAGACTTAATGATGTGAAAATGTCTGTGTTTCAGAAAGAAATGTACAGATTTCATGCAACCTCCATCAGAATTCTTTTTTTTTTTTTTTGAAACGGGGTTTCTCTGGTTGTCCTGGAACTCACTCTGTAGATCAGGCTGGCCTTGAACTCACAGAGATCTGCCTACCCCTGCCTCCTGAGTGCTGGGATTAAAGGCATGTGCCTCCACTGCCCAGTCCAATTACATTCTTAACAGAACTAGACAACATGATCCTAAATGTCATATGAAGGCACAGGATGACCTAAAATAGTAAAAATAATACAAAACAGTGAGGAAGATGATAGATCTACCACAGAACCTGATCTCAAATTATACCACAGAGTCACAGTAATAAAAACTAAATGACAACAGCACAGTAAAAAGACATACAAAAAATGGAAAGAACATGTACTAATAGAATCCACTCAGAATAAAACCAAAATATTTTTACATAAATATTAACTGTTATCATGTTTCCAACAACATTCAATAACCAGACCATTCAAGACTTGACAAATTCTTTGCTCCAGATAGAATTATTGTACAATAGCAAAGCAAATAAAAGAAAAAAAGAAAACACAAGGACTTTTTACCTATGGAGTATTACAAAACAAACAGACCTGAAAAAAAGAAAGCTTTTTTAATAATTTGATTGCAGTACAGAAGAGTTTCATAAGTGTTAAACTAAGTTAAATAAAGAATGAGGCACAGTCTTGAAAAAAGCACTAGAATTTCAGGTTAAAACCTCATGATTTGACCATGGAATCCTAACATATGAGCACAATTATCTCTGTTATGCAGCTTTGTTTGTCGGGCAAACCATGGCATGCTGATGTTTTCTGAAGCACAGGGGAGATGTGTGTGACACTGCAATGCCTGTGGTTTTCAACAACAAACAACAAGGTGTATAAAAGGCCCTTGATAGATTATGACATCCAGACTCAAGAAACCTACTGCTAGTCCTCAGCTCAACTGTCCTCTCCTGTCATCATGTGCTACTATGGCAGCTATTATGGAGGCCTAGGCTATGGCTGTGGCTGTGGCTGTGGCTACGGCTGTGGCTATGGTGGCTATGGTTATTGCTGTTGCCGCCCTCTGTTCTGTGGAAGGTACTGGTCTTATTGCCTCTACTGAAAAGGTTCTGCCACTGTCTGGCCTTCCTGACTGGAAGACGTTTTCCCATCAGGCACTTCAAAATATCTTCAAACCTTTCAACTTTTCAGTACAATACCTAAAAAATAATTTAAGTACAACCTGCCCATCTAATTCCTCATCTTCGGTTTGACTGTTACTATGTTTGTTATCATCACAATGCTATATAGAAGGGTCTTTCCCTGAACTTCTTGCCTGCCCTTGAGTACCTTATTCCCCTACTGGGTTCACTAATCCAACATGGAAGTAGGGAATTGTGCCTGACCCTGTTCCATCTTGTTGTAGCATGTTTGAGCAGTACTCTAGGAAGACTGCTCTTTCTTGGGGAGAGACTGGGTGGAAGTGGGAGGATTGGGGTGTAGATGTGGGGGGTATGGAAGATGAGTGGGGGAGTTGGGAGGAATGAGGGGAAGGACAGAAGAGTGTTGGAATGCAATATATGAGAGAAGAAAATCTCTAATAAATAAATAAACTTTAAAAACATTGTCAAGTTTGCCTCTCAACTTTTTATTTAAAGCATATGTATTATCAAATGACTAAATAATTAAAGAATACAAAGTACTTTCTGTATTTTTATGCTTTTGTATTTGCATGGTCACATATATCAGCTTGTTTTTTACAAAGGCTTGCTCCACTTCATCAGGTTTGTTTTTAAGTGAACGTCCATGCTCAACTAACATTATGAAGACTGTGGCTATGGGTCTCCTCTTGTTATTTCATACACACTAGTCATTTTAATTAGTTCTCAATCACCCCTTTCTCCCCTTTCGTCCTGCACCCCTCCTCTACTTTCATGTTCCATGTATTACATTGTTCTCTTTTTCCTTAGCCCATTGATTTCTTCCCTTCACATAGAGCTCTTTCTAGTTTAATGATTTATTATACAAGTGCACACACACACACACATACACACACACACATAGATTCTATGCATGATATGATGTATATAGCATTTGTCTTTCTTTTCAATTTTTTTAGTGTAAAGATACTTTCGTCTTTAAAAGAACTGTATTAGTTGAAAATTCCATACAATGAATTATGAAAATAGTCACTCACTCAACTGCTACCTTTTCATGTCTCTTTCCAGCCAACTATTACTATTTTTGTTCTGATTTCTTCCATGGAGTCCAGTTTGTGTTGCCCAGCTTGTCATGGAATTGTTATTTGCTTTTGTGTAGTCAGACTACCAGAGGTCACATTATAAATGTAATCTTCCAGCTGCTATCAAATGCTTGTGACTCCTTGGATACTGGAGTCCTTCCAAGCTCAGATTTTATCTAGTTGAAGCTTTCTCGGGTCTTAGGTGTAAAGTTACAATCTCTGTGTGTTCAAATATATGTCTGCCCTGTTCCATCTAGAAAACACTTCCTCTGAAGTCATTCATCACCTCTGACCTTACCAACTTTCTGTCTTGCCTTCTACAAAGTTCACTGAGGCTGTTCACTGAGAAGTGGGACATGAATGTCCAATTTAGGGTTGAAAACATCACTTTCTTTGTTATATGCATATTTATATACTGGAGGGTTAGCTCTTCGTTAATTTCATTGACTGCAAGCTTCTCTTATGGGAGGTGAGGGATAACAATAAGTCATTAGGAATCATTTTAACGGTATATCCATTTATGAAAATAATCTTGGGTTCTCTCCCAGGACCAGTGAGCCTATGGATTTTTATTTTTTATTGCAATTTAGTCATTTTATTCTTGATACAGGGGTGTTGGGTTTGTGGACATGCATATGCCATATAATGTACCTGCAAATCATAGGAAAATATGTTATCCTTGGTCCTCTTCTTTCACTGAATGGGACACTGCGATCAAACTCAGATTCAGGTTGGTGGTATGTGCCTTTACCTAATGAGCCATCTCACCAGCTTGATGACAGTTATTAGCTGTCATCAAGTTACCAATAACATAATCAATAATCAGATCACTTTTCATTAGGAAGAATTGGGAAATTTATTCTTCCAGATAGAATTATTCAACAATAACAAATCGAACAAAAGAAAGAAAAGAAAAGAAAGAAAAAAAAGACATTTTACCTATGGAGTATTTCAAAGCAAACAGATATAGAAAAGGAAGGAGAGAGAGCTATTTCAATGATTTGTATTGTGTCACAGAAATATTTCTTAAGTATTCAATAAACTGAATACTGAATGAGGCAGAGACTTGAAAACAATACCAGAATGTTATGGTAAAGTCCCATGATTTGCCATGGGATCCTGGCATGAGCACAATTATCTCAGTTTTGCAGCTTTGTTTGTCCAATAAACCATGGGACATTGATGTTTTCTAAAGCATAGTGGTGACATGTGTGACATTGTAATGCCTCTATTTTTCCTGCCACACATCCAGGTGCATAGAAGGTCCTTGGCAGATATTAACATCCAAACTCAAGAATCCTACTACTGATTTTCCTCTGAAAAATCCACACCTGACACCAGGTGTTACTATGGCAGCTAGTGTGGAGACCTGGGCTGTAGCTACGGTGGCCTAGGATAGGTGGCTATGGCTGTGGCTATGGCTGTGGCTATGGTGGCTACGGTTATGGCTGCTGTTGCCTACTGTGCTATAAAAGGTACTGGTCTTATGGCTTCTACTGAGGAGTTTCTACAGCTGCCCAGACTGGTGTCTGTCATCTGCTGACTTACAGGAAGTATTTTCAAGCTTTTTCACATGAGGAATTCTTATATATCTTCATAATTTCCAAGGTTATGCTAAACTACCTGAGAAAAATCAACAAAGCATGGCCATCTTCTTTGACATTTTCATGTAGACTCTCTGACAGCTTGCAGATAATTTTATTAGTATCTTTGTAAGGATTTGTAACATGTGATCAAGTGTGAAATCTCCACTTTTATCAAATTGTATGTGTTATTATTAAAGTGCATTGCATTGCACTGCGATTTTACCTTCTTATAGTTATTAAATAGTCTTTCCATTTGTCACATGTATTAATATATTTCTGTGTAATGTTTTACATATGTGTGGATTTTTTAAATGGAGAGATGGAAGGAGGGAGGGAAACTTAAAGAGATTAAGGAAGAGATTTTATTATATTTTTATTTATTATATTTATTATATTTTTATTATAATTTGCTCTCTAAAATTAATAGGGAAATATATCATTTCTTACTAACAGCTCATTTAAAACTTTTTAATTCTTAGCATACCTTAGTTGTCTGTAGTTCTTTGTGTAGATTTGAAGCCTCGTGAGCTTCTTCCTTTCATATTAACATGTTAACATATTAACACATTAACACCAATGTGTTGTCCTTGTTTAATTTATTTAGACAGTCATTTTGGTGAGAGTTTATGGGTATAGACTCTGACATTTCTAGGTGATATAATTCTACAGTGAAGTCCTTGGTTCTCTGGCTTTTACAGTCTTTGCACTCCCTCTTTTCCAATGATCCCTGAGCATCAGAGGCAAATGTTGTGATATATAGATATATAGATACATAGATATATAGATGGTATAAAGGTATGTATCCATGTATACACTAATTTTCTCCAAAATAAAATTTATTTATATTTTAATGTATTTGTGTCCCTTATTTTGGCGGATAAAGTTAAAGGTAATAAAATGCTGGTATCAGTCCGAAGAAACTAAGGGACCAATATTCTGGAGAACAATCTGGAAAAGAAAAAAGAATTTGCTTTGTTCTTTGCTTTATTTTGTTTTCCAGATCCTGCAAACCATTTGGAGACATAAGTGCACATGCTCATAATAACACTATGTTAGGAGATACTGACCTGAACACAGAGCTTGGTTACTCTAGGTCTATTATTCTTTAAATTCAGAAGTCGCCAGGATTAGTTTTCTATGAGACAAAACTGAATTACTTAAAAATTTTCCATATCAATGTAGACAGAAAATAATTACCAAAGTTCAAAACCTACTAAGAAGCATAATCTCTAGATAAAAAAGGCAAGGACTATCTACTTTAGACTGGGAAATGGAGACAGATCCTGGCTAGAATACCAGCAATTGTATTTTATGGTTGCCTTTCTTGTATCTAGGACTATACTCCCCCCTCTCTCTCTTTCTCTTTGTCTGTCTGTCTCTCTCTGCGTTATCCATAATTTTAACTCAAAATGTTGAGATGGCACAACCCTACAAAAGGATACAAAAGAAAGAACAGATTTTTAAAAGCTAACAAAAACATCAGTCACAGTTTGGAGTTTTCAAGTTAGAAATTTCAAATAAGTCATGCAGAAAAGCAAGAAAATTTTCAAAGCCTAGTAAAAGCTATAGAAATTCACCATAAAATCAAATTTAGGTTCAAAATCATTAAAACAAGTGAATAGTAGAATTAGCAACTCAGTAGACTGAGCTAAGTTATTAAACTTAAACTTGAGCATATTAGTTAAGTTGAAGTAAAGTGATTTCAAAATGGGATATAAAACATTGAAGACAGCATAAAGGAAGTCAGACTTCATGGATGAGAGACACACATGCAGTCATAATTCATCAAGGGACAAAGGCATGCAGTAGACCCATTTGTTTAAATACTTTATCTTTTTTTCAGAATTGTTAAAAAGATTGTCTATGCACTATTCGGAGAGAGAAATCCAATTAAAATCTTATGCACGAATAATATAATTGCTGAAGATGAGATTCAAACACTAAATCTTAAATTAGCCAGACAAAACAAACTCTTTTTATCTGAAAAGAGCAAGGAAAAGTGTGATGGCAAATACTGCAGCAGAAACAGAGCTGGAAGAAGATATAATGATGCTTTAAGGATGGCTTGATTATAAATAAATGTCAGTCAAGAATGCCTGACAATCAAAAGAATAATAAATAATCAAAAAAATAAGGATAAATAAACATGTTAATAAATTATAACCAAAGAAATATGGAGATAAAAATAAAATCTTCCAGTATATCATAAACAAATTTAGTTTTGCCCAGAATGTCAGTAAAAAATAAAATAATTTTGTAGGCAAAGAAAAGCGATGCAGTAAAGAACATGAATAGTCGCCAAATAAGTTAATTTTTAAATACGTAGATATTGATTAAACATAAATAGTAATGAAAACATTCTTGAGACAAGTACTTGAAAATGGTATATATGACAATCACGCAAGAAAGAAAGACCACAGTATAATAGTACCTTGTGTAAATGTCATAAACTATCTAGAATAAGTGACATATACTATGTTGCATCAGGCTTCAATAAGACACTAAGTCTGGAGAAGTCAGAAAATGCAAAATATAAAATTCAGTGATGATGGGAAACAGAACTTAAGAAAAACTGCCGTCTCATTTGTCACCCAGCAATTCTGGTTCTAGTTCTCTATTCAACTTAAATGCCTGTTTTGGTAGACCCATGAGAAAGCAAATACTTTCAATAAAGTGATGCAGAGCCAGTAATTTATGTCCTGCAGGTGTTGTAGTCTGCCTTTGGTACTTACCTCAACCACCAATGTGAACAGCCATATGTAACGTAGGAATGATACCATAGCTATGGATATTTTCTCATTTAATGGTTTCCTGTTTAATTGTTCACTGAAAACAGTTCATTAGTTTTCAGTTACTCTTATGTGTTTACTTTGCATAAGAAAAAATTTTCTTAGTTTACTGTTCTTTTCAAGTTTTCCATTAAAGTGTTAGCAGGTGCCTGTTTAAATCTCTTACTGACTCACTTATTCCCAACACGTTCTTCTACTTCCTTGTGTCTCTTTTTCTTTACCCACAGAGGTGAATCAGGGTTACTCACACCATCTTTTCTGGGAGATCATTTAGTAGAAGATGGGCAGTTTTCAGTGGCTACACCACTGAAGAAAATGACAACCTCTTTCCTTTCAACCCTCCTGATGATGGGTTGAGTTCTCTTGAGATCTGCCCACATCTGTGGGCCTAATCTCATGCAGGTCTTATGAAAGCAACCACAGCCCCTTTGTATTTGTTAGTGCAATGACTGTTTCACATGGCAGTGTCACAGCAATCCTCCCCATTGTCTAACGCTTACATACTTTCCAGTCCCTTGTTGGCAATGACCCAGAGCTCTGTAGATAATGGCATTAGGACTAATCATTTGGTATTGATCACTGGACAGTTATTTCCAGCACATTGGCCAATTATGAGTCTGCACTAATTGTTGCCCAGTAGAAGTAAAAACTTCCCTGAATAAGGTTGAAGGCAATGCACAACACATCAATTTAGCAAAATAACAGTGGTATCTAGGGTCTATTGGTTCTCCTTCACTTAAGTAAGACTTCTCTTCACATTCTGGAATTATGAAATGCATTTTTTCAGTTAGTCTGTTTTCTTGACAGCCACACAAAATAAATCTTTCTGTGCTTTTATTCATTACTTTTTTCTGTGTGTTGCTAGTGCCTTTTATATTTTAACAAAATTTTTAGCTAGTTTATGGTTATTCATATAAAGGTTTTATTAACCTTTTATAATCCACTTTAATGATATTTATGTGATAAGGTATAGAGGTAACTTTTCATTCATGACTGACCAATCAACCCACAACTGTCTACTAATCCTGTCCACAGAAACTTTAATTTTACATTTCCATTATATTTTTCTTACAGTCATGTACCCATATCCATAAAAGAATAGTTTAAGGATCATCTGCATATATTAAAGAATCGATGAACCATCAATCCTTTAAATAAAATGACATAGTATGCAACCTACCCACATCATCCTATATATTTTAAATCATTTTAGACTATTTCTAATACCTAATGCAACATAAATGCTGTCCTTAAATGCGGTACTGTATTATTTAGCAAATAATTACAAAAGAAGGCATGTACTTGTTATTTATATAAGGTTATTTTCTCCATAAGATTTTTAATCCCAGGATGGTTGAACCCATGAAGTTAAATGTGGTTTGCAAAGAAGGCAGACAACATATATAAAAATATTATATTTCCATGTGGACACTTCTATTGTATCTTCAGCATAACTTACTCTCAAAACATTCATAATTTTGTTGTGATCTTTGTCTTTGATCCTCCTAAAGTCAAATCTCTCACAGAGTTTGAAACAGTTAAGGCTATCTTATTATTAGTATTCTGATTTAAGCATTAATCTCAGCTCGTAATCAGTTTTGCTATAAATCAGTTAGTGTAGTCCTGAAGAGATTTATTTCATTTGGTATTTTTTCTGGTTTGGATTTTGTCCTTTACTCTCGTACCATTTCAGAGTTCAATAACTGCACTGCTACGTTTTCTCCATCTTAGCTTATTTTTAGTCCCCTTAGCTCATTCTCCCAGTTGTAACATACACACTTTATTTTATCCCCTTATAATTATGGCAAATATTTTGCTTGATATATTTCATTTATAAAGATGATTTTATGTTATTTGAAATAAAAGTTGCTTAGGTTTTCCTAATGGGATATTCCCTACATGGTTATAATATTTTCTTCTTTGTTTCTAGTAACTTTTATTATATAAACTTCTACAATTTCTGACATTCAAAGATCCTGTTACATAATAGTAGAGTTACATCTACTTTAACCACTAAGTAATATTTTACTTTTTCCCAGGACTACAATTTTTGCATTTCCATTGAATCATTTAATCTGTTTACATTACTATTCTATTTGGCATTTATGCTACCATTTCTGTATTAGTAATATGTTTACATTGGTAGTTTTTTCTCATTTCTCAGTTATATTAATTTCTTTAAGCTAATAAAATTATTTGTTCCACCTTTTCCTCTCCTGACATGAGAATTATCCATTGATTTATTATTCTTACAGTGTTTTCTTCAAGAAAAATGTGTATGTTTTATTTACAGTATTCCAATATAAACTGTCATTTTTACTATTCTTGGTGTAGAACCTTCAAACAAAATCGTATTAGCATATCTTTAGTATAATTTCAAGCATGGTGATTTTATACACATTTAGTAATGCATGCGTATATGATGGTGATGGATAAAATGTAAGTATACAATGTCTATTTTTATTTGCTCATATGAACAGAAACATTATAAAATAGTCTACTGTTCCTTCCTCCCACTTTGTGTGTTTCCAAATGATATAAATCTTACTGCCTAAAGAATTCCCTTTAATGTTCTTCAAATGCAAATCCTTTAGAGGGACATTCTCCCTTGTGCTTTTTTCCCAAAGGAATCATAATATTTTTTCTTGGTATGTAAACATTTTCAATGGGAAAAAATCACATTAAAAATAAGATTTATTTTTTAAGGAAAAAAACAATATTTAATTTTGCTGTATAGTTACCATGTAGGTATTAAATTGCACACAATTTAACAACTACATCTTTTTGTAATATTGTATGTAGATCAAGACTATGCTAAAAGTGTCAAATGGAAATTGTAAGAAAAACAGACTGCATTCATTTTTAAGGTAAGGAAAGACTTACTTCAAAGAACAATAGCTGCCTAAACTGGAAGTTTCTGAAAGAAAGAGTGAGACATGCTTTTCGCCACTGCTCATATTTATGCTTCTACCTCAGGGGATAGAAGTGTGAAGGACCCACTGGGAATGCTCAGCAGAGTAGCCAGTGGTTCAGACAGATATTCACATTTACCAGTGCCACATATGACCCTTCTACTAACATCTGATAAATTGGCTTTCTCTTCTTATTAACCAATCTTGCTCAATTTTGGCCAAGAGCATACTACTGAAATAGTTTCTCTAAAAATACTTTAAAGAAAAGACCCTGAAAACTTCAATGTCTAGTTCTTGTGATAAATGAAAAATGTAGAAAGTAGCGAATAAGAGACTTTCAGAGAGATTTTATACCACGGCTCTCCTTCATACAAGATTTTTTTCTTCTATTTATTCATATGCACATATCATGGTCCATTATAAGGCCCATTTTCAGATCTCTGAGTTTGGATAGAAATCCCTGCCTAATTATGACAAAGAAATTAAGTTCATATGTAAGTTTAGCTGTAACTGTCATCTGTTCTACCTCTAGAGTCACAAAGAATACCTTGTAAAGGAAGTGGCTAAATAAGTCAATTGTGATATACATGACTAAATCAAAAAATTCACCTAAAAAGTAAAACATGTATGCAAAAATTGGAAAAGCAGAATCAACTGTTTGCAGATGCAATATATTCATGTATGCAGAAAACCATAAGGAGAAAAGCAAACTTATAAACCAGTATGTTGAGGTTACATATCATAAAAACATAAAAAGAACATAAGTAAACCAGTGACAACTGCATGCACAAGCAACATGCTATATGGAAAACAAATTAAGTAAATATCACTTATATCAATGACAAAAATTACATCATTAGGAATAAAAATAATCTGAAAGATGCGAGACTTAGAACCCCATGCTAAAGGGGGAAACCATGATCAATATTCTAGGGAAGGCCAAGAACTAGAGTGAACTTCTAATGTTATCCTGCTCTCCTCATAGATTAGTGCCTAGCCCAATCTTCAACAGAGAGGCTCCCTATGCCAACTGAAGGGAGTAGATGCAGAGACCCAGGGCCAAACAAAATGCACAACTTGAGAAGCCCAACAGAAGAAGTGGAGGAGGGATTTCTGAGACCAGAGGGGTTGAGGACACCAGGAGAGCTAATCCCATGGAGTCAAGAGACCAGAGGGCTTGAGGACACCAGGAGGACTAATCCCATGGAGTCAAATGACCAGCACTCTACAGGCTCACAGATCCTAAAGCAGCAGACATGAAATCTGCTGTGTCCGCAACATGTGTCTTAAAGTTGCCTGGCCTGGTGTTCTTACAGAGTATGCATACAGACTGGATTAGGGCAGGGGTGTCCTTGAACCTCTTGTCCACCCTTGAGTACCTTGTGCCCCTACTGGGTTGTTTAGACTAATCTCAAATCATGGAATTATGCTTAACCCTGTTCCATCTTGTGCATGTTTAAACAGTAACCCTGGGAAGACTGTACTTTCTCCGGGAGAGGCAGGGGTAGGAGTGGGAGGATTGGGAGTAGATTTGGGAGATAGAGAAGATGGGGGGATCTGGAAGGAGTAAAAGGATGGGAGTAAGGGTAATGGAATGCATTACAAGAGAAGAATGTCTTTTAATATTAAAAAAAAAGTAGTGCTTTTATTAAAGCTACGAAATCTCTGGCAACATAAGCTAAAAAGTAGACATGTGGGATTGTAGACCATTGAAATGCTTCTAAATATCAAATGAAACAGTCAACATAGTGAAGAGATAATATACATTCTGGAGAAAACATTTGCAAGACATTTGGCTGACAAGGGGCTAATATCCACAATTGCTGTTTCACCCCAACCAAATCTTTTCCATAAACAGCCCTAATATACACTCAGCTGCTGTTCAGTCATCCTACATAAAGCTAGGTTAATGGTCTCCTTCTTTTCAAAATGTCCCAGTGCACTCTGGTACCCTCCATTACATCTCTCTCCCCTTCGCTGTGATCATTATCCACAGAGTTATATGTAACTGTATCTCACCTTCCTTTGGTTCACATAACCTAGTGAATTCCTGTATTTCCACTTGAGATCTTATTTCTACTATACAAATAAAATATTTTTATATTATTTTTATGCAGGTCTAATGGACATTTGTTCCTGTAAAGAACTTTTCTGCATTTAATTTGGAATAACGTTGTCAGTGAGTATAGAATTACAAGTTGATGAGATTTCCACTTCCCCAGTAATATTGTGAAAGGCGTCGTTCACTTTAAAACCAAGAAAAAGAGGTGAGTGTTGTAACACCAACACATGATGCCATGTGACTTAAAAGGTTATTTTCAGGAATCTACCTTTCTGGTAAGTAGAAGTACAGCATCAAAATAGCAACGGGAAAGGCATATAGTCACACTTAGTAACTGTTGCAAGCTGTTCTAGGATAAATACTATGATCATGTTAAAACCAGATAAGGAATTTGACAATATTGTAAGTTCATTAAGAGCTCTAGTCATGAGTGTGAAAGCCTGCATAGTGGTATTTATAAATCCTAGATATACCTCTTACTATGAAATGAAAATATAATGACAAAATGATAACAAGAGCCTGAGAAGAACATGCCTCCCATGCAAACTTGGCACAGACATTAAACTAATAAAAACAAAGTGTTTCATGCTTGGGCATTCATACATGACAAAAGTTCCCTGTTAAAGATATCTCTTTCAATTACCGGGATCCTGATACAATGCCAAACGATTCTTACCTATGAAGGCTTCTGTGTCCCTAATAAACTGTACAGCCTAAATCTTTGGAATGTAAATTAATGTAAAACATGAGGCTTACACCTGCCTGTTGTTTGCCATTCCCATCGTGGAAAGTGTATAAAAGCTGTGGGTAGCTGGTGATATTCAGAAGAGGAAATTGCCAATCTGCTCAACTGAACCATTCTACTCTCAGAATAGTGAGTTACTACAGCAACTACTATAGTGCCATGGGCTATGGTTCTGGTGACCTGGGCTATGGTTATGGTGGCCTGGACTATGGTTGTGGCTATGGCTATGGCTATGGCAGGTATGGATATGCCTGCTGCCACCCAGATTGCTGTGGGAGATATTGGTCCCACAGATTCTACTGAGAAATGTCTGTTGCTGTGTTGTAGAAGTTTATTTTTAGCTGGTTTTCAAAATAATTTTTTATGCATTGTTGGATGAGGGGCTATCCTAGGTCATAGCATTTTGTATTCTGTGCAGGTGTTGGATTCATGTGGTGGATGTTTGATTGCTAATGATCTGCATGTGCTATCAGTAGAATACCTGAGAAGTTCTGAAGCAATAAAAACACCTGAGCTCAGATGCTCATGGTTTCACTGTCTAGTATGGTGCTGCCATGATAGTGGTTCCCTCTGCTGAGGTCTGGCAGAGTTTACACCTATGAAAGTACCTCCTTGTCTTCTTTGCTGAGTGACACTGTAAGTGTATTGTAATAAGTGGTACCCGCAACATGAGGCCTGATGTAACACTCATCCAACATGAAGACAAGGAAGAATAAGAAAGAAACTCCAGACCTCACAGAGTCCAGTAAAGTACACTCAGGGTAGCTCCTGCAGGACAGAGATTATATATATGCAAAAATAATGAGTAGAAGTCTCCTGAAGGAAGAGGAAAGTGAAGAAGGAAATAAGCTTCTATAAAGAGAAAATTGTGAAAACTAAGTAAGAAAGAGAACTCATAAGTGAGAGCCACAGAATAGAGGCTTCAGAGAAAGACATTTTCATGGTTAAAAATAATAATAATAATAATGAAAAAAATTAGCTGTTAACAGGAAAGAATCAAGGTTTCCAAGATTTCTCCTGATCGTGGAGCCAACACTTTCTGCCTGCCACTGGTGTCAGCCAGGGCACAGGAAATGGACACCAGAGTGTACTGTTCTATAAACTGAGTGTGTTGTTGACTTTTTGTTTGTGTGCAGCCCAAGTGGGTCTTGTGTTTGAGATCTACGAAGAAGGGTGTGTGTTTAATCATAGTAATGATAAAAAAGAATGCCAAACTACCAGAATGTGTCAACCAGCAATTCTTCCCACTGATCCAGGACCCCCTGCTGTTGTGGAAGCCGCAGCTTGGAGCAAAAAGCCACTAAATTAAACTGAACAGTTTTTTTTTTCTACAAATCTGACTACCAGTGGTTCAGATACAGGTAAAGCGACCAGTTGTGTTTCCTTCAAACCAGACTCTATCTTAAAATCTGGAAACTGTTTTTTCAGGATCAGCACACAGAAGCTGTCTTCTAGAACTGGCTGAGGTTATATCTTGTGCTGGTAGCTGAACCTGGTACTGTAAGAATTATCCAGGTGGACTGGTTTTGAAGACATGAAGGAGTCATGAGGAGCAGCTGAATAGCTCAGAGACAACCCAGGAGAGGCCATTGTAAAAGTACAGCCATGTGACAGTTGAAGGCCCAGATTGAATGGGGGGGGGGGTCATACAGAGAAGTTGAGGTTTGACACTATGAAAAGAACCCAGAAGAGGCTATTGATGAAAGTACAGCCCAGTTGCAGCAGAAGACTCCAGTGTTCTGAAGGTGCCAGTACTACTGGAAAATCACCAAGAATAACAGCAGTAGTGGAGTAAAGCCAGCCAGAGCCTGGAGAACAAGCTGTGTTTACTGCAGAGGACAGAGTCAGAGAAGTGATCCAAGCCCTTTGGAGGAGCCCAGGAGATCATGAAAGAATTCCAGATAATTGGACATTGATAATGTTTTTCTGCTGTCCAAAGCAGAAAACATGTGAAAAGCTTGATAGATGTTTGGTTTCATTTGGTCCTGTGCATTAGCAAGACTCATGATTGTTCCTCTTATAAATGGTTTTACTAGTATAGTGTCAAATTGTATTGTAAAGATAAAAGCTATTTTTATTGGCTTATGCAGAAAAGGGGAATAGTTGTAGAAGTTTATTTTTTAGTTGTGTATAAAATAATTTTTTATGTACTGTTGGATGAGGGGCTACCGTAGGTCATAGCATTTTGTATTGTGTGCAGGTGTTGGATTCATGTGGTGGATATTTGATTGCTAATGATCTGCATGTGCTATCAGTAGAACACCCAAGGTGTTCTGAAACAATAAAACCACCCGAGCTCAGATGCTCAAGGTGATTCCCTGTCTAGTATGGCACTGCCATGATGATGGGTCCCTCTGCTGAGATCTGGCAGAATTTATAGACATCAGAACTCCTCCAAGTCTTCTTGGCTGAGCCACCCAGCAGCATATTGCTACATGGCTGCTCAGCTTATAGAATCCTTCCTTCTCTATTTCTCAATTATCCTTCTGCTGTTCTTCCTATAAGTGATCTTTTTAATTCATATTGAAAAAGTGTATTCTACACTATTTCAGTTTCTGAGTTATTAGTGTGGTTTCAGCATGTTTCAGTTTGATTTTCCAAGGTCACACACACTACCTCAATACTCAAGAACTTGTTTATAGAGTTAATATTGTATTACGTCTTCACTTGTAGTTTAACAGCTTTAATGTGGAGGAAAATGCCATTTTTTCCAATAAAGTCTGTGTATCATTGCAGATGCTTTGTACTTAATTGATGCTTCTCTGTTATTTTATGTGGGAGTTGAGGTACGCATATTTTGTTCAGTAGCATATCGATGAAACAGAAACCTAAACAGAAATGAATCTACTTATCCAGAGTGGCTGCCAGGTCAGATGACAGTATGGAGACAGCACTGTTCTCAAAGCCAAAAGAGGGAACTCCATTCAATGGCATGTAAACAACAAGGCAAGCATGTTCCATCCACCTAGCTTGTAGCTTATACAGAGAAAAAGTCAACACAAAATTAAATGAGTCACTGTATCAGGGGAAATTTTCTTTTATTTAGAACTATATTAATGAGTAAACTAGGAACTAATAAAAGTGATAATTTGATTCTACAGTGTGTGTGTATATAACAGATAACTTGAGAAATGCTCTATGAAGCTTGGTTAGTGACCAAACTTAACTTCAGTTTTTCACCGTGTTCTTCATGAGTCCTACAAATACATCATCTTTTCCTCATCTGACTCCTTAATGAATAGTCAGTAAGATGTACAATGTCATATTTGAATCAAAAAAAAAACAACAAAAAAACCCAAAAACCTTAATCCCAGGCATTCTTATCCAGGTGTTTCAACTTTCCATGGATACAAAACATGAGGCACTTATACAAAGCACCTCTCTTCACTTCAGAATGAAATTAAATCAAAAAGTATTTTCATGCCTCTGCTAATGCTGGAACTTATCTCCAGTAACCCCAAGCAACCATAAAACCAAATGTATCAGAATGCTTCTTGGAAAAACCACATTTTTAGAAGTGGGATGCCACTGTGGTATCTAGTGATACATTCAGATGTGTAGAATTTACAGGTCTCAGGCACATTAAGGGATCCATCAGACATAAATGTCAATGGGCAAGATGGTGGAGGAAGAGTGGAAAAATGAGGAGAAGGAAGATAAAGAGGAAATAGTAAAATTCAGGTGTACTGAAATGTTAATAAGTGGGTAATATGAGTTAAGAGGAGTGTGTGTGTGTGTGTGTGTGTGTGTGTGTGTGTGTGTGTGTGTGTGTGTTGGTGTGATATTTTTATCTTTGAATTCTTTCAATGTAAATTATACTAAACATTTTAGAAATAAAATGTAATGGCAAATGCCTAGTGGACAATTCTTTCTAAATGGCTCATATAAAATGTTTTCATCTGCTTCTGTATGGCTCATTATCTGGAACTGATCAAGCTACATTGTTATTCTCATATATTAAAATTTTAAGTGATGTATTGCTGACATAAAAAGCACTATTCCCCTGTACGTACTTTTTTGTAATTTCCTGACACTGCTGAGCTTCTGCACAATAACAATTTGTTTCTTATACTTCACATCTTTGTGACAGTTCCACTAAATTTAAGGAAGAAAGAAAAGAGAAGAAAGCCTGCAACATCTCCGCGTTTCTGGTTCTGTTTCTGATGATTTTATATAAAATATCTGCAGCAGGACTTAGGTTGCAACTAATTTAACTAATGTTAAATGTATAAATTAGTTAGAAAATGTAATGTGTAGAAGGGTATGAAGATGTTATGTTTGGGCTAGGGATACAGCTCAGTGCTTAGAGTATATGCCTAGCATCTTCAAGACCATGTGTTCAATCCCCCCAAACAGAAAATAAAACAAAAAACATAAAATATTGCCACAAAGAACCCATCACCACTGCTTTGTATGTAGATCAGAGCTTCACTTGTCCCATTGACTCTTCTAGAAATAGTGATGCAAACTTGGCCTTAGATGTCACAGCTCTCTGCTTTATTCAAGACCTCCCTTACCTCTACTCACATATCAAGCAGCTGCAAAATAGAACTTCATCTGAGCAATTGCCACTCATGTAACATAAGCAAGAATATGTGAAAAAATCAAATGGCAGGAGTCAATTAAAGAGAAAAACTACTACTTACTAAGTCTCCAGGCACAGATGTTTTCACTAACGAATTATTTAAAACACATAACAAAAACAGCACTACAAATCATACTAATATTCTTCTATAAGACAAGAAAAGGGCAAAATCCACTAACAAAATCAAAATTTGCCAAAGGTTTTATAAGAAGTCAATACACTGTCTGTTAGTATTGATACAAAAGTTTTAAACATACTTGCTAATGCCAAACTAAATTATTGGAATATTATCCCAAATTTGTAGAATTTCATACTGGTTTAACTTTTGTTCATTCAAACAGTGAAATCCTTAGCATTGAGAGAAAAAGAAGTATATATCTGAATCAAGATAAAATATGAGAATGTGTGTACTCACTGATCAATTTTGAACATGTAAACAAAGTGCATATTGGTGAGGTACAACACAGTATTTCACTGGATACACAGTATTAGTTTATCAAATCTTTAATAACATTTCAAGAAGAGCCTTCTTTGTCTACATGCTGATTTAGACTCTTCATGCATGTCCATTTACATAAACATATCTGTTCTCATCTGAAGAACAGAATGATAAAAAGTGGTCTCATACGTCCAATTATGAAGAAAAATGTCTGCTCTGAGTCTTGGTAACTTTAGGATCACAGGTGACTCCAAAATAGTTAAACAAAGCTGTCATAATTTTGTTTGGAGGAGCCCTGACTCGGTAATTAATGTATCAAATATACTTCTACAGTGGCTTTTGTGACACAAGAATATGTGTTTCAGGTACAGAATGAGTGAGAGAGGAGAGAGTAAGATTTTGAAAACTGTGTAACAGTAAGTAGACATACAAAAGTTTAGTTAAGAAGAGAGCTATTGTCTGTATTGATATTAAACATCCTCTGGAATACTTGTCCATTACAAAAACATTTTAAAGAAACAAAATATTCACTATTTTTATCTAATCTACTCTTATAAAAGTATACAAAGATAGCCCCAAAACACCAGCAAAAATTTTATAAATATGAAAAAAAAGTGGCCAGCCTCATTATAGCAAGAAAATGTGAATTATTACCCCAAGGAAACAGCACTGACCACCCAGTGGAGGGGATAAAATTGGAGACTGAAAATACCAAGTAATTTGGAAAATGCTCAGAAACTGGAACTTATGACCGATTCCTGGTGACACAGTGTTTTTGTATAATTGTACCTTGTTCCTCCCACATGACATTCTTTAAATGTTCCTCCAAAGTTTAAACAAAGTGAGGAAAAATAATCTTGCAAGCATCCCTGTTGCTATGCCTTTGGCTCAGGCCTTCACCATCCTGCAGATAGGTTTCCAGAGAGGCATCCTTGTGAACAGCTCTGCACACCTAGCTCAGAGATTTCCACACACATGAATGCTTTTGTCTGTGGATTCAGTTTTCACTATCACAGTTTTTTTTTTTGTTTACTGATAACTGCTCTTATTCATCTTCTTACCAAAGACATAACAGAAAATTGAATTTATCTGAGAAAATCACATCTTAGTAACATCATTAAGAACAAGTAATAAATCTGAATATTTTGATACTTATCAAAAGAAAATATGTCTAATTTAATACCTTCATACAAAACAAACACTAAGCCTGGATGTTTACAATGAGAATAACTTTAACCCCCATAAGTAGAAAGTACTACTGATCAGTACAAATTTCCAGAGTGGGAAAAGAGTGAAACTACTCACAAAGTTGAAATTCATAATGAATTAACACAAAAAAATGGAAACAGTTATAAAACTCTTTTAAAAAATACATTTTCAATTCAAATCCAATGAGCTATAGATACTTCAAGTTTTCAGAATCCAAGAATGGTTTAATACCTAGAAACTTAGTCAGTGTAATTCATCATAGTAACAGGAAACAAAAGAAATCTATATGCTAACTCAATAGATTAAGATAAAGTATGATGACTCATGACTTTTCAAAAATCAGTAAAATAGGACAAGAAATAACTTATTTGTCAAATGGCACCTGCTTATATTGTACAGCTTAGGTGTCATAGCAGATACTGAAATACAGGATACTTTCTCCAGGAGGCAATAGAAAAGGTAAGCATGAGTATTATCAAATATGTATTAAGCTTTGTTCCACAGATCTTAACTACTGAAGTTAACAGCATTAATTACTTGACTCAGTATAGAAGAAACAAGAAAAATATAGACTTGCACTATTAAAAAGTTATGTAATCATGGGGGAAAAAGCAGACCTATTTCAAGGGAGATAGATGAATGGAAAGAAGAGGGTCCCGTACTCAGACTCAAATATCTAAGGTAAGCAGATTGAAAAAGTGAACTGTTACTGTAAGCAGAAGACAAAACTATACACAGTGTTACATTAATTTAATAACCACATAAAGAGAACTATCTTGAAACACACCTGTACCAAATCAATATATAAGATCTTTATTGGTTAAAGTAGGCAATAATTTCCATTAACAGGCAAAAAGAACAGTATATCCATAAAAGACATAAATAGTATTTAATTAAAATTAAAGTTTCATTTTGAAGACAGAAAAGCCACCTCTAAGGACAAGGTATTTATGATATATGCATCTAAAATAAGAACTACATAAACATTAAAGTACTTATAAAACACTGGAGAAAGTCACAAAACACATTTAAAGAGAGCCAAAAAACACCAACAATTGTTTTTATAGGTACGAAAACAAAAGTGGCGAATTTCATTAGAGCAAGAAAATGCAAATTATTACCCCAAGGAAACAACACTGCACACCTATCAGAGTGGATAAAATTAGAAACTGAAAATATCAAGTGATTTTGAGAATGTTCAGAACTCAGAACTTCTAACAAACATTCCCAGGGAACCTGTAATTAGCACAACCACTGTGGAATCTCTGTAGCAGCATCTGTAGACCCTAAACACAAATACATCATTAAAACAAGAAATTCCACCCTGAAGAAGTGATCTTTTCTGTCTAGTCCCATTTTCTTTGTCCAGCCCATGTACTCACAAAGCCCTATGTGTAAATATTATTCTTGCACCGTATTTTGAGAAGTTGAAGCTATTTAAGGGAAACAACTCAACAAACCAAAATTTGGAAAATCCACTGTATGGTTTACACCACATCAAATAATGAGGACCTGTCAGTTCTGTTAATAAATATGAGCTAATGTGGATAAAAAGTTAGGAAAATAAATTCTCTTAAAAACACTCGATTTGAAGTATGTCATCCTGACAGAAAAACCAGTGTAAGTTGGTTATGAGCTCCATATCATGGAGTGAAGCAGCAACTCAAAAAAAACAAGCAAATTGTGCTCTTCTACTTCTTCAGAATCCCCTTCAGACCTTTGGTTGGTGATATTTCATGGCTGATTTTGTAAACTCTCTAAAAAATAAACCCCATGGGTGTGGATATCCAGTGTTATTTGGTATGACTGAAGCAATGATAAATATCTGATGTCTTTAAAATTGAAGCATACATTTCAATAACTAAAGTGGATTAAGTTTGGGAAAATTTGATTGAAAAGCAAAAAAAAAAAAATTATGAGAACACTCTGTTTTTCTAAGAGCAAAGAATCCCACAAATTTTATTTCAAACAAAAATATACTACATTATGGAGACAGCTTAGCAGTGGTTTGATTAACCACATTTCACACCGAGAAGAGTTATTCCCTCCTCCTCTACTCTGACACCATGTGCTACTATGGAAACTATCATGGTGCTCTGGACTATGTCTGTGGCTATGGCTGTGGCTACCATCATCCAATAGAAAATATTGATCCTTTGGCTTCTACTGAGAAATGTCTATAGTCACTCAGACAGTAAAACGTTTCCTCCTATACTTCACAAATATCTGTCAGCAATAGTCTTAAAAATAATTTGTTTCCTGACTATAAAAGTTGTATCCTTGGTCATTTCATTTTCAGTTGGAATGCCCCAGTCTCAGCTTGATGGACAAATGTCATATGTAAAGCCTCAGAATCTGTAAAATGTCTGAATTAGATATATACTTACTTCTCTGTTGATTGTAGTTAAATGATATGGGGAGTTTGACATAAATAATATTTGATGTGAGCAATCTTATATTTATTTCATTTGTGCTTCTCTTTCTGTGGCAATTGAACATATTTGCTGAAGTGTGTATATTCCATTTGAAGTACTGAATGAAGCAGATATCTTTATAGAAACAATTCACACATTTAAGAGATTCTGGATGATCATATGATAACATTACGTACACATATTCTTACTCCACCCTTCTCAGCGGAACATGATAAAATACTGTATTTAGTCTTGAATACAGTCTTAAGCAGAGCCTTTTCTAAAGACTGGTCCAGACTTCCCATGCGTACTAAAGTCCTGCATCTGTACGATACACCATTGTTCTCACCTGGAGTAAATGAAAACGAAAGTGGCCCCTTCCATTCTGCTGCTACTAAAATGCACCTGTGGCAGAATCAGAGCCCCGCCCCCCACCCCCGCCCCCAGCTTCAAGAAAGAGGAGCACTCAATGATAGAGCACAATTTTATTCAACAATCCTTTCAGGGTATGTAAGTGAGCACTGGTGACTTCCAGAGCAACCCCTATCTTAATTGAATTAAAAACATGATTACTGTGAAAAGCTAAGATTTTTTTACAGTGTTAAGATACATGGAGGTATAAGTCACATTCGTTGATGAGAGAGGAAGGCGTGATGGAGAGAAGAGAAAAGGGGAGTATATATAAAGGAGAGAGGAAGGAGCAGGTCAGGAAGGTCAGAGCAAGAGGGAGAGAAGAGAGACTGGCTTGGGGAGGAGGAAGGGGGAAGAAGAGGGGATAGGAGGAGTGATGGGGAGAGAAAAAGGTGGGTGTGAAATGGGCATAAACATTCTTTTAACAAATCTAAAAGTTTCACTCTGACATACTTCAGCATAAATTATGCAAGTATTTAAAATAAAATGTAAGAGCAAATGTGTAATCTCCAGTTCTGTCTAAACTTCTTATACAAAATGCCTTCTTGTGACTACAAGTCTCTCCCATTATTTCTATTTGATGGAGGATGGGGTGTTCTCATTCTCCTGCATTAAACAGTGACTACCTGAACCCAGCACTATTTCCAGGTATTCATCCTTAGAAGTTTCCTTGGAGACACTGGATCTGTGTAATTTCATTTTGCCTCCCACTTTATCTCAGTGTCCCTAAACTTCAAGCAAATGTACCATAGAATAATTTCTGTGGTTCCTGATGGCTGAATCCATGGCTGGGTCTGTCAGGTTTCCCCTAAAGCTCTCCAGAAAGAGCCCTTGTCACAGTTTCACATCCCTTACATAACACATATTCTTGTTTCTGTGGTCCCGTGTCTAACTTCTTTTGAAGTTCCCAAATTTTATTTTCACGACGTTGGATCTACCCACATAGAAACAGTAGAGAATCTGAATTTAGATGAGCAAATACAATCTAATTCACACAGGCAAGAAATAGAAATCACAAACAGTCAAGCACCAATTGAAGAAAATAAATCTGTTTAAAACACTCATGTAAAGATAACTCCAGGCCCAGGTGGTGCAACTAATAAATATTTAGAAGAACCTATAAAAATACACTATAACTCAAACACATATTATCCTACACACGAGAGCAAGATAAAACATAGACAAATCCAAAACCAAACAAAGTTCTTGAATGAGTAAGTATGTATTATGAGCATACCTGTGGACACCAAGAGGATATACTAGCAAACAAATTCCAGGACATAGCACCCACAATTATAAAGTCCTATATTAGTTTAATACCAGAAAATACAAACACTGCAAGTCATCTTATTCAGAAATGCTAATGAATGTCATTTAAGCTTCTCAATAGATTAAGATAAGACATGATAACAGTTACAACCCGCCCTTGAACTTTAAAATATTTAAGTAGAACAGAGCTAGGACACCACTTGTGACATTTGATAAATGGCATCTGCATAAAACCTACAGTTTCTAAGTCATAGCCAATTCTGAAATATGGATTCTTTCCCCAAGTTTAGGAACAAGACAAAGTTGACCACTAACAACTTTCATTTAACTTTGTGCTTCAAACCTTAGCCAGTGAAGTAAATAGATAACACAAACGTGGAGGGAAATGTAACTTGGAATTATTAGCTGATAATATATCATGCATGTAAGAAATATGTGTATAGGCTTAACAATAAATGTATAGCACGGAGGAGAGATAAAAAGAATCAATCAAGTGCATTAACCAGAGGCAAGGTACTGAGTCATTACTGCAGAGCAGAAGTAAAAAGATTGTCCTACAACAAAGAACATCTGTTTAATTTAATTATCACATGAACAAACAAATTTGACTCATAACTTCTACCAAAATCAGCTAAGAATGATTTTATTCATCATCTTCTGAACAAAATACTTAGGGTTCTAGTGAAAATGTATAAGTTTACAAGCTAGATATATCAGAACTGAAGCAGTTTAAATGCACATCTTTAAAGTATGTTATATAATGTGTCAATGCTTATAGAGTATATAATATTCAGACCAGGGTAACATCCATATCCTCAGACACTGATCATTTCTTCTTGAAGAAATCAATTCAAAATTCCTCTAAGTTTTTAAAGAGATGTTTAACATTGGCATTTAAAGCCTTTTGTTGTAATAAATAATTTTGAAAACCACAATTTAATTTTCCAATTTACAATCAGTAGTCCTTCTGAGAAAGTGAACAAACAGAATATAATATGTGCCCTGAAAGGAATTTGGGGCAAAAAGAAATAAAAGTAGATAAAGAAAACACTTTTGAATATCAAAATACTTGCACAAGCATTTTACAGAAAATAATACCAAAAAATAGACAACTGGACTAGAACAAGAAAATATGAGTTTAAACCAGGAGAAAGTGTCACTTCACAGCCATAAAAATGTCTAAACTTGACACTTAAGGTGGCAGGTTACTTTGAGAATGTTTAGAACCTGGCTCCTGTAATGGCCATAATGGGCATGTAATTTGCATAATCCTGCAGAAGTGCCTGGTATTGACCCAAAATATAAACTAAAAACATATCTAATCCCAGAATTTCTATATTACAGAGTGCTCATTTTTCCAGTTAAGACTTCTGTCCCTTTCATATATAATCAAACTCATACATGCAAACTTTACTTTCTATACTGCTTTTGTTTTTAATCGTATATTTATTCAGGATAGCTATTCTTATGGCTATGTACATGAGAGGAGGGGTGATGCATGTGTTGTATATTTTTGTGTGGGGGATGGTACATACCCTATGAGCAAAAGGAGGCCAGGGAGGCTCCATCATACTCTACCTTATTGGTAATGATGTTCTCACTTCTTTTGAGAGAATCCAAGGCAGAGAGGACCTCTCCTACCATGTCTTCAGATTTCCAGTCAGTACCTTCTTTGTGAGATTTTATGCAGGATCTTACCATTTTAGAAAATGTAGTTCCTGGGCTTGCACAACTAAAGTTATTTGGGAATGAATAAAAATGATGAATTAATAACCCACCCAACCACAGCAAAAACAATTGTTTTTCAAAACAGAACAAACACGTTTCATTGAATCATGAGGCTTACTTTTGTGAGACTTGAAACAATAACAAAGCCATCTGATCTATGAAGAACTTCCTTTGCTTAAGTAAAGAAAGGATTCAATAAGAAGGTATTCCAAGTCATGAGGCCAAGAAATGCCTGTGACTTGTCTCAAATGCCACTTGCTATATATAAAAGGTCTTGTGTGTGTGGCTGATGACATAAAAACTAAGGTATTTCCCTGATTCTTAACCTCATCTTCCATTCCTGACATCGTGACCTACTACAGCAATTATCATGGTGGCTTGGCTACAACTCTGACAGCCTGTGCTGTGGCTGTAGTCATGGCTGTGGTGGGTTGGAATATGGCTATTGCTGCCCACCACATTTTTGTGGTATTTACTCCTCATGTGGATTCTACTAAGAAATTTTTGGGGTCAGTCAGCCAATATACCTCCAAAACACTTTATGTGATTATTCACCCCTGAATCTTTTCACACATAACTTACTCTTTGTTTTGAACAAAATTTTTCATAGCACTTCACCAGCACACTGAACTATTAAATTCAACATGCATCACCATGCTCATGGCACAAGACAACAGAGGGAAGAATTGTTATCACTCACTACTATCTTATTTTGACAATAGCTGTAGCTTAACATTTTTGTGCATGAATTATGTTACCTTTTCAATAAATCCTGTCTTTGAAAATTTTTTTCAATTTCAAAGTAAATTTGTACATTGCTTTTATATTTGTTTCCATTTATATGTGCATATGTTGAGGTATTTATATATTATGTGAGGATACATGTGGCAGACACCCAAAATTTTTACAGATGCACAGGCACAGCTGTAGAGTCTGGATGGTCAAGTGACAGCACCATATTCGGTGGTGCTGTGTGCCAGGTAACTGGAGAGAGTGCATTCATTAGAAGTACAAAGTACAATATCTGACATGCTATATTCTAGAGCCAGTCTTTCCTTCACTTTCAGAAAGGTGAGCGTGTGTAATCCACCTAGACATCCCTATTTTCCCAAACATTCTTCAGGTAAAATCAAATTAATGATTGACTACTTTTAGTACTGGCTAAAGATACTAGTGTCCTCTGACTAATATTTTTATACATAAAAGAGACTCTACAGTAGGTACGTTGTACACAGCCCTCCAAGGATAAGTTTCATGTAGTGGGACTTCTCATTATGCTCTTATTTTCCCACCGAACTCTCCAGTCCTTACATCTTACTTTACACTAAGCAAAGAAAATATTAAGAGGCTATGATTTTCTAGATAGACTGTTTTAAATTTTTATTTTAATAGTTTTCATTGTTTGAAAATTTCATACATGTGTATAATGTGTTTTTCTCAAATCAATTGCCGTTGCCTTCCCTAAAATTATTCCCAGCCCACTTAATTTGCTCTTTATGTAAAGCAACTGAGTTCACTTAACTCTGCCAGTTTGTATATGGATACAGAACTACCTGCTGAGACACGTGTAGCCTCTCAGGGCCTGAAGAAAACTGCTGGGGAAAACTCAGCATCCATCAATTCATGATTTGTAGTTCACTCTAGTTAAAAAAAAATACAAATTAAGCTCAGTAAGGAGGTCTCTGCTATAGTTTAGATGTGAAAGCTCTCATTAGAGATCATATGCTGGAGACATGCTGCCAAGTTGATGGGAAAGTCATTAGATTATAGGAATGCCTTATCCTTGAAGGGCTCCTATTTTGATGGGCTGTTAAGAGGAAAAGCATGTTTTATGAGAATCGTTGGAGGCATGTTTTTGGAAAATGTGTCTTGTTCAAAGACTCTTCTAATTCATTTTCTCTCTTCTCTTATCTCCTATCTTGTCTCTCTTATTATCTTTCTCCTTTCTCATATTCTCTCTCTCTCTCTTTCTCTCTCTCTCCCTCTCTCCCTTTCTCTCTCTCCTTTCTTCCTTCCCTTTCACAATTTCCCTTTCACCTTGTCACAATCCCTGTAATAAAAGAAACAGATTATTAACAGTCAACTGTGCACTTAAATCTCTGGGACCAAGAGTCAAATAAATCTGTCCTTGTTTATGCCGCTCAATCTCAAATGTTCTGTCACATCAATGAAAAGATGACTAATATGGAAAACTGGTTGTGAAATGGGAGACTTTCTACGAGCACATCTGATGATAAGGTGGGAGGAGCTTGGAAAGTTTGGAAGATGTGGACTGGATATGTTCTAAAATGTTAAATGGGAGTTAATCCAGAATTCTGTGTGAGCAAAGGAGACTGAATGCTGCAGAAAAGAGGACAGAGAAGACTGTGCTCACAACGTTACAGGTGGAAACAGAACTCTTAGAATTAGACTAGATGCCATTCAGTATACATTCTGACAAAGAACCTGTCTACTTGCTGTCCATGACCCAAGACTGTGTGAGGTTGATTTTAGAGGCCTTAAAAATAAAATATAATATAAAAGTCTTTTTTATAAATGAAACAGAAATTTAACTTTTTAAAAAGTTGAATTAACTGGGAAAAGATTTCAAGGCAAGACAGAATTCAGGTCCTGCAATGAATATTAATAGTTGCTTTTAGCCAGATTTAGAGGACCAGAAGCAAAAGTACTTGGAAAAAACTTGTAGTTTGGCCAGAGAAGAAGCTCACATGAACTTGGGAACAAGAAAAATGTTGTTGCCAAAGTGGTTGATGCCACTTAAATCTAGGCAGTAACACGGCAATGGGGCAGCAGGAAAACATAATCGATGCCCACTAGGAATTGGCGATCTCGGCTACTACTGGCTCGGGGGTATAAAAGTTGTAATTACTTTGAAAGACTTTGCTTTATCTGGAACCCTAGCATGTCTTGCAAACACAGAGAAACCTAGGAAAGTGCTTCCTCACATTTAGCCTTCCAGAGACCCAGGGACCACTGGATCTATAGTTCAGTGGCACATGACTGCTTTTCTATATAGTGCTGGTGTAGCAGAGATTCAGGGCACAAAGTTTATGGTGTGGCAGAGGCTTTTACCCAGACTTCAGAGGAAGACCTTGGATTCCAGGCAGTGTATGGTAGTGTCAGAATCCCTGTGAGGATGATAGATGAAGTAATTACAGGTAGGCTGAAGCTACAGCAGAAATTCCAGGAAGTTAGAAATGCCAGAAAAGTAGAATGTCTACCAAAGAAAGCCACAAGAAGTAATGATTCAACTCAAAGGAAAGATCATGTGTATTGCAGCTAATGAGGACAGTGGTGGACTGCACAAGCCCTTTGGGGTACACGTAAAGCCATTTTGTAACCTAGATGCTAAGCAGAAGTTTCAGGAGGTTAATATTTCCCATTATGCTTCCAGGTTTGCTTTAGTGCCAGCTTTCCTTTTTCCTTTGCTGTAGGGATATTTATGCTATACTTGTCACACCAATATATTGTATCAAAAGTTATGAATTTCGAAGGACCACAAAGTTGAGAGGTTGCATTTAAATTCTTTGATAGCCATCTTCTATTTCTGGGGCAAAATACCTTGGACAAACAAGTTTTAAAAGGAAATATTAATTTGTTGTAGTAGAAGTTTCTTCCATAGGTTGATGTCTTAATTGCCATGGTCCTGTGGTGAAGCAGAGCACCCTGACTGATGGGGTGTAGGAGAACACTGCTACATGCCCCATGGCATCTGGTAAACAGAGAGAACCAGGGACCCAGAATAAGGTGTACTCTCCAAGAGCACAAACAGTGTCCTACTTCGTCTAAATGGGGAGGGAGTATTTTTCAGCGGTTTAAGTAAAAATTTGCCATCAGATTAACTAAATGATGAAGTCAGAGACCTTTAAGCCCATTAGCTGCATACAGCCAAGGCTAGCCATGAATGGAGCCCAATCATTATCACAGATTCACTTATGAATAAGATTTTATCGACTTTTGTATAATTTGATTGCATAATTCTCAAGTATGAACTTTACAGATGGCAACATCATGTCACAATATCAAAAGTCTGGACATACCCAAAACAGCTAGAAACCAATTATTTATTAAATGAGGATTCAGGAGACAGTTATATTCAAAACAAAGCAGTCTCAGAGGAGACTAGTCTCATAATTTTTAGCATTAATGTAATAGTTAAGTAGGTGCTGAAATTTGGTGAGTAGCGAAATTTATTTTGAACTATGGAATGTTCGTGAGCCTTTGTGGCCACAGGTAGAACATTATGGTTTGGAAATATATCCCGGCAACAATGTTCTAAAAGTTTTGTTGTAAGCTTATGGGATTTTGGAAAGTGATAGGTCTCTGACATCTTCAATAAATTAATCCACTGATTTTCTTCTTTGATAAACTATAAGGATGTGTGCTATGGTTGGAGGAATTGAGTTAATTAAATTGTGCCTGTGAAATCATCTTGTCCCTTAGCCGCTTCCCCTCATTCTCTTCATTTATACCCTGGTGGCCATGAAGGAAATGACAACACCCCACCACACCCTTCTGACATAGTGTTTTACCTTCAAGCCTGTCCACAGAATTTCAAGCAAAATTAATTTTCACTCGTTGAAGTTATATTCATAGGTATTTTGTCACAGTGGTATAACAAATGTGGTGACATTTTAATGAGGGGAGACAAGATCGAAGGGAACTTCTGAAGCTTCTTACATCATTAGACTCTTATTCAAGACTCTCTCATTGGCAAAATTTCATAAAATACTTTGGTTATCAATTCCTCTCAGAAAATGTAGTCCGTGGACTTGAGTACTTATTGTTCCTTAAGAGTGGGAAAATATGATAAAGCTTAGTAATCGGCATTCAAAATAGCTGGAAAATGTCTAAAAGATTCACATGATTTAGCTTTGGGTGCTTTATACAACAGCAAAGTTATCTCATAGGGACTTCTCCTTCACTAAGTAAATAATGTATTGTATACATTTTTCTTGTGGAAGTTATTTTAAATTATGAGTACTGTGATGCCTGTGGTTTGCCCCACCCTCTCCTTCTTGTGTATAAAAGGCCCTCTGCTTGCAGAGATGTCATATAAACCATAGGATATCTTCTACTTTTCAACTACACCTTCTATTCTTGACACCATGTGCTACTATAGAAACTACTATGGGAGTCTTGGCTTTGGCTATGGCTGTGGCTATGGCTGTGGCTGTGGCTGTGGCTATGGAGGCCTGGGTTATGGCTATGGTTATGGCAGATTTGGATGTGGCTGCTTCCACCCATGTTGCTGTGGGAGATGCTGGTCCTACGGATTCTAAAGAGCAACTTCAGGATCCACTCACCCTGTTTAGACTCATCTAGCTGCTACCAAGTATGATACTATGCATTACTGTTACACGTTTACTGAGGGGAAAACTAGCCAAAGATTATCTGAAAGACATAATTCAGTTTTGATATGTGAAATATTTGTTAATGTCTTTGAATATCTTCAAATCATACATTTTTTAAAGATCTGGTTTCTTCAAAACTGCATTTCCACCACACATCTTTATTAATTCTTGTTAAAGTGCATGGATGTGAAAATGATAACTCATATTTCAGTAAACATTTCCATGTTGTATGTAATGCTTTCAAGAGCTTCTGTGTATACCCTACATGTGAAACCACTGGTGCTTGTGTGCATAAGAGGGAAAGAGAATGGAACAGAGAAAGACCGAGGGGCTCTGAAACTAAGAGACTGAGAAAGAAAAACAAGGATAACGGGACAGGAAGAAAACACACAGCTCCTGTTATTAGTGTTTCTAGGCTGAAAGGTTGCTGGAAGCTCAGGAGTCCATCCAAGATTGGCACTCCCATCTGTAGTGGACAGAAGATACACAAATTGAGACCCAAGATATCTACGTCTAAGTCACATGACTTACAGTCCAGAAGATGAAGCAATGTTCCAACCGGTAAAATGACATTAAATATGACCTGAAATCTGTTATTTTATCTTGATAAATTTTATATTCATTCCTAAAACAAGATTCGAACTTTAAGTTCTGAGACTCCATGGAATTATGCATCATACTTTCAGTGTTTAGGCCCGTAGACTGTAGACTGCATGTTTTTTGACCACTGCAAATCTCACAGGGTTCCTCAGGCTTTGGCTACAGGGAGGACATGTCTGTTCTCATCTATCCACAATCACTCACTCATTACTCACAAGCAGATTCTGTTCCTGTGGGCTGTAGTATGGATTTTTCTGAATAACTCAGCCTATCTTCTCTTCCTTTGATCCAGTATTTGTTCCCAGTGTCTTTTTTCTGACAATTCTATTATGATTTATGTCAAGCATGCTAGAATATCTGAAACAGTAAACTCAGACCTGGCAAATCTCAATCTCAATCAACCAACATCTGTGCTATCATACATATTAATATAATTCACTTTGTTGTAGGATTCTTATTCTATTTTTGTTACCATTTTAATCCAATGTAGACATTTTCTATTTATTTTCAGTGAACTTTTATACTCATAGTAACATAAGTTCATTTACAAAGCTTTGTAATATTTATATATTGCACTTGAAGTATACAGAAATCCCTTTACTATCTTTAAGTCTTCCTTCTTTTAGTAAATTCAGTGTGAACTGTTTTGTCTCAGGTCCTTGAGAATACAAAACTCTTACTTCTGTCCACATCATACCACATTAAGGCTGATAGTTAGTGAAACTTCCTTTCATAGCTCCTGATACCTTAGGCTAGAGTATTTTTCTGCCTTCCAGGAGCTGTGCAGTCACTCAAGATACTGAATGACCCTCTTCAGTTCAAAGTCAAAACTTCTGAAAACAACCCTTTGGAATAGTGGCTATGTGGTGCATGGCTCTTTGTCCCTCGTGTTTATCGGTCTTTCCAGGAACACATACCTGATTATAGTTTAGAAACCCAGGTCTGATCAAGCTTTCTCACTTTGTCATTATCAGTTAAATTATAAAGATATATAAGTTACATTTTTTCTTCCTTCTTATTTCAGATGCTTCTCAAAATCTATTATCAACATTACCTTGTGAATGAAATTTAACCTACAAGCCAATGATATTTGGAGCCACCATTTACAAACCAATGCAGATAATATCAAAGTTCAATAGCTCTGGAAAATTAAGCCTGTATGGACATGTACAGAACACATGCAGATCAAGTACTCACTCCAAAAGGATTAACCATCATGCACTTTGTCAAACTTAGACTCCAAATGTCCATTCTATGTTTCTATGAGCTTGGAGTCAAATATGACTGTCAATATTTTTCTTGTTCATGTAAAAGGTATATATAATCTAGTTCAAGAAGAAGAATAAAATAAATTTTTAAAACATGAAATATAGCTAGGGAGTAGTGGCACATGCCTTTAACCCCAGCACTTTGGAGGCAGAAGCAGGAGGATCTCTGTGAGTTCAAGACTAGCCTGGTCTACAGAGTGAGTTCTAGGGCAGCCAGAGTTACAACAAAGAAACCCTCTCTCAAAAAAAACAAAAGAAAAAATGGAATATGTATGTAAGTGATATTAACTTTCAGAAAACACAATACTACAAAGGTCACAGAATAATATGCAGTTGGCACAGACTATAGTTTATATTGAAAATATATAATTTGTTCTTAAGATTTATATGGATTTCATTACAGCTGTGTTGGCTGAGTTTAATATCTGTAGATAAGATGAAAGATATTATTATCAAACTAATCATCTGAAAAAGGTGGCATTTGCCTCCTCGTCTGATGTCGTGCAACGTGGTTAAGAAAGGTAATTCAGCATGAGGGAGAAAAAGGCTAACAAACAGCATTTTTTTTTGATGTTCATTTATGGGTCATTAATTTAGGGAAGGGGAGAATTTAACATGGCAAGAACATAATCTGTTTCAATGAGCATATTCAGTCTTCTTTATCTAATGAAATATGAGCAGTGGAGTTATTTAAAACTATCTGTGGCTTGCCATAACCACAAGGAGATTACATAAAAAACTTATTCATTTCTGCTAACACAGACTCTTATGCCTTTAGTTAATGTGCTGCTGTAGCAACCAGTATGGAAGCTAGGGCTATGCAATTCTGCAGGTATGGTTGTGTCATGTCTCCTTTGCTTTAAGAAACTGGGGCTGTGACTATATACATAGTGGCGATGGGTATGGATTTAGCTGCTGTCACTGATATTGTTGTAGATATTGTTGTCCCCAGGCACAGATACATAGTGTTTGTCAAATGCAATTGTCTTATTACACCTTTTCTACCTGTTTTATGAAATATGAATTGTTAATAATCTGAAACAATCTTGAGCAATAAGTATTATTAAATTCACATCACACCTACACCAGCATCATAGATTAATTATACTTTATATTTGTAAATAATTTTGTGTAATTATAGAGCAGATAGATTACATTAAATCATAAGTAAGAGAACTTTAGGTTAATTTCTATCAATACTAAGCAGCCTGACCAATGTTAACAGAATTTTTAATGTATCACTACTAGCTTATTCATATTGCTGAGTAATTGCTACGTTAAATATTCTGTAAGGTCTTAGTGTTACTTGTATGAAAGCAAAGCCAATGTGTATAAAAGATAGTTTGTCTTGGCATCTGAATTTGATTTTGGGTTGTGCACACTCACCCATAGATACTGTAATATATCTAATTCCTTAACCTGGAAGTACTATATACAAAGATCCCTCTCCAAACAATCCTCAGAACCACCTCTATGCCCCACTCACATTGAACTACACATACTACTCCAATCTTTGAACAACGGTTTAAGTTCCCCGCCCCTGGCAACAATCAAACGTAGACATTTTCTATTCAAGTGCATTTTCAGCATACCCTGATATGGAGAATAAGAGAGCTGATCCAGCCTTAACTTCTTTGGTGTACATATTCAGTAAGATAAAACTGTTTTCTCTAGTAATCTTTTAGAGATAATCCTTATTTACCACTTAATGCATATCTTTGCATTATTCACCATGCATATAATTAAAAGAAGGATAGACGTGCATAAGAAAAAATGAATGAACGATCTATCAGGCAAAACAAAAAGACAGCCCCAAAACAGCCCTAAGTAATCACCTCCTCCAAACAGCAAGTAGAGCTCTTGAGTGAGAACTCACATAGCCTGCTGTCAATCTTGATGATGTATCCCTCCTATATCCTGAACAATACCTTTGCTCCAAACAAAAGTTTGAGTATTTTGCAGATCTTTGTAAACTCTTCTTCTGAATTCTTTGAATAGGAAGCCTAAAATCTGGAAACTTCTGGTCTACATGTTGGCAATATGACAGGTGATCAATATGTCTTAAGTGGAGAAATAAAGGTATTCGTTATGTATGCTAAACTATGGCAGCTGATTCAGTGGCCAAAGAAAAATACTTGCAAACGATGACAAACTTAAGAGCCAAAGAAAGGACCAAAATCTTCACACTGTATGTAACACTTGAAAAAAAAAAGCTTTGACAAATAAAAAATATAATAGACTGAGTTTATATACCAGATATGTATTCAGTCCTAGGGAGAGACTTCCAATCCAAGACTGAGTCCTTTCCATAATAGCCATGACACTGTTGCACCAGTGGACTGACCTAGCCTGGCAGATTTGCCTTATAGTTTGTAAGGTTTACAACTGGATATGACTATTGATGTCTTTTGTCGACAAGTAGCCTGCATAACAGCTTCATCACTGTAAAAGCTCACCAGTAGGAGGGAAGTTTTCAGTTCAGTTCCAGCTTGATTTTTCTCTGTCTTACAAACATGATATGTGGTGTTTTTCTAAGGAGGTAAAAGGCTTTAGTGAAGAATGCAGAACTGTTGTTAGCTACATTAACATAGAGTCAAAGTAAACAATTCTACAATTACATATCAGACTCATTCAAACTGTCCCCTAATTAACCCACAAAATATCCTTAATAGCTACTTTAATCAACTACGAATCCATTCAAAGTTTACAAATTGTGCATTGTGGTTATAGCTGTTGAATATCTTTTAATCTAGGATAACACTACCATTATGCTGCCCTAAGCTATTAACCTACATAAGTTCTGCATGGTTTTGTTATAGAGAACCTGCATACTCTAAACAAAAAATGTTTTAAAATATGTTCCTCATTAAAAAAGAAAAAAATATAGTAGAAAGGAAAAGTGTATGTACAGAAGAAAAGAATGGTCAAAAAGCCATGGATAATATGTTGGTTTTTAGAGTGAAATGCTGACGATACTCTCAGAGAGAAAAAGAAGCAGAGTAAGTGACAGATAATGAGTCGCTCTGGGCAGTGATAACAAATCTAAGCTCAGGACGTGCATCTTGCTAGAGATTCACAAATACTATTTTTTGAAGCTGTGATGTTTTCATTTTAAAAACTTCTGTTCTTTGAAAGTACTTATGGAAACTAACAAAACAAAACAAAGAAAGAAGAAAAAACTTGGCTAAGGAGTGTGACCACAGGCCAATTCACCATGAAGGGCAAATAGATGTTCACACAGCCATTGTGAGGGTTTAGTGGAAAAATATAGCAAATAAGGTAAGATATTGAGAAGAAAAAATTTACAAGACTTGTTTATCAAGTGTGGAAATGAGGATGATAAAGAAATTTTTAAAGGGAACACACATTGAAGACAAGATTGGCAGTTCAGCATTTCATGGCTGTGAGACTAAAGGCAAATTGGTAAGGAGTAGAGAATTTCGAACACAACCAAAATGAAAATCTGGAAGTGTTGGGAATAGAAACAGCTTCGTGCTTTCTGTGGGAGGTAAAAGGAAAAACATCTTAAGTGGCACCTTGTTACAGATATCCCTAACTCAAGAGGGAACTAGGGACCTAAAAACTGAAACATAGATTTGAAAAGAATATAACAACTTCAAGTACAGTATTTCAAAATTTAGAAGTGAGTGAGAGAAAATGAGATTGCAAATCAAGTGAAGAATAAAGTTTAAAAGTGAATCAGAAAAGATACTCAACAGGGAAACAAGACCCCATCTATTAAAACAGGATAAATTCTTTCTGTGAGGATTTTAGAGCCATGGCATCATTAATTCTGATATTGAGTTATGACAAACTATCCAGAAGCTAGATGTGGCCTTCTCAGAGCTTAAAATATACCATCAACAAGAAGATTACAATATGGGAACGTTGGCCTTGGTAATAACATGCAAGAGTGTTCTCAAGGCACATGTCTTGTAACACAGGAGATTCCATTTCCATAATTAGGAAGGGAACAAGCATTTTAATATGCTCCCCAAATACTGATCAGAACTAGGTGCACAACTGGCCACTTGACCAAGATAAACCAGAAAATTCTCAGGATTTTTATACAAGCTCTATGATAAAGTTTTAAGTATTTATTCTCTAAAGCCATTACCAGATCTGGTTTAGTCCTTGTTCAAAGTATGTTTACAGTTCATTAAGTAGATCCTACCAAGAAGTCTGCTAAATAATTCTTTCCATATTCTACTCAGAGACAAACCACAGGAAAGGGTTTTCAGGCTGGACATCTCAGTAAATCTAAGATGCTCACCATTTAGAAAAAGAAACAATTAAAATTTGGAGAAGTAGAATAGTGGTACAGCATTTACTTGGCGTAGCTGTGTTTGATCCCCAGAAGCAAATAAAAAAAATCTAAAAACTAAAGTTGAAACTGACTACTACTACCCAAGCCTGTTCATTGACCTTGAATGCTGGAATTTGTTAATTCCTTATTTATTTATCTCAGAGTTGCAAACTTTCCACCTGGTTTTCTTTATATGAGTACAGATAAAATATCACTCAGTATCACAAAGTCCCCAGGGTAAGCTGTTAGAGGAAACTTAAAATGTCTCACTACTATAGAAAGATGGCATCCTAAGATGTCTAAGGGAACACTTACACTAAGTATTGGCAGTGATGACATTCTGAGAAAGGTCTTGAAGAAAATTACACCAACATATTATTACAGAGAGCAAAATGTCTAGCTTGGTAGCTAAAGGAAATTGCAAAATTCCTTCTGTACAATGGTGGAAGCTGAAATAACGAGCACTGGAGATACCCAGAAAATTCAATTCTTTCTAGGCCCTTTTGCAAAGCAAAGAGTTATAGATGAAGCTAAAATAAACCAAAGACCATTTTATTCTAGTGCAGAATTGATTTGTGAATCAGGAAAACACAGATGTGCTTTAGAGACCAGGGGAATGCTCTACTCGATTTAATTTGAGTTAGGCTTTTGAACAAAAAGGAAGGAAGCTTTGGAGAAGCTAAGGAGGACTGAGGTGAGGCCAGCAGGGAGAAACTGAGGCAAACCAGAATGGATGCAAATTTTGTCATTCTACTTGGGGAGGGTTCTGTCTAAAAGGCAAACATCTAACCTTATGTTTTCAAGCTTTACAAAGTAATGTTAGATTACAGAAAATTATTCCCTCTTGGAACATAGTGTCTGTGAGACAATTTATCCCTGTCTGAAAGCTCTCTAAGGCTTGGAAAAGGGATTTTGCTCTTTCTTTTTAAAATGATTCTGTGGCCATTTTGACTCAGAGCTATCACTTTTAGGAGGTTTTAAACCCTTAGTTTTAATGTTGGCAGGTGGTATCTATCTAGAAAACTGTCCATTTCTTTTAGATTTTCCGATTTTGTAGAACCCTCAAGATTTGACTCAAATCTATTTGCAAACAAAGGGATTTGTTCAAATTCCCTATAAAGACTCGAGAATACTATTAAAAAGTTCAATATTTCTGTAACTCAAAAGACACCACAATACATTAAATGAGACACTTGTATCTACATATTAAATATCTATAGCCACATATATGTATTTGTGTATATATACACACTCATATACATGTTTGTGTGTATGTATAAAGAAATAGCTGACCAGTGTCTTGTCATCTTCCTTGCCATCCTTCCTCTCTTTCTCTATGTCCAGAGAAGGATTTGCTATATAGTGTTGAAATTCAGAAGACAAAAGAATAAGAAAAAGGTATGAAATAAAAAAGAAGCATTTCTAAAAACAATTTCAAATGTAATATTGCATACAACATAAGTACATGATTATGCTTCTGTTATATGTAATATTCATAAGGACTGGATCTATTGACTGACTAGATATCAAAAGTATATATCAAAGGTCTAGGATAATGATTTTCTTTGTTTAAAATCACAACTTTAAGCCCGCCATGTCTGCCTAACAGCTAAATACAGATAAATTACCTTTGTACACACAAGAAATAGAAGTAAAGAAAGAGTAGTATGTGAAGTCAGATCAAAGATGATGGACATCATCTCTATAGAGATCTGTTACTTATTGTAAGTATGCATTACTTTGTAAAGGATACTCTCAAGTGAAAAAAAATATAAATGTAGTAAATGCTGTAGACCGTATACATCTGAATCATACCTCCATAGAATGAGAGCCACTCTGTACTATGCTTTAATTTCATTCGCTTAATCTGTGATGTATTTGCTGGTGTTTACTGTGGAGGAGCTTTGAATTTACAAGCAGCTAATGCTCTGTTCTTAATTTCTTGTATTTATCAAGTTTACCTTGCTTACATATCCTGAGAATTGGTATTTATCCATAGTTCTCTAAAGCACTGCTAACATTGTGCATAAAATTCTACCAAGTGATGTAATGTAAAATATAATGGCAAAATTATCATCAATTTTTAATAGGTATTCTCTATTCTATTTCCAGCAGAAGTTCCTTGCCTTTGTTAGCAGTAGTTTCTACCATCATGTATTGGTATAGAATAAAAACACAGATTATCTTAGGAAACATACCATGATGATTGAACTTATATTCTGCTGTGCCAAAACAAAGTCTGACATTGTTAAAAATCTTCTGAAGGTGCCCAATGTTATCAGTCAAGATGGAAGATCAGTATTGTGTTTTTGTTCAGTTTCTTAGTCAGGAGAACTAATAACCAGAGTGGATGCATACTATATTAGGTTGTTTCTATAAACTCTGTTAGGCATAAATGGAAGAATAGTGACACATTCTGGACAGGAAGACACAAACCCCGACAAAGGATCTTCAGTCTGCATAACCCTGACATGATTCTTACAGGACAGTGATGAGAAAGGAGAGAAAGACAGAGAGATTGAGAGAAGAGAGGGCGGGTTGCACACACCTTAACAGGCATTGAAAACCACACATATATTTAAGAGATTGGCTGTGAACATCTTTTTACAGATAGTTCCTTGTAGAATAACTTTACTATAAAAACTGTTTACAAAGTGCATTCTGTCTACTTAAGTAAGCAAGATAAGCTTACTTATAAAATTTTAAAATTTATTATAAGAGAACACAAGGCTTTCGCAGAATGAACAAATTTAATGCTAATTTCATTCTGACAAGTATTCATTTAATGTGGTCTGTGAACATGGTCTTAGTGTGGACAGTACGCTCATTAGTGTGTTGAATTTATTCTTAGAATGTTTGGTTCTTTCTTCCACAAAATACAGATAAGATAAGTAAGTGCCCTTATAGTTAATGTTTTTTTAATAAAAGAGACAGAAATAAGTTCTTATACAGTCACTCATAATGGCATATAGAAAGGAAACACATAATGAAAGTATATGAAGTCCATGCTATCATGAAGAGAAAATATGAAATGTGAAATCTGCTCGCTAAAACTCATTTGATTAGGTAAGTTCAGTAAAAAATAGAAAATTGACTCTAAAATACCATATTAAATAATACAAATGTTACAAGCCACAAAGATAACAGCAGTAGGGAGTGGTGGAAAACGTAGTGAAAGCCAGAAAGGAGGACAATGGTTCAGGTGAAGGTGTCTGAAGCAAAAGTGGAACAAAGAGAAATACTTAGATTGTTAAAAGATAAAAATCACTGAACAAGGAATGCTGGAGTATACCCACACAAGTGTCCTGTAGATCTATAAAGAGCTATTACCAAAAGCATTAAGCTTGGATCACACCAAGACTTACATTCTAACCCACAGTTCGTAGATAATAAAAGAGTTCGAGGAAGAAATGAACATGAGAGAAAATAAATAAACACAGCATTAGCTGTAGCATAAACTAATCTCTGTGGCAGAGAAGCCAATGGACTGAAAATATGTATTAATTGAATGTAATGTATAGAACTTACTTATATCCTTATTTTAGTAAAATAAGGAGGAAGCTTCCTCAAACTGATGAATAATATCAACAAAGATCCTATTCACGTCTCATGTAATACTGAGACCCTAAACAGACACAATCATGCATGCTTTTTAATCCCAGCACTTGGGAGGCACAAGCAAGTAGATTTCTGTGGGTGTCAAGAGATCTTGATGTACATAGCAAGTTCCAGACAAAAGAGAGTGGTATGACAGGATTAACTTTGACTCATAAGTCTGGAAATCTCAGATCAAGATGCCATATCAAGTCATTGCCTTCTTGGTGGCAGAGTCCCAAAGTTGCTTAAGGCAACATCCAAAATAGTCTAGAAACACATGCATATATGTATATTCTTTCTCTGCTTCTGTGCCTCTATTGCTCTCTCCCTCATGCCTTCTATCTATCTCTGTCATATATGATGCTCCTTGTGAGCATTGCCATTAGTCAGTGAGGACTAAACAGCCTTATCCAATCCTAATCACATCCCAAAGGACCCATACCCAAACATGATAGTCAAGTTACTTTTTCACTGAATTATGCATTTCATTTAGGATCAAAGTTCAATGCATGAAAACTTAAGAACTTTCAAACCATAGCATTTCTTGTAATTACATTTTTTCAACAACATAATTGTTGTTGCTAAAGCAATGAAACAAGAAATGAAAATAAGACACAAATGACCAGGAAGCAAAAAAGAAATGTCTGTAAAGACGCCATCTTTAGATAGAAAATGCAGAAGTGTATTTGGTAGGCTGCTGTGGCAGCTCACCTAGAAAGACAGGAAGGTACATTCATACATCAAACCCCTCCAGACCTTAGCAGAGGGAACCACCATCATGGCAGTTGCCATAACTCAACAGTGGAATCCTGAGCATCTGAGCTCAGGTATTTTAATTGATCCAGAACACCTCAGGTGTTCTACTGATGGCATGTACAGATCATTAGCAATCAAACATCCCCCACATAAATAAACACCTGCAAATAATACAAATGCAAGATCTAGGTAGCCCCTCACCCAACAGTGCACAAAACAATTACTGTATACATAAAGAAAAATAAACTTCCACAACATAGAAGACTAAAAAACTCTTCAAACCAATAAGCTATTATTAAAAGACTGTAAGATATAATGTCAATATACAAGTCAGTCACAATCCTATGCACCAACTAGGAGCAGGTAAACTTTGAAGAGGAAAATACATTACATTAGCAGCCCTCAAAACTGAAGCAAGTAGGTATAAATACAACAATATGTGCATGGAATCTAAGGGAGGAAAATTAAAAATCTCAGATGAAAGAAAAAAACTACACAAATAGAAAGCCAAGAAAATTCCAGCAAGTTATTTTGTTTCTGGCAACAAATTGATTATGACACTTACATGGTGAATCAATCAATGAGCCTAGAATATAAATAACAATAATAACAAATAACAAAACTTCAAAACTAAGGTATTACTAAGAGAGTGTGGTGGGGATCAAAGAACAGACATTAAGATCAATAGTATAGAACAGAGACCAAGAACTCACCTTCATTAAATGCCGACTGATCTTTGACAATTAAGAAACATCTTCAGATAAGGAAATGGTAAAGATTTCATATAGATTAAAATTCACTAAGATATTTATGAATGATACATCTATACAGGAAAGTAAAGAGTCAGAATACAGGAAAAATTAGATAAATAAAAATACAGGAAAATACCTATCCATATTAGACTATGAAGTTAGAAAGGACTAAAGTGTTACTAGTCTAATCATCTGATAGATACATATGAATGGAAATACCTAGACAATAACTAAGAAGGCACTTTATGCCAAAGAGGAAAACATAGTCAACATATGAAATAGCTTGAAGCAATATTATAAGAGAATTTGCCATAGATATAATAAAAGTAAAGGAGAAAGTGAGAGTGGAAAATTAAGAAGATGGGGAGAAATGGAAGGGGAAGAAAGAGAGAGAGGCAGAGGGAGAGGACCAGGCAGAAAGAGAAGTGGCAAAATAGAGAGATACTGAATGATCCCATCTATATCTGGAATCTAAAAGTTGGTATCTAAGCATCTGACAGTGGAATGGTGGTTTCCAGAGGCTGGAGACAGGAAACTGGTTGAGTGCTAAACTACCTCTAGGTGAAAGTTCCATTGTCACATTGTGAGAGGGTAATTGCAAAAAAATGCATGTTATGGTATAGTCCAAATGTCTGAAAGAGTCTCAAACATTTCATGATAAGAAAATAACAGAAGAAATGCTGTTTTAACTTTAGTTAAATATTACTTAATGTATACATGTATTGAAATGTAAATGATTAATATATACAATGTGTTATCGGATAAGAAATACATTTGATTTAAATTTACAAAAGGCAAAACTGTGTATTTTAAAAATATTTTAAACTCTAACTAAAAATACTAGGAAAGCAAACAAAAACTAAATCCAACACTAAAAAAGAAAGGAATAATGAACTGAATAATGATGGTAACATAAAATAATAATTAATGGAAATAAATAAAATATAGAATCAGAATCAATAGCGAAAGTTAGTGGAACCAAAGTTCATTCTCTGGAGGGAAATATAAACAAAATGAGCTAATGCTTAGCTACAGAGACAAAACAAAAATAATGGCAACCATTAAAATTATATCAAGGAAAGGAATATTGCAATTTACTTAAAGAACTAGAGGGATAATGAGAAATATCATGAGCAACTGCATCCTAATGTGTTAGATAATTAAGAAGAAATAGAAAAAAATGCCAGAAACAACAAAACTACTGAAGCTTTGTCAGCAAGTCTGAACAGATCTACCAGTAGCCATGATCACATTCTTTTACAGACACTCCTGTCATGCCCTCCTGCATCCACCACTACACAAGCAAGTGAGCTCCTCAGGACATCTAGCTGCCAAGAATCTAGCTATCAAGCATCTTACTAACTAGTAGTGGAGTATAGATAAGTACAACTGAGTGAATTAAAAGATCTTTGTTCTTTAGGCTGATGAATATGAGCTAGCTTCTTGTGTAGCATAACAAAATCAGAAGAAACAAGTGTTATATCTTTGTGAAAAGTGCAAAAAGACTTCCCCCCAGTGTGCTAGATAGCGTCCTAAGACAAATCTCAGCTAAGCACATACAGAATCTGGCTATTTCAGGTTGCTTCTGGAAGGCAAAGACCCCTTACACACTCAAGAGTGTCTGCATGTCACACACCCCAAGACGTAGACAGGTCTTATTTAATAAGCCACTTCAGGTTACCCCTAGACTTACATTTTCTCTCCACTCACAAAGATTTTAACAGTTACTGGATCCAGCTGATTACAGTTCATGTTTTGATCTTTTATCAAAAGTAGAATGCAATGCAATAAGTTTATAGCATAAAAGAGACTTTTCCCACTGGTTAGCGATTTTAAATATAGACATGATGTAATTTGAACTGTATCTTGATCCATCATTAGTAATAAATTATAAATAGATTCATTATTAACTTCAGACTCTGTTTTGAGAAATAAATAAAATTGGGTCCCATTGTAGGATAAGTAACTTCCCTCAGTATGTTTGGATTCCTTTCTTCATTACTTTCATGCCCTTCCTCTTTCTCCCACTTCAAAACACCAGGCTGCATATTTTAAATTTATTCCCATCAATTATCACTGAGCTAGCCAATGCCTTGCATCACTGACACGTTAATGATAGATATGTTCAGTGTTGAGCACTTCCTCTGTTTTCCATGATGACTGGCTCCTCCCTGCCTCCACTCTGGCCACTGAGGTTTTTGGAAGTTTAGGGAGCCTATTTCCATGTGGAATTCATTGTCAAAAATTTCCCCATCTCATTTATTTAAAAACATTCCTGCAACAACAAATCTTATTTTCTTGTCACATACTTGACTATTTTCTACCCAGGGGAGTAGAAAATATTATCCATTTATCTATGTGCCATATAAGCAATGATGAAAAGCCCACATAAACTCTGACATACCCTGTCATCTTGTAAGCTCATAGGTAGTTATCATTTTGCAAAGCCCAATGTTGCTGGCAACTTTGCCAGGATCCTAGTAAATGTGTGATGAATGTGGCTTTGATGTGCCCTCAATCCAGAGTGTCTTTGATGGATCTTAGGCTAAATCACTTTGTCTTGAGATTCAGTTTGAAATTTATTTACAGAACAATATTCATTCCCAATGTCCCTGCTTACAAATGCTTGATTTTGTATTCTCTTCATATGCTTCTGTGTAGTTTAAAAAAATGCAGCACACTTGAATTCTGCTGTGTGGAGCTGGAATCATTATTTTTAGAGAATGAGATCTCAACAAAAATGAAACCCAAGCCTCTCCACAGAAAAGCATTACAGTACGTCTTCAGATGGCTGCCTTCAGCCTGACATCATGAGATGGGATTTAGAAGCAACACGAGCAAACCTAAAATGTTTGTCTTTCAACTGAAGTAAAGAGGTTATATCTGCTTAGAATATAAAGGCAACTGCGGGTCTTGTGGTTAACTGAGTCCTTTATCTCCATAAATGAATGTGTTAAATTTACATGTGAATCTATGTATTCACACATAGGCTATATATTTGTCTTTTAGAGTTATTGAATAAACAAAAATTTTTAATTCACTGTAAAGTTATACTTTCAAGAAAAATACTCAGATTGCCTAAAACTTGCACTCAGGGCCAATGAGATGGTGCACTTGGTAAATATGATTGCTACCAATCCTGATGACTGAGTTTGATCCCTGGTAGTACAAGATAGAGGGAGGGAACTGATTCCCACAAATTACCTTCTGTTCTCCATATTCATACTGTGAGATGTATGCAGGCACATACAATAGGAAAACACATATACATTTTTCCATGATGACTGTCTGCTGTCTATGTGCCTGTTAGATATCAGGGAGCCTGCAAGATGTCTGGGTGGGTGCCTACAGGATATCTAGTTGCCTACCGGATGTCTGGGCACCTGTGCGTAGCCCTGGTGCCTGTGGAATGTCTGGGTGCCTGAAGGATGACCATGTGCCTGCAGGATGTCTGGGTGCCTTCTAGATGTCCAGGCACCTGTGGGATGCCCTGGCACCTGCAGATGGCTGTGGTGCCTATGAGATTTCCCCGTGTGGCAGGATGACCAGATGCCTGAGAAAATACTGGTGCCTGTATGATATACAGGTGTCTGCAAGTTGACTGTGTATCTATGTAGACCCTGGGTTTGTGCGGGATTCTCCGATGCCTGTGGGAGGTCCTGGTGCCTATGAGGGAAACCTGGTGTCTGTCGGGGATCCGGGTACCTGTGGGATATCCAGTCATTGCAGAATGCCCTGGTGCCTGTGGGAGGCACTGATGCTTGTGGGAGGTCCTGGTGATTGCCAGACTGGGTGCCTATGTGATGTCCAGGTGCCTGAGGCATGACTTGTTGCCTGAAGGAGTCTCTGGTCCCTGTAGGATATTGTGGGAGCTTGCAGGATGCCATAGTGCTTGCAGGATACCAGGGAGCCTGCTAGGTACTCAAGTTTGGTGGTGAGACTTAACTTCTGGTCAAACTCTTGTCATGCTTCATCTTGGTCTAGTATGGGCCAGGTCAAAGTCCACAGTCAGACCAGGCTTTTGCCTCTAAAGACCATGGTGAAGCCTGTAATCCATGCTCCTGTCATACAAGCTTGACTTAATTTTCTTTTTGTTTCTTTTTTGAGAGCACAGAGGTTAGAGTGTGGAATAGGGAGGAATGGGAAGAGGGTGTTATCAAGATACTTCATATGAACCTCACATTATTAATAAGAAGTATTATGAAAATGAAAATAAAATAAAAGGCTGAAATTATTATTAATTAAAAACAACAAAAAGCATTTTATTCATATGTAGAAGAATTTGCTATTATTTTGGCACAAATTGTAAGATTAAAAACTGGAGTCCACATGGTAGTTCATAACCATCTACAATGGGATCCAATGCCCTCTCTGTCATGCTGACATATATGAAAACAGAGTACTCATATACAATAAATAAATAAGCCTCAAAAAATTGGAGTTCAATAGTTTTCCATACCTAGCCTTGGTAGTATAGGTAGCTCACACATATAACAGTAAACTTAGGAAATTTGCTATTTGCTTTATAGACTATATTCATACCTCATATAGGCTATATTATATGCTATAGCAATTATTAATGTTGAACTGGATGTCATGGGGGTAGTTGATACAGCTGTAAACATCTAAGTAGAGACTTTGAAGGCCTGGACCAAGTTAATTAATAGTTACCATGGTGTTGATATTCTTCTGATACTCATTTTACTGTGATTGAACTGCCCTGTGGCTTCTATTTAAAATCAAAAGCTAAAACAGCTACCTAAATATTCATCAAGTCATTTTCAACAGATAAGGGAGCCTATTCTTTCCATCCACTGCTCATAACTAGTGATCACCTGTCCATTGCTCAGTAGCCCTTAAGTGCTAGACCACAGACAAAGGAGACAGCCCTCTACACTCCTCTGATTCTCAGGTCTCTCAGACAACTGTGCATTTGAATTGCAAATCTCACATTTTAATTTCAACCCCTCTTGTCAAATTTATTTTTGGCTCTGATATCAACTACATTTCTGTATTTCAAGTCTTAGAAGGTTTAAGTTTTCTTTTTTTAAATAAAAATGCTTAATTAATCCTAGCAAATGCTGTTCTTATTTTTACTTGCTCCATTCAAATTAATCATGTTATAGGTTCATTATTTAGAATCCAAAAGTAAATTTCCCTAAACCATAGCTGATAAATCCCACAGGAATGGACACGTTCTTGTGAGAAGGAAAAAAAAGAAGAGCTACTTAATGTATTCTAACTTTTTATGAAAGAAGTAATAAGATCTGGGTTCTTATTTACTTTTTCCTTTTCATTATTAAATGTAGTTTCCTTCCACTCAACTTCTAAATGCAATATATTCCAGAATTTAAAATATGACAGAGATAAGAGTGGGACTGTGGCTCAGCCGCTACAATGCTTGCATTACATGCACAAAGCCAAGGTGCAACTCCTCAATCCTATAAATGAGGCATGGCTGGTTCTGTACAATCCTAATACTTAGGTAGTGGGAAAAGAAAGATCAGAGTTCAAAGCCATTCCTTGGATATCGAATGAATTCCTAGCCAGCCTAGATTCTTGATACTCAGGCTCAATTTTTAAAAAAGTACCCAGAGACAATTACAGGAAAAACAGAAAGATAGTACTTTAATAATTGCAGGGGGCAGCCATATCAAAAGTACAATAACATAGATGGTTTTAAAATCAGAAATATATTCCCTACATTTCAGAGGTAAGGTCTCCAAAGCCAAGGGGTTGGCTGGGCCATGCCATCTCTGGCTTCTCAAGGGAAGAATGGTCTCCCACTTCCAACCTGGTTACTAGCATTGCTGGCAGTCATTTGCAATCTTAGGCTACTGGACTCATTTCTCAAATCACACTTCTATCCATTCAGGTATTCTCTTAGTTAGTGTCTGTGTTTCTTTTCTTCTTCTCAGGACATCAGCCATTGTTGTATTAGGTGATCTCATCTTAACTAGTTATACCTACCTAAGTACTAATTCCAAATAAGGTCATACTATAAGGTACTAAGATTTAGGATGTCAACATGTCCTTTTAGAACACAAGCACAACAACTTCCAAATTCAGATTTAATGATTCAATAATAAAGAGGTATGGTATCCTCTGTTTCTATTTGCTATTTCAAAGTTTAAGGATCTTTTCCTTATTGATCGAGAACAAACACAGACTCTAGCACATCAGAAAGAGCACTCTACATGTGGCTTGAAAAATTACAATGCTAAGATAAAATGACAGAAAAATTGAAACATTGTGAGATTTCAAGGGACACATTTTTTTTGGACTCGGGCAGACTAGGCCTGAAGTTCAGCATTATTGTTTAGTTACTCTGTGTGGTACATTCTGATTAACCCACAGTTCTCTCTAATCTCCTTTGCTTCCACCCTAAAATTCTGCTTTAAACTTCTCCCTATCCATCTTCCTCTCCCTCTTTCTTTCTCTCTTTCTTTCTCTTGGTTGTGTGTGTGTGTGTGTGTGTGTGTGTGTGTGTGTGTGTGTGTGTGTGTACATGAGTGTGACCTGCTAAGTTTAACCAGTTTAACCAATGTACATATCTGTGTAGATATGAGTTTAAAACTATACATTGTAACTTGATGAGCCTCTACTGATCACACAATTATGAGCACTGATTATACCTTCTCCTTCAAAATATCAGCAGCTAGTGTGTAGGCTACTGAAGGATCATGAATGCATTGACTGTGCAGTGCCCAGAAGCCAGCATCTCACAGTCCTTCTCTCTGTCTTCTGGCTCTTACATGCATTCTGCATCTGAGCTCTAGGCATGGTGGTATAAATGTTCTACATAAGGCTTAGCACTCAGACTTCGCTTATCCTCAGCACTTCAAGCAGCCATGCATCTCTGCATTCACCCTTGCCATTGCAAAGAAATGCTTCTCTGATTAAGGCTGTGAGTAGCATTTGTCAACAGGTATAAACATAGATATTTAGAAGATAACTTGACTTGACACTATAACAATTTAGTTAACAGCATTAAGTTCACCCCTAGGACCTAAGATCTCCTCAGCCATGAGGAGGCTGCATGTTGGGTATGAACACACTTACAGAGAAAAACTCTATGCCATAAGTGGGTTGTTAGGCATATCTTGCCTAGAAGATTGGTATTGTAGTTTATGGGATTTACATCTAGGTAAGACCATTGCTGCTTTTTCTCTTATATTTTTGTTCCCACTTGAGTTCTCCATACACCGTTGCTAAGGTACTCCAGCACTTGGGAAGGTGAAACCGGGAGATCATTAGTTTGAAGCTAGACTGGGCTTCATGACAAGACCCTGCATCAAACCAAAAAATCAGAGTTGCTTATGGCACTCCTTCCAGAAGTAACTAACAGGCAAGAGGTTCTGAGAAATGGTTCTTATGCAAGCTACCTGGCACAAAGTAAACTGTTTGTAACCTTGATCCCTAATTGCATTCTGTTTATTATATTTTTTCCAGACATAAACATATTCCACTTCAAGACTGAGGTTTTAAAACAGAAAGAGAGAAAATGTAACTGTTTGGAAAAACGATGATATTCTAAAGGACACTTTGACAACACTCAAGCTAACTATTAGAGTATTAAAGCAATGGACCCCAAATAAGTGGGAATTTCCCCAGGAATCTCAGACTGGAATAAGTAAAAGGCAAAAATTAGTGGGAAACTTGTTTTCTAGAAAGAGATCTCAGGACATTCCAACAACTCTCACATCACCTGAAAAGGACACCCATCAGTGGGTCAGTGGTGGGTGGGAATACATCCTGACCAAGACTGCTTAGATGCACACATCCTTGATCCTCTCTTTAGCCTAGTCTCACATAAGGACAAAAATACTGACTTGGGGAGGGGGATCTTGGAATCACTTTGTCTCTGTTCTTAGTAAGGCTTCATTTAATAAATTTTCTTTATATGCTTTTCACTATTAAAAAGAAGATGAAGAAGGGGAGGAAACATCCAGTAAAAGTTGCCAAATTGATCATTATTAACATCAGATCAAATTCCGTAAATTGCAAAATTTAATAATAAACAAATTTCAAAAGCATGTGTTCTAATCTTTGAAGAAAGCTAGATGAAAAGTAAAGATAAAATACATAGAGAAAACAGACCATACATTTTTTTTCAATCTTTTAAGCTGAGGTTTAGGCCTCTTAAAATGTAGTGAGAAAGACTACAGAATTCTTTAGGAATATGATTTCTATCTTGCAACAGAATTTTAAATATAGAGTAGATTAAAATGTGAATTCTTAGGAGCTAGAGAGATGGTTCAGCAGTCAAGAGCACTTGTTCCTTCAGAGAATCTAGGTTATATTCCCAGTACCTACATAGTGACTAAAAAACCATATATAAGTCCAGGTCCAAGGGTCTGGATCCAAGGTCCAGGTCCAATGTACTCTTCTGACTTCCATGGGCAACAGATACTTGTGTGATACACATACATGCATGTGTGCTAAATACTCATACATAAAATAAATTTTTAAAGAGAGATGAAAATTCTTATAAGGGAAGAGAAAGGCTATAAAACAGAATAAGTGTGTAGTTCATAATCCCAGGTTGTTGATACTGAGTTAAGTACCTGTTAGTAGGCTCTCTTTCTTCCTGTGAGATATGAAAAAACGAGCTCTGAGAATGGTCCATAATATATTAAATAAAGTAAGTTGGACACAGACTCAAAGAGATAATAAAAGTTTAAAACAAGGTCTATGAATTGTATTTTCTGGAAATCTGCAGGGAAATGCAATTTGTTCCCATGGGTGTATATTAGGTCTTGACTTTGGGGTCAACATCCTGAATGGAGGGAGAAAGGGTAAGATAGAATAATTGGGGGAGAAATCTCAATGCAGCTCTGATTGCATAGCATTGCCCCATCATGCAAGTTATTCTGTCACTGAAAAGAAAAAGGCAATTGGCATCATCCACACTAAGGCCTTTATACCATATGGTCAGGTAATTTATGAGCTATAGGTCACCTCTGGAAAGGTATGACTTTAGATGTGGCTTTTTACGGTGCTAGCACATTCCCTGACATCCTGGTTGTTGAAGACACCCTCAAGTGTACCAGAGCAACAAAGCCTTCCATGAACTGGGATCTTAGGGAGCTTCTCCACATTATCTTGCACATCATACCTCCTACTGTTCTACTGAAAGTCCGGAGCATGCTAAATGCCATTAATCTGAGCAATGCTGTGATTTTTCTATAGTAGCAATAATAACTAGAAAATGAAAATATGAGACACAACCATACACATCAAATTTCTACTATTTTTAGTTATTTGTTTGGAGAAAGAGGAAATTTCTTGCTAAAATTCTCATAAAGAGCATTGAAAATCCTTTCTAATATTAAAGTTTCAAAGAACATGACTAGGAAAGCACTTGAGATTGTATACCAGGAAAGTTTGGTTATCATTTTGTTGTAGACAACAGATGTTAGACCTCATGTCATTGTAGTAGTATAAATCATCAGATTGAACAAATGTCCATGGAAACATGAAAGAAAATGAATAGTTTAGAATGCAAGGCAAAAAATTGTTTTGATTTTTGTAAATTTTATATAAAATAACCACAGCATGTTCCCTTGCATGCTACTTGACAACTCTCAACTATGATTACCCTCCCTAATTCTCAAACTATGTGAATGAGTATCATAAAATTATTCAAATCTGATAACTCTTATCAACACACTGTATGCCGATGGGTCTTTTGTACCATATTGCCCTAATTATTTCCCAAAAGGTTGGCTTGAACACCAATAACTTCTCTTTGTGAAGCTGGAAATGACCTATGGTATCAGTAGCATGTGCTATATCTTAAAACAACTTGAGTGATGGTTCTACTGTGACTTGTGAGTTGAAAGCAAAGTACGAACCTTCCTCAGGGCTATCCTAGTTTGGTGGTGCGTATTTATATAAATAAGATGTGCATGCTGTAAAGCTATAAAGTTTCATCATCCAGTGTGGTTCTTTTATGTGGCATAAAAGACCAGATCCCTGTGGGAATCACAAGGTCCAATAAAGTATAAAAGACTATAAAGTTCGTGATGTGTGTTAATGAAGAAAAATAGCAGGCTTGCTTAGCTAAGTGAGTTTATTAGGGAACTCATTTGCATTTGCTTCCTTCGTGGAGGTAATAGAAGATAAATTATATAACCAACACAACCAGGGGTTATAAAAACCAATGTCATTGTTTATGAATCCTTTATTTGAGAATAGTGCCTTCAAGTACTCAGATTTCAAAGTATGACTGCATGAAAGATTACAGTCATAGATAAAAACTCCTTACACCTGATAAAGTGATGTCAAGAAGAGAAAAAGACGATAAGAAATATTGGAGCTTCATCTACATTGTGGAAGTTTTATTAGAGCATACCATGATCTGAATGTAAAAGAGACTTTGTAATTTATAAAGTAGGAAAATGATAATCTGTCTTCTCAAGAAAACCCAGAGCTAGAGCCATAGCAAAAACCAGGCAATGAAGGATTCCATGGACATGCAGGACCCAAGTTGAGGAAAATTAATAGCCACAGCCAGATGCATGCTCTCCATACATATTTCATGAGTGGCACGCAGTCTTCTGAAATGGATACTAAATGACCTTCAGCATCTGCATCCTGTACTCTTGTTCAGGCCTTGGATGTGTGCACATCCAAATATATGACGTGTTCCTAATGGATTGGATATGGTAAGTGTGACAAAATGTCACATGTACAATCAAGTTATAAAAGGCTGCCTTTTGTCTTGCTGACACTCTCTTAGACTCCTTTCATACACACTTGGGTGGAAGGCACAAGTGGCAAAGAATGGCTTTTACTGGGCAGCTAAGCCATCAGTCCAACAGGGAGCAAAGAGTTGAATTCTGTCCACATCCATGTGAATGGGCTTTGAAGAGGGTCCTCACCCAGTCCAGATGCCTATGGAGCTGTTCCCAGTTAATCCTTTCTGAAACCTCGTAAGAAACTTTCAGGTAAAGAGCCCAATGAATCCATATCAGAATCCTTGACGACATCATAGAACTGCATAAAAGCCCTGTGTGGCTTTAAGTTGTTGCATTTTGAGGAAATTTGTTTGGCTAAATGGTATGTAACTATCATACCTTGATAGTTACAACCTATGATATCAAGTCTCTAAATTCAGATTGAAACAGAAATTAAATTAAATTTGAGTGTAATTTCCAACCTTCTCAAAGGTAACACATAGGAAAGAAGCTTTCCTACATGGACTGTCACTTCATTTTGCTCAAGTTGAATTACTTTGATAAAATTCCACTGCCCTTGAATAAGGGGGAGCAGGCTGATATCTGCAGAGTGACTGGTTCAAATACAGGCTCAGCATTGTCTAGAATCTTAATTCTTCTTGTGTCAGCCATCTGTCCTCTGGGTCATAAAATTTCCTATTGTAAAGTCTTATCAGAATTTAAGTATTTTGGTACATAAAAATGCTTGAAATCCAGTCTTGTATGTATAAAGTGTTCGATGTGTGACTTCTAGTTTATTTTAGAATACTCATTTACCTTCAGTCACAGCACAAGTTGCTTGTCATTACTAGAGCCCTGCCATTTGTTGTCAGTTAGTTTGTGAAGTATTTTTAACTGCACATACTATAAAAGGAGGGGCTAGCATATCAATGCAGGAACCAGAGTCATCTCCTATGCTTGGTATCCAGGCCATTCATGCATGGTAACAATAAACATGTCCAGACATTCTGCTATGTGCAGAGAACATTCCACTTGCTCTGATAGAGTGGATCGCTCTGTCTTTCTGGGAAAACACGCAACACAACCAATTTGGAAACAGAAGAATTTTTTTTCTATCAAAACTGGATGTTCAGTAGAAACATCTGGAATGGCTAAAATATGCATCTACCATGCCAGGTGCTCACAGAGAGAGAACCTAGTTTAATTGGGATACAGCATGAAATTAAAAGCTTTTAAAAAAGCTTTCTGGGAGATCATAATGGGAAAGCAGGATTGGAAAATCACTGATTTAGCAGAAAGCCCCCTGTTAAAATATCAAGAATTATAGAGGCTTATTTTTCAAGTGACATAGATAATTAGTGTTAATTCCAGAACTAGATGATGAATCCTTTGAAACTGAATACTTGGCTGTTCAGCCACTGAGTTTCTCTGCATGTATTCATTATTTCAATTATTCATCAAGCAAAAATATAGTGAGAAATTATTCAATATAAGAAATGATGGGAACACAATGATAAGCAACCCAGAGTTACCGAGTAGCTTTCTTGAGATGAACATTTTAGAGAATAGCTATAGGAAATAAGAAAATGGGACTAGATACATGCAAGTATATGCTTACAACCTTGAACACCCACTGTAGGAGAAGAGTCATATTCACTAGACTGTGCAGTGGCCTGCCAGATTAACACAAGGAAAGGAAAAGAGTGAATTCAGTAAGGAACATGTAGAATTATAACTCCTACCTAAAATCCATCTCTAATTGAAATGAAAAGAAGGTTGAACTACTTATATCAGAACTACTACATTAAAAATTCTCACGTTATTTTGTGTATGAATGCTTTGCTGCATGTATATATGTGATCACATACATGCCTGGAACCCACAGAGGCTGATAGTGGACATTTTATCCCTGGAACTGGAGTTACAGACAGTTGTAAATCACAATGTGATTTGAATTGAACCCATGTCATCTGCAACAGCATCCAGTGCTCTAAGCTACTGAGCCCTCTCTCCAGCACCATAAACTGCTATTTGGTATATGCTTAAAGTACTTTAGGTCAACATATAACAGAGAGACATGTACGTTCATCTTTGTTGTAGCACTATTCAAAAGCCAAGTTATGGAACCAGCCTGTGTCTATCCACAGATGAATAGAAGAAACAGTGAGGTAGATGTGTATATGAGTGTCATTGAGCCAAAAATAATAATAAAATTATGGTTTTTGGTAGAAAATGGATTTAACTGGAAATCATCAAATTTTATATCAAACTTTATCTAACAGTCTTTTTCAACTTAGGATTTGCACATTTTTTTTTTAAAAAATGGCTTCAATTTTCCATTGAATGATTCAAATCATATAGATCTAAATAAAGCATTAAAATGATAGGTCGTGATTAACATTTTTCAGAGGTTATCACCAAACACCAAACTTGATTCTACCAAGTTCTGAAAAGGAAAAAAAAGGAAGCAGTGTTAGACCTTTCCTGGAAGTTTCAATTTAGAGGCTGTGTGCTTTATTAAAGTTCAGAAAGACAGTTTTTTCTTTCTTTACTCCATACTTTCTGAGGACTTTCTGTGGATGACATTGAAGGACTAAGTATTTTTTGCACAGGTGAGAGCAGAGAGACTTTTGTCTTGGCTAGCAATTGGAAAAGAAATTGATTCCTAACGAAAATATTAAAGGTGTCATGAACTTGTCCAAAAACAGCGATAAAGTCTTCAAGATCTCTTATGTACAAGATCATATCATTTGCAAAGTGATTATTTCACTTCTTTCTTTCCTTTGTATCCTTTTTATTTCTTACTCTTTTCCCATTGCTCTAGCTAAGACCTGAATTCTTTAAATAAGGGTAGAGAAAGTGCACATGCTTGCCTTGTTCCTGATTTTAGTGGAAATGCCTTCAATTTTCCTAAACTCAGTGTAATTTTGGTTAGAATTCTCAATATAGACTAAAAATAGAACTATAATATTATCCAAATATACTGCTTCTCAATCCATACTATTTTAAAGACTACTCTAAAATTAATATATGACAGAGGAAACATCATTACACATGTTTACTGTAGCACTGTTCATATAGTTAACTTATAGAATATTTCTGAATGTCCATCAGCAAATGGAAATATGGAGCTTCATTAAACCACAAAGAAAAATGAAAGATGTAATTTCCAGAAAAAATGGATGTAACTGGAGTTCATCATATTAAGCAAAAATAAATTAGGCTCAGAAAGACAAATGTTTCACACTGTCATTCATTTGTACATTTGCTTTACTTTTGAAGATACCTAAACTCCATGTGTCTGCATGTTTACTGTGGAGAAAAGAAAGCCTCTGGAAAAGAAATAAAAGATAATAGGGTGTGGGGCAATTCAGTGTCATCAAAATTCATGATGTACTTGAAAGAATTCATCTTTATGAAGTCAAACATTCTGTCCAATAAATATACACTAACTGAACCATGAGTAATAGATAAAGATCAAATGATGGGTGTTTTATACAAACAAGTTAGGAGTCAAACAGAAAAAGAGATGCTTCCCACATCATCTGCTCAAGTGGATATTGGGAAGACATAAAAGGAACTCATCCATAAGAAAATAGTAATAGAATTCAAATCCCTGAAGATTGAAGAAAGAAGTCTCAAGTCTTCACCGTGTTAGAAATGCTTGTGTTGAGGACTTTTAGACATATCACAATGGAACAAAGACATAGATGATGCTACATTGCCATGTGTTTTCCTCTGCTTCATACTAGTGGAGACTGTTGATTTCTATAGAACCACATTTAATCTGTGAGCAGAAACACTAGGCAAAGACACGTGTCTACTTGACTGATAGCTGATAGCATAATTCTCACATAATTTTGACTTTAAAATGTCTTTGTTTATCCCATTTGCATTTTAATCAGCAAACCCTTCTTTACTTGAGAGGTTGCATTATTTTAATATTATTTTAAAGTGATATCAAAATTCTGAAAAACTAGAAAGATCATAGAAAAGGTACCAATTCGATTCCTAACTCTTTACTCATGTTCATTTTCACCAATTATTCTACAAACTCTAAGCCTGACTGTGAACTCAATCACAAAGATTTCCTTGCCAATAATATGAGACAGATAGATGATATGGATATTTTAAGATTAAGAAAACATAGAGAAAAATATTCTTGCTCTGGACCATCACAGTGGCATTTTGTATGTTATCAAAATCTCAGGCCAAAACAAATTAAAAAATAAATGCTGAGACAAAATTGAACTAAAAAGCTTCCACACAGCAAGGCAGTTGTTCTACATAATGAGATGTCATATATATATATATATATATATATATATATATATATATATATATATATATATATATTTGAAATAAAAGGTTAACGTTCAAAATATATTAGAAACTAATACAACCAAATGCAACCAAGTATGAATAAAATAAATATTTCCATTTAAAAATGAGCAAAGGATTGGAAATATATTTTTCTCAAAATCAGACATTTTATAGATTTGAATAAGAATGTCCCCCATAGGCTTGTATATTTGAACACTTGGTCCCCTGTTAGTGACACTGTTTAGGAAGGTTTAGGTAGTGCAGCCTTGCTAAAGGAAGTAGCTGACTGGGAATGACCATAGATAGTAAAATCCTCTATGATCTCCAGTTATCTGTCTCCCTCTATCTCCTCTCCCTCCCTCCCCCCAACCCTGTCATGCTTGTGGTTCAAGATATGAACTCTCAGCATCCTGTACCTGCCACCATTCCTGTCACTTGTTGCATGCTGTCCCTGCCATTAAGAACCCTAGTTCTCTAGATCTATAAGCCAAAATAAACTCTTTCTTCTATAAGTTGCCTTGCTCATGGTGTTTTATCACAGCAACAGAAAAGTAACAAATACACAAGATGGTAGCAAAAGGTGAGTTGTTGGTTTTAAAAACCCCACCATGTTTTCAGAAGAATGTGGATGACTTTGGAACTTTGAACTAGTAAAATAGTTAAATGTTGCAAGCAGAGCTTAATGGACTATCCTAATGAATAGAGGCTCAAAGACAGTGCTGCTGAGAGAAAAGCTAATTGTAGGGATCTGGTTCAAGAGGTTTTAGAGCGAATCTAGGACTGAACAGCAACTAAGATGGAGGCATTGTTATGTTATTTTGGTTGTGTTCTGTCACTGTCTTAAGAACTTGCTTGAGGATAAATTTATAAACAATGAATTGGGCCTTAAGAACATTTGCTGTTCTGTAGAGGACCCAGGTTCAGTTTCAGGAACCTACACGGCAGCTAACATTACCTGCAACTCGTCTGACCTCTGTGAGCACTCGATGGATGTGGTGCACAGACATATATGCATGAAAACATGCGTACAAGTAAAATAAAGATAAATAAGTGGATCAAATTAATTTCAAAATTGTGGACTATTTACTTTGGCAAAGGTATTAAAAGAAAGCATGAATGGAAAGTGGCAGGCAGTGGTTTTGAGAATGGCCTCCACAGTGTTAGGCATTGGAACACTTGACCCCCATTTGGTAATGTTCTTCAGGAAGGTTTTGGTGATACAATCTTAATGTACATAATGGAGTAAGTACATCACTAGAGATGGGATCTGAGATAATTAAGCTCCATCATTTCCTGTTCCTGTTGCCATTCCTATTATGCAGTCTCCATGACTGTGGATTTCAATCCTCTGTAATGATAAGCCAAAATTAACTTTTTTACTTATTTAAGTTGCTTTAGTTATGGTGCTTTAGTGCAGCAACAGAAAAGTAACTAATACAGACATAAAAATTACTAACTGATATATAAAAGTTCCTCATATCATTAATCACTAGGGAAATATAAATTACAACCATATGAAACATATACATCAGAATGACTGTTAGTAGAAAAGATAAGACCGAATTGCTGGTAAGGTAAATACGAAGAAAAGAGAAATATTGGTGAGAATATAAATTGGTGCAGACATTATATAAAACAGTATAAATGCGTCATAAAAAATTTAAAATTGGATTATCATAAGTCCAACTTCATCTTCAACTTTCTATATCAACAAAATCAATCATTAGAGAAACATTTAGTTAGTTCTTCAATAGTTGAGTGTATGGTGAATGTTTTTTTTTAAAAAAAGCACTGTCTTTTCATTATACTCTAAATAATATAACCATCATTTACATAGCACTCATATTAAATAATACCGCTTATCTACGTATGGTATATAGAGATGAAAGTACAATAGTCACATACCATTTTGCTAAAAACATGGTATTTTTATCACTATAGCTCTGTAATACAATTTGAAATCAGAAATGGTGATACCTCCAGAAGTTCTTTTATTATTCAGGATTATTTTAGCTATCCAGTTTGTGTGTGTGTGTGTGTGTGTGTGTGTGTGTGTGTGTGTGTGTGTGTGCGTGTGTTTCCATATGAAGATGAAAATTGTCCTTTCAAGATCTGTGAAGAATTGTGTTTGAATTTTGAAGTAGATTGCATTATCTGAGATTGATTTTGGTAGGATGGCCATATTTACTATGTAAATCCTACAGATCCATGAGCATGAGAGATATTTTTATATTCTGATATCTTCTTCAATTTCTTTCTTCAAAAACTTGAAGTTTATATCATACAAGTCTTTCTCTTGCTTGGTTGGAGTTACTCCAAGATATTTTATATATTTGAGGCTATTGTGAAAGGTATTTCCCCAATTAATTTCTCAATCCATTTACCATTTGTATATAAATAGGGCTACTGATTTTTGTGAGTTAATGTTGCATCCAGCTACTTTGCTGAATGTATATCAGATATAGGAGTTTCCCAGTGGAATTTTTGGGGTCTCTTATGTATACTATCATATCATCTGCAAATAAGAATACTTTGACTGCTTCCCTTTCAATTTGTATCACCTTGATCACTTTCAATATTATTGCTGTAACTAAGACTTCAAGTACTATGTTGAATAAGTATGGAGAGAATGGTCAACCTTGCTTTGTTCCTGATTTTAACAAAAAAGCATTGAGTTTCTCCCCATTTAAGTTAATGTTGGCTATAGATTTACTGTAAACTGCCTTTATTATGCTTAAGCATGTCCTTTGTTTCTTTAATCTCTCCAACAGTTTATCATGAAGGGGTGTTGGATTTTGTCAAAGGCATTTTATGCATCTAATGAGATGAACGTGTATGTGGTTTTATTTTTCATTTTGTTTATATGGTGGTTTACTTTTATCGATTTACATATGTTGAACCATGTTTGCAGTTCTGAGATGAAGCCTATAAAATCATGGTGGACAATCCTGAAGCTGTTTTCTGTTACTAAATACAATTTGGAACATGAGGACAGAATCCCATAAGCTGCAGCTTATATCATGAAGGGTGTTAGATTTTGTTAAAGGGCTTTTTTTGCATCTAATGAAATGATCATGTGGTTTTGTTATTTTATCTTTCAAAAAGATAATTCTTGGGGCCACTAGGGTTGTTCAGCAGATGAAGAAGCTTGCCACTAAACCTAAAGACTCAAGTTTATTCCTTGAGGCCCACATGGAAGAAGGAGAGACTGACTCTTCCAAGTTGTCTTCTAACGTCCATATAAAGGCCCAGATACCTACACACATCAACATAAAAACAAAAGTATTTTAACCTTCTTAGAAAGATCATTCTAGTACTTTGTGGAGGACAAACTGAGAAGTAGAGGGAAGAAGGAAGATAGCTTGGAGACAGGAAGAATCTGAGCTACAGAGACTACACAAGACCAGCATAAAAAAATGATAAATATTAGAAGGACACTGTACAAATGACAACTGGATTAAAGCTGCCTTAGCCCATTCAAGTTTTATTTTCAATTATTTATTGATTATCATAAATTTATAAATTATAGGTTTATAGTTTTATTTGTTCATATATACATTAAGAGGACATATGATAAAAAATTATGGATATGGAAATAATACTGATTATTTTTAGTTAAAGCATTTTAATTTGTTTTGGAATTTAAAAGATACCAAAGCTAATTGGTTTGGTGAAACCAAAATTTCTTAAGAAAATGACCATAAAGATGACTAAGTCCATAACAGTGTCCAGAACCTACAGGAAGAGAATAGATAGAGCACAGTGTGTTTAGTGCAAATGATAGAATTATTTGAGCATAGACTCACAGGGAGGAGGACTGAACCTCACATGAAAATCATCGTTTAGAATCAGTAAATCAAGGATATTCTGATCACACTGTTGAAAGCTTTATTTCTTATTTTTTTAGGGACTTAAAGTGGCAGTCTACAAGAGGAAGTAGAGACGTAAGCAGAGAACTTGGAATGACAAATGAAACTTTCCCCTTGTAGTAGGCAGACAGAAGCTTCTCACTAAAAAAAAAAAAGATAAAAGGCCTCTTTGAAGCTTCATGAGAGGACTTCAAGCACAGAGCTCACAGAGGTTTCCAATCTGCAGACAATTGAAATCTCGATTCCAAGAAAGCCACAGTCAAGCCCAGACAAAAGCAATGTGAGGCTACTCCAAGCAATTTTAAATAAATGCTGAAAATTAGCAGAAAAAGTTCTGGGTTGTAGATTGCAGTTTTTCTTCATTCTTGATCACAATTGGATGTCATCTTTATCTAAATACGGTGATGCTTAACTTCCCTCTCTGTGAGTTTCTCATCTGTTCAGTTCAGAAAATAACCAATAGGTACCATTTATTTCAGGACTCCTGTACTCTGATTTCTGCAAAGAATGCAATAACAATGACCGTTTTAACCGTACGAAACAAATGTAGGCTTAATATACCTGATCAAAAAATCTGATTTAGGGGACCACACGTGAAAAATGCCATACCTGATTCTATGTGACATGTCACAGTTTTGGTTCACAAACTCACTGTATAAAGTTACCTTTGGGACTTGATCACAATGTGCGTATAAACCCAAATGTATGTCTTTGTATTTATTTTTTAAATAAATGCCTGAAATGTTTCTCATCCTAAGGATTTCAGATAAGGGATATTGAAGCTGCCATGTCTATAGTATTTGGAAAATAACACAAACTTTAAAAATCATCCACAATGCCTTTTGGTTCATGTGAACATTTTTTGACAAACTCTGATAAGTAGAAAATGTCAAAGAATATTCTGTCAACCATAAGAACACTGATTATCACAGAGTTTAGAAATGTCCCTACATAATAGGAAAAGCAAATGTACATAAAGAGAAAAACAGATATTATGCTTTTGTTCAACTAATAAATTCTGGTTGCAAACATTGCACTAGACATTTGAAATCAGCCACTTGGGTTTTTTCCCCACAGAATTGTCCAAGATTCTCTGGGTATTGTAATGAATTATCCCCACACTTATTTCTTCATAGTTATGGAATCCATAAATCCCAAATTATTGCATGGGGTGAAATGAAGAAGTCTGAGAAACCTAGGTCTAGAAAAGAATCTACTTTCTAGAGACTACAGAATTCTCTAAGGATTTTTTTTTCTTACTCTAGTCTGCATATAAGGCATGTTGTCTTCTCTCCTTCTATCTGCCAAGCCTTCTGTTTATCCCTTGAGAGGACATTTGTGATCAAATTTACAGTTCACATTCACCTTCTCAAGCTTAGCTTAACAACTATAAACACTATTTATCCAAATAAAGTGATACTGATGGGTTCCAAACACTGGAACTTAGTAGCTCTTTGAAGGACTATTATTTAACTTCCTATAGTTATCCAATGTACTATACAGCACTGGAGACAGGTAATTAGCAAAGTAATAAATACATGGTAGAGCAGGCTAGATGGTAATAAATGGTATGGGAGGGGTAAGTAGTCATAGATTATGGTATAAAAAGATATGTTATTCCAGGAGTTGGGGGGAAAAAGCAAAACTTATCTTAGAATATTGACTTAGAATGGGCTTCATTGAGCCCAAAAAAGGAAGAAAATGAGTGAACCATATATCTATGGAAAAAAGATCCATTATGGACACCATAAAGAAAGCACTGGAAAAAAAGAATAGACACAGTTAGGAGGTAGAGAAGAACTTTGCAGACAATTGTATTACTTCCATTTTTGCAGAGTAAAATGTGGAAGCATACTTGTTTTGAACAGTCACAGGAATGGACTGATGTTTTGAAATTTCACTTTGACTACTGTGAGAACTGGACTGTAGAAGATAGAATGTGACTCCTGGCTCTGTACCAAATATTCACAGTCCTCGAGGTGAGCAATGATGGAAGAGCAATGGACAATAACTGTAGATATTTCCTGAAAGTAGAGTCAGTATTGTTTCTGATGAACTGGACATGGAGGGGAATTGTGGTTTTTACCACTTTATTACTAAAATGATGGATTTGTCATTAGCTGAGACAGAGAAGACATTAGGCAGTAAAGGATTAGGGAAAAGAAATTATGAGTTCAGTTTTATACTCTTTTCTATAAATTGATCAGAGCCATGTGATCATTTTAAACATGCAGTTGGCTGTATAAACTGGGAAAATCTATACGCTAGGAGTTCAAAATTTCAAGTCACCTAGATTTGTAAATTATTCAAGAGGTTGAAGAATCACATGAACTGTCAGAATACTCAATGAACAGGTGGACTGAGAAAAGCCAAGATATTCCAGAACTGAGACAGAAGCACTGCAATATCACGGAAAGTCAGAGCTATAAGAAAGGAGACTAATAAAGATGCACCAGAAAGTGTGGGAAGACAAGAGAGTGGGAATCTTGGAGTTAAGGGAAGTAAGACATCAGCAAGAAACTAAAATGATTACCAATTACTGATGACTGGCAAAATGAGCTGAAGATGGAACATGAATCTTTGGATTTAACAAAAGGCCACAGCTGAAGTACACAGTCAGGCGAGTGCTAAGGGCAAAAGCTAACTGTGGTGACGTTAAGAACTCCTTCTGAGTCATAGACCAACAATCACTCCATTCAACTATTCTGTCTCAGTATGTGATAGCATCTCATTTTCTGTGGAGTTCATCATTTGTCTCTTTTTAGGTATTTTTAAGGCAGAGGCTTAGTGGCTCTTTTCTTCTTAAAATGCATATGTTTCTCCAATGAATTTCCAGATGCAAAATTTACTTTCTACAAGTTGTCATCAGGCTGGAAGCTTTGCTTTAAAAGCACAGCTGTGTGGATTTGGACACTGTTGACAGCGGATCTGTCGTGAGAGCACTGTTCAGTAGCATTTCCTGTCTCAGTATCACTGCTGAACCATAGAGTATAAACCAAAGAGAGGAAACTTGTGTTTGCCCCTACCAGGGAAAAGTCTAGTGAGAATACTTTAAGTCTTCTAGGTAGGTTAAAGATCCTGAATGGTTTTCGACACGCAAAAAAATGTACCTAAGATAGGCACGAAGGCAGAATGGGTAAGCACTCAGGCTCTCTGTCTTTATCTGCTGGCAAACCTCTGGCTATTTTTTCTTCACTATTGCAATTTCTTGTCTTACAACTCAACATGACAACATTATGAACTACTTAATTCTGGCTTTTCCATAAATGATTTATAGTGTGGCTTAAATTTATGATAACTCTGTGGGAAATATGTATGGAATAATAGGGAACAAATAGAACGGCAAATGAAAAGATGGTGCCAGGAGTAATATTTTACCAAAGATGTCCAGGCTAGGAGCTGTTCAGCTCTAATTTCCATCCCCAAGTTTTTATTCAGACACTCCTAACTCCAGAATAGAGAGGACGTATTAGCTCAAACTGGCATCTGAGACAGCCATACATTCATTGTGTTGCTTTTCTCAAACTTCCAAAGGCTGGAAGCCCAAGGTCATAGCATTTCTTGAGTTTCCTAAAAATTATTCTTAAAATTGATTTGAGTTACACTACATGAAGAAACAAATGAAATTTTCTTTCTCTTTTAATAAATAATATCAGACCCATGCCTATAGTCCCAACAGAGGAAGGATAATCAGGTGCAAAGCATTCTTGGCTACATAGTGAGTTCAAGATCAGCTTGGTTTAAGTAAAACCCTGTCTCCAAAAAAGAAAAAAGAAAAGGAAAACAACACTACAGACTAATGCTGAAAATGTTAAAGCATACAGAATAACACAGAGAATGTATACGTGAGGTATAAATATAATAAAAATAAACATCTGTGAAAACATCACCACTATTATCTAGAACGTGAACCATATCACTGACTCAGCCTGTCTGACCCTTGCCTGACCCTACTTCAGAGAGGACAAGTTCTGTTTCTTGATTCAAACAAATTTTGTCTGAAGGGTCATCTACATGTCTCCAGCTGTGCCTGGGTTAATACCTAAAATAGAAATGAAAATGTTCCCTGAATAGAAAAATTCCAGGTTGGTAACTACTGGTATTCAATAAAAGGAACTTTTCTTATCTTTACATTTATATAAAAATTACTCTAAGTTTCATACTGAGTTGCTGAGTAATTTTACATGTTATTCTTCCAACAATTCCAACCCCTGTGTGAGTAAGGTATGTTTATTGTCTCTCTATATTACACGAGTAACTTGCCTCCTAATCCTCAATTACTGTACTACTAGCACTTAAAAATCTTGGCATACAGCAGTTAAGGAAACCTATCTTATTTATTTTCTTTAGCCATATCTTGATTATTGCATTTTTCAACTCTAAATACAGTAAAATCATCATGTGTAATTCTGCAAATTTTAAATGGATATTGAACTAGAACTGTACTGAATATACAGATTAACTCAAGGATGTTTTATATTTTTAACATAAATTTCAAATTATCAAAATTCAAGCAACATTGCAACATCTTTTGAGACATAAGTCCTTCAGTAAGCTGCTTTAATTCTCAGTCATTCAATTTTTCCATTTCTAGAAAAGGTAACCTCATAGGCTACAGCAGATATATATTTTTTTTCACACATATACATATTGTGTGTGCGTGTGTGTGTGTGTGTGTGTGTAGGTATATGGATCATATTTAACATTTTACTATTTATATTTAGATTATATAATATTAATTTATAGATATTAATATATATAATATTAGTACTAACATTAAGTATATTTAGAATAATAATTTAGCACTTAGATATATCTAAATCAACTTTTGCTTTATTATTGCTGTGAAATAATGTTTTCAAATATTTTGTTGCTTTTTTAAATACTACATAATATTTGTTCTCCCTTCTGTTATTGATAAATTGATAGTCAATAGCATATTTTAAACTGAACTTTACCAAATGCATTGATTTTTAGAATTCGTGGTTTTGAAGTTTTGAAAATGCAAAGACGAAAATTACAAATAATTAGTTTTCTCCTTGTGTAGTCTTTGGATTATTCCTCTTTTGTTACTTGGGGTTTGGAATTTGTTTGTTTTTGAACTGTTCCAATTTAGAATCATTGGTTCATTTTTTAAAGGGTGATCTGAAACACTCCCCAAATAATTAAAAGTAAAAGATTTATTCTTTTTATAAGTCGAAAACAGTTGTTTTATATGGCATTGATATCATTCTCATATTAATTCATACAAGCAGAACTTAGTGTTTCCAATGGCTGTATCATGGTACAAACATAGCTCTCTACCAAGCCATTTTCCAGTGTTCTTTTTCCCATCAAATTGTTAAAATGACATCCAGAGCTTTAGGAGAGAAGGCTTCCAATAACTATTACTATAAGACAATTTTGGAATGAATTTGGAATACCACAAAGCTTTTGGAAAGAAACTGGAATATTACAGATATTCTGTATACTGCAGATGTAAGTCAATTGTGTATAAGAGAAAACACATTGCCTACATAGAAAGTAACTGGGGGTGATAGTCATTTTCTGCTGAGTAATTATTGGTTTATAAGTACCATGTTATATTTTATTTCATTCTCATTCTGAGATAATATGAAACAATGCCATATGCTTTAGTTCTGTGATGCATAAGGCCAAAGACAGCATCTGTTCCATTTTCACTCTGGACCACTAAGTACAATTATCAGCACAAGAGGGGGCTTAATTAATATTATGCTAAAATAATGATAAAGAAGCACATGAAATTTCCTTTCATCTCTTAGTGATGCTTTCTCCTTAACTATGAATATAAGGAATTAATTATGACATTTTTCTGCTATTTTTGAAGTGCTGCTTAACTACAACTTAGAGTATTAAAAATGAAAAAGGTTAAAGAGATGTTTTGTGTGAATCAAGCTCTCCATCTAATCATCCTACCTTTTCAAATTCTGAAATCAAATAGGAAGAAACATGAAAGAGATGTGTGTGTGGTGGAAAGTAGGTAAGAGTGAGTAGTAGGGATGTAGGAGGCGACAGCATGGTCAGCTTGCATTGTGGATATGTCCAAAGCTGTCTACAAATAAATATACTTAAGAAAAAATAACTTTAAAGCACTCTTAAATCATTATGAGGAATGTTATTTTGTCATATGTTAATATTGCAAGAAAATTGAATAATAAAGTTTAAAACTTACAAATGTATGTCTTGACTGATTTTGAAACTTCTGCTCATTCACCTCCATTTTGGATGTTGTTGTTATGATTTTTTGTTCTAGTCTAAAATGACACGGACTCCTATTTCTGTTAATGTCATTGGATTACTCTTTGCTCTCTAAAGTAGTCTGAATGAGTGATGTCCCCAAATAGCACATGTATTTGAACATTTGGTCCCAATTATTGTTGCCATTAGGAGAGGTTATGAACTTATTGGAAGCAGAGCCTCGCTGGAGGAAATACAACACTGGAAGGTGTGCTTTTAGAAGGTTATAGCTTCACCCTATTTCCTACTCTGGCTCCCTGCTTCAATTGTGTTGATGAAAATATGATCAGCCATTTTTTTCAATATCAGCACAAACATACAACTACCATGTCATGCTCTCCCCATCATAATGAAGTCTATCCCTCTGGAGCCATGAGCTAAAATAAAACCTTTTTTAGCTCAGTTGCTTTTGTCACAGTATTTTATCACAGCAACAGAAAAGTAACTAACACACTCCTGCATTCTGCAGCTTTTAGACACATTCATGAATTTTTATTAAAATGACTTGTTTCATTTGGACTGGATATATGTTTTGCTTAAAGAGGCCCCTGGTATAATTAAGCTAAAAGAACTAGTAACAAAGATGATACAAGGAATTGTGGTCCAGTTTTGTCCTAGTATTTTACTTTTTGGACTGAGAGCTTCTAGTCAACAGAGGAATAAAGAAACATTCAGGTTAAAGAGTTTGTAAAAGTTTGCGTGTTAATAAGTATCTCAGGTTACCATTCAGCAATAATGCTGTTTGTTTTACCTCTTCACCCACTTATCAATCTTCTAATTCAAAGATTCATTTAACAGATTATATTTTTATCATACTTTTGACTATATTTGCAATAAGTGCATCTTGTTTCAAGGGACATAGGGGTCCCTTTTTTAAAAGAGAGAGGAAAGAATGCAAGAAAAATGTAATAGCTTTAAGGTCAGTGTCTTAGTTTGCTTTTTATTGCTGTGACTATAACCAAAAGCAACTTGAGGAAGAAGGGGTTTATTTCATCTTACATCTTACAGCCAAATTTAAAGAAAACTCAGGGCAGAAACTTGGAAGCAGGAACAGAGGCAGAGGTCCTGGCTTACTCTCCAATGCTTACTCAGTCTGCTTTCTTATACGTTTCAGGACTACTTGCTCAGGGGTGGCACTTCTCACAAAGAGCTAGGACTTCCACAAAATCACAAATCAAAAAGATATCCCACATTTACCTGCAGGCCAATCTGATCTAAAAATTTTCTCAATAAAAGTTTGTCTTCCCAAATAACCATGACTTGTGTCAAAGTGTAAGAATTTTCTCAAAGTTCCCTCTTCCCAAATGACCATAGCTCCTATCAAATTGATAACAAAAACCTAATTATCACAGACAGGATACTGTGAAATCCAGGAAAAGGAAAACAAATATGTATACACAAAATATATTTAGGTTTTCATTGATGAGAGATTTTCTTTGAGTGAAGAAAGAGAAGGAAAAATCTGAAAAAATTAAGGTGGAATACAGATGTGCTATTTCTTCAAATACTTTTTGAAAGGTGATTTTACAAGTCAAGTGTAGTCATACATATTGCAAGAGAAGACAATGTTAGATGGGCAGAGAGGCTAAGAAGGAGAAGGAAGGCTGTGATTTGGCTCTTATGCAGCCAACTGCCTGAGCCTCCCCCAAAAAGTATAATGAGTATTTCCATGAAACACAATATATCCTAGACAGATGTTCCCCAGTATTGGCTCAACTTTACTCATAAGGAGAAACACTGCTTTACACTGTATCTCACAGCATCCCAGAGCACTGTACAGGAACAAAGGAAGGGCACAAGGAAGAAAATCCAAAGGAAAATTACCTTTGATTTGTTGTTTTATACTGTTACTTTTCCTCTTTAAAGAATCAGAAGGAGACTATTTGATTGAACATGAAGCAACATCTCTTATTTTAAATTTCCTTCAATATAATTGTTATAGAATTGGAAAAGAATCAACAATTTTAATACTATTGAGGGAATGGAGTAGGAAGAGGGAGTGGAAAGAACAGAGACAGCAGTTTCACCTCATGTCCTTAAGAAAGAAATGCATGAGTTCTGTGAATCCTTCAAGCAACAAGGATCTGTGTAACTCTCAGAGGTAATACTGAAGACACCTGTAAGTTCTTCAAAATAAAGTAGGATTAAACTGAGATACACCTTTAGCAAGATCTCTGCCTTCCATGGGTGCCCTAGAAAATTTAGGCAGTGGATATCAAAGCTCTGTTGGGCTTCACACAATGAGGATGCCTTTCGTGATCACCATTTCTCAAAATGCACAGGTTCCATTGCTACCCTTATTGCATAAGGAAGGGGTATGGATCTTCACATAGCAGTAGAATATCCTGATAGCCCATAGGGTAAGAATTTGATTTGGACACTTGCTTAATATAAAATATATATCACAATTATGTTTCTTGGGCATCTTAATTGTCAAGAAGACTAATTATTATCTACTGAAGTGTATGAGTAAAACTTTCATTGAGAAGTTTATAGTTTGCATTTGTTTGAGTTGGGTTTCTACAGAAGGTCCTAGAATTCATAACTCTGGCTGTGTTTTAGATCAACACACTATATTTGTATAAGGTAAGAAACTATAAGACATTCTAAGATATTATAAACTATTAGAAGAAAGAAACTATATAGAAATTTCTGGAAAAATTGTGGCTTTTTTCAGTCTCTGAGTGACCTCCTGGTCTGCGTGGTCTGTGCATGTGGATATCGTGAGGACTGGTGACAGTTTTGTGCTCATTTTTTAGGCTCAATTCTAAGTATCGCTGCTGCACTGTACTTTTCTGGCTGACCAATTGCAGGTTTTATATACATCTGTTTCCCTGATACTCAGCATACACACTCAGCATGTGTGCTTCACATTTAATTTAATTGAAATTGTTATGAAAGTCCCATCTGACTAGCACTGGAGAAGTATGCTTTTTCCTTCCAGACTCTCTACCACTAACCAACTGGTTAGTTAGCCTTGGGAAGAACAATAAAGTTCAAAGGGGATTTATTATTAAAGAAGGCTTTGAGAAAATAACATTAAAGTCTCTCAAAGTTTCTTCTAAGAACTTCATGTATGCATTTATTAAAATCTTTTAAAAATTTGAAGACTAATAATATCTTTGTTAAACTAATTTTCTACCAGGTTCTCATAAGCCAACCTGTTGTGGCATTCTATGCAGAACACTGTGAAAACATAAGGACCAAATCAGCATCTCCATTTAGTTGCACCTCAAGCAAAAAATCCTACAGGAGGAGAGAAAAATGGCCTTAAACTCAGACTATCCTCACAAGGTCTATCAAGGTTAATGGAAGTGGTCTGGCAAGCTTTGGTTGTCAGCTTTTGGTTCATATTTTGTATACTTAAATCCAAGCCTTGCCTTATTTTGAGTCAGCTTCTATGTTTAACTTGAAGTGACTTTATTTTCTCTTATCCCATTTTTATTAGCGCGTATTCATTGCACACTGTGATGGTGTTTTTATAAAGACATTTTCATTCAACTTCATCAGGAACTTCAGTTATATTCCCCCTCGTTACCTCCTCCCATACTCCTTCCCTTTTCCCAATAGCTCCCATTTTCCCTGCCCTGTGGCTGAGGAGGGGGCTATAGCTCTTTGGTGTTAGAGAATAAAGAAAGTACTATCTTTTCCCAACATGGTGATATGTGTCCACAGGACTCTAAATATGCAGAAAGCTACATATGCAGAGAAAGAAGAAAATGGGAATCCACTGAGGTATAGAGAGAGGAAATTGGAGGCAGGACAGCTACGGTGCCTGTGTAATGTTTTCTTTGATGAAATGTCTGATGAAGCATGCTTTAGTAAGAAAGATACTTTTGCTTTGTGAAAATAATCTCAGTGAAGAGGTGAAGTGAATACAGAGCAGAGTCATCCCTGGTCCTATTTATTACTATCAGTCTTACTTTGCTGCACTCCAACAATGCTTTTGCTACCATCTTATTAAAAGATTCAAAATAAGAGGCCACAGCTAATGTTTCATTTTTTTATTTAAAAATATGTTAAAGCTTAAACCATTTCTATTTTGTAGAACTTAATTTTGTTTATATTGTTATTATTCAACAGAAAAAAATGTAGGTGCAGAACTACATTAGAGAATAGTGTGCATGTGGTGGGAGATAAATAAATAGTCCCTTATTTTATCTTAGATTTCACTCTACTGTCATTGATAATGCAGCTTCCTACATGATTATAAAAAGCACTAGATGTGATTAGCCAGCAGCAATATTTGTATAATGATTTGGGTACCGAACAATTTAAGTTGGATGAATAATAAATATCACTTGGAAAGGTATTACTAATTTTACACTGCTAATATTGATTTTTATTAAAAGGAAACTTTTCATCATTATTGTTTATTTTCAAAGCAAGACTCGATACCCTAACTTGTAGACGGTCGATATATACCTAAAAAATCGTGTTTCTTATTTCAGTGATTACTAGGGAGCATGTATATCAAATTACAAAACAGTTGAGGTCAGATGCCCTTAAGTTGATTCCATTTGCAATGGAGTACAAGAACTTAGTCTGATCATTCTGGTTGAGAGTGAAGATGAATTGCCATGCTGTAGAGATGTAGACATGGCCATATATTGGTAAAGAACCAAATGGAAATGATGTGAATCATTACTACAGGATTTACTTTGCTGGCAGCATTTGACCCTTATGCTAGATTTTACCTGAAAACACTATGACAAAATAAAGGAAATATAAGAAAAAAAATGAAAGTCAAGATAGTAACATTAAACAGGAGGTCACAGTCTTCTTCAGGGTTGACATTTTAGTGTTTCCTTCTCCACCAAGAAGTTCCCAGATGGAACTGAACAGAGATCAGAGAGGGCCAAAAATGTCAGTCAGTTAGGATGGCAAAACAAGCTTATAAGGGACTTGGTGCTATGATTCTTGCTCTTACATAAAATGAGCATACATGTATGTATGTTTTATGTACTTGTATGATTTTGTAAATAGGATAACAAAAATAAATCTAAATTTTAATGTTAAATTCCAAACCTTATTACGGTATAGATGTTTCCAATCTGTATAGGCAGAACAAAAGACAAGGAAATGTTTAGGGTTTAGGTTGCTACCACATTTGTTAAGTATGAAGCCAAACAAAAAAGTGAAATAAAGAAATAGAAAGAAGAAAAAAATCAGACACCTTAAATCAGAAGTTGATATCTCTCAAGTGTTGTCAAGTATCGAGGATTACACCAAATTACTTACAAAGCAATTTAGGGAAAGAGATCATTTGGCAGCAGAAACAAAATGATAGTCTTATTTAAATGTCACTGTAAGTCGGGTGCTGTGCTCTATGCAAAGTATGAACATCTCTTTAAAGTGGATGATAGTCCTCTGAGGTCAACATTTTGAAGGTTTTTATTAAAGGAGGGTGAAGCAGGATAGGGGAGCTTTCTAAAGATTGCAGATAGTGAATGGGAATTGGGGCCTATGCCTCCATATCTCTGATATATGTGCTCTCTGCCCAACCTTTCCCCTCTTATCCTTCAGGAGAATTGTTACACACACACACACACACACACACACACACACACACAATTTAATTAATTAATTTGAAAAGAAGATGACAATAGGGAGGAGAATGGGATGGATGATAATGGATCACTATCAAGAACAAAGCTACATATTTGACTGGGTGCTTAGAGAAGACTGGTAAGGTGACATTGGTCAGAACCCTGAGAAATACTGACAGATAAGAGCCCATATGAGGCAAAGTCTGCCACAAGACAGCAGTGGGCTAAGAAACTTTTTATTATTCTCTAGCTCATTATACTAAAATACATTATACTAAAATACCTTAGGCAACCAAATGTTCCCTCATTTCTAACCAGGCCTCAAGCTATATCTACCAGCTGGATACTTGCCTCTAAGGGAAATGGATGGATGGATGGATAGATAGATAGATAGACAGACAGATAGATATATGATAGAGAGATGGGTAGATAATAAATGAGTAAACTTCACTGATTCTGACACACATGAATATTTGTTAGCTCACTTGTTTCTAAATGTGGAATGATGGGTTTTTACTTCCTATAGGTATTGTCTGATGAGAACGTCTCTCTTGGCTGGTGTTCCCCACTTTCTTCATTTCCTGTATGTGTGTGCATCTGTTTTTATCTCTCTTGCTCTCTCCCAGTCTTCATCAGCAATCATCACCTCTAAATGACCAAGAGTCACACATTTTAATGTTTCTCAAAGAACACCCTTAAGAGGTGTACCCGAAAGTCCCTGAGGATTTCATGTGGGAGAACCCTACTGATTTCAGGAATACTATCAGCTTAGTGTTCATTTCAGATATTTTGAGATATTTAAGCCAATCTAAACCTCTTTATGTCTGCATTGAGGCAATATCACATACATGCAAATTTCATGTCTTAAATGTACATCTTGATGAGATTCAATAGTACATATGTACAATAATACAAACAAAAAATAAATCTAAAGCCCTAGGGAGTTCTCTCAGGACTTTCTCTGGAGGTTCTCGCTGCACCATGACTTTTTGTTGATATGTCCATAAACTTGATTTGTGGCTCTTAAATATCACATGAGTAGAATTTTACAGTTTGCTTGTGGTTCTTCGTGGCTGAGTCCTGTGATGTTCTGTGATTCTTTGGCACTGCTGCACCACTCCATTCAGTATCTGAATGTGCTCATTTTTCTCATTTTCCTCTGGATAATAGCTGTTTCTGGTAGATTGCTTCTTTAATATTTGTAATAACTTTTCTACAAGAAAGAGCTGAAATATGCAAGATACTTTAAACATACTTTATAACATCTTCGGATAAAAAACAAGAGGCAAACTTACTCAATCCTAAGCTGTTTTGCTTAATAAGAACTGCAATGTTCTTGTAGGTGCTATTTTCACACCCACACGAAATGTGCACCATCTGATGGCTCTTACAGTTGTGATTATTTCAACAATTCTATTAAGTGTGGCCCACATCACAACAGTTAAAATTACATTTCCATACGATAAGAAATACTGAAAATTGTTTCAAATGCACTTTGTCTGTTAACATATCTTCTAGGGAAGTATTTTTCTCATTTTAGTTGAGTTATATCTTGATTACTAACTTGTCTAAAATAATAATTTTTTCATATATATATATATATATATATATATATATATGTACATTTTTGGTCAATGGCTTTCTTTTAGTTTTAATAACACCTATTATATTCAAATCACTTATACATTCGGATCCAAGCACCAAATTTTGTGCTTGATGTACTTTTGGCTTCATAATAAAACTATTTGTTTACTGCAAAAGATTTTTTTCTATGCATTTTGTTGTTTTAGATTTTATATTTAATTCTCCTCTCCAGTATAAGCTATCTTTACATATCCTTGTGGCATATAGTCAATGAGATTTCTTATAGAAACCTCATGGCTTCACATTTTTATGTTTTCATTCTTAGATAATAGATAGATAGATAAATAGATATAGATAGATGATAGATAGACATCATATTTTGATTGTTTCATGCCCTCATTACCCTATCTTATTCTCCTGCCCACCCACATATCTACACACAACCCCCACCCATGAACCTATCCAGTAAACCTGACTTCCCAGCAAGTCTCCTTCCTTCAGGATTAGTTTTTAAATAAATCCACATTCCAATTCAAATCTATTTTAAATGTTGTAAAGCATAAGTCAATATTTGCACTTAACATTTCCATTTTGCTTGCTAATGTTTTGTTGGTTCTATACCTCCAGACATTTGATTATAAAAGTGTTAAAAATAATAAACTTTTTTGGTTAATTAAATACTTGAAGCCAGGTTTTTAATGAGGCACAGTTGTATAGTATACTATAACAGCTTACATATTATTAAGTGTCATATTAACTTTGTTGATGCTTTTATTTTATTCTAATTAAAAGCTTTCCAACATAAGTGTAATCCTCATTGTATGCTGTTTATGTGGCCTTCTTGTCTTCACTAAGCATTTTGAAGGATGGAAGATTTCTAAGGTTTTATGGAGGATCAGTATGTTGCTTAAAACTATTGTGTAATGGCATAACCCTGCCATGATTTTGGACCCTTCATGTCAGCCATGGATCTTGTGATTTTACTTTATCTGTGAGTTTGAACCATAATCCATTTTCCTTAGGAAGATGGAGACCATTGTGTATCATGTATCAGTTTTGTGTATGTGTGAATGTGTGAGTGTATGAGCATGTGTCACACATGCCACAACATGTGTGTGGAGGTCAGAGTACGGCCTCAGCTTTCAGTCCTCCTCTTCCACTTTAAGGGATTCTCCTGTCTCTTTCTCTGGCATTATCTGGATTGTGGCTTCTGGAGATGTGAGTTAAGGTGGTCACACTTGCACAGCAACACATTATCCTCTGAGCTAGTTTCCCAACCACTTTTCTTCATTTTCGTGTATTTAAAAATATATCTAATCATTTGGTGTTCATTCAGAAATGAATATATAGTGAATATGATAACTAACTCAAATTTTCATATACAGTATCAAAGGCAAAAAGTAATTAAAGTTAAAAATCCATGTCTAAGAATCTATAGCTCAACTACATTGCCTGGATTTCAGGAGAATCAGAAACACAACATTCATGTCGTTTCACATGAACACACACATACTAACTTTTCACATTTCACAATTTTAGAATCATCGATCATTTTTCCCAGATTTTCTCTCATATTTGGCCTCTCTCCATCCCTCTCTCTTTTTTTCTCACCAGACCTATTTTCCTCTCAATATTACACTGCCTCTCTCTCTCTCTTTCTTTCTCTATGGGCCACCCTTTCTCCCTTTCTTTCACCTGGCCTCTCTCCCATATCTGCCCTCTCTCCCCACTCTCTCTTTCTCTCTTCCAGCTATCTATTTAGCCTGGACTCACCTCCATAACTCCCTCTCTTCCACCACTTTCTCTCTTTGTGGCCAATTTTCTGTCTCACATTATATGTTCAATCTCTGGGTGATAGATACTGCAACAGGTTCAAGACTTCTAAGGACTTTGAAGTCAAATGCAGTTTTCAGTTCTTCAATGAAGTGCTATTAGGATTGAGGGTGATTAGAATGAATCATTAAGGAATTAAATAAGAGACAATAATCAATGATGATACTCCAGAAGCAGATCACTGAATCTTCCATAATAAAATGTTTATGCCACGTGATGTACCCAGAGCAAGAGCCGTGTCCACAGTTTCCACACACATTTCTGTAGTGACTGAAACACACGGGCTCAGGAGATGAGGGTACAGCTGGGTTGTAAATGAAAGTTCCCGGAGGGGAAGCATAGCAAACCTTCCTGGGAGCTTTCTCTGTGACCAGAGGTCTGAAGGAGACAGATAACCCACATTTTGTCTTCCTGTTCTCACATAAAATGTTGCATCATAAAGGCTTGCTGATGCTTTATTTTGTCATAAAACTTCTTCTCATTGAATACACCTTAGTTTTCATCTGCTCCAAATCAACCACACGCTTTCAGAAGTAACTTGAATAATCTGTACACGCATTCGCAGGGAGCTATACTACAAATACACATTCCACAAGTTCTGGGATTCTAAATAACACTTTGCCTTTCTCTTTGTTAATCTATAATTATATCTAGTACTGAAGTTTGAACTGTGTTGAATTTATTGCTGTACCTCCTAAACCAAATGTTGGCTTCTTTCCTCTTCATTATTCATTTTCTACTCACAGCTGATGTAGAGCCAATTTTGGATATAACCAGTATGTTATCCTCGGCCTCTAAGTTTAAATCCTTGCACATCCAGGCCTTCTGCCTCATCCATCCCTCTTCTTCAAATTGTTTTTCCCAACTCCAGCACATTTTTAATAATTACTATTCCTTCAAATGCTTTCATTTAACCTTGATGCTTTCATTTAATTTCTATCTCTTCATGTTTAAATTTCGTTTATATTTATTTAGTTTTCAGATTCAATGATTCATAAATTGTCATAATGTGTCTCTAAGACTAGAAGGTTGAAACATATGCCAACATAACTATTGTGGAAGTTTATTTTTAGCTGTGTTTAAAATAATTGGTTTGTGCACTGTTGGAAAAGGAGATGTATAGGCCTTGGCCTTTTGTATTGTCTGCAGGTGTTGGATTTCTGTGGGGGATGTTTGGTTGCTTATGACCTGCACCTGAGGAGTTCTGAATGAATAAAAACACCTGAGCTCAGAAGTGCTCGGAGTTGCACTATCAAAGACAGCACTTTTCGTGATCGTCGTTCCTCTGCTGAGGTCTGGCAGAGTTTGCAACCACGAAAATTCCTCCTAGTCTTCCTTGCTAAGCCTCTAGGAAGATAAAAGGCTGTGAAATTAATAAATAAATGAGGAAAAAAGTTTTAAGGTGAAGGCCACAGAATGGAGGCCTTTAGAGATAAAAAATTCATCTGGGAGCAGGAAAAAGCAAGGTTCTTACTGCTTTTCTTGATGATGGAGCCCACGCTCCCTCCCGTGGCTAGAGGAAGCATAGTGTATCACAAACTGAGTTTTCTGATAGCTGCGTTCTGATAGCTGTGTGTGAAGTTCAAGATGTTGTGTTTGAAATCTATAGAAGGGGTTGTATGTTTCCCGTTAGTGGTGGTGAAAAAGAACGCCAAACTGCCAGAATGTTTCAACAGGATATTCTTCCCACGGCCCAGGACCTGTTGTGGAAATCATGTCTTAGAGCCAAAAAGCAGCTTAGTTAAACTGATCATTTTTTTTCCTGCAAACCTGATGATGGAACTCTTCCTGCAGACAAGGACTAGTTATTTTTCCAGCAAACCAGATTCTATCTTAAAATCTGGAAAATGTTTCCTCAGGGTCAGCACACAGAAATTGTCTTCTAGAACTAACCAAGGTTTTATCTCGTGCTGGTAGCTGAACTTAGTACTGTAAGGGTGGTGCTGGTTTTGAAGGTATGAAGGGATCATGGAGAGCAACTGAGGTTAGGCACTATGAGAGGCCAGGAGAGGCCATTGTTAAAAATGCAAGGCCCAGATTGAAGGGGTCATGTAAAGAAATTGAAGCTTGGCACTGTGAAGAGAGCCTATGAGAGACTATTAGTGAAAGTGCAGCCCAGTTGCAGCAGCAGTGGAGTAGAGTCAGCCAGAGCCTGGAGGACAAGCTGTGTGTGCTACAGAGGGCAGAGCCAGAGAGGTGAACCAAGCCCTTTGGAGAAGCCTAGAAAATCATGAATGAATTCCAGATAATTGGACAGTGATAATGTTTTTCTGCTATCCAAGGACATTGTAAAAGCTTGATAGATATCTGGTTTCATTTGTTCCTGTGCATTAGCAACCCTTATGATTGTTCCTCTTGTAAGTAGTTTTGCTGGTATAGCTTTAAATTGTGTTATAGAGATAAAGCGTTTTTGACTGGTTTATACATAAAATGGAAATTGTTGTGGAAGTTTATTTTTCATTGTGCTTAAAATAATAGTTTTGTGCACTGTTGGAAAAGAAGATTCATAGGCCTTGGCATTTTGTATTGTCTGCAGGTGTTAGATTTCTGTGGGAGATGTTTGATTGCTTATGACCTGCACCTGAGGAGTTCTGAATGACTAAAAACACCTGAGCTCAGACACTTAGGGTTCCACTGTCGAGGATGGCATGATCCATGATGGTGGTTCCTTCTGCTGAGGACTGGCAGAGTTTGAAACCATAAAAATGTCTCCTAGTCTTCCTTCCTGAGCTACCACAGCAGCATCCAACTACACTTACTTACTACTCCCAAAACATTCCCAAAACATTAAAACCCCAGGGAGCTACATTTTCACCAGTGAACCTAGAAGTTTGCCATTTTTCTGTCATTCTCCTCATATGTCATGAAAGTTCAATTTCATGATACCTAATTATAAAGTTTTTACCATGGCCTTCCTCCAAAAATAATATGACTTCATATCTAATAAATATCATAGTGACCCTTCTGTGTTCGTATCTGTTGATTCTATCATTTTCATTAGTATTTTAATCATTTGGTAGAAAGAGGATGAACAAGTTCCTCAGAAGTACAAAATGCATTTATTTCTTACAAAAGTCACCATTAACCCAAAGAGTCTCTAGTTACCATACGATTGGCAGAGGTAAGTCAGGAGAGTATTCAGACAAGTCTCTCTATTTATTCTTTGGGGTGAATATTTCCTCATAATTAACCAAGTGGAGTTAGTGGTCTGTGACTTAATTTGAAAATAATCCTGTATGCTACATAAACTCTAGCATGGGAAAATGGAAAGAAATGTCTTCTTTGCTATTCTCTTTATTCAACTTATGTAGGAAGCCATCACCATGCTCATAGCAGATGGATTTTCTCTTTAACTGATGTGAATTGACTAAACAGAAAATTATCTCTTAAATTCACATAGGAATGAACACATGAGTATTGGCCTTGCTGGAATTTTGGGTGTGTGAATACAGAGTGCCCATTGTTCCCACAGTGTAGATATAGCCTATGCCGCGTTTGGATATTTATCCTATACCATATTTGGGATATACTTGTGCATATTATTCACCGTTTATATAACATGAAGTTTATCTAACTAATTCTATTTCTATTGATAAATCTAGAAGTCTCATCTGTAGGTAAAGACTTTAAACTCCACTAATGTACACAGCCACAATATTCTGATGACTGTTAATCCTAGGAAGAAGCACAGATTCGTCATCGGGATGCTTTATTTATGGCTAGCAACAGTTAAAGCCATTTTTGTCTGTATTTTACACACTTTATTCTGAAGACCACATTAAAAAGAAGGGGTCTTATTAATGAGTCTTCAGTGTCTTCCCTTGGCCTTCACATGACAACCACAATCAGGCCATTCTTTAGCCTGGAGCCACAGGCTTATGCACTAAAGCTTCACTTTGAAGCATTTACAGAGCTTGTATAAACCACCCCAAAGCACCTGCTAGAGAGTGCTACCATTAGATGCTTCACAGGAAGCACATTTAGATTGCTGTTTTATGTCCCATCCAAATAAAACACTTCAAATAAAATACTACCATGCTGCCCTCTTAAAAGGTATCTATTTTAAGAAAATGGCAGGCATAAATATAAAATGCATTTGACTTTAAGACATAAGCTGTTGGTTAAATATACATCAATATACTATCAAATACAAAACTAACACTGAGACTTGTTAGCACTATATAAGCATGTTTTTTAAATGAAAGCATATTAGTAGAATACTTTTTTCAAGTGTCAGAAAATATATACACACATTTATCTTTAATTTTGAAAAGATTGGAAACATATAATAAAATTGAAATGGTAATTTCCTCTGGTTGGTAAAAATTATGGTTGAATATTTAAATTTTCTTTAGTTTATAAATATAATGTTATGAAACATGGCATTCATAACCAGAAAAAAATTAGTGTTATGAAAAAATTTATATTTTTCTAGGATATTTTTGCCTTAAATTTAATAAAATTTGTACAAATAGAATTAATAAACTGCTTTTACTCTTCAAGCTGATAATATTTCTCAACCACTCCATCTTATAGCTATTCCAGGAAAATATTGTAAGTGAATAAATTTTAATAAAACACTGTATTTTGACAGTATCCCATACTTCAGGGGTTTTATTTCTATAAGTCACAGAAATGTATCACCTTATATGTCTTGAGGACCAAAGTCCAAAATTTAAAAAGCAGACTAAGATCCTTCTGAGAAACATAGGCCTCTTGCCTAGTTCTGGAGCACCAAACTTTTCTTAGCTTGAATACCAGGCTCACCATTGGTCTTCATACTGTCTTCTGTCTGTGTTTCTTAGTTTAAATTATTCCTTTGCACAAAGACAAGATTACATCATCTTGGCCAAGCATCCACAAAGATTATACCCAAGTAGAGTCACATTCCAAGACACTTATGTTAGGATCAGAGCATCTACTTGGGGAACTCATTTCAACACATAATAATTTTATGATTTTTCATGACTGGTAAACCAGTCACTTTTCTGTTAACAATGAAAACCACGCTGTATTTGGTCATTTGCAGGAGGGTGTCTCATTTATTGTGCTATGGGAATTATAACTATGAAACTTTGGTCAAGAGCACTGAACTAATGTTAAACTGAAAATGATTTCTAAATGTTTCCATGAAGTTGGACATGGTGGTGCAGGCCTAGAATCCCAGATCTCAAGAGGTAAATACGGGCAGATCTCCCTCAAATTCAAGGCCAACCTGATGCCCATCACAAGTTCTGGCCAGTTAATGCTACATAATGAGACCCAGTTTCAGAAGCAATAACAACATCTTAAAATTTCTTTGAGAAAAGTCAATAAAGGTTCTGATGCCTGAAAGTATAACCATGGTCCTACTATTTATGATCTGACTTTCAGGCAGCCATCAGCTCTGAAAATACTGATGGACTCTCAGCTGTTCCCACAGTTTGAAGATGCTCCTTATTGATCACAGGTTTCAAGTGCACAGGAGCACATCAGCAACAAAATAGACAATGAAGGAAAACATGTTTACCCAGGGCCAAACATTCTCTGTTACTCTCACACGTAGTTTACAGATAGGTCAGCTGCACAGCCATATGGACATGAACCATAGTACCTGCTTACTCTGGGAAAGATGAGTTCTGTGAAAACGGAATTCCGTTTTTGAAGATTGTGTTTCTTGCTTAAAGGTGAAAATATAGCATGTGTGTGTGTGTGTGTGTGTGTGTGTGTGTGTGTGTGTGTATCACTATGTAGACCAGACTGGCCTCAAACTAGATCTGCTTGTCTCTGACTCCCAAGTGCTGGAATTAAAGGTGTGCATCACCACCAAGCAGCTTTAGCATGTATTTTGCCAATAGTATAAGTGTATCTGGTTTCAAGGATAAATTAAATGAATGGCCCTTATAATTCCAGCAAAGTATATGCTCTACTTCTCCTATAGGTCAACATTTCCAAGAAAGAAGGAACAAGTCTTTGAGTATCACAGAAATCTTGTGGATTTTAAAGCTACCAAGGTATATACTGCTGCTATTGACAATAGTGGAAAAATTTGCTAAAAGCATTGAATTAGTTAGTGATGCAATAATTAATACTCCTAATCCTTTCTTAATCAAAAGTATATAGAAGCCAATCAATGCATTATACAATTCTTTATATAAGACAAAGTGTTGGTTCAATAGATTGATTCATTTATCATGAAAATCCTGGAAACACTTCTAAGTGCTTTTCCAGCATAACTTCTTAGGAACATGTATCTGCTCCTAAGGATTTTTTTAAATGTTAAAAAGTAACTCATAGGCCCCATTTCTATCTTAGCAGAATTTTATAGATTAAATAATTTACAGCAGGAAAATAATGGTGAGTTGATTCTCCAAATTAGATATTTTAGTTTTAAAAACCAATGGACAGATGCAAAGGTTTAAGCACTGGTGGGATTCTAGATAGTAGAGAGAGGAAAGAACTGAGGAAGGTTGACTTACACTAAGTATCTACAAAAAAGCCATAAGAAAACATGGAATATTGTAGGGTACTTACAATTAAGAGTTATAATACAAGTAACTTGCATGTGTGAATCAATCCACTCCCAGAAGACATAAGATTATTAAATAAAAATTCCAGTGATTGGATGAACTACCTTTCTGTGAACCCACAAATCAAAATAAGGTATTGGCATGGGTGTCAGTCACCTACTAGAACTACGCTGTAAGACTATATTGCTAAAGATGCCACATGCTTTGGTTTCAGTACTTAGAGAAATTAAACTGGAACTTGGTTTGAAGCTTCTCCCTGCTGGCTACATTTTATACTGCTAGAAGGTGCTACTGAGTGTTGTGGAATATTTTATAGTTATGGATCATATTCCTGTATGCTTCTAAAGAGAAAAGGTACTTTCTGATGCCTTACAGCATGTAAAGGATTCACTTCCTTTTTTGTTATAGACTATATAGTTACCATAGTGTACTTTAAATTAGTTAATTAATATATAATTATAGCATTTTCCCACTTCTCTTTCCTCCATGGAAACCCTCCTATTTGCCCCAGCTTACTCTCTCTCTCAAATTCATGGCCTCTACCCTCTTACTTTAATTGTATGTGAATATATATATTCCTAAATTTAAAATATATTAAAAATAGTTAGTCTGTATTGTGTTACTTGTATACACACATATATTATAATTTAATATCATAAATATTATGTACATGTACATATGTTATATTTTATATAATACAAATATCAAAATATATAATGTATATAATTATAAGACTGACTACTTGGTATTAGAGAATCCATTGTGGACTTTTTCCTAGGAAAGACCTCTTCATCTCACTCTTGGTATTCTTCAGTTGGCATGCTGTATTTTGATCTCCAGACTTTTTCATCTTATAAATGTAAGTTTGTACTGTTGAGTGTGCATCACCTTTTTTCTCACCTCTGAGCAGTTGCAGTTCTATCTTATGTCTTTCTAAGTTTTGATATTTTTTTTTATTTCACATGAATGAATTAAATCTCTTTTCTCACTCTGTACTTAAACCTTTTGTTCTTCATGTTGGAACTCAGTATATAGAAGCACCTATCTGAAAAAACTTCAGTCTGTGATATTGCTGATGCAATTAGCTCAATTTTTCTGGATTCTAAATCACATGTAGAACATACAGGTATCTTTCTAGTCCCAGTTGCTCTAAAACGTGTTCCATGTTCCTCTGTCAGACTTTATCTGGACAGTGTCTATTTATATTCTCCTCTACAGCAAAGCATTATGTTGTTAAAATATTTATATTAATTATAAAGCTTGTATGGCCAAAATAGTGTGTTGATAAATAATAAATAACCAACCTATTAGTTATTTATGTCACCCTGTCCTATAAAAATAATATAAAGCAAATTAACCCAAATTAGTAAATTGTTTTGCAGAAATTTTTAACTCATTTCATTTTGAGTATTTTGTCTGCATATATGTCTATAGACTGACTGGTGTTCACACAGTGAAGAAGGGGTGTGGGATCCCCTGGAACAGAAGTTACTGATTGTTATAGCAATCATGTAGCTACTCAGAACTGAACCCAAACTGTCCTCTTCAAGAACAATAAGTGCTTTTAACTGTGGAGCCATCTCTCCAGTCCCATTTTACCAAGAAAATAATTGTAATATATGCTGATTTGATGAGCATGACCACAGTAATCAAGTAAAGTTGCCATAACTCACAAATTTGAAAAAAAAAAGTGACCTTAGGTTCTGACATCTAGCAAGCTTGTCAAGTTACCAAAATAATATGATCCATGTGTGATTGTCAATGTGTTCCTCAAGTGGGTTTTCATTGATTGAAAGTGATAAAAAATATAGCCTCAAGTGATTCAGAAATCCATTGTTTTAGCTTACGGTCCCAATCAAAATTCTATTGCATGGCTTTTAAAAATCAAAACTTGGGACAGAAGAATGGCTCAATGGGCAAAACACTTGCCTTACAAGCATTAGGGTTTGCGTTCAAATTCCCAGAGCATGTGCAAGCTACATGGAGTAGTTGAAATCCATACTCCCATTGCTTCTAAGGTAGCTTGATAGATGGGGACAGAGGAAATTCACAGATCAAGAAGTTCACAGACCAGTTAACATGGTATACAAAATAGCAAAACAGCAAAGAGATCTTGACTCAACAGAGGTGGAAAGTGAGGGTCAACCACCTGAGTTTTTTCAATTACACATCCTCTCTCTCTCCTCTCTCTCCCTCTCCCTCTCCCTCTCCCTCTTTCCCTCTCCCTCTCCCTCTCCTTCTCCCTCTCTCTCTCTCCCTCTCCCTCTGCCTCCCTCTCCCTCTCCCTCTCCCTCTCTCTCTCTCTCTCTCTCTCTCTCTCTCTCTCCCTCACACATACACACACACACACAATCAGCAGCAGGAACAAAACAACAAATATTTAGGGGAAAGGGAAATAATGGAACAGGAAGGATTACATGAGGTAGGGAAGAAGGACAGGCTGGAGGAAGAAGTATGGGGAGGGCCATAGCAAATTGTCACAAACTTTCTAACTTAAGGCAATGCAAAAATGCAGAGAAATTATTAATTTTGAGAAGACCCAAGGCTCCAAATCAAGCTGTCAAAGAGTTGGTGCTTCTTGGAGGTTCAACAGAAGTACATGCTCACATGCCTTCCCTTGCCTCCAGTGGTGACTTGCAGTCTATTTGTACAGAATTTTTACTCCTTTGACTTCATCTTTATGTGGTATACCAACCATTGGATCATACTGTACCAAGTCCAATGTGATCCATCTACAAAAATCCTCTTTTTCAAAACAGATCACATTCTGAGATTCTGTATAGCCATTGGATTATCTGATCCTATGGAACTACAGACATAATGTTGTTGGAAAGTTATGAAGCAAACATTGAAAAACTCTCTGACAATCATCTTGCTTTACATAAAAGACCAAGATTTTCCCTTTGATGTTAAAAATGACAGGTACCCCTTCATCATCTCTGTTTTTGAAGGTAGTATTGTCCTTAACACACTATGAAGCCTAATTCCCTAAATAAGAATTAATAGCTCATAATAAACTATGCCTTGGACCTCATGGTACATATGACCTTAGTAAAACCCTGGTTTTCCCAACCCAACAGTAAGAAAACCCAGTAGCAATAGAGGATCCATTTATCTAACTCTAATCCAAATGACTATGGCTCTCCTATCCTTGGCAAGACTCTTCTACCAGGCTTCTAAAAAAAGATAGGTGATGAGTGAACCCTACACTGTCAACCCTGATGTCACTATTCTCATCAAATTTACTACAACTGTACTAGATAATATAAAAGAGTAGGAATTGGTATTTGTATTTATTCAATTCAATTATAATACATTAAGATCTTCCAAATATAGATCATAGCATTGGACAATTCTCTAAACAAAAACACAAATGAGACCCAGAATATACCATCAATCAATCTCCAGCTTTTATAAAGAAGTTAAGGATCAGTCCACTAAATTCCAGGTCAATTGGGCGAGCCAATGGAAGTCTGAAGCAGTATTATGATAGAAAATAATGAAAGAAGCCATTTAAGACACCTCAGAACATTCTAGTTATTACTTAGCCCACACAGGGTTTTGGTCCTTTCTGTACTTCTGTCTCCAACGTTTACTATGAGTGTCTAATCTACTCACTAAATTGTTTTCATGAAGCTTGTTTCAGTGTAAATAAAGGAGTCCTTTCCTGAACAATCGATAAATTCTATCTTTACATGCATTTCTTTGCCTTCCCTTCTAAAGTTTTCTGTACAATGTTTATGTCTCTACTTCATTTCATCTATCTTTTTTTTTTGTTCTCTTAGAACATACCAACTTACTGTAAAGACAAACTTAGTTTTCTTTTCCCATTTTGTTCATTCTTTGAGAAATCAATAGAGAAAAGAGAGTAAACGGTAAATAATAAAGAGCTTTGAATTCGAAGGTGAAAAGGATGGAATTCATTATTAAAGTAAGAGAATAAGAACAATTGGGGGCAAACAAATGGCAAAGTCACATGACTCTTTTGAACTACAGGAATCATTTCTCTTTTTGCAATGTTTTAGTTATGTTTTGTTTCTTTGAAACCATTATTTGTGGAATTAATCGCTTGAAGAAGGATCTTTCCTTAGGTCTTAGCTCTGCTTTGGGGTTGTGATGGTTTATTCTCCCACTGTGTTTCCAGGAACACTCAAACAAGAAGGTCTTAAAATATGTTCTAAGAAATTTCCAAGATATGAAAAATATACTAAATAGCACCATAAAATAAAATCCCTTCCAGAATATTAATAATCTATAATTATTTTTAAATTATGCTTTAAGCATGTATGCCCCCATCTGTAAAAGGATTGTAAACTAGATTGTAACGCATGCTTTTTAACTGCCCTCAGGAGATGCAATGTATAAAAGAATGAGCCCAGCATTTTTCAATAAACTGATATATTTGAGAAATAAAACAATTGCTGTTTGGCTCTTGAGTATCCCCAAAGGTCCATATAGTGATAGCTTAGTTCCCAGCACAAATGGGAGATGGTGCAGCATTTAGGGAATGGAACATTGAAGAGAATGGCAAGGCATCAGATCTTTCTTTTCCTATTTTGTTTTTATTTTTCTGTCCAGCTGTGGGGTATTCCTTCCCCATGCATGCCACCTAGTGCCTACACAAGAGCTCTAACATCAATCAGTTCATCTGATCATGCTAGAGCCTCCCAAATTATGAATCAAAATAAACCTTATCACAAGAAAGTTGGAATTATCACAGGAATTGAATAGCAATGGAAAACAAGGGTACTCAATACTTTCCCAAACTAAGAAATTGCATTTTAAGTTATTTGGAATGTACTATAGCACAAATTAAAGTATGGAAAGCTTATGGTTTTGCAAGCTTCCTAATCTTAAAAAAAAAAAAAAAAAACTATCGGTGTTTCTATTCTGCACAAGAGAAAGGTCATATATAATAAAATGAGTGGGCCTTATTTTAAATAAGCACTCGGTAGGTACTTTTGCCTGAGCTCATTTGAATATTTTACAAATGCATCTTTGGTTAGGCTGAATTAGTTTTCCATCAGATTAGTCTCAAAGCAACCTAAGTATAATATTCACTTGACCAAGAGAATTGAAAATCGTATATAAGATGCTCAGTTAGAATTGAATCTTAAACAACTTAAATATGGCTGCTGAAACTTCTTACTTCATTCTGAACAACCTGAATAGAAATAATATCCACTGTGACAACTAAGTGTTAAACTGCATCTGTGTCTGATGGTCCCAGTTATAACTCATGTAAGTTCTTTACAATTGAAACTAATATTGTTTCTTTCATTTATCTGTCTTCTACACCCCTGGATTCATTTTGCTTGATGCATGGATAGTAGGGTAGAATACATTTGTGTGGAATTGCTTTGTGTTGTAATTTTGTGCATTTATTCATTTGTTTCTTTTTATATTGGGGCTTTTCATGTGACTGTAAGGAATTTAGCTCATAATTGTCTAGCATCTACATAATGTTAAGTTGTACCAAAATATGAAATTTTATCTTAGAATTCTGGAAATTTCTTTTTTCTTGTTTTATCAATTACATATACTTTAGAGTTAACTTTACTATGTTCAGTAAAATGCAAATTTCATTACTAATTTATTCAACTTTTCCATTTTCTTGCTTTACTACTATACTGATACATTATGTGAAGCATTCACAAAGACACTGTTCAACTCTTTGATGAACTCAGAATTTTTGTAACTCTTTGTACCTGAGTCACCGTTAAGTATGAACCTGTCTGTTTCTTTACCCTTTTGAAAACTGCACATAAAAATGTTATTTATCTTCCATGAAGCTTTCTCCACATCAAGGGTAAAGAACTGTCTATAAAAGTAACCTCATTCATCTGAAAAAAATAGAAAGGACACAAGTTGAATCTAAGCAGTTTGTTAGCCTAGTTGATAGTTCATAACTTACATTTATTAGATTTAATTTATCTCATTCAATAAAAATTCACATAAAAATCCAATATTGTCATATCATTAATGGAAATTGCTTCAGTTCAAGGCCAGTGTTAATTCCAAGTGTACGTTCAAATGCACATATAATTTATGATGGATTATGTTGTGTGCAGTAAACATTTAATATGTATAGATTTATGCCAAAAATAACTACATTTAATTTTGAAAGCTGATTATATTGAAAATAAATCATTCCCAGAGTAGTTTTTCATCAATCTAAGAGATCCAGGGATTTTCACCCTCCCTCCAATCACCAGCTCTCCACCAACAGGCATACAATCTCATTTCTTCCTTTATTTTCTCCTGTTTGCCATCATTTGCATCAAATCTACTTTCTCCTCTTCCTACTCCTTGTTTGCCTTGGCCGTTTGTCAGGCCTCACCTCTCTTCACATGCATTGCAATACCACCTAGTTATCTTTTCACTACTTTGGACAGCATGTTCTCTTCATTTGTTTCTCTACCTTTCCCCAAGATTTAGTGGACAGAGGACTTAGCCAAATAGGTCCTCAGGTGTATCCTCTTGTCCTCTGAACCCCTCATAAACTCCAGTTTGTGTTCAACCTCTAACCTATAGAAGGCTATTGATTAAAATCTAAAGAATAAATACGTGAGTAAATAATTCTCTTATGTTTACACATTTAAATTGAAAGATAATTACAGCACTTTTCCCTTTCCCTTTCCTCCCTCCAAGCCCTCTGTGCTCCCTCACTCCCTCACAAAATGATGGCCACTTTTACTTTGGTTATTATCATATACACATAAAATGCATACATATATGCACAAATATGTAAAGGCAATCTGCTGACTCCATTTTTGTTGCTTGTGTATATATGATTTCAGGGCTGACCACTTTGTATTTGATAGCCAGATATATTGTTCATCTCTGGGAGAAACGAATTCTTGCAAAGATCAATAAATAATGGGGAACATAGCCCTAACAGCTACACCTCCAACACAATCCTCAGGCTCAGGGAACATATCAGAAGAGAGAGCAGAAAAATTGTGAGACTGTCTCTCCTAGAAATGGTTCCCGAAACAAAACCTAAATGATGACAATATCAGAACATGATAACAGAGAAGAAGGAAATCTCACTAAGGTCCTACCCTTAGACCCAGAAATATAGGCAACTAGTGTTTATCATTCTAAATAATAACTAATATTAGTTACTTTCAAACTACTGTCATATACTCTTAATGTATAATCTATAAATCACAACCAGACTATTCTCTTCCTAGATGTGCTATGTAGTCTCAAAACCACATAGTTAAAAATCGAATGTGGATCTGGAAAAGCAACTCAGCCACTAAGAACATATACTGATTTTCATATACTAATTCTCAGCAGCCGTTTTAGGATTCTCACAACCACTTTACCTTCAGCTCCAAGCACCTAGAACTACCTGCACTCATACACACACATCCAGACACAAACATTCACACATGCACATAATTAAAAATAATTTTTAAAAAAACTTTTAAAAAAATTAAATATAGCTTTATGATTACTTCCTAAGATTGTTTCCATCTGTTAATATCACTACATTTCCTAGCACATGTCTAACTTCAAATGTGCCATCCTGACTCGTTTACTTATGTCATTAAAACTAGTTCTGTTCAATATATTTTATAAGCTTATATATTTTGTATTTTATATGTAAGATAAAATGTTTATACTCTTGTATCGTATATTTTATATGCTCATAAAATAGTTGCTTTCGTATGGATTTTTCAAGCTTCTTTTGTGTTAGTATCCCTCTCTGCACCCTGTCTGCTCTGTTCCCCCTATTATTCACATTTTTCCCTTCGTGTCATCTGTGTTCTACTCCTCCCTTTCCTGCAGTGCCGCCTTTCTGGTTTCCTGGATTGTACAGGTACTCCTAGTTACCTAACTCAGTAAAATTTCTTCCAGGCCCACTCATGTACCTGCTAATTTCATCATTTAATTTTTCTTTACATATGAATAAAATTCCATTCTGTATGTGTACACCATTTGATAGACACTTCAGCTGTTTCTGCTTGTTTTTGTTTCATGAATTGAATCTTTACACCAGACAATGGGGAATGGTGTATTATTAGGAGAAGCCCTGCTTAGGTCACTTCTTTCCTAGACTGTTTCTAATGCCTCATTATTATAAATAGAGCTGCACTAAACATGGACAAGCATCCATCTGTGTAGGAGGAAGCAGGATCTTTAGGTATGCCCAGAAGTCACATACCTTGGTCCTTTGGTTCATACGTTTCTAAATTTCAAAGAAAATTCCACATTGATTTTCATAGAGGCTGCAGCTTACATTCTCATCCACAGTGAAGTAGATTTCCCCTTTCTCCACATCCTCAACTGCATTTTTTTTTTTGTCATTTATTTCTTGATCTTAACCATTCTGACTGGAATGAGATGAAATCTCATGGCCTCACAAACATGCATGAATAGACACCACTAATGGGTTCAGTGGGTTACATAAAAACGAAACAAAGCAGGACTTGAAAATAGGTGGAGTAGAGATGTGGAAGAGACCCAGAAGGATTTAGAGGAGGGGGATGTCATCAAAAATCATTACATTTGTGGGTGAAATTCTCAACAAATATATAAAAATAATACTAAAAACAATTTTTCAAAAAAAAATGCTATTTCTTTACTTTCTTGAAAGTACAAGCACAGTCCTGGCCCTGATCTCAGTCAGTCCTAGGCCCCCAAGGGACTTAACTCCAACTTATCTTTCATGCTTTTACTAAATTTTTATTTATACCCTTTTATGACAGATTTTTTTTCCTTAAGAATTTGAATTTCCCACTGTGCTGATCCTAGGTCCTCAACCTTGTTCTGAAGATCTGTAATAATTTTCTTCTCCACAAATATTTCAATACATTGAGTTATGCTAATCATCAAATTATTTGTCAAATTCATCTGTGCAAGACACCAGGCCCTTTCCCTGGAGAACTCTTATGATGCCCATTCTCACTTCCGTCTCTCCTTGTGTGGTTCTCACCTCAAGTCTCTCCTTTTCTAATCTACTGGCGCAGTTCTTTAAGGGTGAACTCAAGCCTCCTCTTCAATAGAAGCTTTCAGTAATTACAAGATGCCTCTTTCTCTCCCAATCCTGTGAGCCTCTGCCAACCTTTGCATCTGTATCTCATGAACTATCATCTGCTAAGGTTTATTCCTCACTATAAATAAGCATATCTAACTTGATTCTCTAGAAAGATGATTAGTTCTTCCATAGCATGCACTGTTTCTCATGTCACCACAGCTCCCATCATAGCACATACAAAGCATACATCAAATATGTATTTGGAGACAGAAACAGTGGCACATACCTAAAATCCCAGCAATTAAGAGGCTAAGATAAAGGATTAAAAGTTTGAGGCTAGCTCAAGCTACGTAAGCATACCCAAAAAGATTATTTGGTTCTCATAGATTCCTTATTGATTATATATTGAACCCAGATAAAAATAATATTAGTAGAACCAGTCGACTGACCACATGAGATCACTACCAGAGGCACACTTGATTCTATCCCCACAACCCATTCTTCCGTAACCCCTCTTACTCTCCTCCAGCACTGCCTCCTCAACCCAACAGACCTGAGCAAGGAGCCCAGCACCATTGTAGACCCAGCCAGTGGACTGACTAGCCTACAAGACCTGAACAAGGATCCCAGTGCATTACAGCACCAATCAATCAATGAAACAGGTGGTGATCCCCAGTTGACAAGAGGCTGCCACAAAGAACAGAAGACAGGGGAAGAAACCAAGAAAGAAATTTTAAAAAATACAAAGGAAACAAACACTCATCCAGTAAAGACAAACACAGGAATTTGGCAACTAAACCTACAATCACCCCAATCCCAGATGTATAAACAACAATGTAAGAGAAAAATCAACAACAACCAGGGCAATATGTCACTACTGAAGCCCAATGATTCTATTACAACAAATCCTGAACACCCTGACACACAAAAGCACAAGAAAATGATTTCAAAGCCAACTTTATAAAGATAATAGAGACCCATAAAGAAAAAAATGAATAAATCTCTCAAAGAAATAGATGGAAAGTCAAACAGACAATGGGAGGAATTGAGTAAATTCATAAAAAAAATTCCAGGAAAACACAATTAAAAATTAGAAGAAATGAATAAATCCCTTAAAGAAAGCCAAGAAAAAATAAGCAAACAATTAAAGGAAATGAACAAAACTGTTCAAGACCTGAAAATGGAATAGAAGCCATAAAGAAAACACAAACAGTAAATTTTGGAAATTAAAAAATCTAGAAAAGCTATCAGGAACTACTGGGACAAATTACAGCAACTGATTATAAGAGATGAAAGAGAGAATCTCAGGAGTCAAAGAACTATAGAAGAATTAGAGACATCAATAAAATAAATGTTAAATCAAAAAAATCTCTAACACAAAACATTCAGTAAATCTGGAACACTACGAAAAGACCAAACCTAAGAATAATAGGAATAGAGGAAGGAGAGAATCCCACCTCAAAGGCCCAGAAAATATTTTCAACAAGATCATAGAAGAAAATTTTCCCAACCTAAAAAAGGAGATCTCTATTAAAGTACAAGAAGCATATAGAACACCAAATAAACTAGCCCAGAAAAGAAAGTCCCCTTGCCACATAATCATCAAAACACTAAACATACAGAACAAAGAAAGAATACTATAAGTTGCAAGGAGGAAAAGATTAAGTAACATAGAAAGGTAAACCCAGTAGATTCACACCTGACTTCTCAACAAAGACTGTCAAAGGCAGAAGGGCCTGGCCAGATATATTACAGACTCTAAGAAATTATATTGACCCACACACACTGATAGTAGGAGATTTCAATGATCAAGTCAACCAAACAAAAACAAAACAGAGAAACACTGTAGTTAACACATAAATAAACGTTCTGCGTTCTTAGCCATTAGGGAAATGCAAATCAAAACCACTTTGAGAGTCCATTTTACACCTGTCAGGATGACTAAGATCAATAACACAAAGGACATCTCATGCTGGTGATGATGTGGAGCAAGAGGAACACTCTTGTAGTTGTACACCTACTGTGGTTGCTCACCAAACAGGAAAACAAGGAGGCATATTCATATGTGCAAACTCTGCCAGACCTCAGCAAAGGGAACCACTGTCATGGCCAGTGCCACACTTGACAGTGGAACCTTTAGCATCTGAGTGCAGGTGTATTTATTCTTTCAGAACTCATCAGGTATTCTGTTGATAGCACATGCAGATCATTAGCAATTAAACAACCTCCACAGAAATCCAACACCTGCAGACAATACAAAACGTCCCAGAACTAGCCCCTCACCCAACAGTGCACAAAACAATTTCAAACATAACTAAAAGTAAACTGCCCCAACATTTTCCCTTTCTGCATTTAAAAAAAAAATTAGTTTACCTTTACTTGGACTTTCCTGAATCTCTTAATATCATCACTGATTCTCAGTATTCTGAAAGGGTTGTTTTGCATATCAAAACTGCTATATTCAGAGTCATCATCTTTATTAATGGAATTAAAATAAGTAGTTTGAGGCAGAAGTTATTCATTGTATATTACTCATTTCAGATATCACACTGGGTTATCAGGCCCAATGGCACAAGGTAATGATGAAATTGATTAGCTACTATTCAGAAATGTGTTACAAGCTTCAAAATTTCATGAAAAGCACCACATAAACAGCAAAGGGTTAAAAAAGAATTTCTCCATTAGTTGGAGGCAAGCTAAGGAAATTATAAAGAACCGTCCCACGTGTTTCTTGTATAACCAAGCCCCATTGCCTCCTGGAAGTAACCCTAAAAGTATGAAAGGAGGGAAAATATGGCAGATGAATATATTTCGTGTCACAGAATTTGGAAAACAAAAAATTGTACACCAAAATATCGATACATACTCAGGGTTTCAGTGGGTTTCTGCCTTGAGTTCTGAAAAGGCTGACTGTAATTACACATTTACTAGAAGTAATGGCTCTTATGAGACTACCATTACAAATCAAGACTGGCAATGCCCTTGCATATGTCTCCAGTAAAATGAAAAAAATTCGCATATTATGGCATAAAGCATATTACCAGTATACCACAAAATCCTACAGGACAAGCAGTTATAGAAAGATCTAATTGGATGTTAAATGAAATGCTTGAAAGACAAAAAGAAACAACAAAGAACCCCCGAGATGGACTGCATAGTGCACTACTAACTTTAAGTTTTCTGAATGTTAATGAGAAGGAACAACAACGGCTGAAAGACATTGGACCATCATAAAATCTGCAGGAAAAAATCAACCCATATATTATAAAGATGTATTAACATCTGAATGGAAAACAGGATGAGTTTTGCACTGGTATAAATTTCCAATGGAAATGAGAAGTTGTGGGTACCATCAAAATGATAAAGATAAGATGTGAGCCAGAAAGATCTCCTGAATACCCTGACAGCTGAACCAAGAAAGCTATGAAAAATCTATGAAAAAAAACTGATTAGACCATTTTATGAGTTGGAGGAGTTTTTCATTAACAAACTCCTGGAGACCAGAGAAAAGTAATCAATGACTTATAATTTATAACTTAAAAAAGAAGGGGGAAATGTAGGTGAACACTTGGAAGAAGTTTTTGTTATTTTGGTTCCTTTAAAAATGCAAAATGGCATTTAGATTAGATTTGTGTTCCTACCTCAGGTTTGGTAGATGTTTATGAGTTGGATTTGGAATGCTTGATGCAGGTGGCTATAATTTGGTTAGGTGGAGTCGTTCTGGCACCTGTAGCTTGTCTTTGGGATTACGTGCTATATGAGTTTATGGGAACTTTTGGCTTTGGGCATAAAAGGTCCGAAGCCCCAAGAGTTGGGGTGGGTGTTGTGGTTAGTTAGTATGATAATTCCTAAAAGAATAAAGGTTGGAGAGATTCGAGCTTAGGACAGTCTAAAAAGAGGCTGTGATGATTTCTACCTTTCTCTCATTCTGTATTAAGATCACTTGTAAAAGCAGCAAAGTTTTCTATCTTTCCTTTCTCCTTCCCTAAATTGAGGGTAAAAGATTGTAGCGTACTGCTACACACTCCTTCATTGCTGGTAGGGATTCAAACTTGTACAGCCACTGTGAAAATCAATGTGACGATTCCTTAAGAAATAGGAAATCGACCTACATAAAGACCCAGCTATACCACCCCTGGGCATATATCCAAAAGATGCTCCATCCTACCAGAAGGACACTTGCTCAACTATGGTCATAGCAGCCTTATTCATAGTAGCCAGAAATTTGAAATAACCTAAATGTCCCTCAAATGAAGAATGAATAAAGAAATTGTGGCACATTTACACAATGAAGTATTACTCAGCTATTTTAAAAAATGACTATGTGAACTTTGCAGGCAAATGGACGAAACTAGAAAAAAAATCATCCTGAGTGAGGTAACCCAGTCTCAGAAAGACAAACATGGTATGTACTCACTTAGATGTGAATACTAACTGCTATGCAAAAGAAAAAGGTACTAGTATCCACAGACATAGAAAAACTATGCAACAAGTCATGTCCCAGTTGGAACACACGGATCTCCGTGGTAGGATGGAAATTGAACAGAAGATGCAGGTGGCGTGAAGAAGGATGGGAATGGGAGTGGAGGGGACCAGGAGGAGGAGAGGAGCAAAGAGAGAAAATATATGGAGAGACAACAAGAATTGGGAGACAATTAGGGGGTGATCAGGAGGCCTAGTGTAGTGGAAACTCACAGGAATCTATGAAGGAGAACCTACCAAGGATCCCTAGTAATCAGTGATAGGGAGCCTGAACAAGCCATCTACTGTGATCAACCGGGGCTTCCAGTGGTAAGACTGGGACGCCATCCCAGGCATAAAACCTCTGACTTTTGGCCCATCCTCCCTGCAAGGACCTCATTGACAAAAGAAAGGCAGATCTTTGTGTCAAAGGAGGTAACCCCTGCCTGAAACTTCAGGGCAGGCCAGGAACTAGAGACTGGATAACCCAGCGACAATTTCTAATGATGTCATGCCCTGCTCATAGATCAGTACCTAACCCAGTCCTCACCAGAGAGACCTCCTCCAGGAGCTGAAAGGAACATATGGAGAGGCCCAGGGCTAAACATCTTTCAGAGATTGGGGAACCCCATGGAAGGGACAGAGGAAGAATGGCAGAGACCAGAAGGTTTGAGGACACCAGGAGAACAAGCCCCACACTGTCAACTGACTAGCACTCTTAGGGTCCCACAGATCCTAAAGCCACAGACACAAAGCCTGCAGGATCTCCTAAATACATACTATGGCTGTCTGGATTGGTAGCCTTGAAAAACTCCTACAGGCTGGAGTGAGGATGTCTCTGAGTATTTTACCTGCCCTTCAGACCATTTTGCTCTTGCCGGGCTGCCAGGCCCACTCTTGATATAACAACTGGTGCCTGGCCTCGTTCCATCCCACTAATCCATTCCCTGATTGTGCTGTAACCATGGGGAGATGGTTCTTTTCTGTGGAGAAGCAAGGAGGTGAATTTTGTGAATGATGATGGGGGTAGATCTGGGGGGAAAGGAAGGTGGGGGAAGCTGGGAAGGTGGAGGGAAGAGAAGATTGGGGTCAAGATGTATTCTATAAATTGTATGAGAGAAGAAAAAACTTAAAATAATAAATAAAAATAAAAGAAAATATTAGGCATGAATTGCTTTTATTGCATTTTTAAGAGCCAGCATTTCTAAATGTGGAATGCACGGGCAGTTGCATCAGTGGCACCTGAGAACTCATTAAACACAAAGAATTTCCAGCTCTATCTAAGACCTATTTAATCATAAACTCCTGGACGGAAGCCCAGGCATCAGTGTTTTTTAAGAACTTTATAGAAGTCTGATCAACACTCATATTTGAGAAACACTGTTGTGGATTAATAAGGTAGTCCTCATCATAGCATTTCTAGCTAAAATAGTACTAGTCCACAGAGATGGTTAATTTACAGTGCATTTGTGCTAGAATATTCTGGCCTGTTTCAAACAAGACAAAGAGTGACTAGTGTTGTGTTTTAGGTCACTTCCCAAGCTTTGATGATAATGAAAATACAGCTCATTGGGCGGATATTCTTCTATGTGACTTTGAAACTTTTCCTCAGTGAAAGTTGTTTTATGTTTCTTTTACTTTTACTTAGATCACCCCAAATCTGGCTTGATGTAAAAGTTCTGTAATCTAAAATTACTAAAATCTAAACTTGAAGTCAATGTTGAAATCTAAATCTAGCATACAGATACTTTTGTTGTTGGGAAAGCATTTAGGACCCAAATATGAGCAGCTCTGAGCTTCTCATCCCTCATGCTGTATGGACATTGGCATCTGAGGGGCTCCCATGAACAGTGAGGGTTCCACAGCTGATGACCTCAGAGAGGCCTCCATGTTTTCAGAAGGTCTTAAAGGTAATTAAGGGAATTTGATATACTTCTGCAATCACTTTTAGAAGCAAAACTACACAAAGGAAACCAAGAACTCTGAAGACTAAGCCGTTAATTTTACTTCCACCTAATTGGGCAGTGTATTAGTCAGTGTCCTCCAAAGAAAAAGAATCTGTGGGATATATGTACACACACACACACAGCATATACAGTTCACCCATACACTCACAACACACATGCAGCACACATACAACATACACAGCACATACAGTTGTTGTGGAAGTTTATTTTTAGTTATGTTTGAAATAATTGGTTTTTGTTCACTGTTGGAAAAAGGAATGCATAAGCCTTGGCACTCTGTATTGTTTGCAGGTGTTAGATTTCTGTGGGGGGATGTTTAAGTGCTTATGATCTGCACATGATAGAACACCTAAGGAGTTCTGAATCAATAAAACACCTGAGCTGAATGCTCAGGTTCTACTGCGGTATGGCCCTAGCCAGGAGGGTGGTTTCCTCTGCTGAGGTCTGATAAGGCTTCCACATATGAAATACGCCACCTTGTCTTCTGTGCTGAGCCACTCCATAGGTATACTGCTACAACAAACAATTTATAACCCAACACATACACATAGAACACACACATGCCATATAAAACTCAACATACACATGCAATAGGTATGCATCACACACATACAATACATATAGCACACACACACAGATACACACACATACCATATACAACTCATGCATACACATGCAGCACACAGATAATACACAGCACACACACACACAACACATGCAAGGGATTTAGAGTAACTAGATTTTTAATTTCCTTATGAAATTCATCTGGAGATTTAGTTGAATAAGAGCATGAATTATAAAGCATCTATTACTCATAGTAAGGACTGTCTCTTAGAGAGACCTATGAGCAAATATATTAATTAATCTCTTAAAGTTCTAATTACTGCTTTCCCTATAAAGACTCCTTTGAAGGAATTCATGGCAGGCTCTTAAAATAATTCTTACAATAAAAATTAAATTGCTTTTTAATATATTATTAATATGAGCCTTACAGCAAATGGGAAATCTTCTAATTTACATTTTATATGCAAGGGACCTGAGTTTTGGGAGTGGTTGTGTTAGCAAACAAATGTAAAAATGTCTGTAAACAGAAAATACTCCCAGGAAATCATCACCCCACCATCAGCACCTAGTCTCTAGCATGAGATGCCAGTTTTCAACAGAACAAAACTATTTTCACCACGTCACACCTCATAATCTCCAAGGACCTCAGCATAATACCACTGACTTCCAAATAACTGATATAGACTGCATTCTACACTGCATTAATCCCCAACCACATTCTTTTAGTGATCAGTCTCTTTCTTCTGCTTCTAGAAGACTTATCTTCTGCACATATCCCAAAGTCCTGACTCTGTCTGCAGATTGCATGCATTCAAATTCACTGAAAACAAAACATGCTTCTTGTGTCTACAGTAAGACTGAGAAATGCTTCATTAGCTTTCTGGTCTATGTTATTCAGAGTACCTTGGCTTCAAATGTTCTTCACCAGAACTGACTTTGTTCTTTCTTTAAAGCCTTTGAAAAATGTGGGGGTAAAGGTAAATGGAAAGAAAGTTTAATAAAATAGTTCAAAGAAAATTTCAGGTTTATGTTGAAATGATAAGCAATACCAAAAGTCAATGTCAGGATGAACTATTTTGTGTATGAAGAAACTTGATCAATTTAGCAAACAATGAAACCATAAAAAATGTAAAAAGGGGTTATAGAGATATGAGTGCTCCAAATGTGAAAATTATAAAATTTCTAAAAGAAAATACACAATGTCAAAGCTGGAGAACCAGCTCAGTGCTTTCTTCTCTCCTAGGGGACCTGAGTTCATTCCCCAGCAGCTTGGGACCACCAGTAAGTCCAGCTCAAGGGACTCAGATGCCCTCATAGATTCCATGAGCACCTGCACAATATGTGGCATACACTAACCCAGACACATACATATAAGTAAAAATAAAAAACAAATCTTACCAAAATGTACAGAATCCCTTCATAAAGAGATAGTGTCATTCTATCTAAACAAATACACCAAGTCACTCAAGCTATGTAGTTAACATTTTTCTCCAGTTGTGTAAACTACATTATATGTATAGGCAAACAAATGGTAGTCTGTATGATGATATTTGCAATGTCTAAAAATAATAAGAGGATTACAAAGAATTTCCATAAATCAACTTTAAAAGTATGGAATTTCCCTGGGGGGAATATGGAAGAGACAAAGAAAGGTTAATGCTTACTGAAAATTCTTTTAAATGTTCAAACTCATTACTAAATATAGATATAAAATTTTAAAGAGTGTATTATGCCTTTCAGTCTCAGGAAAGCAATGTGAGGCTAGATAAAAGCAAGCTTCAGCACTTATGTGTAAGAAAATGCACTGTCAGATTTTGGACAGAAAGTGCAGTAATGTTGAATAGTCACACACTTTGCCCCCAGTCACCTGTTGGGCTATTACAGATGCCCCAGGGCTATTACAGATGCCCCAGGGAACGTGTGTCACTGCAGCAGTTCTGTGGTGCAGACAAACCTGTAGCAGGTGTGGCCATATCTGAAGTACAAAAGAGCAAGTTCATGGTTACATGCCACATGGGCCAACACGCTGCAGCCTGAATATAAAACCTGCCTATAGAAACAGTAGCCCGGATGGAACTTCCGCAAAAGAAATACTGAGTGAAAGGATATTTTGATAAACTACATAAAATCATGTAATTTACTCGAAAGTGACAAATTCTGTTAAGATTTGGGTTGACTGAAATAAGTGAGTGCGTATAAGTCACAAAAAAGATATAAATAAGAGACAGGAAGTGATTGGAAAACAAGAGAGCAACTAAATTAGGCCTGCACAGCCATTTATGTACAGGACTGAATGAATCCCCTCTCCTGGGGTCATGGAAATTCTCTACTACAAAGATGTTTGACTCACTACTATTAATATTTTTTTTCTTGGATTCATTAATTTTTGTTATTGTTCTCTGTAGTAAAACTAGTACATACCTCTATCATAATCATTCTAAAATACTATTTATGTATTACTAACCAAGAATTGAAAAATTCAGCATACTGCCTCCACTCCATAAAATCTTGCCCTTTTCTCTAAAAGCAAGTTTTTCCAGTAAGGTTACCACCTTCCCTTTCTTATTTGGGGTAGAAAGAAAGGAAGAAAGCAAAAAAGAAAGTAGGGAAGGAAGGAAGGAAGGAAAGAAAGAAAGAAAAGAAAAGAGAAGAAAAGAAAAAGAAGAAATGTTAAACTTCTAAAAATATATATCCATTCTGTGTAGAGATTTACTATTTAAACACCTGAGTTTTAATGTGGATTTCTGTAGAAGCCTTTAGCCAACAACTTATTGGTTTATTGTTTGTTTTGTTCAGGGGTTCACTATATAGCCAGAGGATGGCATCTAGTTCATTTTATAGCCTAGGCCTGAAACTCGTGATCATCCCACATTTGTTTTCCTTGTGCCTGTATTTAGAAGTCAATACTTAAGTACCAGCTTTCTAGATATGTGTGCTGCGTGGCCAAACTTCTCATCAAAATGTTGTAAATACTGAAAACTTCATATTCTACAATATTCTTGTGAAATGAGTCAATCCAGTGTTAGGCCAAAAAATAGCATTTTAATAATGATATCTACTGACCCAGCTTTTCATTGGATACTGTACAATCACAACAGTAAAAGCAGTCAATCTTTCTATGTCACTTATAAGTACCGCAACTTCCAAGTTGGTATAAGCTCGTCAGAGAGTTTCCATATTGACAGGTGTCTGTCTGTGACCTGTCATTCATTGACAGCTGCTTGAGTTTGTAGTTTCATGGAGATATACTGGACTTAGCCATGATATAAACACAAATGTCTCCTAAGTTTGAAAGTATCTCACCCCTCTGGGTCCAGTCTAGAGACCCAAATAACATGATAGTTTAGTCAGACAAAATAAATATTAAATTAGCAACCTATAACAAGAAAAAAACAAACCATAATTTATGAGAAGCTCTAGGTGTTCTGAGACTCAACAGCGGCCTCAACAGAAGAAAACCAGATGAGAATGATACCTGACAAATTCACTGGAAAATTGTTGTACTTTACCAAATGGTAGGGTATTGTGCACTTAACTCTTAGAGAGAAACAGTTATCATATTAAGTGTTTCTTCTCCTAAGGGGAAAAATGAAAAATAGAACATGAAACGGTCTTGAAAGGTGATGGATATGTTTAAATTGTAGTAATAAGCATAATTTTAGAGATACAAGTATATATTCAAATTGACAGTTTGTATACATTAAGTATAGGTAGCTTTGGTATGAGGTATGAGGTTTCTATACCTCATAGAAACCATAAAATATCCTTGTTCATCAGTCAAGGGAATGCAAGGGTGGTGCTGCAACCAAGTGTGTTGGTTATCAACCAAGAGTGAAGGTGCAAGAAGATGAGAATCACTGAACCATAGCAAAACCACCGAAGTGGAAACTAAGCAGGCTCTAGAAAGTATCTGAGTTTCAAGAGGTCAGCATGAGCAATTGTTGGCCTTGAATTCTGAGCAACCAGAGTCTTAATTACAAAACTGTTACAGGTGCCTATTCATTGCAGTGTTTTCCTTACCTTCTCTTCTAGCAGTTTTTGAGTTTCATGTTTTACGTTGATGTCGTTGATCCATTTGGAGTTGATATTTGTGTAGGATGAGAGTGAAGGCTCTTCTTTAAGCAAGTGTCAAGTTTTCCCAGAATTATTTGTTAAAGATACTGTCTTTTCTCTGGTGTACAATTTGAAGCCTTTGTCAAAAATTCAGGTGGCTTTAAAAGCAGACACACATAGACCTGGATCTTCTGTTGTGTCCTATCGATCTACAATTCTGCTTTTGTGCCAGTATCATGCTTTCATGTTTGATTTTTATACTTTGCTCAAGTATAACTTGATACCACACATGATATACTTTATTCTTTGTGATCCAGATCATTTTGGTTGTCTGAAGTTCTTATGAGCCCATACAATATTTTAAGGTCATTTTTTCTACTTCTATGATGCCAATTTTTTTTTTGTTTATAAGAGGATATAATCACTAGAATGAAGAGACAGCATACAGAATGGGAGAAAAACCTTAGCAAACTATATAGCCAACAGAGGACTAATATCCACAATACACCAAGAACTCAAATAACAACATCATATCAAGTAAACAAAAAATTCAACCCAAAAGAATACTCTTTTGATCTGAAAATAGCATTTGCCAAAGAAGAAATCCAAGTGCCTAGTAAACATTCTTAGAGTATTTAAAATCATTAGTCATCAGGGAAGATCAAACTAGAACTACTTTGAGATTCCATTCTCCTGGTCTGAATGACTGACCATCATAAAGAAATCAAATGACAAGTGCTGGAGTGGAGGGGTAGAAGAGAAGCCCTGTTCACTGTTGGCAGGAATGTACGCTCATGTAGTCTCTAGGGAGATTGTTGTGGGTGTGGAGGTTTCTCAGAAGTAAATTACAATGTGACTCAGCTATGACACCCCTGGGCATGTGTCCCAAGGACTCTACAACCTAGCACATAGACATTGCTCAAATCTTTAGAATTATGTGTTTATCTTAGAGTACCTAGAACAGCCAGGAAACTGTAGAGATGATCAGTGCAATTGATTCCATAAAGGGGGGGATAGGAATATAATCAAAAGGAAAGTTAGGATGTTTAAGCAAGGATGGGGTGAGTGTCTTAAGAGCATGTGGGGACACTTAACCAACTAAGCCCCCTGCCAGTTCTCTAAGATTTATCTCATGCATTTCAAAACACATTATATTTCAATTATTATAGTTCAAAGTTCCATTAACTAATAGTGACAATGACATAAAGGAGTCTATACTTCATAGAGAATAAATTGTTTTATTGAGGAAATGCTATTTTTGTTCCACACTGTGAATTCCAACTGGACATTTCTTCTGAGCTTCTGAAGACAGCCGCAGCACAGGCTCAAAGAGAAAGTTGTAAGGGTACACTCCAAAACTCAGTAAAATAAAATCTGTCTTTGTGATATGCTGAAACTATTCAGCCTATACAAGGTGCAAACACATATAATGACATGTTTTCAGGTGTTCTGCACACAGCTGTCAGTTACTCCTTGGGCTTGAAGTAAATGGACAAACTGATGGAGGTTCCAGTTGGATTTGCTCATGCAGTATGTATTCCCAGGATGAAGGAGGAATTGCAATGGAGACTAACAGCCAGAAGAATGGCATTTTCTGAAACAAAAAGGTCTGTAGCTACAGCAGCCATAGCCATAGCCACTACCGTACCTGGAACCATATCCACAGCCATAGCCAGAACCACAGCCACAGTCATAACCACAGCCAGAGCCACAGCCAGAGCCACAGCCAGAGCCAGAACCATAGCCATAGCCAGAACCATAGCTAGAGCCATATCCACAGCCACAGCCAAAGCCATAACCACAGCCAGAGGCATATCCACAGCCTCCACAGGAGTTTCTGTAGTAGTTGCAACACATGGTGCTGAGAGGTGAAGTTTCAGTGGGAAGGTCAGATATTTCTGAAGTGAAGTTGTCATCCCGTCTCCCCAAACCTTTATAGACTTGCCTCATATGGGCTCCTTTCTCTTTTTACAGCCATGTTTCTAAAGTGAACTCGTGTTCTGAACAGTCACGCTAGAAATTCACAATTTACTGTGTAGGAATTCACCCAAGCATTCAAGGAAATACAGATATATTTTCTGAACACTCCAACCTATGCATCACAATATTTCCTCCATAAATTCATTTTATGACCATGACATAACAGAAAACATCACCAACATATGTGGGACCTATAAAGATGTGTTTTCACCATATTATTGAAGGTCCTTGTCATCAAATGCTGTATACTTGAGTAAGGAGCATCACCGGCAGTTAAGAGCATCAGCAGGTGCCTCACTGTGCCTCTCGCTCCCTTTTCCTCATACCTCATCCTACCCATAAGCAGATCTCTAAATTGCTTTTTATAGATTCTGAACAAAGAAATTTACTTTACCTTGCTGCAACCACTTTTTAAACTTCCTCCTTTCCTCTTATGAATGTCTTGTACATCTGTCCTTCTGTGGGTTTGTGATGCCCTTTACTTTCTTTCTTTTTTCAAGATATTTTGCTAAATTCCTATACATCCGCTTATGAGTATATTTATTTTATAATTGAAAGATCAATGGGCCCAAAAGTTTCAATGTAGAGAACTGAAAATGTCTTGGTTCAATAAACTTATTGAACCCATTCAATAAGTTTTTAGACAGAGAGAGTGGGAAAAAAATTTTAAACAAGTTAGTTTTTATATTACCCAATCTGCACTTAGATTTGGACAGTCTTTTGATGCTTCCTTATACATTGTGGTTAATAAATAAGAAATATTCCAGATGAGTGGAATTCAACCAAAAAGAACAGAATTATAACTAGAAGCAACATGACTCAGTTAGCACGGAGTAGTGATTATAGCAAATAACCATGTGATACACTTTAGGAACCTCTAAAAGAGGGTTTTGGCCAAGGGCAGAAGTGTGTTTATTAAGTGTGCACATTATCTTATCTCCATTAATGGCCATAACTTACAGGAAGTCTTCACTCTCATCTTACAACCATGTGCCTAAAGTTATCTTTTTTCTCCCATTGTAGAAAGTTGAATTTCTATAAAGTGCACACAGAAGATTCTCACACCTATGTGCACCAGAAATTTTAGCCTTATTTTGTTTGCTTGCCATACTTTGTTTTGCTTTGGTTATCGAAGAAACATCAAACTCATTAAACAAATATGAGAGTGTTCCCTATTCTTCAATTCTGTAGAAATGTAAAAACAAACAAAAAAAAGCAGTGACTGTTGAGTGATCAGTCCTAAATGAGACATCTGTATTAACCACCCCCCTCTTAAATGCCAAGGGAGCATCATCACAAAGATCATGATAATAGGAAAGATTATAGGACCCAGAGGATGGAAAGGATCACTACAGATGCTGTCTTCTGGATTGACGTATCTTACATGCTCTGATTTTGAGATAAACCATTGATAATTATTATATATTTTTATTAAGGAATCTCCATATCATTTCATGTAATATTCTTCATTCTCTTTTGTATTTTGTCTATTTTGAATGATAATTTATTCCCAGTCTGTACTGTTTGCAACTCACATAAACTCACTTTTAACGGGTGTATGTTATTAACTGTGAAGTGAGTCTCTGTTGAGCAGCGAAGAGTTGAGTGCTGTCTTTTTACACATTTAAGCACTGAGTGTAAACAATTGGTAATTCTAGCCATTTTGATTAAAGCAATGGCTTTGGATACATTGCTGCTATTTACTAATATTCTTTCCAGTTATTCACAGAAACCTGGAAATAATGGAGGTAGGTTGTTTCAAAGCTCATCACAAATGTAATATTATTCTCTATATATCCACAAAGAACTGAACATTTTTTGGTTTCTTGTTTTTGTTTTTTGGGTTTGTAGACCACATAGTCATTACTCCATTTTCTGGACTATGTTTTTTCATTTCTTCTACACTGACAAAATCACAAAATCCCTAGAAAGAAATGACTGAGAAGGATTAATTAACTAAGTATGCCTTCTGAGTGTGAAAATCTATTCAGCCTTACAAAAACTGGAGACCCAAATACTTGTATCACTCTATGACAGCAAAACATGCAAAGAAGACTCTTCTGTTTTTACACTCTTCTAAACATTTAAGAAACTTCTCATATTGTGGAAGGCATTTTGATTTAAATTCTAACAATTCACATAATTGCTTTTAGTGATACCTAACTCATATACAAAGGAGGATTTGAAAACGTCCATAAAAATGAAGTGCACGCACACTTGTGAATGCACACTAGAAACACACAGTCATCACATAAAAGAGGAATGGCCAGTCATTTGAAATGATTATATAGAATAAAGAACTTTTCTCAATACAGAGAGGGATACAAAACTGGAATTAAATATATAAAAGAAGTTTCTGAGAGGCTAATGATCCAAATGTGAAGTGTAAATATTTTAATGAATGAATAAAATGTAGAATTTTAGGGCTTTTTTTCTTTTTTATTGAAAAACATATTTTTCATACAATACTTTTATGATCTTTTCCCTCCCACAATTCTTCCAAGAATCCTCCCCACGTCTTTACCCACACAACCTTAAGTTCTTTTTCTCTTAAAAAAAAACAAGAAACACACACACACACATATGCATAGACCAGACGCTGAAATACACAAGGAAAATACAAAAAAAAAAAAGTCCACCAAACCAAAACAAGAAAAAAATTCTACAAAAATACAATAGAGTTCATTTTGTGTTGGCCAACTACTCCTGGGCATGGGGCCTATCCTGAAGTGTAGATAATATACACAGTGAGACTCCATTGGAGAAAAGTAATTATTTCTTTGTTAGCGAGTATCAGTATCAGATAGCTTCTTGGTTAAAGGTAGGAGCCTGTGCCCACTTCCCCTTCTCAGTATTAGAACCCCATCTGGTTTGAACCAGTGTAGGCCTCGTGTGTGCTGCCACAGTTTCTGAGTTCATGTGCATCCGTCCTGTAGAGTGTGGAAGACAAGGTTTCTTTGGAGTTATCCATCACCTCTAGCTCTTATGAACAATTTTTTCCTTTCCCACATAGATCCCTGAAACTTGAGGGGATACATACATCCTGTTTAGGGCTGAGTGCTTCAATGTCTTCCACTCTCTGCATGTTTCCAAACATTTTGTGGTGAATAGAAAACGGGGACAGATGTTTATGACTAAGTATGATCATGGAAAGTCAAACTTCTGTGGCTGCGGCACATGGAGAACATGAAGAAAATAGATACAACAATTATGATAAATATAAGAGACAATTGTCTTCATCTAAACCCCTCCTATTTATACCCAGATGGGCACATGGTAGCAAAGGTGCATCTTTCAAGAGAAATTTTGCTTAATGACAGAAAAGGATTTTCAAAGATAACTTATACATCATCATGACCTGAAATGCACAGAGGAGATAAAATGTCCCTTATCCTACATGTTCACTAGCACTGATATATTTTGAATTTTTCAATATTTATATACATATAATAAGATATCATATAAGTGGGATCCATATCTAGACACAGAGCTCATTGCATTCCACATAGCACACTAGCCTGTACACTAGCATTACAGTACACAAGTATTCCACTAGTATACACGGTATGAAGCCACCTTCTTTCTTTGTTGCTAATGTTGTTCTGCATGACATAAATTTTCTTAGTGTAGAATTTGCCAGTTAACAACCTACTAACACTTTTACATTAGGAGGCTTCCAGGTTTCATACTTTCAAAGTACATGTACGCTTATAGAATGATCATTTCCCTTGGGACCATTTTTGGTTGAAATGTGATAGAATAACTTGTAAGGTTGTTGTGAATGGCTGGTGGGGAAGAGAATAGAAATAAAAAGCAAAACCACAAGAAAAAAATAATAACAGTAAAACTTAACAAAAAGCCTGTGGGAACAAGTAATATAATGGAAATGGGTTAGTTTATTTAGCTTGTTCTTCTACCCCGTTGTGAAACAGGTGCACACCTGCACAGGCAGAACCTCCATGAATCACCTTTTCACTACATAAGGTTTTGTTCACTCAGATTTTTTCTCGTCTCCCCAGTACCCCAAATCCATTAGATTTCAAACGTTGCTGAATGATAGAAACAGTAGATGCTCACAAAGCCCCCTCGGCTCAGCTACCTTTAACTGTGAGTGGTCACACATAATAGTAATTAGCAAACAGAAATAAGCAAAAAGAAGAGTCTCTTCCCAAAAATGAAGACCAAGGTTCTCGGTAAGCTTTGGTGGCCTTTATCATCTGCTATTCTTATTTTCACACCTGCAGCATGGGCAGTATATTGGTCATGTTCACTGTCCTCTGTGAAACATGAACATAAAAGTAATATAGCACCAGTGAGAAGGAAGACCCAAGTCCTTTCCAGACTTGGTTGGAGCCTATTGTATGCACTCTAAGACTTCGCATTTTACATATTTCAAAAATGTTAATTTCCAAATAATAGATTTCAAGAATATAACAATCAATGATAATACTGACATAAAAGTTCAGACTTCATCGTGAATCAATTATTTTTATTGAGAAATTGGCATTTTTCCATATTTGCGTATTCCAATTGTACATTTCTTCTGCACTTGTGAAAATAGCTGCAACACAGGCTCAAATATAATCCATCTTCCACGATACGTCAAACTCTTCTGCTTAAATCAGGAGCAAACACATATTTGAGATGTTTCCAGGTGCTCAGCATGAAGTTGTCACTTACTACTTAGAGTTGAAGGAAATGGCTGGGGATTCCAGTTCAGCTTGTTCTTTCACTGCTCATTCCCAGGGTAAAGGGGGAATTGCAATCGTGGTAGAGACTTAGCAGCAAGAAGAATGGCACTTTCTGTAACAAAGAGGTCTGTAGCTACAGCTGTACCTGGAACCATATCCACAGCCATAGCCAGAGCCAGAGCCACAGCCATAACCATATCTTGAGCCATATCCACAGCCATAGCCATAGCCACAGCCATACCTGGAACCATACCCACAGCCATAGCCAGAGCCGTATCCACAGCCATAGCCAGAGCCGTATCCACAGCCATAACCATATCTTGAGCCATATCCACAGCCATAGCCAGAGCCACAGCCAGAGCTACAACTAGAGCTGTATCCACAGCCAGAGCCGTATCCACAGCCAGAGCCGTATCCACAGCCTCCACAGGAGTTTCTGTAGTAGTTGCAGCACATGGTGTCAGAAGGTGAGGTTTCAGTGGAGATGCAGAAGGAGGTTTCTGAAGTGTGAATGTCATCCAGTCTTCCTGGACTTTTATACCCTACAGAGATGGATGGCTCATGGCTCACGTGGGCTCTGCTCTCTCATTTTACAGCCCTGTATCTAAAATAAATTCAATCCCTATAACTTTTGTTAGGAGTTCACAGTTTACTTACTCCTGCCCCAGGAACTCAAACAAGCATTCAAGAAAATAATAACATATTTTCTTAACAATGAAGCTTAGGAAACTATAACTTATCTTCTTTAAATTCATTTCATGGTCATGACACAACGTAACACATCACCAAATATGCATGACCAATAAATACGTGTTTGTGATTATGTTTTTTAAGGTCTTTGGAAATATCAACTATACAGCATCATTAATGATGAGGAGTGGCATTGTCATCACCATTAATAGCTATAGCAGAATAATCATTCCATGTACTTTGTTTCTACCATTAAAACTGGTCCAAATTACTTTTCATAGGCTTTTTGACAAAACTTGAGTTTTAAACCACATCTAGAGCTAGAACTCAATTCTTTTTAAAGGAAGACTTGCTAACTCCACCATTCCCTGTATGAACACTTTCTATTAAACTCCTTATTCATCAGTTATACAATGAGACTTTGCCTTTATAATTTACTGAGAAATGCTCCCAAGGGCTTCTCCTTAGGGTTGAAAATGTCTTGGCTCGATTTTTTATTGTTGTGTTTCATTTAAGGCAAATTCGTAAACATGTGTCAATCTTGTGATTACTCAAAGTACATTCATACTAATGGAGTACATAAATAAATATAATTACTTTTCTCTAAAATATAATTTTCCAATAGTCAATAGTTCCATATGGGTGGAGTAGATACATAAATGAGAGATTTTGATTAATGTTCTAAGAGACCAAGGATATGAGGGGATACAGCACAACATAATAAAAACAATTTACAGCAACCTCACAACCGATACCATGCTAAACAGAGAAAAACTCAAATTATTCCCGCTAAAATCGGGAACAAGACAATGATGTCCATACTTGCTCAATATAATTCTTGAAGTCTTAGCTAGAGCAATAAGACAATTGAAAAAGGTCAAAGGAATACAAATAAAAATCGGAGAAGTCAAAGTATCTTTATTTGTGGATGATATGATTTTTCACATAAGAGACTCTAAAGACCTCACCAGAAAATTTCTGAGGCTGATAAAGTCTTTCAGTAAAGTCATAGGATACAGAATCAACAAGCAAAAGTCAATAGCCTTTCTGTATACAAATGACAAAAGTACTGAGAAAGAAATGAGACAGAATATTTTTCACAAAATTATATACATATAATTATATTTATATATTATTTATTATATTGTTTATTATTTATTTATACACACATATAGAGAGAGATAACTAACCAAGCAAGTGAAAGACATGTATAATAAAAATGTGAGACATTTAGAAAAATAAATTGAAGAAGACGACAGAAGATGGAAAGGCCTACCACACTCACGGGTCAGTAGAAATAATATTGGACATCTAAGTGTACAGAGCATTATTTAGTGTCTCATTGCACAGAAAGCTGAACATGGTAAGTAACAATGCGGCATATTTACAAATATTTCTGCAAGACTAGATTTTAAGTTTTCAGATAAATATTAAAAATATATATGGCATGTTGTTCACGTGGACCTTCTTGGCTGAAACGTTCCATGGAATTTTCCTGGTCCTAGACTCATTTTTCTGTTCCAAAACACCATTTAATTAGTACATTCAATGCCACCGTTTTGATAAGATTTTGCAAATGTGATATGTGTGGTGATTGAGTTCTCTGGGCTTCTTCTCTGTAAACCAGTGCTTCCCATAGAAGTAGTATTAATCAGTAGTCACTTTAGATGACGAAAATGGATGAAAAAAGGAAAAGTTTTAATAAAAGTATACAAAATTCCAACTCGTTGTAAGGAACAAATTTTAACACCTTGCCAAAATCAATGAGAATTATATAACATTACACTATATATTTCAACATTGCTAAAAAGTGGGTTTTAAGGGTTAAAGCAATGGATCAGCTGTTAAGAGACCTACTGCTCCTACAGAGGACCAGCACCCACATAGGGTGGCATACAACCATCTTAACTCTGGTTCCAGGGGATCAGACACCTCTGAACCTAGCCTCTGGGAGCATTGCACTCAAACTTCCTGATGCTGCACAGTTCCTCATGTGGTGGTGACCCCCAACCTTAGGATTATATTTGGAGCTACTTCATAACTGCACCTTTAATAATGTTAATGTTAATACTTTAATACTGGTTTTAGTAATGTGCCAGAAAGTTAGGTTCCAGTAAAGGGACAAGAATCTGTTGAAGTTTGTATCTACTATCCTATAAAAACTACAACTGACAGGAAGTTCCATAGTGATTCTGGATATATATATATGATGATGACTAGTATGTAGGCATTACCCCACTCAGCTGCTAATGAGATGAATTCATCTCTTCATAGCTATAACATCTGCCTTAAGAAAACACATTATTGTAAGTTCTTCAGTTTTACTGCAGAACTATGTGTGGTTCTCATTGCCTAGTCATCATCTTATGTCAGTTTCAAATCTACACAGAAAGTTTACAACATTATCAGGCATCTGAACACATGACTCCAAAGGTATATTCTACATAACAAGCCTGTGCACATGATTAGGCAGTGTGTTGAGAATGCAATGTGAAATGAGCTTGACTAATTGCTTGCATTAGTTTACTAGTTGCTAATTGCTTCATACATGATTGCATGGGAATCTGAGGCCTCCCACACAGAAATTCAGTTCTTCATCTTCCTATGAATACACATAGCCATCAAAACAGCATGCTTCCATGGCTTTTCATGTAACAAATCTGCTTGATTTCTACCTTATAACATCTATGGTGATAACAAGGGGCAATTGGACTTTTCATTCTAAAGAAAAAAAATTAAATTCTATCAATGCCTTTTAGAAAAGTCATGGCCTGCTTCTCCCCCCCCCCCAGTGTGTGTGTGTGTGTGTGTGTGTGTGTGTGTGTGTGTATTAATAAGCACATGCGTGATGGTTAATATAGAAAGAAAGAAATGGATAAGGGTAGAGGACTTGCTCTTTAAGAAAATCGAAGATCAAATCTTAGAACACACATCAGGCAGCTCACATCTTCCTGTAACTACAGCTCCAGGGGATCATCTGGCCTCTTGTGAACTCTCCAAGGGCATGCACATGTGTTCTTGCACACACATACACATAAACTAAAATAAAACAAAAATTTTTAAAATAATAAACTATCAGGAAAGAGATTTAGAAAGGTAAGATTCAGTTAATAAAGGACCATTCTTTTAGTAGATGAGATACTCAAGATGGGAAACATGGTTTTGGGCCAACTAAAGCGACTGCACAATTTATACAAGTGATGTGAACAGTGAAGAACTGTTGTTCTCTAAAGAGATGGTAGAGCTAGAAGACAAAATATGAAAGTGTGTTTGTTTTAAACAATTTTCACCACTATAAGGAAATACCTTACTGATCACAATACAAAGGGAAATGACTCGTGGTTTTTGAGGGTCCAGTTCATGATTGAGTGGCTGTATTTCTTTATTTCTAGAGCTTACTATTCAGTATTGAAAAGCCAATCAGGAGTGATCAGACCTGTCAGCAGTTGTTAACTGCTTATAGCTCTTTTGTCTAAAAGTGGAGTCCCACCAGACAGTGGCAGTGTACGCCTTTAATCCCAGCATTCAAGAGGCAGAGGCAAGAGGATCTCTGTGAGTGCGAGGCTAGCCTGGTCTACAGAGTGAGTTCCAAGACAACCAGAGTTACAACAGAGAGACCCTGTCTTGAAAACACAAAAAATAAAAGTGGAGCCCCATACAAATGCCCCCATCAACGTTGACGTGTCAACTGGTGATGTCATCGTTCAGGTCTTGTTTAGGAAGCCATGCTGTTGAGATTTTATGGTTGTACCTTCCCTGCCAAAGCTAGAAGGTCCAATCTCACAGCAAAATCACTAGTTGTCTGGCTCTTACATTCTTTCTTCCACATTTTTCATGATGTTCTCTGTGCCTAAGGTGCAGGAGTTTTGTTATATATGTAATAATTGGGTCTGGGCACCTCACGTTCCCACCAGCCACACGTTAAGATTCTTTTCATAGATAAATTATAATTGTACCATCCTATTTCACTTTATTTCACTTAATATCAAAATGTTGTCAATTGATATTTCAGCAATATTTAATAAGGCATTTGGTGGCTAGTGTATTTTTCACACTTCTTTTTAGACCAATTATATTCCAAGTGTTCAGTGGCCATATCTGGCAATTGGCTATCACACCTGATATTGCAGCCTACTCAAACAACTTGAAAATTACTTGGTGCAAGTAATTATTCATGAAATTTCTCCCAGTGGGGTTCATTGATCTAGAAAAAAAAATCCACCTTATAAGCCTGTTTCCCTAAGTTATCACTCTAAATCTGTGTCCCCTCTTCTGTGAATTACATTCCATTTATCCTCCACTGAAAGCAGCTGGTCTGCCCTTCACCTTCACACTCTAATACAGACTCCCCATTGCCACTTCATTTCCTATCGGTGTCACAGAGCACCTGCACACACATCAACTATATATAATTTGAAAATTTAAGTTGTCACTTTGTAACCAATGCCTATGGGGTCCATGTTCTCATCTTGTTCTTACATGTCACAGAATAAAAAGGTAACATGAGTCTTAACTTTTTGTTAAATGGATAAATGAATAAATAATTTTTGTGCAATGCAGATCTTTCATAGCATATAAGAGCTCATCAGTGTAATGCATTGTAGTTAGCTTATAAAAGAGTTTTTGAAACTTAGCTCATTCCTGTCTTAACACTATATGCCATAGTATTAATGGTCTTCTTTTCCTCAATAATATGTGTGTATGTGTGTATCTATTTATGCCAAATACTCATTTTTCTAACCTGCAGCAGATTCATTCTGCACACACACACACAGACACACACACACCCTCACACACACACCCTCTTACACACATACCCTCTATCTCACACTCATTCACAAACACACATATTCATACATACTCACAGGTTCTCACCCACAGTCACAGATCCACACACACTCACACAAATACTCTCACACTCATACATTCACACACCCACACTCTCAATTTTCTCTAATTTTAAATCCCTATATCTTATTAATATTGCTATCATTTCCCCATTTCACAGAAGCTGAAATTTTCAAAATGTCTTGACAATGACTATCACATTTCAGATTCAGAATAAATGTTAAATACCAGTTTTCAAAGCTCCTTTCCAAGATATTGAAATTATCTTACACATGTCTACTACATGACAACCATCTTTGTTTCAGAATTCCTTCAATGACAAGGAACAAGTTGAAATAATATAATCTCCAAAGAGCTATAATTGTTTTAATTTCTTTCCACTGTCAGTAATTCTTACATCAGAATCACACAGAACATACCAGTGCTCAGATCTGACTTGCAAATGTACCAGATGTAAAATGTCCTATTCTTTAGAGAAAGCCTGAGTCACTCCATTGAACAAAGTCTATCCAATGTATAGTCTCAGTATTTACTGATTGTCACAATGTCTCCAAAGTTAGTCTTTTTGTAAGTCTGCAAACTCCAAGGACCTCAGAGAGTCAGACTTTACATGATGATCAATTCATGGGCTGAGATTATGACACTTTTATTAATGCTGGTTGAAGCATCATTGCTACTGAATCTAAACAGCTTCTTTTACTAAAGAATCCAAATAAGAGTCATTCATGCTCAAGTCATAAAAGGATACTCTAGTCAAGACACAGAAATATATATATCTTCTACTTCAGAAAGTCATCCAGGATGCTATACCAAGCTTAGGTTGTTCTTTACAAACTGAGAGAAAAGGACTATTGCTGAAGACAACACCTACACGACTCATTGAACATGGTCACACTGGTGCCTACATAGAGCCTCTACCCCTACTGGCTAGTATTCATGGTACCAAAAGATACTGTGCCCATTACTGTAGTTGTTAGGCTGCTGTGGGCACTCACCAAGAGAGACCAGGAAGGAGTTTTCATAGGTAAAAACTCTGCCAGACCTCTACAAAGTGAACCACCTTCCTGGCCAGCACCATGCTTGATCAACAGTGGAACCCCGAACACCTGAGCTCAGGTGTTTTTATTTATTCAGAACTTCCCAGGTACAGATCATAAGCAATCAACTTCCCCCATATAAATCTAACACCTGAAAACAATACGAAATGCCAATGCCTATACATCCCTTTTTCCAGCAGTATACAAAAACAACTATTTTAAACACAGCTAAAAATAAATTTCCACAACAGATTACCAAAAGAGAAACATAAACACCAACTCAGGTACACCTACAATGGTGTCCTGCCCACAAGATACAATACACTAGGGTAATGGTAACACAAAGCTTGTTGGAATAAGTAACCAATACATGATTTGACTTAAGGCCCACTCTGACAATTCTGCTGTATGACATTCTGCCGTACTCAGAGATCAGTGGCTTGCTTGCTCAGCCATTATCAGAGAAGCTTCCTCCTGAAGCAGATGGGAACAAATACAAAGTCCCACTGCCAAATAATATGCAGAGAAATAATAATTAATTAATTAATAATAAATAAATAAATAAATAAATAAATAAATAACAAATAATATGAAATACCTTGGAACGCTCAGCTGTAAAGGGGATGTCTCTATTCAGTCTCTATCACCAGGGGCTCAGGGAACCCTGCAGGAGAGGAGGCAAAAAGTTTGTAAAAGCTAGAAGGGATGGAGGACAAGGAAACAATGCCTTCTAAAGACAAAAGGACTACCGCACATATGAACTAACAAGAGACTGCAGCAGCATGCCCAGGGCTTGCTTAGGTCTACACCAGATGGGATCCTCTAGCTGAGAAGAAAAGACTCAATCCCCATCCCTAACCCAGAGGCTATCTCCAATTGATTACCACTTGCAAATGAAAAATTAGTTTTCTCCAAGGGAGTTTCACTAGGGAAACAAACTGCTCTTTAGGGTGGGTCTCATGCCTAGCAGTAGATGGCCAACATAAAACAAACTCAGCAGTATTTTTGAAGGTTCCTTGTTTCATAACGTCATGTCAGGGCTTTTTCTTTTTTTCTTTCTTTTTAATTTTAACTTTTTATTTTTACTCTATTATTTATTTCTCTCTGTGCATATATATATATGTGTGTGTGTATATATATGTATGTATGTATTCTAGTTTTGTGTTTTTTATGCGATTCCTGAGTATGCAAATGACTGGATTTCTGTGTTTATATCTGATTCTTATGCATCTTCTTGAGCTCCTTTTCTTCTGTGTATTTTGCTGATTCTGACATGTTTGTCTTTGTTTTATCTTATTATATTATATTTTAATTTACTATTATTCCTTAGAAGCCTGTTTGTTTGATAATAAAATACAGAAAGGGTGTAATTCTGGATAGGAGAGGAGATGATGGGAAGGAACTAGGAGGAGGGAAGGAAACTATAATCAGGGTATTGTGTGAGAAAAATTCTGTTTACAATAAAGGAAAAAAATACAATAAAATGAATACATAGATGAATCATCTTGTCATATCAAATTCCATCCGAGAGAACCCCATAGATATGGTGTTTGATAGCTAGTGTATATTTCACACTTCATTTTATACTTGCCACATTTCAGATGTTCAGTAACCATATTTGGCCACTGATTATTACTCTGTTCCTACTATAAAAGGTGTACTCATCTGGTCCTAAAACAGAATGAACTTCTCTTTTTCCTTAGCACTTGTTACTACATTTTCTTGTCTTCTTTTGTTCCTGGCATCTTTTAGTATTAGCTCAAGGAATACAACTTTAAAATGCATCCCTGAACAGTCTTACTGATCCGTGATGCATCCTTACTCCTTCTCACTGAGCTGTTGCAGCCCCTCTACTGCATTACATATCAGTGTGCGTGTCATCACTCTTCTCTATTGTGATGCAAATACGCCGAGTCCATTATTCACCTATAATACGTTTACTCTATTCAGGATGTGGCCTATTCAAAAATACTTACTGTTTAAGTGAATCAAATCACTTCAGCAAAGATATTTGCATTTCCATCAGATTCAGAATATATAATAATACATTTGTCTTCTAACTTATCCCTTTCTTAGGTTTTAAGAAAACCTAACTCCTGCCTCACACCCAAGTTTAATTTTAATTCCTCAATAACTCTGAAAGCAATCCCTCCCATTTCATGCCTCCATTAAGTTTGCAGGCAGGCTATGCTGATCCCCTGGGACACTTGCCATGACCTCTTAACTGGATGCCATCCTTCCTACCTTATTGTCTCCATCATCATTTCAAACACAGTGCCATTTCCACAGCTCTATGCAGAAATACTCCATGGTTTGTGTTTAGATAAATGAAGTTCTGAGATTTGCATAGAAAGCTCATAGAGAAGACATATTTGCGAAACAGAAGAAATTTCACAAGTATCAAATCAAGATGCTCCTTGAAGCTCAGCCAATGCAGAGTTAACCCAGTTTTCAAAATAAGTCAGCATATAAACAAGTACACAAAGTTTGTTAGAAACCAAGACCCATTTTATTGAAAATAAATTATGTTCCCAGATGTAAATGTTACAGCCATTAACACATCTGAACAAGAGAACCAGAGAGCAAGAAAACAATGCCTAACATCTGAGAACTAGTAAAATGATACTGAATATTCCAGGATCACAAAGATGCCTTCTAAGAAGTGTACAGCTGGAGGTCAAGGACTTTGTCAAGTTTGTAATTTCTTGAATATCTAGATCTTGGGTCTTTAAAGAAGAAAGCATTATCTTCAGAAGTGACAGTTTAGAAGAAACTTGTATACTTATAGGGGTTTTCTAGCAGCAAGAATAGCATCTTCTGTAGCAAGATGGTTGGCAGCCACAGCAGCCAGACCTGTAGTAGGAGCCATAGCCAGAGCCATATCCACAGCCATAGCCAGAGCCGTATCCACAGCCATAGCCGGAGCCGTATCCACAGCCATAGCCGGAGCCGTATCCACAGCCATAGCCGGAGCCGTATCCACAGCCATAGCCTGAGCCGTATCCACAGCCATAGCCAGAGCCATAGCCACAGGAGCTTCCGTAGTAGTTACAACACATGTTGTCAATAGAAGAGAGTTCTCTTGGATTGCAAAAGAGTTATTTCTCAAGCATAGATGCCTCTCCTCTCCTGGGACTCTTATATACTTCCAGTAATTGTCAGAACATGCCATTCATTCCCTGACTTAACTAACAAACATTTAAATTAGTACAGTACAGTCACTGTTGACAACCACTAATGGTTTGCTTAAAACTTTGTAAACTCTTATTTCATTTAAAGAGCATCATTTCAATTTCCTCTGTTAGAGAGGATTCTCAGTCAAATCATGTTCTCAAGCACAAAATTCATTTTTACATTTACATTCAATGTTTATCTTATATAGAAAGCTTTGGAGAGAATGTAAATACCTCTCTTCCCGTCTCTCCCTCTCCCCCCTCTCTCCCTTTCTCCCTCTTCCATCTCTGTTTCCCTCTCCATCTCTCCTAAACCACTAGCTTCTCCTATCCATCTAGTCTTTTACAACTCCCTCTGTCCAACCTCTCTACAGATATCATATATCTGACAATACAAGTACAAGAGCATCTACTGGGTATAACTTATATATGTAGTGAATGTGCTATCTATATTTGGGTCTTACATATTTTCTTTCCTCCAAATTCAAAGTAAACTAAGGCCCTGAGGACCTCACAATCCTCTCTCTTATCTCTTGATTTTTGTGCCAAAATATGTCTCATTGTTGAGGCACCTTTAAAAACTTAAATGGCTTTATTTGGATGGGAAAGCAAGAATTATAAATTTCACATAAGAAGCCATGTTCTTTTCTGAATAGGAGATTTTATCCAAGTTTGTAGATAAGATACATCTGCATTGTGGAAATTAATAAGCCATTTTCTTCCTCTATGCACTAATGTTTCTTCATCTTTAATTCGGAAGTTAAAGGGCAATAAGTCATTTTAGGATACTTGCAGCAAAGAAATTTTGCAGTTCCTAACACTTCAGAGGCACAAAATAGGAAAAAATATAATTCACTCCATCTACTCACAGTAGCCCAAACTACTAATTTTTTCAGATTCTGAGACTTCTGAACCCATAAAAAGTTGTTCATTGTGATTTTGAAATGCTACATTTTCTCATGCTTCTCAGCAATCATATCATGTTGACATTTTCAACATATAAAAGAAATAATGAGTATCATTTCTTTGGTTATTATGCTTTTCTTGTTGCCCTCGGGCCACAGCTAAAGAATATTCCTGCTTATACATTAAAATAAAGATCTCAAATCTTGTCCTGCAGAAAAGGTTTTCTTGCTACTACCTTCTGGATTAGATGACCCTCTCTTTACTCTTATGTGTAAATTAAAGTCATAGATGTATCAAGTTCTACTGAAATTTTGTTTTCTCCATATATTAAAATATGGTGCTCATGAGGAGAAAGATTATACTGCCTACCTTAGAATGCCCAGTGATATTCATATTTTACAAGAAATAAACTTCAGATGGGCATGAAACCTCAACAAAGAATACATCCAAATTGAAGGCTTAAATATACCAGGTTCTTTTGAAGCCATCCTGAAGAGCTGAAGAATATAATGAAGTTCAAAACATGGTCAGGATTCAGGATGGTATATGTAGGGTGTGGTTGTTTGATTGATGGTTGGATGATTGGTTGATTGATTAAAATGGCTCTAAAATCGATTACATCCCAAAAACATCAAAGAAGTATTGCTTCTTTTTGTATTTTGTGTAATTAATTTTAAGTTCTATTTTTACAGATCCAAATGAACCATAGCTATTCTTCAAAAAATGCTCATAATTTGTGTTTGGATATATATATATATACATATATATATATATATATATATATATGTATCTAATGTCTATATCAATATTCTTCCATATGTAATAGTTTGTTGTCATATATTTCCCCTACTTTTAAATAGTATGCATGCATTGTTACTCAGAGCTCCACTTACATGATACAGAATATCTTTCAGAATATTGAAAATAATGTGGTTAAACAAGGAATTCACAGGGGAAAAAATGTATCTTTCAATGAACTTGCTCTTATATTCTTATCACTGAAGAATTTCAAAATCCATCCACACCTGTAGCAAAGATGAAGCCTAGAGAAGAATGTCATTTATCAGGATTGCTCAGACTCTCTCACAGCTGATGATCCTTGTATTGCTGTAGGGTAGACTGCATCAGTTTTAAATGACCACACAGACACCTGCTCCAAATAAGCTTGATATTTTCTTGAAGATGTAGAGCTTAACGGAAGCTACTGCATACTATGCAGGATGGGGTAGCATGTTATACCTTGGTTTTCTCCTCTCTATTTTTTTTTCTTTCTCAGAGTACAAATCTTCCAATATGATTATTTGAGTAACAAGATAGTGCTATAAACTAACTGGCATTTTCATTTCTGTTGGCACTACTATGGAAGAGGAATTGTATTTCAACTTTGTGAATTCCAACATAAGAGAATATTCACAAACTCCAAAGATGATTAATTCTTGAAGCAAGCTTAGGGAAGAAGCTCACATCCTTCTACAGGATGATGTGGAGGGATATCAAAAAATACTGGGACCTCAGTGTCTTGATCATCCTAAGCAATGCTGCTTTCCATGTTCCTAGATCCCTAAAAATCAACCCCTGGAATTCTACCCCACATTTAATCCAAAGGATGAGACCATAACTCATTGATTCATACCACCTTTCCTGACCAAAACGTGCAATTTTCATGAAACATGCTACAAAAGATTCTTATTATTTTCTTCCAAGTTATTTATCTCAGCACAGGCATCACTTGAACAGCTGAGCTGACTTCCACAGACCCTAGCTAAGCTTATGACATAGGAAAGATGTTATTTTTGGACTTGGCATTTGCAAGATCAGATATATGCTCAAAGTAACTCCCAGAACAGACCTTGTACAATCCCAAGCACAGGACCTGTTGTTTCTAATATTGAAAGAACAGAGAAGGATCTACTGCCACAACTTCCTAAACTCTTTAATTTTCACTTATATTGTCATACATTCTGTCATCCTAACAGCAATGAAATCTAAGTTTAAAAAAAATAGCATACACATTAAACTTTTATTCTCAGCCATGGATGATTTCACCCTGTTGGAGACATCTGGAAATCACTGCAGAAATTTTCAACTGTTCCAACTTATGAATGTTCCTAATATTACAAGACCAAGAAGAGCACCAGCAACAAAGGCGTACATAGTCTAAAAGAAAAAGATGCCTCTATTATGCAAGATTCTAATTCAGACATGTCCCTTTCTCTTTATCCTCGCTACCACAGTACATGAAATGCAAATGTTTTGAAAAAATAAAATTTAAAAGGAGTTTTTTATTTATTTTTACTTATCTTGCTTGCCTAGATGAATGTCATTTTAGAATCAAGAAGACTCCAAACTCTTTAGTGATTGTTTTCACTCTAACATCCAGGAGATCCAAGCTGGCAGACAATATAAATTCAGAAAGATCATTGCTCCTAGCCAATACTTGAATTAGATGGTAGAATAATAAATGGAGCAGCACTAAATTATTGAATGACTTCGGTAGGGTTTTCACACAAATGTCAGTTTCACTTTGAGATGACTTTCAGTGTGAATCATTCCTTTTCCTTCTGTGGGAAATCCCCCTGCTTTTTCTCCCCTGATAATGGTTATTGGTCAGATCTGATCAATCTGCTGTGCTTCCTTCCTAACAACAAACCTCAAGAAAATAAAACTAAATTGAAATTTTTCTTTTTCTTAAGTTTCTTTCCTTTTCTGTCAATTTTGAAATTCAAAACTATAAGTCCTATTTTACAAGGGCCCAGGAATAGATGCTTCACTTTCCGGTACCACAATGCCTGCTCCTGAAACACAAAGCACTAAATTATCTCAAAGATTTCCCATCGATATTGTACAGCTAGCTACCAATGCCTTCCGATGAAGACGGTGAACCAGAAAAACAAAAATAATCTGTACTGTGTACATCGGTGAATAATCAGATCTGAATGAATGCTTCACACATAGTTTGTACTTATCCAATTGCTCTTCTAGTAAAAAAATATAAAATTACATCAAGCATATGTTTCAATGTTGGTATGCCACTTATAAATACAAATGTAAAGTATGACTTAGAAACAAGAAGTAAAATTAAATTAAGCAAGACATTTAGACATTGTATGCTTAAGTTCCTTTAAGGCCAGTTTCTCATTTCTCTAGTGGAATTTAAGCATTTTTGTAATATTATTTTCATATACTTCATGCCTTTGCAATGTGTTTGGAGTAGGAACTGCACTCAATAAATGTTATCCCCTCATTCTGTAGTTTTCTCACACGAGAGTTTTGTAGTTGTTATTGTTTTGTTTTGTTGTTATTTTGTGTTCTGTTTGGTTTTTTTGTGTGTGTGTTTGTTTGGAGAGGGTTGGTTTAGTTTGGTTTGATTTGAGTTGGGTTTTTTTTGGGAGGTTGGTTTTTTCAAGACAAGGAAACCCTCTCTGTTGTAACTCTGGCTGTCCTGGAACTCACTTTCTAGACTAAGCTGGCCTCAAATACACAGCAATCTGCCTGCCTCTGCCTGCCTCTGCCTCCCAAGTGGTGGAATTAAAGGCATTCGTGACCACCGCCAACTTCACACCAAAATTTTAAATGCTCTTTTGCAAGAGCTTTTGGACACCCATATTTATTTATACTTAAATGATGATTTAGTCATACTTTAATACAACAACTTAGAGTTTAAAGGCACATATTCTATGGCATATGTGTGTACTCTAATTTAAAAATATGTGATGAAGTAGCAAAACATTTCAGAAACTAAATTACCTTTTACATGGCCTTTATGCACCCTGACTAAGCCCTTTTCATAAATTTTCAGTAAAACTACAGCATCAAGCATATGTCATTGGTCATGGTTTCATGTGTATTCTCGAAGTTAGCAATTACAGAATGACAGTGAGGTGTTTCCACAGCATTTTACTTGATAACATGTATAGGCTTCTGCTAGAGAAAAATATCACATGATATTTTTCTTCTTCTTTCTTCTTCTTCCAGAAGAATTCTTAGATTAGCATGGTAAAATGTCTAATTGTTAGGACTTTGATGAGTTCCTTGTGTACTCTCCAGTAAGATATGTCAGCCAATGACAAATATTATTAAATAATAAATGCTTACTGTCCATGGAAATAAATTTTAGAAACTTCCATAATTGCAAGTACATGAAATACTCCTTATCATAAATTGGATTTATAGGTTCTAGTTTCAAAAATCTTCTAAACTTTCACTAAACTATGAAAAGCACGTCTCTAAACTGTTCTTCTATATTATTATTTGTAAAGTATCTTTACATACATCATCTCAATTTATTTTTGTAACCTGATGTCATGATTAAGGCAGGTACTTGTCACACTCTGTTCCAGCTCTGTTTGTGGTGAAGGCACAAAGCTGATGGGTGTTGTTCCTAGGAAATCTTCCTGTTCATTACAAGGTAGATGACTCAATAAGGAAAGACTTGGAATGACATGTCCTGTTCAGGCTGGCAGTTACATTCTCCCAGGCAAGGTCATAAGAGCGCTGGCATACAGTTCCCCTGTCTGATTGGCCCATTCTTACTTTTGCTTCATGCCTCAAGTCAAATACCTCCCTCTTATAGAATTCTTTCTCGATTCTCTCACTACTAAATAACCCCTTGTGTTTTGGAGCTTTGACACACTTGCTTGTAAAAGTTGCCACCTTATGTTTTTATTATATTATTTTATATTTTTATTATTATTGTGTTTATTATATATTTCACGTAAAATGTAACAGCTGCTTACCATAATACTGACCATCTAGAAGACTTTCTTTTTCTTTGAAGAAAACATCATTGAAATTTCAGTCCAGTCTTGATAATATTCTGGGTTTTCTAAGACACTATATCTTCTTAAAAAAAAAAAAAACTGCCTTTTCTTTTCACTAGAATGTCTGATTGCTGCTACAGGTGTGGGAGACAGCAGATTCAAGAGAGAGAATAGCCCTCCACACTCTTGCTTCTGTTAGTACAACATTGATTCCTCTACTGGTCAGATCCCATTTCTTTGAGAATTTTATTTTATTTTGGAAGAAAAATAGAAAATAAAATAAAATAAAATTCTCAAAAAACTGGGGTCTGACTAGTAGAGGAATTTTTCTTCTTTCATGCAACTTATAGAATATATCCCCTCCCCCTCCTTCCCTTCCTCCACCTCCCAGCCCACTCCATCTTCCCCAGATTTACCACCATCACCACCCTCAAACGTCCCCCCTTCTTCCCCAAAATGAACCAACCCCAGAGGGTTACAGTACAATCAAGACATGGCATAGTGGGATGGAACAAGGCCAGGCACCAATCCCTACATCATGGGTGGGCTAGGCAGCCAAGGAGGAGAAAAGTGTCTCAAGGACAGATGAATTGGTCAGAGACACAGAGACACCCGACTCCAGCCTGTAGGAGTCTTTCAAGGACACCAATCTAGACAGATTTAAGATGTATTTAGAGCATCCTATGGCTTCTTAGGCTTCTTGATGGGTGGGTCACAGAATGGCAAGGCTGGGCTAGACACAAAGATATCAGCTGGCCTGGAGCTTTAATTGCGGTGATCTATCCAGTCTCTTCTAGGATCTGGCATCTCTGGCACATGTATTCCCATGGAATAGTCAAAATAGTTCTGGGAACTGGACCTTTTTAGAAGGTTGTGTTACATTTAGAAATAATTATCCCTAGAATATCATCTAATGAGTCCAAAAAGCACACTCAGTCCTTTGTCACATCACAAATCTCTGCATGTGTTTTATAATCCATGGTGTATCTCTCTCCATAAGCCTATGTATTATAAAGATACATTTCCACTAAGGGTCTTTTCCTTAGACTTCTATGGTCTTCCCTCATCATGTTCTGCATTCAGAGACTTGATCTCCAGACTGAAGTCAAATATATTATCACCACTTTCCTGATTCATTGGAGCCAATTGGAGCCAATCAATTCAGAACCATGATACAGTTTTCCTAAATCTCCTAGTCTGATCCCTTCCTCTCCTAATCATGTTTATAAGATACCACTTATGTCACTTTCTATAAATTCTATTCTTAATTCTTTATTTATGCATTTCTTTTATTTCAGGTGTGAGTGATTATGAGAAGTACAGTAGTTTTAAAAATTGGGAATTTGTTTTAAAAAATAAAAGCAATATTGAAAGCACAGCAAACCACACTCAAAATTGTAGTTATAATAAAACAGAAAAGGCAAAATCTGAAGTCTTTGATGATTTCAAATAAGATCAGTGACACGGAGTTGATCGAGTCGAACATGAATTCTGGAGAGGGACAACAATAGACTGATTCCAATGCAGAGCATTCATTTTCATTGTCAAAAGTCAGAAAAATAAAAGCAGATCAGGAAATGAAAAAGTTACATTTTAGAGAAAGTAGACGAAATGCAATCTGTCTTCCATTAATGTCAGAGTCTTCTATGACACACGAAAATACTTTCAAGAGGCTCAAATGAACCAAAGCTATCAGTGTCTCCTCTCTCAGCACAGATTTCTTCTTGTAATTCAGCAACAAATGATGTACTAGTAATGGTTCTTAAAAGCAAGAAGGAATAGCATCTCCTGTAACAAAAGTGAATGGTAACCATGATAACTGGAGTGAGAATCAGAATCATGGCCACTGCCATTAGCTTGACCCACAACCAGATCCAGAGCCCCAGTTGGCTACATCCACAACCTGAAAGCTCCATAGAAGAGGCAACCCAGAGTCTGGGGCAGTACACATATCAGGAGTTGCCGATCAGGAACTCTGCAGGCCTGATGCTACCTGTAATCTCATACTTACAACATGCAATCAGGGATGGGTGGATGCATCCAAGCTGCAATTTGCTTCAAGCTCATTTTACTAGACACTCCAATTCTGTTAGGAAGTCTCTTTTTAATTGGTTGTCTCCCAGTATTTATTTCTAGTTAATAATGGACCTGAAACAAAATTGTCTTCTATTTCATCATCTTTCTTTTACTTAAAAAAAAAAAATCATGGGACTCATAGTCCTACATAAATCAAAATATTTTTTATCCTCTAATTAAACTGAGCAGCTTTGAAAGTGTATGTGTGCATGGGAATAAATGCATTTGTTTAAATCTTTGTTAAGCAAGGTAAGTATTAGTATTCTAGTTTACAGGAAATAATATTAAAGTTAAAGTAAGTGTCTGGGCCAGGAACACATAGCTTCTCAATTGCAGAGGAATAACCTAGTCATGAAACCAAATTCCATCTTTTTCATGTCTGATCTCAAAATGAGAGGCAAAACTCCAAGAACTGGCTTTCACTAAAAATATTGAAAAACCAATGTTGGCTTCTCATAGAAGGCACACATTCATGACTTGCTATTTTACATTAACACATCATCTGCACTCATAGGTAATTGTCACCCTCACCTCTCATCACAGACAGTTCTTTTGCAGCAGATATAATCACAGAAAGCAACAACTGGTCAAAATATAGAGATATAACTAATCAAGCCCAACTAATGTATCTATCCCTATACCTAAGGCCCAGGGAACATAGCAGAAGAGGGAGAAAAATGATTGTAAGAGCTAGAGGACTAGGATGTCTGCTGTGAAGTAGTGAGCTTTATATATGATGGAGAAACTGCACCCAGAAAAATCTCAACAATAGGGTTGATTACTCAAGACATGAGTAGTGGCAGCACCAGATGACATGCCAATGTGGATGGGAGAAATCACACAAGGCCCCGAGACTAGATGAAGAATTAAAGTCAATTAATAGCAGTTAAGAGAGGGAGAATCAGCAGTCTCCAGGGATGAACCCTCTGATGGGTTATCCAATCCTAAGTCAGTCCTAAACACAAAATGGACTCAGTATGTGTGTGTGTGTGTGTGTGTGTGTGTGTGTGTGTGTGTGTGTGTGTGTGTATGTGTGTGTGAATAATTAATGAAAAGAAGTCATGAACTTGGAAAGGAATTGGTAGTAAGACACAGAAAGAGTTGCAGGAGTTGAGGAATAAGAAGAAATGAGGTAAATATAGTTCTCATATATAAAATTCTCAAAAACACTTACAAATTTAGTTAAAACATCACAATTTCTTAAATTTTTACTTGAAAATCCTGCATTTATAGAAGCTACATATAACTAGCGATTGTTTTTCTTTTCCAAGACAGGGTTCCTCTGTTGTGACTCTGGCTGTCCTAGCACTTTCTCTGTAGACCAGTCTGGCCTTGAACTCACAGATATCTGCCTGCCTCTGCCTCTGCCTCTAGAGTGCCAGGATTAAAGGCATATACCACCGCTTCCAAGTTTAATAACTGGCGATTTTCAACTTACCCACTCCCCAGTTTAGACTACTCTAGATTTGGTCACCCAAGGTCAGAGTAAATTGTATTCTTCGTCCTGAAAGAACTGAGTAAAGACAAGTGTAAGAGAAAATGTGGGTGGTTCTCATGGCCGTATATTTCTTCATGTAAGTAATTCACTTGACTGTTGTGTGTTTCATTTTCTTCATCCTAAAATGATGTAATACCACATATACCTATATCTTTGGAGTAAGAGAGAGATTTGAGTTACTATGCATCACTGGTTGATAGTAAGCACCATTTCAGAAGGCTCATTTTTAATATAAAGTTGAATATCTGATCTTATTGCACTTGCACTTATAAGAGTGTAAAACTTTATCATAGATCATTAAATTCACAATACCAAGTAAATTCCAAAACATTCTATAAATTTTTGATGAATGGCTGTTAATATTTCAGAATCTAAACAGTTTGAGAAGTACGTTTTTGTGTATCTGCAAAGCATCAATTTACACACCACACACACACACACACACACTCACACATTTTACCTAAACCCCATTTGGATCACTAATTTTTTCAGGACTAGGTCGATGATGTCCTCTTCAATGTGACCAAGTTTCTATAATCTCTAATACTACTTGATCTCTTTCTTTATTATTTGTTGTCCTGTGATCTGATCTTCTGTCTTTGACTTCTGTATCCAGCATTGTCATTCTTCTAAAGTCTCCATATTCCAAAGCTTCCCTCTGTCTACATAAATACAGCAACTACACAAAATTTGCAGAGACAGAGATGTGTCCCTCCTGGAAGCTAGAATTGAAAGGACAATGTGTGCATCGACGAATGCCTCCTCTCTGTTCTAATTCCTTCAGAGACAGAGCAGCAGTGATTGCGTAAATTTTCCCAGGGCAGAACTAATTACTAGAAGAACCTCTTAAGTCTGACCCACTGTATCTTGCATTTACTTATTCCGATTATGGTCTCTTGAATGGGACAGAGCAATTATACACAGCACCATAGACAATGTCCCCCGAGCCAAATTCTACACTTTCAAATATTATAGAGTTCTATTTTCATTGTGTTTCTAGTAAAAGCAACTAGCCATCTTCCTCCTCTTAAAACTAAAGTTCTAGTCATTTAACACTCACTTCTTTCCCTCTATTCCTCACCTACTGTTTCCATTATCTTTGTCTTTTTATCTTTATCTTTCTTTATCTTATCTTTATCATCTTTATCTTTATCTTTATCTTTATGGAACTAATTGTGGTTTTTCTTCCAAGAAGATTGCTGTGACTCATATATAGGTCACCAGACCTATATACACCTCTAGATTGAATGTCATTATTATTGCTGTTCTTTCATGGATGTTAAATTGTAGGAGAAACAGAGGGGAAAGTCTTCCAGGAATGTGTTTTTCTTTATAATTACCAGCACCAACAATAATCATGCTTAGTGTATGTATATTTCAAAAATCTAGACAGGTGGGTTTTTTAAAGTTTTGCCATAAATAAATAATCTTTGAGGTGATAGATACAGCTAATCCGATCTAAATGCAGCACAATATGTAGACCCGTAAAAACATCACAATTCCCGGTAAGGTATATAATTTTTATATTTTTGTGAAAAGTGAAAAGTATATTTAACTTTACAAATCAATACTTGTGCTAAAGACAAAGGCTTAAGCTCTCAGCCATTTGTGTAAATTTCTCACTACTCAATCATAATTGATAAGCTGACAGTTTTCATCCATTAGAGTGTTCAACCACAAATGAGACACCTATATCACATACCTCCCCACACCACTCAGGGAATATCCTGGAAGAAGGAGCAGAAAGACTGTAGCATCCAGAGGACAGTAAGTACTAAAGCTAAGCAGTGTCTTCTGGATATGACAGGACCACTGCTCCATCGTTGTCCCAGCAGGAGTGGTGGCATGCACAAAGCCTGCACAAGCTCAAGGCAATTAGCACTCATTCCACCAAGAACTGAGGTGGTACACAGGAGCTGCCACCCCTAAGTGAGGGGGTATTGACACTTAATAGCTTCTATAAAAAGGTGAAACAGTTGTCCTTAGTCTGTGGCACTTGGTAGGCTGACCTTACTGTGTTGACCATGCTCCAGTGGATGGTTCCACACCCACGTGCATATAGAAAGCACTAACTAGATTTGGTTGGTTATTTCTTTAAAGGACACAAAGTTGGAAGGAAATATGAGTAGGATCTAGGAGAAATTGGATGGTGAAGAGGAGTACGGATATGATCAAAATATATTGTATACATGCATGGAACTCATAAAGAACAAATACAAATTATTCTTCTAAAAATAGACATCCTTCAGGCTTCCTGAAGCCAAGCATTTTTTCTACATTTGCTTATCAAATTCTATCTCTCTCAAGCAATTCTCTAATGTTAGTAGTTTTCATTCATTACTTTGGTGGTGGTGATAAGCATTAGGTCCTCATTAAGCATACACAACATAGTTGGTAAAATATTGGGCCCCAGGACACTGTTTAGACCTCAGGATACCTATCCTGAGCACAGTTTTATGCAATCCATTGATTTGAATATACACAGGATATATGACTTATTAAGTGTTATATTGCCATGAAGAGATACCATGATCATAGCAGCTCTTATAAAGGAAAGCATTTAATTGGAGCTTTCTTACAGTTTCAGTGGTTTAGTCCGTTATTAGCATGGATGGAAGCATGGCATCCCCACAAGCAGACATGATGCTGGAGAAGATCTGAGAGTTCTACATCTACATCTATAGGCAGGAGGAAGAGAGAGCCACTGGGCCTGGCTTGGGATTTTAAAATGTCAAAGCCCACCCACAGTGACACACTTCCTCCAACAAGGCTATACATACTCCAACAAGGACATACCCCCTAATCCCCCTCAAATAGTGGAATTCCCTGGTGACCACGCATTCAAATCTATGAACCTATTCCTACTCCAATCACCACAATTTGTAACATTCTTTTAACCAAAGAATAGACAGTAGTGAGGGGATATCACCCTCATGATTAGGTTACCTCTTAGAGCAAAAGAAAAAGTAATTTACCAATGTAATGAAGTCCTCTAGCCAGCTGATTTAAACAAAAGGTATTTTTAGATATGTCTTACATATTTATAGAAGAAACTTAAACAGCTGTTTCTCTTTCCTCTTCCCCTTCCTCCTCATCCTCCTTTTCTTACTCTTTCTCCCCCTTTCTCTCTCTCTCTCCTTTACTTCTTCCCTCCCTTTCACACCTCTACCCATACCACCAATCTTCAGCTCCCCCCCACACACACTTTCAGCAGGAAACAAATAGACTCTTCCCCAAACCTGAGGAAACAAAATAGATACTTCTGTTCTATTCCTGGGTGAGAAAGCAACTGGACAACAACTTGATTTCTCGAGTTAAGAGAGGTTCAAACCTGAGCACCCAATGGACACTCAGCACAGCTGTTCTAGACTCTTCACATATTCTGAGGTAGTTAATGCATATTTAGTGGCTAAGTGTATTCGGTACAGAGCAAAAGATAGTAAATATGCAAAGCCCATGGAACATGGAACACGCAAAGACAAATAATCCTCCATATTTCACCTTCTCTTTTCCATGAAGCTTGCGAAAACAACACATCCACTCACTATTTACAGTTTCCCTAACTATTTATCACAATCTCAATGCAAAGAGCATTCTCTCCTACAAGTCTAAAGCATTGAGCATGTTCACTAAGATAACGATAATTGTCCTGTCATAAGGTAAGTGGCAATTATGAATCTTATTTTATGAAGAATCAGAGAATAAAAAGAGTGAATCCAATGGCAATACAAACTTCTTTCCATAGATGCATTACCCTCTTTTGAAGTCTTTCACATAAGCATTTATTATAAAACATAATGAAGACGATCTGACATCACGTTCCCTCAGTTTGCTAACTTGTCTGCACAGTGTATTCAGGAATGCTGGAGGTAAAAATTCAACATTCCCTGAGTGATGTTTCCAGTACTTGGGACACTCCTACCAGAGGTGTGTCTGAAGGGAAAAAATAACAACTCATCCCTGGACTTTCAACAGAAACATTCCTGCCTCTAGAGGATCTCCTGGGGTTTGTATGATTTGACATTTCTCCCTTCCTGTGAAGCAGTGACCCCTGTTATATTGCTCTACAGTTTCTCATGGCTTCTCTACCCTCCTTTCTGAATTCCATGTGCTTGCCAACAATGCCTCTGTTACTTGTCTATCCTTGAGACGCAGTCCAACAACTCGCTCAAAAGTGGCAGCTGAGCTGAAGATGGTTTAATAAGTGAAAAAACAAATGAGAAAATGAAATATTGATTAACTAAAACAAAGATGTGAAACTGATATTTAAAATATTCTCATTCTAACATTTCATTTTTACTATTTTAACATATGTAAAACAGTCCGAAGTAACAGCTTAAATAACCACAAAATGGTTATATTGGTTATAAAGCATTCTCACTAATTAGCCTCATTTTCTTAAATGTTTCCTGTGGGGCCTTTGGAAGGTGGGACTTACTATTGTTTTGCTAAATAGATGTACTGTCCAACTTTCATTTAAATATTTGTGTATTCCCATTGACAATTTCCACTTTCAGCCTTGTTCAGAGAAGCTCCTTTTTATGCAGTGAATGATAAAGACTTCAGAGACCCGTAGCTACTCAAGGCTCTGAGATTAAGTAGCTATTGCATCTCTAGCCCTAAAACATCTATGTCACTTTCTCCAAAGGTCAGACAGTATCACTGAAGAACAGAAAGAATAACAGGGAAGAATAGGAAACAGTATCTTTCTGATCTGAGATGACTGATTCACTCATGAACTTATAGCAACTGTGGTTCCCTGCACAAAATCCACCTGTTATTCTCATGGATGGAGGTTGGAGCTCACATGGATGGATGCTGAGGGAAGAGAAGACTTTCCTTCAGTGGTGAAGACAAGAATGAGTTCCCTATGTTTCAATGGCTAGCTACGAACTCCCATTCATGAGTATATTCCTGGTTAACACAGTGGGACACAAAATAAAAACAAAACAAAATGACATTAAATCAGGAGAGAGACCTTCAGGAAGATAGGGAAAATCGGTATCAGCATAAATTGGAAGAGGATGAGAGGGTAGGGGTAGGTATAACCAGAATATGTTATGTGCGTGTATGAAATTGTCAAGGAATAAATTCAGTTTTTTAAGTGCCATATGATAACCAATGACTAGTCAATATATAATCACGGGTGGGAAATATCCCCATGAGGTTCCAAGCCTCAATGATGAACTATTGGCAGTTAATGATTGTTGCTGATATTTTCTTCAGTGGTGCAGCAACTAATAAGTAGCTCAACTACCCACAGTACATGGATGTGAATCTTAGATTGCAGAAGATTCACAATGAATTTCTGCTACATTTAGTCAACAAGAAGATCCCCAGTCATTCCCACATCCCTACCTATTCTCATGGAATATTCTTCTGTGTGCATTAAATTAGGCAGACAGTTGGCAAGACCAGTGTTTGCTTTTTTAAGGAGGCTTTAGCATATCTTTTTATATTAAATAGCATCCTCTATGGCATCCTGCTAACAACTTAACAGATGGGTAAATTAAACACATGAATTAAGAAAAAATAATATTTTATATTTTGCTGTATATAAAATATTCCTTTTAATCTTATATACAAAGTAATGATTCATGAGTCTTAATTAAAAACAAAAACAGAGTACTATGTAAAATTTTGTTATATTCTTATCATGTTGCTTTCTGTTTGTTTTCTCATAAGTTTATTAATACCATGAGTGGGATGATTTATTTTTGTTTATCTTGCATTCCCTGTGCAAATGCAACACAATTTCTGGGTTTAAACATATCAAATCTGGTTGGCCATAATATGTTAATTTTTACAGTAATGCTCTGGAAGAATTACACAGGAGAAAAACTGAATCTTTATGAGACTATTGCTTGCACCAGATAAAAGGCAGGAAATTTCTGAGAGCAATTAAAATGGCATTCCAAAGAAGGGAAAGTTTTAGGAAACAAACAAAATTCACCAAAATGCCTGTGGTAGTGAAGGAGGAGGAATGGAGGAAGATGTTAAATTTCCAGGTCTTCACCACTTGGCAGTTATTTACATCTCCATGGCATGATGAAAAGGTTCCCACAGCGCTCAGTGAGAAAATGACCCAGTTTCCAGTACTTGGGAATAACAGTGATTAAAATGTGTAATGAGAGCCCTGATATTCCTCTCCACTGGGTATTCCACACCCAAGAGATGCTCATAAAAGCAAAGCTCTAGTTATTAAGTTACATGGTGGCTAATGTCACAACCACCATAATGCTTTATTACAAATAGTCTCTCTTGCTACATCATTTACTTTCTCACCCTAATATAACAGAAAGCAGGGTAACTCTAACAGTGTGTGAGTATGGGCCTACCAGCCACATGTTGCTTTTAGGAATAGCCCTATCAGTTGCAGCTAAAATAAGTTCTTTCTCTGTAGCCCTATACCACCAGAAGAATGTAATTTACCACAGATAGGAATGACAACTGGTTATTACTTCTTTAATTATAGAATTCAGATGAAGCTATTGGTCTGTGTACCTAATTTACATAGAGAAAATCCTAAAGAAAGCCCTGTCACTTGGCCTCAGTTATGTCAATGCTGATGCTGGTAATCTAGGCACTATTTCTTTCATAACTAACCTGTGTTTGCAACCAACAATTCCCCAATTTTATGGTGCAATAACAAAACATTTGAGTTGTGTTAGTTAGGATGTATTAATTACATCCTACAGAAAAATTTAGCAATATTTTCTGGCATTCTCAAGATAAGAGAACTACAATGTATAACTTCAAAAGAAAACTAAAATCATGTCAAATCACATCTAACAATGTTTCTACACATCCTACTGGGTGACAAGCAATGGAAACACTAGCAAGAACACATTTTCCAAACAGAAGTGAGAGGATGTATGACAGTTCTCTGAAACTACTCATGTCACATGATGCACATACCTGATTTTTCACTTAACATAAGATTATTATGAATTATATATGAATAACATAAGAATTATGAATTTATAGTTGCTTCAACCATTTCGTGTCAGCAGCAACATTCAGGTCATGAGACCATCAGTACCTATCTAGATAAACTACAACATTCAGAGTTTTCAGAACAAATACAAAATGATCAAGTGTGGTCTACAGAGCAAGTTCCAGGACAGACAGAGTTACAACAGAGAAACCCTGTCTAAGAAAGAAAGAAGAAAAAAAGAAGAAAGAGAGAGAGAGAGAGAGAGAGGGAGAGAGAGAGAGAGAGAGAGAAAGAGAGAAAGAGAGAGAGAAAATGATCAAATGATGACTGGAATAGAGCAAAAAAAAAGTACACGTCATCACTTTTAATACTGTATAAATGTTAAATAATTCATCTAAAGCAACACTTCAGACTGGGGAGATGGCTCAGTGGATAAAGTGTCTGCTACATGAGCTTGGGGACTAAATTAAGATCCCTAGAATGCACCCAAAAAAGCAGCTCTGAAAGCCCAGAGCTGGGCAGACAGAGACAGGTAGATTCTTGGAATCACTGGCCCTTCAGCCTAGGCAGATCTCCACTCAGACAGAGATTGATTGAAGAAGACATCCAACATCAACCTCTGAGCAGCCTCTGTACATACGTGTACACCACACACTCACATAACAACTTTTCTTTTAGCAAGATTCAGACTTCTGAAATCACAGAGGTTACAAAGCTACACAGTATGTTTTGTAGCACATACTTTGGTAATTTCTAAATTTTCATCTCAAGGAGAATCAAAGGATCCCCTATAGGGGACCCTTGACTTGATGGTTAAACCACGTGCGATCTTTAGGCTCTTTATCTCTACCATGCCTGGACTAAATACCAAATGCAATCTTTCCTCTAAAACGAAAGCACATGAGATGTGATGCTTACAGATTCTCTCCTCAGCATTAATCCTAAGTTCCTAAATTGCCAATAAAACCAAGGAGCTCTTAATCAGACCAGTGGTCTATTGCTCCGTTGATTGCATTAATCAGTGGCATCAGGGGTTCAACAGACAAAGGCAGGGTCCTGGTTACTCCATTACATCATCTCTTTGACATGTTTTGAATCCTAAAAGATATCTGAATATTGGAAATTTCCATAAATCAAGAACTCGTACGTAAGACTTAAACATTGAAATACTTGAAATAGTTTGAGTAGTGTCTATTCTTTCATTTTAAACTTCAGGTAATAAATATTATCATGAAAAGACTAAATATTAGTAATTTCTCTATCTCAATTGAAAAACCTCAATCTTTTAGAGTTGGATTTGATAAAGAGCCAAAGATGTATACAGTTTTGTATTTATTTCATGTTATGTTCATAGCAATCTGGACAGTGATATTTACTGCATGAAGTAAAAATTCAAAACTTTCTAATGCTCTTCAAAGAGACCAAAGTTTTGCCATTGTCAAAGGAAAAAAATAAAAACTTTTATTCCTCTTGAAAGAACTCATGATGTTCATCCATATTTGGTTTGCAAATATTTTATTGAGGATTTTTAAACCTATGTTCATCAGGAATATTGGCCTATAGTTTTCTTTGTTGATGTTGTGTTTTTACTTGGTTTAGTGATTAGAATAATGAAGTTGTTGGAAAAAATATGGAATGCTTCATAAACTTGTATGTTACCCTTGCTCAGAGGCCGTGCTAATCTACTGCATCATTCCAATTTTAGTATACATGCTGCTTAAGCGAGCACATAATTGAGTTATTTCATCTAGAAAGAGATGACAAGAGGAGGTAAACAATCTAAGAAACTGTTGCCTGCTTTGTTTCTCATTGTGCAAAGGTATAAAACAGCAAAAAGGAAAAACAGAGCGCTGTTATTGTCCAGTGCAATTCACTGTGTTTTCTACAGCATGGAAAGTAATTGAATTTATCTATATGTTTTTCAAATGGTTGTATCTCCTTTTCATTTCTCTTATTATTCATCATTATAGAGATCTAATAATCTAAAAACTATTTTGTTTCTACCTTGAGAATATTTATTAGGTTCTTTCTCCAAAATAAAAATTTAAAAACTAAACAACAATCTCAACATATCAGCATCTCTTCCCATTTTGTTCCATCCAGACAATCTGATTTTCTTTTTTTACTTTCTAAAATTCTTTCTGGTGGCTAGATATTTGTGGAAAGTAAGAAAGGCAGAGTAATCTTCTACATGAATTTACTCTATTTTGTGAAGGCAATATTTTTAAATAAAAGCAATCAACTTGATTCTCTGTAAGATGAATTTTTTTAATATCCAATAAGGTTCTACCAAATTTATCAAGTTAGAGATTGGGTGTTTTCTTAATTATGGGTCTTGAAAAATGGCCAATCATAGCGACTATAAAGAATTCTGTGCTCCTTGCCATCCTTGGAAAGCTATATTATTTCTTTGATAGTGTTTCCTTGTTTCTTCTCTATCTTAGGTAGCTATGTTCCAGAAACTGCACAAGAGACATGATCTTCTGTGGAAAACTGCCAGAGACCCACAAAACACTCTAATGTACACAAAAGAAGAGAACCACATGCCAAGGACCTATGCCTCAGCATTGAGCAAAGGAAAAATTAACTACTGCAAAATGGAGACAATCATGACTAGAAACACTCCCAATAATCCTCATAATGAGTAGAAAATAAACAGGCTAGTTCAGTAAGTACCACGGATACAATAGAGAAAATCAACATGAATCTTCCAGTTTACTGTCATATTATCTATTTTGTCAAGATTCTTTTTCATGGCTTTTGGTATCCCTGTTTGGGATCAGTTATATTTTTGAAATCAGAACCTCAGTCCTTTTCATTGCTTGACTATGTTCCATTTTACACAACAGTATTTACCCACTTCTCAGCTTATAGACACTTGTGTTTTCCATATTTTACCTGTTATGAACAATAATGCTATACTCTTGCACAAGTTTTTAGGTAAACACATGTTTTCATCTAATTAAACATATCTAAGAGCTGAATTGTTTGGTCATATGACCCACTTTTATGTTTAACCTTTTAAGAAATTACCAGGTTATTTTCCAAACATATGCAGAATTTTGGTTTCCCACAGTGGTGCATGAGCAACCCAATGTCTTCTTATTCTCAGCAACACCTGTCTTTATCTGAATCTTTTACCTCATTTTTCCTAGTGGGTACAAGCTGATATCAAGTGATGTTTGCATGTGTCTGATGGCTAATATTATCTAGCATCTTTCACGTGTTTTTTGGCCACTTGCATATCTTCTATTCTATGGATTTTCCTGAACATGTCTTTGAAAACCAAATGTCTTAATTTTAACAATGATGAATGTATAGCTCTTTGTTTTGTTAAATGTACTTGTAACCATAGTAAAGAAGTTTTTGCCTAAAAGTTATATAAAGATTGATTGCTATATTTTTGCAAGAGTTGTATGATTTTAAATCTTATATTTATATTTATGATCTACTTAAAGTTAATTATTTTGCATAGTCAAAAGAAAAATAAAATTTCATTCTTTTACGTAGGATATTCAATTGGACAGACACCACTTGTTGGACTCAACATTATTTTTATATCTATGGAAAGAGTATACTGGTATTCACAAACTATTCACTCTGTGTGTGTGTTATGTTAATGTCTTATGATTTATAATTTTTAATCATTCAAATTTCCTTTAATATTTCTTAATGAATATTTAATTCTGCATAAAGAATTAAAATTAAAGTTCATAATTCTTTAAAACTGACTTGTGGGAAGAAAATAAAGGATATAATTTTCTTATCTTTAAAATGCATTAAAATAAGTCCCTAGAATTCTGCAGTAATTAATATACTGAAATAATCAAAAAATTAGAAATGAAGAAGCCTAGTTGAAACAGTAGTCATCCATACATGAGATGAGCTCACTAGTGGGTGATTTCCTTTTTAAATTGAGATGATAATCTTGCATGAAGCTTTAGGTTATTGTGAAGATAAAGCAAAATATTTTTGCAAAGTTTATTTTTGTATAAAAATCCACAAAAAACATAACTTATATCCTTATAATAAAAATCCAGCTATAAACTTAGTTTACAAAAAAAATCCTGATGATATCTATATATGCTGGAGCATGCTCTGTGGCTGAGATGTTGAGCAAAAAACCAGATACAAGCTTGGACTTTAAACAACTTTGTCTTAGAAAGAAGGAGTCTCAGGTACATGCACAAGACAAATTTAGAGTTTGTGCCCTTTCAATTTTCAACTTCACCTACATAATAATTACTCCAGAATCTGTGGCAAGGGCAGCTTGTAAAGAGATAGTAGGATAGTGAACCAAATGATATAAATGAAAAAGGAAACAAAAGAAGAAGCAGATCTCATGTTTGACACCATATGCACAAGTGTTGGTTACTGAGAGAACATTTGCTGTGAAATTCATTGCAAATTGGATATTTTTCAAAGTTTAAGAAAAGTCTTACATTTTACTACTAATAATTTCTCTTTCATATGGAAAATCTCTCATTTTTCTTTTTCCTTATGGGTTTACTTACCCAGAGTTTTCTACCTTGGCTTATGAATGTATGAGAACTGTATTTTAAAGATGAACATTGTACACAGCTTGGAAAAGAATTAAAAATAGACTTCCTAAATTATTCAAAAGCTGACAGATTTTATGTCATAATGGACTCACTGAATACATACCCATAGCTTAATAGATTGGTCAGTAGACAGTGATGTTTTGGGGAGAGAAACTGGTAAAAATACGGAAGGAGCCTGACTGGCTCTTATATTTAGCTCTCAAAGTAGACCATTTCTTTAGGACAATCATAGCTCTAAACATGACCCAGTGATACATGGTTTAACAATACCATAAAGTATTTTATACACACAAACAGAAATCAGTATCTTGTGAGATGAAGTTAATTACATATATCTAAAAATACCAACATAAACAACAGTATGCAGATAGAGAGGTAGAATTGTTGATTGTGTCAAGGTATAATAAGTTTCTCCATAGGCTAAACACTCAACTGGAATATCGTGTTGATTGCATCTCTCTACAAACAATAGAGGTGAAAGCAAAATCAACACAGGCATTTTAAAATTCATCACAGATTTGAAATAAAAGGCATAAAAAATTGAAAGTCAAACATTTATAGGAAGATGTGAAGCATTTGAGGACATGGTGGTCAATGGAGTCACTATAGCCAGAGGTGTGTGTAGAGCCATAATATGTTCAATCACATCCAGAATCTTAACAATAGTCCAGTCCTGAGTCTCTATGCCAAGGGACTGGACAAGGTCATGTCCGCAGGCCTCTTAGAACTCATACAGAACTGAAAAGCATGAGATGAGCAGGTGCAATTCCCATTACTGTGCAAATGAATATTGACTTGCCAAGCTCTAGCAGCTCTTTCTCAGGAGTGAATGAAGCATATGCTATAAAGATGCCCTTCTGTCCATCTCCCTCAGCTTGTGTAGCAATCTCTCATTATATCATACTGCCTTAAAAACACTTTGTCAAGCCAGGTAGTGATGGCACACACCTTTAGTCCCAGCACTAGAGAGACAGAGGCAGGCAGATCTCTGAGTTCAAGGCCAGCCTGGTCCACAGAGCAAGTTCCAAGACAACCAGGTCTACACAGAGAAATCTTGTCTCAAGAAACCAAAAAAAAGAAAATGCTTTTTCACAGAAGTGAAAGAATTTTTCACATGATCTCTCACAAACTTGTTCCTCCCAAAATATATCTTCAGTTCAGAATAAGAAGTTATTTTTTATAAATACTATCTATAGCTTCTATCACAAACAACCAGCAATATGACACCCACTATGAAGGAGAGGAGCCCAGGTGAATACACAGCCCTGTAAAGGTGCTTACAACAAACCTTTTGCCTCTTTTTGTCTTCCTGTTATTTTGCTTGAGACCATAAACTCATCTTGCTTGAGCACTGACAGGGAAACTATGCTCTGACTTATGCACAAAGTCACAGAAACACAATTATGCTTATGTCTATCTGCTTTCAAAATAGCTAACAATTGATACTTTGGTTATATTCACCATTAATCTAGAATTAATTTCTGAAAAAAGTTATCAGTATGTGTATCAAAAAGTATTCTTTAATAAAAATTATTTTTGTTTTTGCATTATACATCCCTTTTATTACTTTTTTATTGTTTTTTTTTGAGGCCGGATCCTGCTATTTAACCCAGCAAACACTTGAACTTCATGTCTCAACCTCTCAATTGGTGGGACCATGGGTGTTTGTCCCCATTATCCAGATGTCTCATGTGCGTTTAATCTATCTCTATTAGTCAAATTTATTCAAAATCTACTAAAACATGTTTTATACTTTTTAACATGACTTTCAACACTAGACAACACCTTTCTCTTGGTTTACTGACCTAAATACAGCCGTGCCCAAGTAAAGAAATAGAATAGATTCTAATTCTAATAACTTTGTTAAAAATAGATTTCATTTTAACATTTAAGAAAAACAACATGATACTATATAGCACAGTGTAAAGGTTACTATAAAGAAACAAATTAACCGCTATCTCAAATAATTACCCTATTTTAAAAATATTAAAACAGAACAAAATTTAGTCAATTAGCATGAATCCCAGTTGGATCTCATATAGCCTCCTATAGTTCAAAACACTCTAAACTGATTCATTCTATGAATCTGCCAACCTACAACTGCACAATTTTTTTCTACCGCCCATGGCCCTGGTACCATTCTTTTGTTCTGTCTTGATTTTCTTCTGTCTATGTTTGATTTTTTTTTTTTTGAGATTCCACATATAAGTGATATTTTTCTTCCCATGTCTGATTTTTTCTTTTTCATTCAGCATAACGTTGTCAGGCTCATCCTTGCTGCGGCAAATGGTATTGGCTCTTTACTCAAAGCCAGTATAATCAGCGTGGCCACAAGTGAGAGCAGATTGCCACTCGGACTCCTCGTGTATCATCGGGTAATGAATGACTTCAGCCCCCTCTTATCACAGACTGGAGGGATGACCCATCTACATTTAAACCCCAATCTTGTCATTTGTCATATGTGGACTTCAGACAAGTCTAACCTCTCCGTCCCTCAGTTAACATTAAAATACTCATAGCAAATAAAGGGTGAGGATTAAATTAAGGGTGAGTTAAGCTGTGAGAACAATGTCTGGAAAGGACAGTTATTGGTACATTCTTAGATGTAAGCCATGGTTATCGTTGCATATATTAAGTCCAATTACTCATTCAGATAGAGAAAATGCCCTTGTGGCCTCTGGCACTTTAGAAGTGAAACAAATGTGAGCTAGAAAACCAATTAAAATAAAATTATTTGGTTATACATAGCATTGACAGAGAAATGCTAATGGAGAGCTTTGGGATTGTGAAAGTTTTAGAAGAAAATGGTTATTAGCTTTTCTACATATTACCTGAGGCAAAATGAATGCTAATATTCTATTGAAGTATTAACAGTTAAATTTGAATAGTGGTTCTAATTTAACAACCATGGAATATGAAAAAAAAAATGTACTGAGAAAATTCTGGAGATAAAACAACATAAGCATCTTACTAGTTATATGAATAAGGTAACTTTTAATTAATAGTTTTGTGTGCTATTTTCATTTTGAAAGAAACATGTAGAACTCTATAAAAAATGTTCGTCCTCGGGATTAGGAAAGCCCTATGAAAAAGTGAGAAATAAATAAAACAAAAGATATGTAGAATCCACAGCCATTGAAATAAAATGAATTTACCTTCCAGAACTTATCAGTTGCAAAGAAGTTTTATAAGGTGCCCAGTAATGTTCCTAGAGTCTGAAATATGGGAATTAAAAAGGCGTTATTTAGGAAGCCATTTAGTATTTTTGAGACAGGATATTTAATTCTATTACTATTTACATGGTTTATCTTTCTATAAGTAATATGGTTATAAAAAGCCATCAGTAGAACTTGTAGTTAAGCAATTATTTCTAAAAGGCAATGGTAGATTTGAAATGACTCATTCACATTTTCCCCTGACAAATGCCAACCTGAAGATTCAAGGTTGTCGACCTGGATTGGAAGCCCAGCCGAGGTTGTGAACTACATTGCAGTCAAGTCCTCAAATAGACTCACACTGATGGCCTCCACCGAATGCCACAGACAAGAGTCGCTGATTGCGTAGATGCTTTTTATATTGCATACCCCTCCAAAATTCTGAGTTCTTTCCTGCAGAAAAATCAGCTACCATAAAAATACAGCAAAGGAAAAAGGAAAAGAGACCAACCACAATCGTTACATAAGAAAATCTCCAAAACTCCTAAATTGATGCAGCTAGTGCAAAAGAAAAGACTTTTTGCCTCCAATTAGCATTTAGATGAAGAATCCTGAAAGTATGATTGATGCAAAAGCATATTTCCCCATGCCAAGAACCCTGCTGAACTGCTTTGAGAAATACATGAACCTTGAAAGAAGCCCGTTGGACATGGTGGTGCACACCTGTAACCCCAGCCCTGGGAGTCTCAGGTAGGGGACAGCTTGTTTGGAGTCAGCCTGATCTGTGGCATAAGAACATGTCCTTAAACAACAAAGAGATGAGAGGAGGAAGCTGTGGCTTTCATGTTGCTGAAGGCAGATGTCCACTCTGGGTATGGGCAGACCAGACATAAGCAGGATGTATTTCAAACAGGAAAGACAGGCCAGCCCCCTGATTTCACTCCAACTTCACAAAGTGTTTGTGTTCTAATTTCCAACTGATGATTCAAGGCCTAGGCCAGCTGAATAGCTCAGAATGTGTGCTGGTAATCCACCAGGGAGGAAAACAAACATGTTCCAACTCAAGAATCCAACTCATGAGCATCACAATCTCTTTCATTCGGGGCCAGTAGTACTTTCTTTTAATCAACAGCTGACATCACTGTGATACTTCTCTCTGAAGGCTGTAACTGACAACACATAAAATGTAATAGCAGGCAGCCTTACAGCTCCCGAATTGAAAGGAGATTCGCCTCAACAGCAGCTCAATTGCCATATGCTGCATGGACTGTAAGTGCATGTTGAAACACGGCACGCTCTGATCATAAACACACCTTATCTTAGTGCTCAGCACCTGGGGCAAAGGCAGGTTCACAATGTATGTCTTTCCAGAGAGAAAAATAATAACAGTATTTCAGCCTTTACAGTGTTTTAAAGCTTGCAAAGTGTTTCCATGCACATAATCTAGGGTGGCAATAAAAAAATTATGAATTCTGTTTCACAGGAAAGCAAACCAAGGCTTGAAGACATTAAACAACTTCCAGATGGTTAATCAAGTGGTAAATATAGGGGGAACTGACAACGAAAGTTTCCTTGTTCTAACTACAAGGCTCTTTCCATAGTCACTGTTCTCTAGAACAGAGTGTACTCTTTAGATAGCATCAGAAGAACAATTTGATGGGTTACAGAATCAAATGTGTCCTGGCTTTTAATTATGACATGATAGATAAGGATATCCATTTTACAAGCTAACCCATATTTCCATTCATGTGGCAGATGAATGTGGGGTACAAAATAGATCCTACCCTCAAGAATCATACCTATACAAATAATGAATAATCAATTCTGAGTTAGTTGGTTTTTTGACACTGTGACAAAATGCTTAATATAATTAGGTTAAAAGAAATAAATGTCTATTTTAACCCACAATTTCACTCTGCAACATTGGTTTAGGCAAAGTGGAGAAACAAAACAGGAAACTTCTAGGCCAGAAAAGCTGCCCACTTCATAATATATAGGAAAAAGACTAGACTAAGAGGTGGTCATCCCAATGTCCACTCAATCCATCCAATGACCCATATTTTTCATACTGGTCCCAGCCCCCCAAGTCCACACCATCGAAAATGTCCAGCACATAAGCCTGTGGATGGCATTTATGACCCAAACAGTAACTACAAGATAGTAGAAAAATGATTACAAAATCATGGGGATGGGCATGAAGATGGTCCAGAACCTGTGAAAGCTCCAAAAGGCACTCTCGCACTATGTGCAAAGGAAACTAGTGCGGGGGAAAATATATAAGAAAGTAGATACTCAGGAGTCAGGGTATACTCAGGAAGCAGCAGACTTTTGATGCAGGAAACCTGGAATCTGTCTTTGAATCTCCACCTGTACCTCCTCCCTTAGTGACCTCGTCTAGTCTTGTGGTTTTGAATATTCTCTTCTGCCTACCTGACGTTTAGCTCTGTGCCACATCATTTCCTGGGCTCATGTCCCACTGCCCAAGTGACATTTTCACTTGAATGTTTGATAGGTGTCCCGACCAGAAAAAGCCTAAAGTTGACCTTATTTTGCCCAACAGACTACTATCTCTTGCAGTCTATTTATCTCAGTTTAAGACTGACTTACCTTGCTTTCTCTTCAGCTAAAATATTAGAATATTCTTTAGCACTTCCTTTACATTTGTATTTCACATTCAATTATTCAATAAAAACAGTAAATTCTGCATTTAAAGTATGTCAATGCTTCCATTTAATTATTTGCAAGTAGCCTTCTAACTGTTCTTCCCAATTCTATAGTTGACTGTTGCTACTACTTATAAGGATCTTATCAGCATGGCCAGAAAGACCCTGGTACAGTATATCACGGTAGGTAAAACATAGGGGTATGCACCTGTAATCTCAGAACTCAGGAGATTAAATAAATTCATGAGAGATTGGGATGCAAAGTGAGAACCTGTCTCACAAACAAACAGGCAAGGTACTTTAGGTCATGACACTCCTCTTCTCTAAACCCTACAATAGAGTCCCTTCTTAGAAATAGACCAAACCTTGAGAGAGTTTACAAAGTGACCAGTGCCTTGGAAGGTCGTAATTTTCTCTTATTTTATAGGTGCTTGGAGTTGAGACTTTACCTTCAGTCTCAGAGGAGACTTTGAATTTGTGACTGTTGAACAATGTTAGAAATACTGAGACTTTAAGAAGGGATGGACTAAATGCATTTCGTATTGTAGATGGCCATGGATCTTTGAGAACATAGTTAGAATGTTATGGCTTGACTATGAATTGTCCCTGTCAATTCTTGTGTTGAACACTTGATCCCTAGCAGTAGACAATATTGGAGGCTTTAGGTGGCAGAGTCTATTTGGATGAAGTATGGTCACTGAGAGAATGTTATTAAAGGTATTACCCGTCCCTGGTCCCTCTGTCACTTCTGCATTCTGTATGTATATGTCTACTTTAAAATACAATTGGCTCCAGTCACCATGGCAAGTATTCTCCAGAATTTATTTTATCCTACAGCATCTTTGTCATCATTGGAGCAATCTTGCCCCTTATCCACATCTCACTCCAGATTACTGCCTTTCTATTCCCTAATGCTCTGAGTTGAGCTACACTCGATTCTACACGTAAGTGATGTCACAGATTTGTCTGAGTGTTTCTAAAATGTTTCTTTAAGTATAACATCTTCCAAGTTAATCTAAGTTGTCATAAATAACAGATTTCCTCACTTCTACTTTAATTACGTAATGGTCCATTTTATGCAAGCACTGCATTTTCTGTATCTATTACTGAGCACCAGGATGTTGCCATATCTGACTGTTGTGCATAGTGCCACAATGAACATTGCAATGCAAACATTTCTCTCAGATCCTAATTTCAATTCCTTTGGATAAATACCAAAAAGAGGAAAATCCAAGTCATATGGTAGCTCTTATTTAAAATTTGAGAGGAATCTCCATCCTGTTTCCCATAACATCTTTATGATTTGCATTTCCATTACAGCAAATAAGGGATCCCCTTTCTCCACGTTTTTCCTCCTGTTCAGTAACTCTTATCTTTTGATGTTCAGCATAGACTTCCTAATAAGATAAGGCAATATCTAATATCTAAATATCTAATTTTCATTTTCCTAATAATTAGTGGTATTTGGCATCTTTTTATAATCCTATTATCCATTTGACTAACTTCTTTGGAAAAACATTTAGGTGTTTTGCCTGTTTTCAAGTTGGGTTATTGGGGACAGAGTTGCTATTGAATTCTGACTTTTTATGTATTTTGAATGTTGGGCCCTTCTTAGCTACATGGTTCATAGGTGTTTTATCTGTTCCCATATGCTGTTTTCATTCTTCTGACAGTTTCGTTTGCTATGTGAAAGACTTTTTGATACAGTTCTATCTGTTCTTTTTTATTTTTATTCTCTATGATTTGGAGTTGTGACCAAATGTTCATTATCAAAACCAATGTCAAGTAAAATTCTCCCTGTTTCCTGCTTGGCATGTTACAGTTTTAGGTTTGACATTAAAGCTTTTAATCCATTTTGAGCTGGTTATGTATATAATATAAGATAAGGATAAAATTCCCCCTATTGCTTAGAGATATCTATGTTTCCCATCACCATTTACTGAAAGGAACACCTTTTCCCATTACGTTCTATGGCACTTTTATTAAAGATTGGTTGACTGTGTGTTTGTAGGCTTCTTTCTGGGCTCTTTTCTGTTCCACTGGACTGTGTGCATCTGAATAGGTGAAATTGTTCTTATTATTCTTTTCAATGCATCTATCCCTGAACTTCCCTGAAATTTTCCCACTCATATTCCAAGTTTTCCTGACATAAGTAGTTGTCAGAAATTGATGGTTGGTTGGTTGATTGGTTACTGTTTTCATTTGGATACAGATCCTCCTACATGTTTGTTTACTTATTTATTTTGCACACATTTATTTAACCTGATCATGTTTGTGTTTTATTTAAATAAGCGTAATAAAGTAAATTCTAAACAAATAAAAAAAGATTGCTTATATAGCCAAAAATTATAAAAACTAAGTAAATGTTCACTGTAAACTCATGTTGGAAAGAAACAGATAACTGTTTTGCAAATTCTGACAAAGAAACATGCTAAAGATCATATGCCAACTTCTTAAGCTTTTCCTCTCTAACAGAACCTCACAAGTGAGCATTTCCTCTGGAGTTCTTGGCTCAAAGATGTGATCATTGTCATAGATGTATTTTCTTTGAACCCATTTAAGAAACTGAAACTTAAGATGATATTGTCTGAAGAGTTTCAGATATGGACTTAGAATTCCCTGTCTTGAGTTCCTACTAAATTAATTATAACATCTTTGCTGTTTAAAAACATAGACTTTATTTAGTAAGGCAAGGTAAGACCAACAGCGCATAAAATAAATGACACTGAAAAGGCATTTGATAGTTCCATGGTTCCCAAGATAAACGAGCCTGCCACACCTACCCAAGGCCACATAGAGAGCCTCTGGGGTCACTAACAAGGAAAGGGCATATGGAAGACATGGGAAATAATCAATACTGTGAGTCCTATAGGAAATTACAGCAAAGTCAGGATAAACAAGTTCAGGGTTGACTAATTAACTGAAGTTTTGAAGGGAAAAGTCCAAGCTATGGCCCTGGCATTTCCAATAGGGTAGGTTTCACCACCCATCTTGACACACCAAATAATAAAATTAATAAGAGTAAAAGGCAGAAATGGGGGGATTTAATCAATGCATGCAGTAAGAAGAGGAAGTAACACAGATCCAGAGACCCTCATATCCATCTTCAGGGTATCAGCATGACCTTTAATACTAAGTACAGAGAAAATTTCAGAGTAGGGGCAAAAGGTATACATGATCCAGCTGCGCTGATAAAGCTGGGGTCTAGTCAGTCATTGTCTAGAACTTATCAGTGTCAGTGACTGAGGAGACTATCTAGTTCTCATAAGACTACTTATGCTTCAAGGCCCAGACTCATCAAAATAGATGATTTCCTTCACTGGGGCTTCCAATTGCTTGTGATTAGTTTTGGTCCCATGTCACAAGATGTTTATCCATCAGTCCTGTTGCTGTTGAAATTCAAGGTAACTCAAGAGAAAGTACTAAGAGACAAATACAGAGCCAGATAAAGTCAAAGTAGACTTTGTTAGTCTGGATGGTACCCTTCTTCAGCTACTTTGGACAATTTCCTTGACCTCTATAGCACAAGGTATCTGTTTGGTGACTAGCCATGGGATTATTTGAACAGGTATGTAGTAGGACAGAATATGAAAGTCTAAAAGGAAGGTAGTTGAGGTATGATCTTTGGACAAACAACTGACTTCTTTACTGTATACTTGTAGGAATAATTTTTAACGCTGTGTCTTTGTTATTGTCATATTGTTGTGATGAGACACCATGACCAAGACAATTTATAGAAAAAAAACCCATTTGATTGCAGGCTTGTTTACAGTTTCAGAAGATTAGTCCCTTACATCATGCAGCAGGGCATGGTGGCAAGCAGGAAGGCATAGTGCTGGACAAACAGCTAAGAAATTAACATCCTGATCCACAGGCAGTAGACCAGAGGGAGAGTCTGAGGGTCTGTCATGGACTTTTGAAATCTCAAAACTCACTCCCAGCAACACATCTTCTCCAATCAAGACACACCTACTCCAGCAAGGCCATAACTCCTAATCCTTTCCGAACAGTTTACTAACTGCAGACTATTATGCAAATAAAAATGGGGGCCATTTTCATTCAGATCACCACAGTCTGAGAGGAGAATTACCTCCAAAGTCAACAAGAATCTGAGAGTCAAACTGGCCATGGTGCAGAAAGTAAAAGACAGGCTTAGTGCATTTGCCTGTACACAATGTTTAATTTAGTTATTTTAGAATTCTTTTCTTTGAACCTTTCATGATAAGAAGAAATTGTATTGACTTTCAAGATGACCTATGCATAAGCTATTCATATCTCAAATTTCCATGCACACAAAGAAACTTAGCATCTTCTCTAGAAGAAACAGTACAATCAATGATCTACATTCATGAGTTTTGTTACTTTAATAGATGATTCCCACAAGTCCATTATATATCAGATACTTATTCAATCAGTATTATCTATCAAGTGCAACATCAGTATTTTAAAGTATCATTTAGTTGTAATAAATGCTATTGAGTCTGGTTTGAATCACAATATATAATCATGACAAAAAATCTTCTAAAATTCCTTTTGTCCTGGTTTAAGAATATTGACATAATTAAATCACTATTTCTTTTATTATAGCAAATGATTCTGTTATTCTAGTTATGACTTGAGCAAACATCTAAAGGATAAGAACAAAAATCACAATGCGAATAATTTGCTAAATCATTCAGATTCTCCCTCATGTTGGTGACAATAGCATTTCCAACTGTGATCACTTTTCTTTACTAATTATACTTTCTTCAACAGATGAACATATTCATAGTGTTGCTAATTGTATGTGACCCAGAAATCTCTCAGACACAAAGTAAAATCACAGTAGCTTCATCATTTATTCAACATCAATACTTCTGCGTATCCAAGTGTTGGATATACACACTACAGTAATAGTATATTGTGTTAGATCGTGAGCTCTTCGGCAAACAAAAAACATATAATCCAGAGCTTTAAGTAGTTAAAAATGTTAGTATTATCTAGAACAATGTTTCTTGCCTGTGGATCACAACTTCTTTTGGGGGTCAAATGACCCTTTCACATGGATTACCTAAGACCATCTGCATAGCAGATATTTACCTCATGATTCATAACAATAGAAAAATTACAGTTATGAAGTAGCAACTAAAATAATTTTATAGTTGGGGGTCACCACAACATGAGATATTAAAGGGTTGCAGCATTAGGAAAGTTGAGAAACACTGGTCTTGAAGGAAATCTGTACTTTAGGGGTCTAAATCAAAGGATCGGGGACTATTTAGGATTATACTGTAAGAAAATTCAAGAGTCCCAAAGGAACAGTATCTGACTACAGCCCAATACAATACCTCCTACACCCAGACTGATTTCTAAAAGAAACCTCCATAATTTTAATATAGATTAAAGTTTCAGAAATATTGGTCTAATACTGTCTCAAGATCTTTAAATGAGTCATTGATATAATTTTTTTCTCTTTGTTTAGAAGTTTTGAGATTTTTAATACTTTGGACTCCAAAATCAAGAGTATTCATACTCACCACTAATAGGCAAATAATTCTAATGATTGCAAATTCTCCAATTAGCAGGTGACATTTACACATATAAAATGTAAGCAGTTTAATTTACCACTGATTGCTTTGCCTACATGTGAAAATTAATATTCACAAATGACCATCAATCTTAACATATATTTTTCATACAATTGTCATTGTCATCCTGTAAGTATAACCACAGATCAGAAATGATGAAAACTTTAGAGATATGAAGAATGAGATTGAAGTGGACAGTTAGTTGAAGCTGAAGGCAAAGCTAATTTTAGATATATTTGCTATGTAACTAACCGATACTTTCTCTTCTTTTTACTCTGCCAATTCAGTCTTAGAATATCTACTTATGTTCATGTCCAGGGCAATATGTCCCTAAGCACAACTTAGAATACACTGTTCTCTCAGCCACAATGAATTCTGCCCCTTGGTTACTGACTGGGATGACCTTTCACATCTATGAAACTCAAAAGTATAAATCTAGCCTTGAGCTGGTATTAAATAAAATTAGAAGCATATGATCGATTGCATAATACCCGTTTACTGTCTGTCTTGTCTTCTTGGGAACCTATGAGTGTGCTCTAGAGAACTAAGTTGCTTCTCAAATTCATCTCTATATAGAACTGTAGTTTTAAAAGATCTCCATCTCCTAATATCTTACTGAGAGAATTTCACAGCTTTGGGGATGCTTAATACATAGCAAATTGACACCATTGCTTTGGGGATGTTATACTAAAGCAGCACTTCATGGGATGGCCAGGAAAGTATAAGAAAAGGAAGATACCAGGTAAAAGGAAGATACAATCCCTGCAACTCTAATAACCTAAGTCCTCCTGTTAAGTTGTACCTTCTAAAGATTTCACCCAGTAGCCGAAAGGGTTGTGGACTGAGCTTTAGCACATGTATTTGTTGGAGCATTCCAAATTCATCACAGTATTTAAATAAGTTCTCTAAGAGTCAACCTTGTAAATAAATATGAAGTACTATATGATTTTTTAATTATAAGAAAGAACTTATTATAAATTGTCTGAACATGATCTTCCTCAATGCTAGCATTTGTTGTTTTATGATCAACCTCTGCTGCTGACCAGTCTATGAAAACCTATTTGTTGCAGCTTGCTTCCCACACAGTGTGTTTAACTGCATGTCAGGCTGCCTTGAATACTGACCTTCCCATTTTACTGACTGACAAAAACATGTTCAACTACTCAACCAGTCGATTTGGGGGAGAAAGGTTATACCATCTTATTACCAACTCTTTTCAACCTGTCAGCAATACTTCTTTTGTTTTCTTTCAACCTATGAGAGAGTTGTGACAATCTTATAAGACAAACAATCTAAATAAAAACATATTTAGTATCAAAACATAGCTATTTAAAAGACTAAAGCAATATGTCTACAAATATAGTATTATAGAACAAAATCATGGAAATTCATTTTTGCTTCTATACTTAATAGAATAATTTCCTCTCAAAAATTATCCTCAAGCCAGTACCAATATAAAATGCACCATAAAGGTTTGCACTGGTGGAGGGGGGTGGTATGGACACAAGGGACTGAAGACTGCAATGGTGTTGAGTACCTGGTAGAGAAATCAAGTTCATGCTAACTAGAAGCTTCACCACTACTTACTAGTGTCTGTGGTCTTAGAAATTCTTTGCACACTGGCTACATCAATATCATCAGCTACAACATACAACAGAGACCAACCTGCTTGCAATATAAAATAGTGGAATGATGGCAAAAATGTTACAGAGTAACCGAACATTTTTTTATTGGATTTAAGACCCTCTCCAACCTCTAGAATCTCTCAATCCTCATCAGATAAGCTACTTCTTGCAGTAAATGGGAATTAGCAAAAACGTGTGTAAGTAGATTATGTGCAGAGAATGAGAAACTTTGAACCACTCAGCGGTACATGGGATGCTGTTAACAAATCCCTCCCATCAAGGCTCAGGGACCTACACAGAAGAGGAGGCAGAAAGGATTAAGACATTTTTTAATATCAAAAGCAAATGTAGAAGCCAAGAGAACATAAAACAAGAAAATGGAAGAAAATTATTTTTAACCGAGGAAAGTAGTCAACTCTAAACCTTCAAGTTGAAAATTCTCATTTTTCATAACAGGAAGTCATGTATAAAATTGAGAAAACAAAAATTATTGCAATGAGATGATTAAAGATGAAAACTGAAATACTTGAAAGTGATTGTTGCTGGAAAAGTAGGAAACTATTTGGTGTTCTTCTGCTTTTTTTCCATGAGTCACTAAACAATTCTTTAACACTTTAGTCATTTTTCAAAATCAACTAATAACTGTAAAAGATAATTATAACTAGAGATAAATGTTATAAAACAGTTCTGAGGATGGAAATACATGAAAAGTTATCTCCAGGGCTTTTTGAATGAATTTATTTTTATTGCAATAATTGATATTAAAAGACCATATGAATTTTTAGCCTTAAAAATACTGTTAAAGTATTGCTGAACTTTGATTTAATATCTAGACTGTAATTAGAATCTAAACCAAGTAATCAAATATGAGAACTGGTTATTTAGTGATGTGCAATTTATTAAAAATAATTTTAATGGTCAGTGACTGAAAACATTCTAACTGTAAATACTGATTATTGAATAGATAAGCCATATTGATATGGAATAATTTTTTGAAGTCATTTTAAAATTATATTTTCAAGTAATGTGAAATTATAAAACACAGTGTTCAAAATAATTACGATGTAGCAATTTTTTTTAATTTAGATTGTTTTATAATTATTATTTCTCTATAAATTAACTTACTTATTCCTAAATAGTGAATAACACTTGTATTCTTCTTAACATAACTTGTTTTCCATACTGTCTGAAGAACTCAATTTGGGGTGGAATGGAAGAGAATATTCTTTTTTAGTTTTCCACAGAAATGAACCGCAATCTAGTTCCTATAATATATTCCAGAAAGACTTAGTCGCTTCCCTTTGTAATTCTTTGTGTTTCTCTCTAGACTCCTCCTCAATTTCTTAAATCCTGAGTAAAATGTAGATGACAAAATAAAAGCGGGGTTCTAGTAAAGTTTAAGTACACCATATAATGGAAAGGGTAGTTGTGACCTCAGCTGTGTTGTTCTTCTATTAACACCCATTTGTATCAGATTCCTATTCAATTATGTACATTACACTGCTGATTCATTCCTAGTGGCTAACTGGTTAAAATATGCAATATTTTTTCTAAGCCAGCATTTCTCCATCATTTCCCTGGCCCTTCCTGTCTCTCCCTCTACTGCCAAATTTCATGGTTTCTAGATGTAGTTTTTTAAGTTGCCTATGAGATTCTTTTCCCTCATTTAAGGTTTGGTGAGACCATTCAATTGAGCAACACTGGAGAAAATGTGATAAGCATGCCTGATTCTTTTTTTTTTTTTAAATCTAGATCCACATTTTTCAAAAGGTGATTTTGATATTACCTGTCTGGGAATCACTTGAGTCTTGTTAAAAATGCAGATAAATCAGGTTGTCTAAATTACTGAACTGGAACCTATGAAGGCAGAACCCCAAAAATGCATTTTAAAATTTGAAATTGAATCTTTATGTAAGCTTATATTTATAAAACACAGAATCCAAATGTTTGTGGAAATAATACCATGTTTTCCATACACGTAAATATTAATACGCTTTTAAAAACTGCAGTTTCCCTGCTCCCACTTCCTTTTTTTTTTAAAGTCTAGAACAACTGACCAGAAAGATTTTCCCTTCTCCCAATTCTGGAAGGAACTCTGTCCTTAGCCTGCACTTCTTCAAAGACAGATTCATATTTAGCAAAGTATATATATAGTATAAACCCAAGAGATGGATTTCACACACTGGATATAAATGGGATCCCATTTATATCACCTGGTCAGAAGGAAGAACAAAGCCATTGTGATGGAGACTTTATCAACAATGGCCAGACTGAGTATGAGACTGAAAAAGGATGGCTTGAGAGAGCTTGGGAAATGGTTCATCTGTTCTGTGTATTTGTTACTAAGACAGCTAAGTGAATATATACACACTTTATAAAAAGTTGAGTTACATGATTTTATTATGTTGATTATAATACAAGTTTTAAATCAGCTTGACAGTGAATTTTTGTGTACTAGTTATGTAGATGGCTCAGATTATATCTGTGGACAGCGTGACATTTTTCAAAGAGCATTGCCTATAGAACATTTTTTTTTTTACCTATACATATGCTTTGTGCTCAACTATACACAAATAATAAGAGATAAAAATTAAAAATAACGATTATGGAAATGTTTCAAAACACAACAATTTCACACAAACAGACAATCTGGTGTAAGTCGTAAGAACACAAAGATGGGGACAGCAGAGAACCATGTAGTGCTGGCTCTCTGGGTTCAGCTGGGGTTTGGAGTGAATTCCTTCACCACTTGTCTTTTCTGTCTACTTTTAAGACATCAGTCTCGGTGATTCAGAAATCAGAAAGTGCAGTGTGACTCACTCTAGCGAAATACAACATTCGGGATAGAAGTGGAGCTCAGTGGTGGAGCGCTTGTCTGGCAAACTCAAAGGCCTGGATCAGACCCCCAGTGCTACAAAAAAAAAAAAGTCATCTTTACTGACCTTTCATGTTTGAAGGATTCCAAAATGTATTTTTCATCTTCTTTTCATAGTTCCACTGAGAACACTCAAGAAAAGTAACCTTTCCTTGGCTTGCTGTGAGATGTATATACGACCCGAAATCCTTGTAGTTTGTCTTATATTCACAACTTCTTTTTTGTTGGTTTAACCACTGAAATCATACAGCAGACTCTAGAATCTGCCTGTATGTACAAAAACAGAAGGTAATGACCAAAGAATGGCTTGAATTTAAACATTTTATGTTTCGTTCCCATTAACAGGCACAACATTTTTGTTTTAGCATCCATCATGAGGTGATTATTATAATCAAGGTATTGGGCGTATCCACCATGATCCGCTGTTATCTTTTGCTTTGTTATACAGTCAGAGCACTGAAAGTCTACTCACTAAGTAAGGATTTCAGTGCCTATTATTATTAACTATAACCCTCAGGTTTCAGACTTGGTATTCAGGATCATTTATCTTACCTAAGTTAACTTCGAGCCCTTTAACTCAGATCTCCATTCCCTCCTTTTCTTTATTTATTTATTATTTTATTTTGTTTCTTAGAATTCAGTTGTTTTAATGCCACATATAAGGGACATCATATTCTTCTTTCTGTGGCATAGTTTATATAGCATAACATCTTCCAAATTCATGCGAATTGTTCTAAATGGCAATGTGAAAAGGGTCATCAATTTGATGATAGCATCTATATACTAATTCTATTGGTACTGTAAATACTCAAAAATACAGAGAAGTGAAAAATGAAAAATATTCTACAAAACCAAGTTTCTTGATTGAGGCTCATAATGCACTGGAAATTAGGTTAGAATTAATTTTAAACTCAAAATGTCTTACTCAAGGGAATAAAATAAATAAGAAAAGGGAAAGAGCTCCCCACCCTCCCACCCCACCCCGGCCCCCGCTGAAAACTCACCTTGGTCTATTTACTCCCTCCTTAAATCAATACTCTTTTAATAGAAAAAGAGAGTAGAATGCAATTACCTCACTGATAACTGCAGTTGGGAAATATATTCACAAAGAATGAATTGGGAGGAAAGAACAAAAGTGAAATCACACATGTAAAGCTAAGCTAAACACATTTATTAGAATCAGAGCATCAGTGAGGAACACCCAAAGGTTTGAGAATGTAACAGAAGTCAAATACATTGAGAATCATTTAAAATAAGGTACTGCTTTTTATCAGGGAAAACTACAACTTATATAAAAGTTCAGCAAATGAGGTGGATCTAGCCTGTAATCCCAGCTGTTGGCTTGAGGCTGAGGCAGGAGGATTAAGACAAGTTTGAGGCCAGCTGAGAATAAATGGTAAGTTCTAGGTTAGGTTAGGTAACAGAGTGAGATTCTGACTCCAAAAGCCAATAAATAAATAGGCAAAGCTCAGCACACAAAATTCATGATAACTCTAGTCTTCCCAGTTCAAGACATTGAGAATGTAATATATTAATTTTATCACTTGGAAATTTCTCAGAAAGCTATGGCTTCAAGTTTTATTCCTGAGACACAGTATGATATAGTTCACATATTCAGAAGTTAATATAAGTTGAATTTCAAAAATGGTCTGCAACCAAGTGCCCAGAAGCCACTCTATCCATATGTAAATCCATGGTCCAGGGTGGAGAGGATGCTGCCAGAGCCAGAGTCAGCACCTCCAGCAGCCCAGAAAATCACAATTGCTCCAGTAGGATCTGGAACAGGTGCTCTCACTGGATGAAGCCAAAAACACTGCTATGAGTTGAACTTTGAGTAGCAGAGGCCACGTTTCCTGAAAATGACTTGCATTTTCCATTCCTCATCCTCACTAGAGACAATGGTGAGAAATAGCAATCTTCATGTTTGGCATCCCTAACACTCTTTAAAATAGTTTGTCTACCTAATGTCCTTTTAGTGCATTTAGTTCCTATAATAAAAGGTCATCATGAACGACACAATGACCTTTGTTAAAGTAGACCACAATTGAACAGCCAGAAATCAGCCATTCTAAACAAACCAGAGTGTCCTTACTGCATTTTCTACCATTGCTCGCAATATTACTAACATCTTTGGAGCATCCAAAAGGAATGATTAGCACTATTGGTTGAGGCTGAATATTTGCAAAGGTATTTCTCCTAAGAATTCTTTTAGAATGGGCTCTTAAATCATAAAATGTTTTTATATTTTATGTTAAAATGCAAGGTTACTAAATTAGTCATGTTCCTGCAGGTATGTAAGGCATATGTGCATATTTCCCACATACCCTGCTGTGCTATCCTTTTTTAACTCCCTCTCCTTAGTCTCCTTTGTTCTTCTAGAATTTTGCTTCTATTTTCACATCATCTGTATACATAGCAGGTTTTCATGTGTGCCTGCTGCTGGAGGAGGTCAGAAGCACCACCATATGGTGGCTGAGAACTGAACCTGAGTCCTCTACAAGAATTCAAATGTGCTTAACCACCGAGCCATCTCTCTAGCCACCACCTACAATTCTTGTAGATGTTTTTAAAATTATTGCAAATCTTTTAATAATCATGAAATATTATGATATCTGTAGCTGTTTATTCCTCACCACAAATGTGTTCTACAATTCAATCGCATGTATTTCGTGTTTAGTGATCATTATACATTTATCAAGTATGAAAAACTGTATCTTACAATTGTATTTAGTCAGATATGGACTAAACATGGCCAATGTTTTCACTAACCTCTTAAGTAATTGTTAGTTTCTTCAGTGTTCTTCCTTTGTAATGAATTTATAAATTGTGTTTGAACTCAGGAATTATGAAGTCATCATAGATGTTTAACAAGACCATGAGAAACAAAAGAAAGGGTCTTTCACAGGGTCAATGGTTGGTGTAAAACGCATAAGCAGTTTCCCCACTTTGTGGGACTCTCTTACTCCTTCAGGTTTTGTTCAGTACCTGACGGTCTGCAAGCCAACACTCAGAAACATAAAAATACACATTAACCTTTAAACAGAGACCTAAAGAATTTGTGAACACATTCTAATGTTGCATATAGTTAAATCACTAAGCTTACTAATTTTCAATTACTTAACTTTTACTGGGATGTTATTCTTATTACTAGGGAAAGATTCAGTGAGTGTATTTACATAATAAAAAACTGCGTTACAACATCAAGTTTCAAATTAAAATAAGTAAAATAAACACGTAAATATTTATTCAAATTTTACTTAATTCCTTAAAATACACAACTGCTTAGGAAAGCACAATAGAAGATAGCATGGGCCTTGGTGTGTGTACTTTGAAAGAATTAGTGAATGATAAGCCCTCAAAGCAGATATACAGGGAGCATTTTACATACTAAACAGGTTATATTTAGAAGTGTGTGTATGTGTGTGTGCGCGTGCGCGTATATGGATGTAATAACAATTAGAATTTTCTAAGAGGCTGTGGATTTGAAGGAGAGAAGGGAGTGGTATATTAGAGCACATGGAGGGAGGAAAGAAAAGGGAGAAATGCTGTAATCAAATTATAATCTCAAAAATAAAAAAAGAATTACTGAAAAGTATATTAACCCTTCTGTTGTTTTCTGGGTTTGTAGTGTCTAAATACGCTGTTGTACAGGGATTTGAGTCATAAAAAAGGGACACCTATGAGCTGAATCTAACATTGGGTGGAGGAACAAAACATAGGCCTTAAAAGTTGAAAACATCCTGAAATGTTTCTTACTATCTTCAGAAGCACCAGAAGATGCTGGAGAATAGGTCCAAAACCTGCATGTGCTCTATCCCTGACTTTTGTCACTCATGAGGATATAACTTAGTCCATATGCAATACAAAAAAAAGGCCAGAGTAAGGAAAAGCAGACTCAAAGCCAGACCTGCCAGCTCCGTTTAGTTTATCTCACCTTCAACAATGACACCTTGCCATTGGCTGGGTGCAAAGTTATAAAGCAGGGGTAACTAGCTGGTTAATTCATGAGGTTTTTGTGACGCTCTTAGATCATAGCTGAATGCACAGTGACATCACAATATAGGGCAGATGAAAGCATGGTGAGATCATATGAAGCAACATAAACACATGTTAAGTTTCCTTTCTTCTGTTCATTCCAAATCTAACACAAAGTCACAAACTAAAACTGTTTGACATTCATTTGATAAACAAATTTACTTCCTGTTCTGAACTATATTTCTCAGGCATGACCCAATTAGGATTTCTTAATCATAAACATATTTCATATTAAACTCTACCCATCTTGGGATAAAAAAGAAAGGGAACAATGTGGGGACTGGAGAATTTATCTTTCTAGAAAGTTCCCAATTGATGTTAATACTGCTGGTCCTGAGATCATGCAGTGAAAAACTGCCCTACACTTGATGGAGAACTACAGGCAATCAATGGCTGCTGAAAAGGGAAGAATCAGTTTTCTCCCCAGACACTCTCCCTGATGGGTAATCCAATCTCATGTTGTCAGCTCTAAACACCTGTACATGCAAGCAACACTAAATGCACTCAAATAAGGTGTGTGTGTGTGTGTGTGTGTGTGTGTGTGTGTGTGTGTGTAATTAATTAAAGAAGAGGTCATGAATTTGAGAGGTAGTAAAATTAGAAGGAGAAGAGGGAGAGTGGAGATGGTAAAAATACAGTATGCATTTCTCAAAAAAGTTAGATTAAAAAGTGAATAAGAGAGAAATAAACATATGTAGTTGTATGTGTTAATACAGTAAATCGAATTTTAGTGAATTTTAACTGATCTAGTATATGCTATATACACTGCAATAAGTATAGTAATTGTTTTATTTCAGATACCAATCAAATTGGTTTTATTTTAGTATCTATTGTTTTGATGTTAATGTCTGAATCAAATTAATCTTAATCTTCCTTTTAGTTTAGTTTTAGTTAAATATGAGAACAAATGTATTTCAACATTCTGAAAAATACAGTCTTTATTTTTATTGTTCTATATAAAATATTATTTTGATGTTTTATTTTTATCAGTTATTTTTAAGAGACAGAGAGACAGACAGAGTAGGGGAGGGAGAACCTGAAAGTACATACACTATAAATATATTTAAACAAAAAAATTAGAATAACATATCCCATGTCTACTCAGGGTAGCTTTTTTGAGAGAAAAAACTAGACATAACCTCAAGATGGAAACACTGACAATGTGTTAGAGATGAACAAATCTCACAAGAGAGCCTTTGTCCTAAAGACAAACTCTGAGAAAGCTCAGAGGCTTAGATAGTAGGTCCACATCTCATGTGAGTCTCCCAACAGCATTTTTGGGCTCCAGGAAGAGCATCACAACACTGGACACAGAAAAACAGAATATCCCAGAAGTGCCAAGATCTAAGCTGTATGTAGCAATTAGAAGGGTCCCCTTGCTCAATGTCTTCTGCAGTGATAACCTTGAAGAAAGAGACACTTCCCCCACCCTCAGCTAAGATGGTGCCCCAGAACTCTGTACCCTCCCAAGTAGCCACCTAGAAGGAAGCTCTCAGGAAAGATATAATAGTACATTACCTGGGGAAAAGGATTTGACCAAAAAGCTAGGATCATGGCTATAGCATAAAATGTGGTCCCTCCTCCCTTGACATTCCAATATAACTTCAACGGAGCCTATGATGAAAAGTTATCCTTTTTACTCCTTTTTAAATGATACTCAAGAGCTAAACATACCCATGGGATACCATGTGACTAACATGAGTACCAAAATAATGAAATGTTGAAGTCAACGCAAACATGCCTATATCTTTCACGAGTATTGCTTCTTTGTAGTGATAACACTCAAAATCCTTTCTTTGAAATCTCTATTGAAATTTATCTATAAGTGCTCCACTATGTAATCAGTTCCAGAACTTATTTATCTACCAAACAGTAGCTTACCACCTCCTGGTAGTTTCTCCATTCCTCCCTCCTCTCCACATTGCCCCTATCTCTGGTAACCACCATATTACCCTGGATGTGAATCTCCAGATTTCACATATGAATGAAATCATGTTATCCTTATCTTTCTATACTTGGCTTATTTCACTTATTACAAAGTCTCCCAATCCCATCTCTTTTGTTGGAATAATAGGATCTTGACTTTTTGCAGCTGGATATTATTTTATTTTTGTAGTAAACCACATCTTTAATTCACCTATCCATTAGAGTACACTTAGGTTAATTTCATTTCTTGGCTATTATTATTAATATTAATAGGCCTACATGACATACTTAATTCACTTCTTTTTTTACATGTACCATATATTCTTTAGATCAAGGAAAATAACTTCTCATTAATTTTCTAGGTCTCACTGAAAAAAAAAAAAACAGATCCTCATTATTCATGAAAGAAGTTTGATCTCCACTAACTGCCAACCAACGAAAGATTCTACTTTATGGGTTTTTACCTATAATGAGAAGTTACTGTAATGTCTTCAAACTGTCCAGTCAAACCAGATACCAAATTTAATCCTCCAATTATCTGACTTCTCAACAACAAGAAAATATGACAACTGCAATTTCAAACAATGTTTTGGTTCCCAGGAATTTTCTAAACATCTTCATGCTTCAGGAAACCACCTCTCAGGATTTAAGGGGTAGATATTAAAGTGTGTGAAACCCAGCAAACATTTCAAGCTAGAAGCCAAGACAAAATAGACAAGTCTACAATCTATACAAACAAGTGTATTCATATGGCATAGTTAGAAAGCATGGAGTGAATACAACGGAAAGATGATTATAATAATAAATTATATACATGGAAGGTGTTTAGATGAATTATGTTGAAATCCTGATTTTAGGACCAGTGTGGATATGGCACAATCCTTTAGCAAAGGGATCTGTCTCATTGCATTATAAACAACAAAAAGCAAAAACCAAAAGCAACTAAGAAAGTTCTGAAATCTAGGAAGCCTCTCTCTTTCCTTTATTGGATGTTTCTGAGCTGTGCAACTTTGGAGAGCTTTCTCATCTTATCAGTCTAAAGCAGGGTAGGGGATCATTTTTGACATTTATGAAGAAAAGTGGTAAAAAATACTCTCTATTTGATGTTTCTAAAATTCTGAGGGACAGTTAAATAAATGTCTCAGAAAGATCTGGGGGAGTGAAATGCTTTTGCTACAGCCTCTCAGTGGACTCTGGAGAAATGGCATCTGTAATTGTCTGTACATTGTTGGAGGATTCTTCGGCTCAGAGTCTGTGTATTCATGGAATTTCTCTCAGACGTACAAAAAATAGTTAAATAGTACCATTTGCAGGTTTGAACAAATGACTTTTAAAAAATACCATTACCATGATTAGAGATATAAAAACATCTTCCCTTCACACTAATATTACTTTTTACTAAAGACACAATACAATGTATGAAATGGTGCATTGTGTTTTAAGGATGCAGTGGTGAGTGAGACAGATGAGATTGCTTTTTAGCCAACAGTTTTCAGTCCTTTTGGAAGACCATTCTCATTCATGGGGAGACAGGCAACAAAATTTCCAATAAATTCAGCCCAAGGGGAAGTCCCATTCTGCAACTACACATCTGTAATACTGTGGGATTTTCTCAGTTCCAAAATATAGATGTGTGAAATTAGAACAATAAAACCTAGAATGAAACCAACCACATATGGTCATAAAGAGGAATAATGGCCTGCTACAAACTAAAAATCAACTAAGTCTTAGTCTTCTTGCCTCTTTCCTGACTGTTTATAGTCTTTAAATAATGGTGAAAACATCTAAAGCAAAGATTAGTAGAGTCATAAGAAATCAATGAGATTAAAAGTTGTTCTAACAAAGCATTCAGCTCAAATCTAACTATGCTATTCTAAAGACATATACCAACATTCACTCGAGAACTGGAAAGTTGGATGGTTGATTGGTTGGTTGAATGAGTGGATGGATGGATGGATGGATGGATGGATGGATGGATGGATGGATGGACCGATGGATCCATGGATCCATGGATCGATGGATCAATGGATGGATGGATGGATGGATGGATGGATGGATGGATGGACCGATGGATCCATGGATCCATGGATCGATGGATCAATGGATGGATCAATGGATCGATGGACGGATCAATGGATCAATTGATTGATGGGTGGGTGAATAGGTAGATGGATGGACAGAAGGATGATTCAATTGTTGGTTGGATGGTTTCAAAGTATAACTTACTTTTACATATGCAGTCAGAATGTGTCCATCAGACAAAATCAATCATAGTTTGAATCTCTGAGAAGGGTCACCATTTGGTGGAAGGAGAGTGTGGAAAATCAAATGTCATGATCGCATTAAGGATGAAGCTTTCCAGTTTCATGTTCACTTTCTGTGTTTGAAGTTATCATCCAACGTACAAGAAGAAACCTTCTTTAGATGAGAAAATAATTACATTTGAAATTTTTTCTAATTTAAATGTTATACATTTATTCCTCCATATTTGATGTTGTTGGGATTTGAATGTGAGATGTGCTGAGCAGGCTCCTATGTTTAAACTCTTAGTACCCACCTTATGTCAGTGTTTTCAGGTTGTGGGACATTGAAACTGCAGCCTAGATGACAGGTATGGTCCAGTAAAGTAAGGCTGTTGAAGGGTCTAACCCACTTCTGGAACTCTTTTCTGCTTCTTCATCCGCCAATATGTGAGCAGCTGCTGATTCGTGCTACTACCCCTGCTATAAACAGAGCGCTGGTGACACGCTTTTCCTCTCTGATGTACTATGTCCCCTAAAACCATGTACCAAAACAAAACCTCTCCACCCTGCAGTTGCTTTTCACAGGTGTTTTGTCACAGGAATAAAAAGGTAACTTAGGCAAGTGTTAATGGCCCAGCCACTTAACTGAGTGAAGAGAACTTGATTCTGGAAAGTGTTTGATCATCTTCTTTGGGTATTCATTGTCAGTGGAAAAAAAACAATGAAATATGGAAAGGAATCTGGAATATAGTTCATGTTCATCTTTGAGAAGGGAGAATTCTGTGGCTATAAGTTTCTGCGTACTGTGGAGGATCCTTTCTTGACTTCTGTGCTGAGAAACTGTTCACAAACCCAATTTGAAACTGATCTTGCCTCACAAGCTTGAATCCTCTGGTTCTCTAGGAATATAGAACCTGACAACAAAACTATACCATGAAAGGTTAAAATGCAAGCAGAGTAAAATGAGTTGGAGGAAAAATCACTGTATTTTTTTTTTCTTAAATGCATGAACAATAAAATGTAGGCAGGAGATGACTTTGATCTAATAGACTCTGCTGTCTTCAGATTCCTGGCTATCTTGTTCTATGGGAAATACTTTTACAGATCAGTATGTCCAGATACACTAGTTCCATATAGAACACCACTACGAGAATACTTCTCCAAACCTTGTTAGAAGGACAGATGATAAATCTCTTCAAAACAAACTTTAAAGAATACTTTGGAAATGTTCATTAAGACATGGTGTAGCAGATCTTCTACTAAAGCTAGCTCAGCAGATTCATAGGGACTTTAGAGCACCCCAGTAAAGCCAGGTGGGTAAATACAAATTAGCACTCTTATATTCAGTAGGCAGTGGTGAGTTGTTCCTGCTAAGTAATCAAGGAGTTTCAAGTCTAATGACCAAAGTCTCTACTAGAGTAGACATTATATCCAAAAAGAATTTCCAGTTTGAAACATCCTAGCTGCCACCTGTTTGCTGAGATTGAAAGGCACTCCGGTACATGTGACACTTGATGCACACACTACACTTGCCTGGATGTGACAGTCTTCCTTCCTCTGCCTTTCTTGATGGATGTGATAGACAGATTGGAACAAATTACTTTCCTTTATCAAGCTTCAGTTTTGTAGATGAAATGATGCTCCAGAAAAAAATCACTAAAACTATACCCATTTTCTGATTGGTTGATTAGAACTTCATGATTAGAGACAGAAAGAAAGTTGCAAATCCAGAGCCAAAGTATCTTCAGGCCCCATAAGAGCCACTGATTGCCCATTTGTGTCTGATCTGACATCATTTTGACTATCAGGTAAAACCTTTGGAAAGCATTTTTAGCTGACTACTGGCTTCTATCATCCCCAAAGCTAAGAATGCCACCAGAAAGCATATAAAACCTACAGCAGAGATCTCTGCTCTGTGTTATAAGCCCCTTACCTGATATCCCCACCAACATATTTAAGACATGCCTTGATTTATGGCTTTCCTTTTTATCCCATAGATTAAAATAAATTCTCATGAAACTCTTTCAATGCTGAAAGATGTATTTTGGGCAACATATATCATGTTTTCAGGGCATGGTCATTCTTATTTGGTTCTAAACTATTTCTTATTCCCTTTGAAGTGAAAGCTTTGTTTTGTGTTGACATGATAAGATGAGTTGAAGAAGAAAAAGGATGAGATGAAAGGAGAAAAATATTATAGACAGAGAGATAGACAGATAGATATGATTATAAAAATAAATAAATTAGTGACTGATACTGTATATGTATGTGTATACTTGTACATGTGTACATATGTATGTTTATGTGTATGTTCATTTGTGTGTGTGTGTGTGTGTGTGTGTATGTATGTTTGTGTGGGTGCATGTGTTTGTGTCCCCAAAACACTGTTTCTTGATGTGTGGATGTCAAATCACCTCTAGAATCCCTGAGTTGTAACTAAAAGCTTCAGAATCTTTGGACCTTATTTAGTTGTATACCAAGTCAGAATCCCTGGGGGTGAGGCATGAGAATTTACATTTTACATCAGCTATGCAGGCCACTCTCCTGCATACTTCCGTTTCAGAAACATTGACTTAGATGCTCTCTGATGTCTTTCAAGATTTTGTAGTAGTCATCGTTCTAAATTTGTATGTCTCCTCATTCCAATAGGTTGGTCTTTTTTTTTTTCAATCTCTCTTTACCTATTCTAATTCTAACTTATGACTTTGGCTAATTCATATTTCTTAGCATGAGTTAACATTGTGGATACTAGAAGGTTTTGAACTGGTTGCATTGGCTATAATAATGTCCATTGTTATTAAAAAGAAAAAAATGATATGCCGCTAGGTATCCTTGAACTTAATGTTCCCTGAAAGGCATCCATTGGATGAAATGTGGTAGAGAAAATTCTCTTCTGAAGTGATCTCTCCAGTCTTTACATGTTTAGGTGAATGGTGTAAAGTTAAACTATTTGCAGGTATTCAGTAAAAATGCAGAGCTCAGCCAAATCATGTGTTGCTAAGAATATTTGTATTATACACAAAATGCTTCCAACAGGAAGATTGAGACATTTTTGACATGTCTTCTTATAAAAGAGCTATTGCTCTCTTCTCTAACGGAACACAGAGAAAGGCTGATATATCTTCAGAGACACTCATTTGTTATAGCTCATATCTTTTAATAGTGGAGCTCACTACCTGGTATTGATTCTTCAAAGATTAAGAAGCTTCCCATCATTGTCTCTAACCCAGGTGCCTCTAAGCTATAAAGTAGACCTCCATGATGATTTGATACATGGGATTTATCACTTCACTTAACACAATCTCAGAGTCCCAAAGGATGTGTACCTTCTCTATTAATGCTCCAGAGTCCTTAAAGAGGGGACATAGTGCTAAATTCTGCAATCGTTATTCCCTGGGAGAGAGATCACAGTGAGTTTCAGCTACATTAGCACAGAATAACTGTGAAAGTTGCTCCTGTGTTGGTCTCCATAGGGATAGGCGGGAACAGTGAGATGGGAGAGGGATGCCGACAACAAACAACGCAGGGTGCACCCTTGGTATGAGAGATGTCAGACTCATAAAAATCCTTCTTTGCTGTCTTATTCTAGCCAAGCTTCCTTGTCAAATTAATTCACAACCCAGAGTAAGCTCAGATAAGCAACTTTTTTTCAGGATCAGTAACCAACCTCTTGTCAATTTATCATGCAAGATCAAGGATTATTTGCCTCTTCCCAACTCCTATGGCTAAGTGATTAAAAATAAATCTGTTTTTCCTCCCTCCCCCACTCTATGAATCAGAAAATACACACATACCAAGCAAGGAAACTCCACTCAAGGATGGGAACATTATGCAAGCTGAGACAAATTTATTGAGAATTTGACAGACACATCCACAACTTCACCATGACAGGGAAGCCTGCAAGTTTTGAAAAGTTCCTAAGCAATGAATGTCATGATGGGTTGCCTTGCTTCTGAAAAAGTCCCAATAAGCAGCATCCAGGAAAACAGCTTGAGCAAAGTGTAGATTTTTCAGTTCCTTTGTCTGAGACTCAGTTGTAAGATCTGAAGAACAGCTTCTGGGAAGAGGTTGATGAGCAAGTGAGGATGAGAAAAGGGAGATAAAGCTGGAACCTGGAGGTGCCACTCAGCCTTCATGGATAGATGAATCTGTGCCTCGGGGATCACAGCAAATCAGTAGAGAGCAAATGGCCAGTATCTTCTGTAGGCCCCACAACCATTGTAGCCATAGCCAAGGCCATAGCCAACTGGAGAGTAGGTGCTACCATAGCCACAGCCAACACTGTACCCAAGAGGGTAGCCATAGCTGCCCCAGTAGCACCCTGGGAAGACAGAGCCCTCAAAGTTAGTATAGTGCATGATGTTAGGAGTGGAAGGTTTAGGTAGAGGGGAATGAGTGTGATGGCCTTTCTAGTCTCAGACTGTCTTTATATACCCTAACAAAGGGGTGTGGCTTAAAAAATACAGGGCCTTCATTTTCATTCTTGACACCAATTTGCACTACTCAAAGCTTGTTAATGTGTTGTGTTCTTGCTTAAGAGTCTTTAAGAGAGCTCTCATGTGATATAATGCAAGGAGACGATTCCATCAAACAAATTATGCACCTTCCTAAAAAGGATTATTGCAGAGACTTCAAAGCCCTTGGTCTTATAGACCCTATATATAATTTTAGTAAGCAGGCTTTGTAACGCCGAGAAAAATTCCAGTGTTGTTACCTCTGATGCTATCACCTCACGATTTGAATTTTAAAAACCAGGGTCAGAATTCAGAAGATTCATGTTGCATACTTTAAGTCAAATAATAAGTAACAGGTCCATCTCAAAATCAGAGTAGCTCTTAACATTTGCTTGTTCAAAGAATTCTCTCTTTCCTTTTTTTGAGGGGAGAGGGGTTGTTTTGATTTTTTCATTTTGGTTTCTTTTTTTTTTGTTAGGCTTCTTTGTTTTTTGAGGTTTTTTTTTTTTTTTTTGAGTGAGTAAGGCACTTCCCATCTATAGCTAATCTGTGCAGAAAACAAAACGGTGCATAAAAGTCAATTTTCTAGATTTCATCAGAAGTAGTAGTGTGTGTCTATACCACCCCTGGAATTAAAACTTTGTAACACCAATGTATAATTTGATGATTAACTCTAGTGCTAAAGGTTAAACTACTGTGATTTGTTGGTCTGATACACTATTTCAGGTAAATATTGAAAGTAGTGACATGGTAAAAACGGAAAAAATAATGGAAATTTTAATCCTAAAAAAAGGACTATTTTTCTATTAGACCCAGTAAAAGCATTTTATCTGATAAAAATGATGATTTTTAAGAAGGGACAAGTGATAGCATGGACTCACTCATTTTTAGAACAATCATGTACCCTAGGATAGGGAGCCCAAACCATTGTCCTTTAATTAGGAATTTACTCTACAAACAGGAACTAGAGAAGGTATCAGATTGATCGAAACCGCCTTGGCCCATATATGACCTGATAAATCATTCCCCGATGGCTACATGGAGATGTCCCTTCGCAGACCTTCATATGCTTCAGAAAGCATCACCAGTGAGGGAACACAGCATGAAATAGAAACTAGAACAGAATTGAGCTAGGTGATACAAATCAGGCATGTTTCACACCTGCTCCCAGACTTTACTGACCATCCCAGAGGGGACTTTACTCTTTCAACAACAAAGGGGGTATAGGTTGATTCCAAGGACAAGGTGAGACTCAGAGAAACACAAAACTATGCCAGTGTTCTAACCACTAATTGTTTAATTACAGCAGAGGCAATTTTGAAAACACCTACAGAGCTGCCCCACCACCCTGTTTCATAAAGCAAGGTGCTGCCTATGGTGATTCAGAACTTAGAATTCAAACCCTTCCTGTGATGTACAACTGAAGAGGACCAGAAAATTAAAATTAGCTTCCTTAATGTAAAGATACTACACAGGAAAAAAATCTAAAATCCTTAGAATGAGTTAGATTATATTGAAACCATCATCACATTGTTTCATTTAATAACAAAAATACAGATAACATTAGTAAAAAAGTTAAACAAAACACATTGTATAACAAGAAAAAAAACTGAATCATTGTCAATATCCAATTATAAAAAGCTGACCACCCACCTACACAATCTGACACAAGCTGATTTTTGCCCTTGATGGTGCAATACACAGAACTGTATATGAGTAATAATAATGAATAAAAAATATATGCATGTCATCTTTTTAAACAAGCATAAACCCTTTTTAGAGATAACATTCTGAATTCTATCCAAACTTTATACAGAAATTTATGCAAAGAGAAAATTACCAGGGAAATATATAGTTTCTCAACAAGCCGTGTTTATTTTTTGTTTGTTTGTTTGGTTTTGGTTTTTCAAGACAAGGTTTCTCTGTTGTAACTCTGGCTGTCCTGGAACTCACTCTGCAGTCCAGGCTGGCCTGGAACTCGCCATGATCCACCTGCCTCTTGCTCCCAAGTGCTGGGATTAAAGATGTGCATAACCACCACCTAGCTTAATAAGTCATGTTTAAAAATAATAGTCAACTCAATCCTATGGGATACATGAAAGCTTTGTTCTGATATGTGAATCTCAAGGAGGATCCATGTTTCACCGAGTCTGAACTTTGTTCAACATAGAGAGATAGACTTCCTTATAAAGGAAAAAATATATAAGTAAAATATAAGTGCCAAGGTAAATAAATCACCACAAAGAATATAAACACCAACAAAAACAACAAATTCTAGAAAACCCTGGAGCAAATACTGTTTTTATTACTTAGCTGCCTGACAAACTTGTATATTTTTCTTCCACATGAATGAGCTTCTGACTTCATCACTTCAAGCTCTTTCCTCTGTCGTTCTTCCCAGGCTTATGTCATGAAAGAGATACATCCCATAATATAATCGCTAACCATGAGTGTTCACCACACATGCTCCATGTGGACCGGCAGAGTTGCTGATAGATTCCTGAAGGTTATTCCAATATGAAGTAGTTTTGTTGGATACAGAAGTGACTGAGAACCAAATCAATCTACCCTTCTATTCCCAGTTAAATGTATCTCTACCTCAACTTCTCCTTAGACCCCAAAAGAAATCTCCTTGGATTCCCCAGGGTCATCTGATGAGGAGTAGAAAAACTTAAAAGGAAACAGGTCTAATCCAAACCAAATGCAGTTCAAATGTCTCTGCTGCACATCCTCTCCAACAGAAACATGCCATATGGGGGTTTCAGGAAGAGAAAAACATATATTCACATATGAAATGACAACATTGGAGCAGTGATTATTGTATAGTGATCTGCATAAAATCCAGGATGTTTCTCTTCTTTAATGTCATCCCTAAAATGTTGTATAATCAATAATTTTATGTCATCTCTATTTCTCTTCTTTGATTTAAAATAATTTTAATATGAAAAAAGACGACAAGAAAAATCCTGTTCCTAAATTTTCTACAAAGGAAAAAGAAATGTGCACAAATTTCAGAACAGGAATCAATTGAAATGTGCACAAGTCTCATCACCTTCAAATGTAATATTTCTAGTCATATATTAATTCCCTGGAAATATTAAGCAATTAGAAGGTAATGTTTTTGTTTTTGCTGTTTTTGTGAGGCTGAGAATCAAACCTAAGATCCTGTACATTCTAGGCAATGCTTTACAACCACTTTATCCCTTAAATGAATTTTAGTATTTATGGTCATCCTATAATATAAAATTTGTCTTTCAATAGGCAAACATGTATTTTAAAAGACATAAATTGAACATCTCTTGAATTCCAGGTAAATTTTAGATGCTAGAAATTGTAAAAATAGGTGAGAAATGTCAACTACATTGGAAATGATCAGTAAATGAAATACGAGTTACATGTTCTATTCTAAAGGGATCAAAGGAAAGAATGTACTAAAGTACTGGAAACTGACCAGCCAAGCTCCATCATGGAAGGAATAGATACATTAACTTTGTCTTGAAAATTGGTATTTTACTAGTGAGCAATGGAAAGGGAGACAGTTGGATCAAGGTAACATTCAAAAATAAAAGTGGTCGAAGGAAAATTCCCTAAGGTACTATGAAATACTGAAATGCCTTCCAGAAGTCACTAATAGTTCAATGGACCTTTGGATGTTAAAAAAGAAAAAAGAATAAATGAAGAGTGGTATTGAAAATGCAGTCAGGAAGGACTACTTTGAATGTTGTCTGGACATGACAGGGCCAATGCACTCATGGACTGATAGCAACAGTGACTGATTACACAAGATCAGGCCAATGAACACTCCAACATGGGGGTGTTCACAAGTCCCTATCCGCAGCTGAGGAGCTAAGGACAGTTAATCACCTCTAGGGGATAGAGAGTCAGAGTCCTTTCGGAGAGTGGTTCCTGGTCAGTTGTCTGTGCTCCAGTAGATGGCCCCACACAGTATATGGGCAGTACAAATTGAATTCAGTGGGTAACAAAAACATATTAATAATATTTCTTAAAAACGACATAAAGTTCCTTTTTTAATCTGCTACTCATGGCAAAAAATGTTTAGATAACAGAGCTTTTATTGTGTTAGGCACATATACACTAACACACACATAGTTTAAAAGACATTGATACAAGTAACATGAGAATAAATGGCAGAGTATCAAATCATATCCAGTGTTTTCTCACTGATTTTCCATTCAAATGATCTGCTCACTGTTGAAATGGGATGTTAAAGTCCTCTACTGTGAATGTATTGTTGCCTATTCCTCCTTTTGGATCTGTTAACATTTACATTATATATTTAAGATCTCTGGTGTTATATATAGACATATTAATTCCCTCTTTATCAATATAATTGACCTCCTTCCAAATCACAGTTCTTAACCTTAAGACTGCTTGATGTGATGTAAATGGACCGATTTCTACGCCCCTTTGCTTTCCACTTGCTTGTGACATCTTCTGGCATCTCTTACTCTCAATCTGACAATGTCCTCCCTCAGAAGTGAAGTGATTCTCTTATAGACAGCAGATACTTGGGTCTTCTTTGGCCTTAATTCAGCTTCTCTGTCTTTTGACTGGAGTTTAACATCTTTACATTTAACATAATTATTGCAATTGGCATTTTACGAACTGCTTTCTGGCTATGTTATAGATCCTTTGTTCACTTTTGCCTTTCTTTGTTACCTAATGTTTTCCTGCGTGGATCCTTTCTTCCTTCTCTTTTCTGTAAGTACTATAGATACTCTTTTGTGTCAGAGGGTTACATAAAACAATATTTTAACTGGCATCAAAACTTTGATCTTACACAAACGCTTGGCATTTTTCCTCTCCTACTTTTATGTTTTTGATGTAAATATTTACAACTTTAAAATTGCACAATCACTATAAATTATGTGGCTAGAGTTCTTTTTAACGTTTTTATCTTTTCACTTCTATCCCAGATTTATAATAATATTACCACACTTGTAATACCAAAGTGCTCTGAATTAAAGTGTGCTGTGTTTTACCAGGTAATCTTATACTTTCATATGTTTTCATATTTATAATTAATATCCTTTGATTTCAGCTGGAAGAACTCCCTTTAGAATTTCTTGTAAGCATTTCTTGGCAACAGATCATTTGAAGTTGTCCATTTGTTGAAGGCTGCTAAGGTCACTGAAAAGCAGGTCACTGGGAGCCTCTGTGGATTCTTCCAAGTGGTTGATTTTGACAGTTCTGGCCTCTCTTTGTTCCCAGCTATATCTAGATGTCTCCTTGGTGATCTGGGTGAGTCAGAACTATAGCAAACCCTTTGAAAGTTTGCGGAAGCTGTGGATTCACTTTATCTGTTTTCCTGTGAAGGGATCCCACAGGCTTGGAAATTGTCTCCCAGCCTTGAATTGTGCAAGTCTAGTGGATGGAATTGTATGGGCAAAATGAAACGGTTAATTCTAATTTGTTTTTATTTTTTAATTTTTTGGGGGGACTGTAATATAATTACATCATTTCCCATTTCCTTTTTCTGCCTCCAAATTCTCCTAAGTACCCTCCCTTGTTCTCTTTCTAATTCATGGCTCTGCTTTCTTTAATTGTTGTTATATGTATATACCTACATATATACCTTGTATATACCTATGTATATATCAAAATACATAGATACAACCCGCTCAATATGTTTAATGTTACTTAATTGTATACATTTTTCAGGGATGATCATTTGGTATTGAATAAACAATTGGTGTGCTCTTCCCTGGGAAAGACTATGTCTCCCATTCTCAGCATTCCTCTGTAGTTCTTTGTAGTCTTTTGTGTGCCATGATAGCACATCTACTGGTGTTGTCCTTGTCCAGCTCATGTTTAAGCAGTTATAGTGGTGAGGCTTTACGGGTGTAAAGCCTGACATTGCTAGGAAACACAATCTCACAGCAAAATCCCTGATCTTCTGATTCTTAGAATATTTCTACGTCATCTTCCAAAATGACCACTGAGCCTTAGGTTCAGGAATTGTGTTGTAGATGTATCAATTGGGCTGGGCTCCAATTTTTCTGTAAGGTCTGTATTTTTCTGTAAGGTCTCTGTCTGTTGCAAAGAAAACTTTCTTTGATGAGGGGTTAGGAATACACTCATCTCTGGGCCTAAGGACAAATATTTAGAATGTAGTTAGATCCAAATGGAGAATTAGTCAGCAATATGTTCACAGTAGGGGACTTTAATGTCCCATTTCAACAGTGAGTGGGTCATTTGAATGGAAAGCCAGTGAGGAAACATCTATCAATTATATCAATCATCTTTTCCATCTGCAGCGGTATATAACTAGAAATTGATAATGGAAAAACAGCACAAATAGGTGGAAATTAGATGTTCCCTCCTCCAGTGAGACAGTGACAATGGAAACACTGATATATATACATATATATATGTATATATATTCAACAAAACGAGCTATAAGAGGAAAGATTATAGAAATAAGCTCTACATTAAGAAAGTACAAGCAAAGCAACTCCATATGTCAAAGAACCGTAAAATCAAACTAAACCCAGAGTTGACAGAAGAAAGGAAATAATGATTAGAACATAAATAGGTGGAGTCAACTAGAGCCATCAGCAAAACTGTTTTTATAAGATAAAACTGGAAGACCTTTGTCTAAACAATAAAAGGGAAGATTTACATAAAAGAAGAAATTGTAAGAAATGTTATTTTTGACTGATAACACAGAAATGTAGAATACTAAAAGCTGCTGTGAACAATTATAGGTCCAAAGATGGGATAATCTAGAATAGGTTAATTCCTATAGCATGTAACCTACCAAAAGTAGAGATGGAAGATAAAATATGAATATTCCAATAATGATAAATGAGAGCAAATCATAGTAAAGTATCCCCCCAAAAAAAAATATGTAAGAAGATGACTTCGCTGGTAAATGAGAGAACAGTTGACAGCAAACACTTCCCGAAACAGAAGTGGCAGGAACATTTTCAAACCCATTTGTCAAAGCCAGTATTACCTGGAAAGGGAAGCCAGACAAGAGCCACATGCCATGAAAATTATAAACCAATGAGCATCGGTGCAAAACTCCTTAGTAAAATCCTAGCAAATTCAGGTCAGCAGCTTCATAAAAACATAATAAAGCTGGGTGGCGGTGGCACTCACCTTTAATAAATATGATGCATGCCATTAGTAGAGTGAAGAACTCAAGCCACTTCACCATTTTAGCAGATTTTGAAAATATATCTGACAGCATCCAACATCTTTTTATGATTAAAAAAAAAAACCAAAAACTACTAACTTAGAGAAGGAATGCACCTGAATAAAACAGAAAAACAAGTTAGTAGTACTCTTAGAAAACAAAACGTACTTCAGGATTATCCACTACTCTTAGAAGAAAAATTATATCTTCATTTTATGATTACATAAAAGCCTCCAAAAGCCTACTTAAGATTCCTTGTGTTTGAGCTAGGAATGGTGGTGTGTATCTTTAATGTCAACATGCACAGAGGCAGAGACAGGCTGTTCTATGTGAGTTGGAGGCCACTTGGTCTGCATAGTGAGTTACAGCCACCCAGGCCTACATGGAGAGCCCTTATCTCAAAACAAGATTCTCTGTGTTTTAATCCTTTAGACTTATCATGTACCTGTTCATTCTCCAGATTCAGCACGTGGTATTTGCTCTTCACGGAACTGTTTTTACCTCTCCCTTTGATATACCTTTCCATCCCTCTCAGCTAAAATTTACATAGTCTCATGTCAGACTGCCGTCTTTCTCACACGTGACTTACTTATCAGTGCCACCGTCTAAGCATTACCGGTGTGCCTAACATGTACCTGCTTGTTTCCATGGGAACAAAAGTAATGTTTTTAATTACCATGGACTTCCTTGTGTCTGGATCACTACTGAGCTCAATGAAGGTTTTCAGTAAATATTAGTTGGATGAATTCATGAAAGAATAGGCTAGGACTAAGTTGGCCATTCACTCTGTGAAAATTTAGACAAATTATTTTTTAGGGCTCATGTTTCTCAACTGCAAAATGAGAGGAGCTAACCTCCTGGGGCGTCTCACTTTGTGCACTGTATGAGTCCCTATCACAGTCTCAGATGAGCCAAGATTACAATTCAACCTTCTACAATCTTCTATCATTATAAGTTGTGAACTTAGGCATGTCACTGTGGGATACATTTTTGCTCACCTCATTACAGTCCTGCTAAGACCAACTAATGAACTCTTACCTCTCATTCCTTTAAAAGAGAAAGCAGTCGTGGGAATCTCAGAGAAGAACTGCTGAAACCATATTATGCATACTATGGTGCAAGAACATCATACTAATTTAAAATGTTAGCCTACATGAAAATCTCCCAATATACTGTTTAGAATGAATATTTCTCAGCTCCATTTCTGTGTATTCTGCTTCCATGGGTATGGGGTAGGACCAGGAAATCCTCCCTCTTCAATGAAGACCAAGTGAGACCATCAAGGTGGTATTTTGTTATACTTGGAGCAATTCACAGAAGTTCTCTGTAGTAAGGTATCTAAAGACACCCCCTCTAACCAAAACATAAAATAGTGAAGGACTAAAAAGAGACTCAGTCACAACTAGGCTTAATATGTAGAAGTGACTTGATTTGTTACAAGCAATTTTGCTCACATCGGGATGTTTACAATGTCTAAAGGCATTTTTGTCAAGATTAGGAGAAAAGAGTATGTTACTTAGTATGCGATGGGTATAAGCTATAGATCCTTCAAATCATCCTAAAATGTGCAAGACCATTATCATCGACAAGAATAATTTGGTTCAAGTGTCATTAGGGCTAAAGTCAAGGTGCCATCAAGTCAAATCTAACTACCAGATCAGGAATAGTGCTATACCCCTGTAATCCCAGCACTTGGGGAGAAGAAGCAGGAGAATCAGGAGGCTAAAGTTATTCTTTAGTTTTTAGCAAGATGAAGGACAGTTTGGGTTACATGAGATTCTCTCTCTCTCTCTCTCTCTCTCTCTCTCTGTAAGTGTGTGTGTGTGTTACATGGTTACATGACACTATGATTTCTGCGCCATATGCCAAAAATGTTTCACTTGATAGGGTCAGAAACTGCTGACCAAGCCTCGGTACCAATCTGAAACATCATTTCAGTACCTTGCCACCTCAGCGCTTTGGGGGCTAACCACGTTGCTGAGACTCGTGCATTAATTATCCAGCAAGAGCTTCATTAGGAAGGCATACTATTTGATGTAGAAGTCATGTGGTTTTCTTAAGAAATCACACACCACCACAACAATGCCTGGGTGTGAAATAAGCTCCCTGACTCCTGCCGGAGAAAACCTCATATGTGATTCATACCAACATGAAAAAGATATTACAAGGAAGGTAGAAAAATTTTTTTGGCTACAAGCTTTTTATCATGAGTGGGCTGTGATGATCACTCTTCGAATCCATCCTATTCATAGATAGAAATGGAAGAGCTAGGCTAATGTATTGCTAAGAGCAATACCAAGGTGATACTGGAGCCAGACACTGAAAATGAATGTAAAGTTAAACCTGCTGATTAAGTGAGTTAGAAAAGTAAAGTTACTTAGAGTTCTAAGATAGGCCCACTGTTGAGTGAAGTTTAACATTAACTAAGCATTCATTGGTCTTTGGAAGGCATATGAAGTATCCCTCTCATGATCTTTAAGATAATGTCCATATTCTCACCAAACTCCTAGAGCAATGGCAAGCTCCATCGATTGCCAGCACCGTGCCTTCATTACCTTTACTGAGCAAAATTCATTATGAAAATAAACTTAAAAATTAACTTTAAAAACTAAGACCACAACTAGTGTGCCAAAGTTACTCTTACAACCTAAAATTGTAGCTGGGAGGTCACTCAGTTAGCGAAGAGATGCCGTGCAAGCATAAAGACCTAAGTTTCTCCCAAAAACTCATGTAAAAAAGCTGAACATGATAGGTTGTGCTTGTCATCACAGGACCAGGCGTGCGCAGAGACTGTTGGGTCCCCAGAGCTTGTTATACAAGCTCTGACTATTTGACAAACTCCAGTGAGAGTCTGTCTTACAAAACAAGGTAAAGAATGCTTCAGAAGATTGTAGACCTCTAGCATACACAAACACACACACACACACACATTTTTGAATTGTTCATAAGAAAATAATTGACAGTTCTGAAGTTGCATCCTAGTGTCTTAAACCTAGAAGCTTCCAACTGGATATAATAAAGTATGCAAGTAGAAAAGATTCCTAAGATGATTATAAAGGCTGAAAAAAGAAACTGTATAAAATAGAGCAAATAACATTGCCAAAGATAATGTCAGGAGGCTCAGAGACAAGACACTAAAATGAAATTGTTGTCCAAGAAATAACAGCATATTTTCAGAGACAACAATGCTTAATGCACTTAGAGGTTTTCTAGAAAACCCAGAAAGCCTCCTGCCTAGCAAGCCTTAGAACCAAGAATTCTTTTCCTTTATTTAATACACGGCTCTCCTGCTCCAATTATAAGTAGCTTTCCTATACTCTCTGAGGAAATGAATATCATAATCTAGTTTTCCCGTAATAGCAATAAAAAACAGAACAAAAGTATAATAAAAATAATTTTTGAGAAGAATACTTTCCTTTTGATGAACATGGTAATATCTTCACCAGCACTTTAAGAATCAACAGTGAGATGTGTCTTTCTCTCTCCTGACTTTGGGATGAAAATCAATAAGACAGGGGCAGTGTTCAAATTTTATGTGCACACAAATCACCCGAGAATCTTGTTAAAGTAGAAAGTCCAATTTAACAGCAGAGGCTCCCAGGAGGCTGCACTGGACAAGCTTCCCAATGATGTCTGTGTTTCTTGTCAGTAGGCTAAATTCTAAGTAGTCATGTATTTGGCTTTTTTCTACCAAATTTCAAATAATTGGATTACTTCAACTAAAATTTAGTAAAGGTGTAAAATTATGCTGAGCACATGGTTCTCATCCTGGAGAAACTTAAAAAGTACACAATACATTGAGAAAATCAGAGCTGTTGGTTAATGAAAGCTCTGGTAGGGGAAAAGTCATTGACGGCTCAGCACACTGATGGGCAAATACAACACCCATTCTGTTCTCCCCATGCACAACCTTCAGGACTCCAAATCAAATGAGATCACTCTAAGACAATGGGAATCAGAATTTCCATTCCCTTCTTCCTATGCATCGCCTTCAAAACTCAAATGAGACAAGGTCACCCTGAGCCAATGGGAATGAGAGTATTCATTCCTTTCTTCCCATAAGCAACCTTAAGTACTCCAAATCAGATGAGGTCAGTCAGAGACAGTGAAAGAGTAATGCTAACCTTGCAAGGACCATTCTATCATAGTGTCTGAAAACAAGGAAAAGCAAGAGCATTACGTCAAACACAGCAATGATTAAACCAATTACGTTTTGAGCTCTGTCCTATCTCTTAATTAAAACTTATTTAATGCAACCAATTATGGGCTCCAGCTCACTTCCTGACAGTACCTGAGGTAGGTAGAGTGATGGTGTCTCAAGGAAGCAAGGAGTCTAATCCCTGGAACTGACAAATATGCTTATCACATGGACTGGCCTTGGGTTAAGAAGGTTTCTATGCTTTGTCTAAATTGTCCCGTACAGAATAACAAGAATCTCTGTAAGTGGAGGAAGCAGACAGGGAGGCCAGTGCTAGAATCTTAGTGGTGTACAGCTCTCTTTGAGGAAGAGTGGAGGTACACAAGCTGAGAATGCTGGCTTTCCTATAGAAACTGAAAAACCAAGGGATCAAGTGGGATCGATTGTCTTCTACAAACTCTGAAGGGAATGGTAACTTTCCAATGACTTGATCTGAATCCAGGAAGGTCCATTTTCAGCTCACAACCTCTAGAGCTGTAGGAAAATGAACTTGTGTTGTCTTAAGCTGCTAAATCCCTGGTACTTACAAGAGAAATGTAAAGCTAATATATTATCTAATCTGGATGGCACACCTACCTCCTTTAACATTCTCCAATCTCCTATCCCAAGTCCAAACTCTATAACAATCCCCTGCAGACAACTCCCTGTTGAGATGCCCTGCAGTTCATTACGTCATGTGATCTCTACCATAGCAACAAATTAGTACAACCAACTTTAAATGACTAAATGTATATTCCTGCAGTGCATGGACTTTTTCAGTGCAATGGGGAAAATATTAATAAGTGGAGTTATAACTTCTAAACTGGAAGAGGTTGAGTAAGACCTGTTGAAGGCAGTTTTCTAGAAAAAGAGAGTAGAAGAGGAAAAAGAATCACAAAACTCTCCACTTTAGGGAAACAAGAGGTGGGACTGAACCTAGAGTGGGCTTTTGTGTGCCTCTTCTCTTTCCTTAAAATTATAAGGAAAATTTAAAACTCACAATCAGCTTAGGAAAAACAGCTACATGATTTTATTTATATATTTAACTTAGCGTATGTATCTATGGAAGAGGAATTAGAGACTACTGGGTTGAACAGCTAGGGTAGTGATCATGCAAAAAAATGATGAAATGTGAATTGAAGAAGAAATGTTAGAAACAGGATCTGATACCATTTCTTAGACATAATGAGAAGGAAATATCATAGGATTTGGAATGGAGATTAATCATTATTTTGAAGCATGTGACCATCCTGAAAGATCTTGGTAATGTCAGTTAAGAGCAAAATGGCAAGGACATAGCTAATGATCTTCTTTTCGCATTAGTGGCAAAACAGTGGATATGTGGGGTATTGGAAGGCTTCATCTTGGTTCAGTTCAAGACTTGTTTTCCTACTTGCTAAATGTTTATCCATTGGGACAAATTAATCTCTAGCAATTTCTTCAAATGCAACCAGTCTCCCAAGATATTTGTCAGCTTTAAATAAAATTCTATTCACACATTTTTATAAGTTGTAAACCACTATGTGTAACACCTGCTACTGCTACTGCTATTGACCAAGAAGAATTGCACTGACAGTATCAATCAGGAGGGGGTGAATTTCTGCATGATGGAAAGGAGAAAAAGCACAAACGAGGAAACAGCAGCACAGCTTGTCTCCCTTAGTGCTCGAATGGCACCTTCAGATAATAGGAGAGCTAGTCTTCAGGAGGGAGGTTTCAGGTCAGTTCCAGCTTGATTCCTCAAAGTCCTACTTCTGAAGTGGGCAGTGCCTTCAGCAACTGGTGGTCTTAGCTTCTGGGAGGAAGCCAGGGCAATCAATGCCTATATTGACTCTGGAATCATGTGGAGTTTCCTGACCAACAACTCAAAAAAGGATTCCCATGTCTGGCACTGGTTTTTTGTTAAATAGTCTGTGGCTTTGGGAAGACATTATTACCACAAGTGGAGTAACTTCATATATATATTCATATACATATATTATGGTATATGTATTTTGTGTTTTCTTATAGCCCTTTCTGCTATCCTTGGTACTATTTATCCCTCCTGTTTTCTACTCCCTTTAGGTATTAACCTCTCTTCTTAGTTAAAGTCTTTAGAATTTTTTCTATTTATCCCTCCAAATAGTTCAAAAATTGAAGAATTAAAAAAAGACTCAATTATGCAGTTGGCTATGGATCTGAACAAAGACTCTCAAAAAAAAAGAAATAAAAATGACTAAGAAATAGCTTTTTAAAATGTTCAGCACCCTTAGCAATTAGGAAAGTGCAAATTAAATTACTTGCTTGGGTAAGATGGAATGATAATAGCCAAGATCAATTAAACAACTGATCAATTAAACACTGAAACGAATGTGGGGAAAGGAAAACTTTGATTCACTGTTGTTGAGATTGCAAATTGATGCAGTCACTATGGAGATCAGAGTGGAAAAGTCTCAAAAAGCTAAAATTAGATCCTCCATATGACCTAGCTATTCAACTTCTCTTTGCAATCTGGCCAAAGGAATTGATATCTGACTCTACAATTGTTTAACCGTATTCATCAGTTCTAGTCACAATAGCAATTAAATGGAAAAAAACTGAATGGATGAATAATGAAAATGTAGTACATGTACATAATGGAATTCCAGTGAGCAATAAAGATGGAGGTAAATAAATGAAAGTAAAAAATATACTGAATGAGATAATTCAGAATCCCCCCCAAAAAAATGTCTCTTTTATTTGTGAATCTTAGCTCTGGGTCTTTAGATTTGAATATATAGCCTGGATCCTGGAGTAAACAAAGAAACCATGAAAGTTAAGGGGGACCACGTTGGGATGGAAAACCTCTAGAGGAGATGTAGTAGGACACAGTTGCTATGAAGAGACAAATAGGAAATTGAGAAGTGATAGGACTGTAACTTGGGGAACAGATAAAGACTACTAAAGAAATCCACAACTGGTCAAATTGCAGAGAATAATGGACACTGGGGTTAACAACCCCAGTTGATACTCCTAAGTCTCAGAGAACACTAGAAAGACTGTAAGGAGCCAAAAAAATCAGAGTATCTGCTACATGATGGTGTCTTCCATATATGATGGAGAAGCTACACCCCTGAAATATCAACAATTTGGTTACCTAAACAAGACCTGTGTAATGACAACGCCATGTCATTGCCAGTATGGGTGAGGGAAATCTCACAAGGCTCAACTCCTAGATGAAGAACTATATGTAATTAACAGCTGCTGTGAGAGGAAGAGCCAGATTCTCCAGGAACAAGCCCCTGATCAATTATCCAGTACCAAGCTGTCAGCCCCAAGCACACATACACATATTATAAATAAATTACATTAAAATTTTTAAAAGACAGAGAAAGAGAGAGCATAAAAATAAGGTGTAAGCAAGTGTTCCCTTCAAATTCAGAGACAATACTAATAAAGATGCTAGCATTAGACCAGAAACAGAGACAAGGTAGCAAAAAAGAAAATCCATACAAGTAAATATGAAGGAACATCAAGAGCATTCAACAAACATTTGGTCCAAAATCTTCAAATTGGCTGACACCAGGAAGCAGAAAGGCTGGGAACTGATCCAGATTAAAACACACTCCAGAGACATACATTATACAGATTCTGAGGGGAAAGGGAGCTACAACCGGCTAAAGTCAAAACAGTGGGTATGCACTGTGGGTTGGAAAGAAATAGGTAGTAAAGGACCTTGCCTCAATACAAATTGTATAGAACAATTGATTTTTAAAGGAGGCTATTAAAGTTCCATATACATTAAATAGTGGGTTTAACATGCCTTTAATGCCTTTTATATACAAAAGAGTGAACACCTACGAGGAAGAACTGTATTTTTTCTCTGTGCCTCAGAACTTAGAGCAGTGCTCAGCGTTATCGTAGCATGTTGAGTACCAAATGAGTGAGTTCCCTCTTGAAGACAGTCAGCTTCCAGCTCAGACTCTACCTTCCTGAATGTTTATATAGTTTTAAAATGCTGGACACAGTGGCCAGAGCCAATACTTCTTAACACACGAATATATGAAATTTATAGCAGATTACACCAGACTCATTCTTACAAAACAAAAACTTAACAAGTTAAGTCCATGGACAATCAATTGAGCATATTCTTAGAGGTAAGAGTATATTAAACACTTGACATATGAATGAATGGCCCTTAATTGAGAATGTAATCTAAAAACAAGGCAGAGAGCATTCTGTCAGACCATACACCGTCTCAAGTGCCCTTGACAGTAACTCTCTTTCCAGAGAGTAAAAGCATCATTTTTATTACTGGCTATATGCATAATCTGAGGTGCAGAAGGTGGCGAAAATGAAACCCATCTTTTGAAAGCTGGAAAATATACTCTACGATTTCAGCAGCTGGCTTTGCTTTATTGATAACATCTTAGGAGTCTGTAATGTAAATACAGAGTTTCTTAGCTAAATCTACTGGAATTCACCCAGCAGTCTGCAGTATTCAGGTCTCACAGAAGCAAAGATTATAGATACTCGGAGAATAATGAATCCAAACTGAACTATCTGAGTCATTAAAAGAAATGTTTTGTTTTCACTTTTTTAGTATGCAGCGTTTGTTTTTTTCCCTATGTTTATAATCAACATAGAGAAACAAACAACTGCAGTGTGTTTGGATTAAATCTGGAACATTTCTCTCTTTTTCATTTATTTTTATTAGTTCTTTGAAAGTTTCATACAATGTTCTTTTTATCATATTTATTCTCCTTCTTCCAACTCCACTTCCTTTTCCCTACCCACACAACTTTGTGTCCTTTTTGTTTCTTTGAATCCTTAAAGGCTAGTTTGTGCTGCACAAATATACTTAGATCTGTTGTCTTCTACTGGTGTGTGATCAACTGACTAGGGGCAACACTCTTAGAGAAAACGTTCTCTCCCTCTCCCAGCAGCTAACAACCACCAATATCCTTACAACTTGGGTGGGATTTTATGCCAGCTCCCATCTACATGCTGTGATTTGCTCTGCCTTGAGCTTGCGCAGGTCTTGTGCACACTGGCACAATCACTGTGAGTTCATATGTGCAGCTGCCCTGTTGTGTCCAAAAGGAACTGTTTCCTTATAGTCATCAACTGCATCTGGCTCTCACACTCATTCTGTCCCCTCTTACACAATGGTCCCTGTGCCTTAGACAGAGGAGGTGTGGTATATACATTCCATTAAGGCCAGAGGTTCTCAACCATCCTAATGCTGTGACCCTTTAATACAGTTCCTCATGTTGTGGTGACCCCACCATAAAATTTTTTCTTTGCTGTTTTATTTTATAACTGTAATTTTGCTATTGTTATGACTCATAAAGTAAATATCTAATATGCAGATGGTCTTATGAAACCCCTGTTAAAGGGTCATTTGATACCAAAAGGAATCACAACCCACAAGCTGAGAACTGCCGATGTAAGCTAAGCATTCTGTGTTTCTTTTTATTCTCTGCGCCTTGGCCAGTTGTGAGTCTTTGTATTAATCACAATCTTGAGCAGGCAGAAGCTTCTCTGATGAGTGTTGAGAGATGCATTGATCTGTGGGTTTAGCAATATCATTAGGATTCAGTTTAATAATAAATCAATTTCATAAAATAATAGTAGGTTCTCCCAGGATTTTATTATTTATTTATTATTATTATTTATTATTTATTATCCAATAATAGTGCCAGGTATGAGTTTCATTTTGTGGAGTGGGACTTACCTCCAATCAGAAAGTTCTTATTCCCTTGATGTCCATACCATTTTTGCACTGGTGAACATGTTTTTATACACACACACACACAAAGAATTAAAATAGTTACCTTTATAATATGCCAACAATGATTCTCCTAGACACCAGAGGCTACCAAATAAGAAGCTAAGTGCAATTAATGGGTTACCTCTTTTGGAGTTCTTAGCCAGTGAGGACACACAAACCCACAAACACTTCTAGGCTATTGCCATTTCTCTTCATTACACTCCAGAACATGATGATAAGACCCTGTTCCTGAAGAAACTGTATACTTGGTCATAGAATGTGGACAAATCAAGCTAAAACTAACCTGGAAGCTTCATTCCTACTGGCTAGCTTTCATCATGCTGGAAGATGCTATACTCACTACTGGAGGAGAAAAGTGTTCATCAGCTATACCTACCCATAAATTTTAGTTAGAATCAGCCAATAGTGATTGGAAATGGTTGATGAATTCAAGAGCATACAAAAAAAATCAGTAAAATAAAAGACCAGAGCAAAAGTATGCATGCTGAATGAAACAGATTTATTGAGAGACTTTTAAGACCCTGCCCACACACCCCAATTGGAAATACATTTATGTTGATGTAGTTTAATACACGAGCAGAACAACCTGGCAGGTAAGCTACCTCCTGCGCTGTTGGATTTAAGCTCTTCTAAAAAACTGTCTTGCTTTCCTTATCTGGAGATGAGTTTCAGCTTGTCACTGGCGTTCTGTTCAGCGTCACTGAAGAGCCAGACCACACGAAGTTGTCTGTATCTTCCAAGCACGCAGGAGGATGGGAGGCAGTGAGGCACCATTGCTTTTCAGGTTGTTCTTTGTGAAGATAACTGATTGAGGGTCCTGTAGTCATCAGAATCATTGGTCCATCAGTAGGTGCTGTAGCCGAAGCCAGAGCCAGAGCCCCATGGCCTATAAAAGCTGCTGCCATAGCAACAGCCTGGATTGTTGAAGTTGCTAACGCCACCGTAACAGAAGTTCCGGGAGCTGTAGATGGTTCCACAGCCATGGTTCAGGGGAGAACCTATAGGCACGACGCAGTTCAGGGGGGTGGCTCTGTAGGTTCCATGGAAGTTGGTTCCATAGCAAGGGTATCCTGGGAAGTAGCTTCCACAGCAGAAATAACGAGTCATGGTGGCAGGTGAGGAGAGAGATTTGGATAGACTGAAGAACAAGGTACCCAAGTGTGAATGGTGCGTCTCTTCCGCACTCAGCTTTTTATACCTTGACTTGGTGGACATGACAAACCAGTTACTGCACACTGCCCAACAAATTTGCATAAATGAACCTATTATTTTCTAATAAAATGTGTATAAAGAAACCTACAGACTCTTTGCCCACATTTTTGTTGGCTGTTCTGTGTACAAAGGAATGTGTGCTATCTTCAAAGCCAGTGACCATCAACACGCCACTGAATTCTTTTCATCATTGTCCCACAGTTTAACTGCTATCCTGATTGCATCATTTGAAGCTCTAAATCTTCTGCTTATAAACTCCTCCCAGTTGACATGACTAAGCTAGGGAGGGAAAAGGTTTTGGCAAGAACAAACACTCAAACCAAGATATAACAGCTCTCTGCCATCTTTGACTTAGGTAAAATCATTCCAAAAACATAACCAGAAATACTATAAATCTCATGAAATTCACTTCCTGTATCATTACAAGATGGTGGTCCTTGGAAACAGTTGTCTTTGGTGACAGACATCATTTAGGACCAGGTAAAAGTATGGCTGCAGAATGTTGTGAATACATTAGATGCCATTAAATCATTTATTTTAAATATCTTGTTTTGCTTTATGTAAATTCATATCAATACTTTTTTTAAAAATTTCAAGAGAATTACTATTAAAAATCATACAAACAATTCTTTTTTAAATACATGAAATTGGGAGAGAGATAGTAAATCCATTGTTGGGAGGGCTGAGTATATAGAGGGAAGAGATGCATTGTATTTGTGTATGAATTTTTTAATTTAAAATGAACAAATCTTTTCATAGAGGCTGACAGGGCATCACATGATAAGATGGCTCTGGAAAATCTACCAGTAGGCTTCATCTGTCCCCTTTATGAGCATCTACCTTGTTAAAACGTATTTTATTTTTATGGAGGACATACAATCTTTACTTGTAAATCATCTTAAATACTGCCAAGCTATTTTGTTGTGGTGTTGTTCTGTTGGAACTGAGTGGAATCATCCCCATTCCAAAGTCATGTACATTTGGTTCTCAGTGGCTTCTAGTAAACCAAGCCTGAGTGCCCGTGACCCAGTTAAAAAAATACAAGTTATATTTCAGAATGCAGAATGCTCCCTACTCCTCCTTGTGGTGTTATTTGTGATCATTCCTTGTGATAAGGGAAACTCATACCAAATTAAAGTTTACAATAGTAAATCTGCGCCGATTGAAAGTTAATAAGTATCTATCCTCCTGTGTGAATAAAAATCTGTATTCATTAAAAGAGAAAGTAGAGAAGTTGCTGGATATAACCCAGCCTTATGGTGCATACCTAAAATCCTAGCACCAGCTTTGGCTACAGAGAGGGATCATGTACAAAAACAATGTTTATGAATATGGATTGATTTTTTTATTGGACACCCATGGGATTCATTAGGCAAAAATGAATTATTCCCACTAGAACTGATTTACTGAGACTCTTTCTTGGGTTCTTTGAAAAAAAAATGAGCTAAGTGTAGACAATCTTGTAAGAGGGTATTCTTTCATGAAATTATTGTATGTTATATTTTTATGAGTGCATTTATAGAAGATAAGCAAAACCATCTTTGAAATTATTTTTTAGGAAAAAGAATGAATTAATATATATTTTATCATTTTAATTCATTCAATGATATACATATATGTATAGCATATATAAATATATATTTGTATAGTCTCACTTAGAGGGAAAACAAATACTATTGTTCAGGTTAAAGAACATAAAATTACTCCTAATGACATTCTGCTATACCCATAAATTAGTGTCTCAGTCATTCATAATAAGAGAAGTTTCCTCCTGCAGTAGATGAAAACTAATACAGAGATCCACAACTGGACAATGTACAGAGAATAAGAGACCTTGGGTGGAATGTCTTCATCAAACCCCTCCAGTCAGGGTTCAAGAAACCCTGCAGAAGAGGAGGTGGAATGTAAAAGCCAGAGGGCATGGAGAACACCAAGGAAACAAAGCTCTCAAAATCAACAAGATCAATACAAAGATGAACTCACAGAGACTGAGGCAGCATGCACAGGACCTGCACAGATACTAGCCAGATGGGGTCCCAGCACAGAAAGGGGGAAGTTGACATGTGCTCCCATCCCTAAGCAAGAAGCCATCACCAATTGACAACTGCTTACAAAGAAAAAATTAGTTTCTCCAATGGAGTCTCACTAGGTATACAAACCACACTTAAGGGCAGGTCCCATGTCCAGAAGCAGTTGATCAACACAAAATGAACTCAGTTGTATTTTTGGACGTTTTTGTGTCTCACACTGCTTTGTCTGGGCATTTTCTACCTTACTGGTCTTTTGTGTATATATTATGACATCCAACTTTGTGTTTAATGGTGTGTGTCTGTGTCTGTGTATATGTTTCTCATGCTTTTTTCTTTTGCTTTGTTTTTGTTTGGTTTGTTTTATTCTGGCTTATTTGTTTCATTTTTTATTTGCCAGTTTGTTGTCTAAAGAAAGCAAAAGAAGGCATGGAATTTGAAGAATAGGAAAGTGGCGAGATGGAAGGAGATGAGATAGGGGAAACCATGCTCAGAATATATTATGTGAAGTAATTATTTTCGATGAAAAAAATAAATAAAATTTTAAGAAAGAAACAAGTAATTTTTTAAAGTATCATTGTCTCAAGGGTGAGAATTATGTGGATTCTACATAAGATAATATAGGAATCTCAAGACATGTTTATGAGTAAGCAAGGGCAGTAGTAGCTAAAAACAAATGATGACTGTTCCTTCTGCTACATCATTGGAAGCTGCAATTTAGATATATGCTGCCACGAGATGACAGTGGTATTTTATTTACAGAGTCTGCACTTGGGGTTGGGGTTTCCAATGGAAACAGGTGAAGAGTGTAGCTGTTAGCTACTGTGTGGGCTTCCCAAGAGAGACACAGACAAATTCATAGGTGCAAACCCTGCCAGAACTTAGCAGAGGGAACCACTATCATGGCAAGCACCATCCTGGACAGTGGAAACCTGAGCGTCTAATCTCAGGGGTTTTTATTGAAATCCAAGCTCCTTAGGTGTCCTATGAATAGCACGTGCAGATCATAAGCAATCAAACATCCCCATATAAAACCAACACCTGCAGGCAATACAAAACACCAAGGCATAGGCAGCCCTTCACCCAACAATACACAAAACAATCATTTTAAACATAACTGAAAAATAAACTTCTGCAATATTTCCCCCTTTCTGTATAAGACAATCAAAAAAATTGCTTTATCTCTACAACACAATCCAATACTACACAAGCGAAACTATTTAGGAGAGAAACAACCGGAAGGCTTGCTAATGCTCAGGACCAAATGAAACCAAACATCAAGCTTTTCACAATGTCTTTGGGCAGCAGAAAAACATTATCAATATCCAATTATCTGGAATTTACTAATGATCCTCTGGGCTCCTCCAAAAGGCTTGGGTCTCTTCTCTGGCTTTGACCTCTGCCGCACACACAACTTGTCCTCCAAGTTCCGGCTGGCTCCACACCACTGCTGCTGCTCCTCTTAGTGGTCATCCCATGGTACTGGCATCTTCAGAACACTGGGATTCCTTGCTGCAACTGGGATGCACTTCCACCAATAGCCTCTCCTGGGTTCTCTTCATGGTGCTAAGCCTCAACTTCTCTGCATGATCCCTTCAATCTGGGCCTTCACTTCCCACTGAGGCTGCACTTTTACTAATGACCCTTCTTGGCCTCTCATAGTGTCAAGCCTCAGCTGCTCTCCAAAGACCCCTTCATGCCTTTAAAATCAGTACCACCTGGGTTACTCTGACAGTACCAAGTTTAGCTGCCAGCACAAGATACAACCTCGATCAATTCAGGAAAACAGCTTCTGTGCACTGACCCTGAGGAAACACTTTCCAGATTTTAAGACAAAGTCTAGTTTTCACGAAAAACATCTAGTAACCTTGTCTGCAGGAAGGGTTCCCTCTTAGGGTGGAGCTCTATTCACCATGGCAGATGTGTCTTGTCAGAACCACCTCACCAGTATCTGGATAGCTTGTAGACAGGTTTTGCAGGAGGGGGGGGCGGGGGGGATAAAAACCTCTTCCAGGTCTGGAGTTTCTTTTTTCTTCTTTGTCTCTACATTGGATTGGCTGGTGTGATGTCATGCTCCATGTTGCAGGCACTACTTGTAGCTGTTATACTGCTGTGGCAGCTCACCAAAGAAGATATGGAGGCATTTTATAGACACAAACCCTGCCAGACCTCAGCAAAGGGAACCACTGCCATGGCAAGCACCATACTGGACAGTGGAATTCTGAGCATCTAATCTCAAGGTTTTTTATTGACACCCAAGCTCCTTGAGTGTTCTATTGATAGCACGTGCAGATCATGAGCAATCAAACATTCCCCACATAAAGTTAACACCTGCAGCCAATACAAAACACCAAGGCCTAGGCAGTCCTCCACCCAAGGATGCACAAAACGACCATTTTAAACAGAACTAAAAAAATAACCTTTTGCAATAGAAGAGCCTCCAAAGGGGTTATATTGGCAATTCGGGATTCCAGAAGCTCTTCCCCCTTCCAACCTGTAGGAGATTTTGGAAGCTGTTACTCTCAGTATTCCAAATGATTTCATGTATAAACTAATGTATAAACCAATCTCCTAAGCCTCAGAGAATCTTTCCAGAGATGTTAAGGAAACATCCTTGCTTGGCCACTGTGTGAGACTGCCCTGAGCTGCACATCTCACAGGAGAAGGAGTGGTCCACGTGTGTGGCAGGTGTCCTGCTTCCTTCAACTCTGAGTGATATACAATAGAAACGCCTCTTCCATTCCCTTGTGCTCTCCGCTCTCCCCGTCTGATTGAAAATGGAGGGTAAACTAAGAGTCCGGTCATCTCGCCCCAGAGAAAACATCCCCTAGAAAAGCCTCTCCTTTGGTTAATCCAAGCCAAAAGAAAAAAAAGTCACTTCCTCCTCTATTTACTTGTTTTTCTGTGTCCTGTTGGACTTTGTGGAGAAAATTCTCAGCCGAATATTTTATTAATCTTCAATATTTGTTTTTTTATTCTAAATATTAGTAATGATGAATATTCATGCAGAGCTCACTCTGTGTTAAGCTCTGCCCTAAACACTATGTGTAATATTTATTTATATATTTTCCAAATAGAATTCTAGATGAGATGTACCGTGCATTCTTCCCAGCGTTTGACAAACACTAGTTTATTTATTTTTTCATAATGATCTTATGATGTGAGTATTATGGTATTGTATATGAAAATTGTTTCCAGAAAGTTAAGGAAAATTGCCCGAGGGGACATACTTACAACTCAGCAGAATCAAACCTCCAACCCATGTGTTCTACTCCACAGCATGATCCCAGCCGCTTCTCGATGTTACATGTGTGATGTCATTAAAACTTTAAAGAGTACCAGCTTGTAAAGTGCTTCCGATACGCAATCCATTGTCCTGTTTTCTTGAATATACCAGCCAGTAAAGCTTCACTTTGGCTGCAGGAGCAAACAACCCCAAATCGCCATGCTTTGAAAGATCTTAACAATCTCACGTCCACATCACTCATCCTTCTCCAGCTGGTGAGTGTCTCAAGTACACGTAATTATTATCCAAAGACCTAAGGTGGAGTAGAGCTGCATGACCAGAAATATCACAGACAGGGACTACTGCCACAAACAGCACTAACTAGATCCTGAGGCGTTTCTGCAAACACCAAACATGATTTCCCTCCTCCTCTCATCTCTGAAAGTCTGGCCACTTCCCAGTTTCCAGGTTAGGAAGTGCAACACTACTTCATACCTGGCAGGAGAAAATTCAAAATGTGTCTATCAACAGCAGTGACTTCCGCAGATAGTTTATATTCCTTATACAGACTAAACAGCTCAAACATATTTTAAAAGTAGGTATATACCACCACCGCACTGTGACACATGGACAACACATTGCTGTGACTTGAGCCCAGGAAGTGTAGACTTTAAAACACCATGACCTTCTACCAGAGCCCATATGACACCCTGCTGCTCAGGAATGGAATGATCCTGCTCAGTTGAAGGAATTATGTTTGATCCAAAATCTAGCTGGTGCCTGGGTACTCTTGAGACTGTGACAACCCTGTCCCAGTGTAGAAGGTACCACACAACACTCACTGGAGAGAAACCAGCCCTGACCCGCCCTCCCCCACCAAAAGTCACCCTTGAACTAGTAGAGAGTAGCTTCCACATTTCCTTGAGCAACTCCACCTCATTGAGGAGACTATGTTTGACCCATGCTCTGGGGCAGCACCCCAGACTCCAGAAGTGGCCACTGCAGAATTGATAAACCTTGATGAGATCACTGCAGCTGAGAAACTAAACATGGACTGCGTAACTGTACCTGTCTGCAACCACGACCAGCGTGTCCCACACAAGTAACATCTGAGCACACAACCATCCTTCCATAGATCTCTATGACAGCATCTCTGCAAAATCAGAAAAGACTGATCACAGGGACATGAGAAACATGAAAAAGCCAGGAAGCATAACACCACCAAAGAGCCACGTTCACTCTCCTGCAACTGACTCCAAAGAAAATGGCTGTAAAAGGATTTCGAAATAATGGTCCCGGGTGAGAAGGTCAGGGAGACTCAGCAAACACAGACAGGCAGTGCAGTAAGTCCACAAAAAACAGTTCTGATCTGAACAAAGATCCACAGGAGTATCTGGGGATCATTTGCTTTTTAATTTTGGAGCTGAAGACTGTAATTAATAGGGTCAAAAGAATACTCATGAACGGACTAGACCAAGCAAAAGGAGAAGAAAAAAAAAAACTATCAAATTTGAAGGCAAGTGTTTGAAATAAAGAAGAAAAGAAGGAACAAGGAATGAAAAAGTAAGCAAGCCAAAGATATAGGAGGCCTCACTGAGCAACAGATGTCCACATCGTGGATGTTCCACGGAGGAGGGGGGTGGGGGGGGAAGGGGTACCACGCAGACAATTGATGAGATAACAGCTCAAGTTGCCCTTGGGAGACATACAGACATCCATATCCAAAGAACTTAACAATGTCATCAGAATCAGCATGGAGAGGTCTTCTCTGGGACTCACAATGAAACACTAAAATAGAGTGAATGAAAATTCCTGGAAAGGGGCAAAGGTTGATGTGCTGTGGAGAGATTGAAATGCTGCTCGTCCAAAACCTGGTTGTAGTTTATCTTGGGAGATCTTTAGCCCACCAAATGGTCAATCTTTGTCTCGCTCCATGTCAGAGCTAACAACCTGTAGGTAGCGGGAAACGTTGAACCTAGCGTACTGACAAAGGACTAAAAATGCCGTAAGAATGCTGTCTGATAGCATCTGAGGCTGACGGTTGGGGTTCCTCTGCCTGCTGTAACTTCCCGCTTAATGTTTGCGCCAATCACTTTTTAAATGCCTTGATTTATAAATTTCTTTATTCCGTTACTATAGAAGCTCCGTGAACCTGCTTCCGTGTTGTAACATCGTATCTGGGGAAATCTATATTCCCCACGCATGATCAACTCTAATTTGGTTCTGGAATAAACTATCTTTTATTCAGCTGAGAGCTGTGTTTTTTGCACCAACAATATAAAATGCATTAATAGGTGAAAATGTATAATCAATTTCAGAATTCTACATTATTTTAATAGTGAAACATGGAACTTCTGCGTCTCCAGTAAGAAAATTAAAAACAAAAATTCAAAATAACAATCACAGCTATAACAAAATGATAAAGAATATTAAAAGATGGGTCTTAAAGTAACAATGTTACTTTATAACATTTTTATGTAAACCTCAGCATAACCAGAAAGAAAAAAAAACACATATAAGAAAACTACAAACACAAATAAGAAAATAACAAAATATCTCCAAACGATCAGAAAATAGCAACACTACAGGAATAAGTGCTTCACAGAACATAGCATCTGGCAGCAGTAATATACATACTCTCCTTGAGAGCAAATGGAACACACTCCAGGATAAATTACATATGGGACCACAAATGTGAGTCTCTGTAAATTGCTTCAAGTCTTTTTTCTGGTCATGTGGTACAACCCTGAAAATCATTCATAGGGCACCCTTTAGAAACTTTATGAATATAGAAAAATTGAACAACATGCTCTCAAATAACATATGAGTCTATGCAGAAGGATTTTAATTTTTTTTTAAATTCTATATTCAAATGAAAATAGATACAACATACCAAGAGATGTGGAAAAGAGGGGAAATTTTTCTGAAACTCATGCTGAAAAAGCCAGCGCCACCCTGAGGTGATGGAGAAGGACTGACTGCTGGGTGCCAAGCTGCAGGTAACAGAGATAACAGTTCTAATGTACAGTAGGTGACAATAATCAGCAGTAAGATATTGTGCATCATGAAATTCCTGGAAAAGAGTCTTCTAAGTGCTCTCTTCCACAAAGAGCTGATAGATTTGAGAGATGCAAAAAATGCTAATTATTCCAATTTAATCATTAAGCAATGTATACACATAAGTTAGTATCACATTGTACCTCATAAACGTGTACAATCATTACATGCCCATAAATCAATATTTTAAACATATTTTAATATTGGTTTTGAAAATGTATTCTAAAAGATTACAGGAAAAGATGAAGGGAAATATAAAAATGTTTTAGGACTCATATATTTTAAAAGATTTTAAATATATAGATTAGATTTCTTAAACTGAGAGATTTAATCAGCTTTTGTTTTAGATTGTTCAGCAGCTTTTAGTTCCCTTTTTTCTTCCATAATCAATCACCATGTGATGTAACTGAGGGAAGGTTGCCATAATATTAGGTTTTCAAAGAAAGCCCCTTAGTGATTATTAGAAAAAAATAAGAATTTAATTATAGTGTCTTGTCTTCTTTATTCATTTATATGCATATGTTAGTTAGAGAAAGAATCACTCATTTAGTATCTAAAAGAGGAAATAAGGCTGTAAGGGTGGCATGAGGTGCCAATTATCTACTCTACCTTGTAGCCATCTTTAGTGACTGTCTTTACTGCGCATCAACTGCACAGCACTGCACCGCTTCTTCTACTTACAGCTGCCCCTGTAGGAACCATCTTCCTGTAGATTCTAATCTGCTCAAGCAGGCACCAAATTACAGCTCTTGCCTCCTTCCTTCAGCAGACAATTCTCACTACTGTGAGGAGTCCGTGTGGCACTTGACTGGGTAATCCAGGAAGGGGCAAGTGATGTCCCATGGGTGGACCTTTAATCAAAGTATACGAAAGTGCAACACCTCTGGGGATGAGCCTATGGACTCTGGCATCAGGCTCGGCTCTGGTCAGCTTGATTAGTTAACTTCATTTAAAACTCAGTCCTGCTTAACTCTCCTTTCCCTTATTCCTGCTCCTGAAATAGTTACAGCAGCTCGCCCTCTGAGACCTTGCTTCCTGGAAACCCAGACCAGAATAGTGTCTCAGACATTATTTAATAATATCTCTATTGAAACGTAAGTCATGTGAGATACTTTTCTGTGAGAACATGTCTCCTAGTGATGCCAGAATTTACACTCATAAAGTCTCACCAACAAGGCAACCTGAGCAAGAGCTGAACAAGGATGACGTCATTAGAGATGCCAAAGCTGATGGGGAAATCCTGGGAGGCCCTAACCTTACACAAAGAACTACAGGCAACTAAGGAATGACAAGAGCAGGAGAAATAGTCTTCCCCAGAGAAGAACACACCACTTGGTTGTCCAATATCAAATGTCACATGTAAGTAACATTCTGAGACTAAGCAGGTTATATTTAGGAATATATATGTGTATATTCATTTATGCATCTAACAACAGTTTTTAAAAAGAAGTTACGAATTTGAAAGTGAGAAAGGAGGGCTATAAGTGAGGTTTTGAAGGGAAGAAAGGGAAAGGAGAAGCTGTATAACTATATTGTAATCTCAAAAATAAAAGAAAAATAAAATTACCTGTGTGGTACAGTGTGTGTGTGTGTGTGTGTGTGTTCCTTTAAGGGATATAATTTTTTGAGAATTAGTGTGTCTCAAATTGTATGGCAACCATTTTTATCACCCCAAAAGGAAACCTCATGATCAATGATATTCATTGCCCATTCTCAACCATTAGGCTAAATTCTGTCTCTATGGATTTTCCCACTCTAGACATTTAGCACAACTGGAATCATACATCACATGGCCTGTTGCACGGGGCTTCTCTCTCCTCATCTACCTAGAATGTAGCTTTTATCATTAACCCATCCTTTTTATTTCCAAGCAGCACTCCGTTGTTCATTCTGCTTATTGATTCACTCATTGACAGACATTTAAATTAATTACAACGTGGGGCTAACATGAATACTGATACTAAAAACATTCATGTACAGATGCGTTTTAATATGTGAAAACTAGACAGACAACTTCATTTTCTTCTGTATATCTAAGTGTACTCCAGTCTGTCACATTTCAGTAAATAACAGTCTCCTAATTTCTCAGAAGTGAAACTTAATTTTCTTCTTCATCATAATTTCTTCTTGCAGCCTATCACCAGGTCTAGTCAGTTACGCCTCAAATACGTATCTCAAATCCACCAGCTTCTTCGGTCCCCACCGTTGCCATGGTCAGACTGCCAGCACCACTACAATGGACTCAGTCACAGCCTTCCCACTGTTTTCCTGCTTCCTCTTCCATCCCTCTACAGGATGCTGCAGCCACAGCAACCTTTATCCAATAACTACTTTACCATACATAAAAAGCCTTCAATGACTTCCTATCTTGAGAGGAAATAAATGTCAAATGTCTTAACATGATCCATTTACAACCTCATTTTTCATTATTCAACTTCCCTACCTATAATAAAGCCAGGGTGCTCCCCTCTTCCTGCTGCCCTTCATCCATACGAAAGGCCACATGCTTGTGACCCCTACCCTTGTGTAACAGCATCTTGTCTCATCCCTGATGGAACAGCAGATGGCAATTAATACGGAGAACAATAAGCAGTCAACAAGCAGAGAATAAGAGAGTGCGAAGAGTTTGGCTCTAAATAGAACATCTATGTCATACTCCCTTTCCCCCAAGACTCAGGGATCATTGCAGAAGAGGGGGTAGAACGATTGTTAAGAACCAGAGGGATTGGATATCAGCTAGATATGATAGCACAGTTGCACACGTGAACTCAGAATGGCTTGGACTGTATGCATAAGATTTGCACGGGATCAAGCAATGTATATACAGCCACAACACCTAATGTCACGATAGGTGTGAGAAGGAGGAAGAGTATCCACTGAATTTGGCAAAATGCTGGTGTCTAGTGAAGAAAAAGACACAAGGAGTAAGAGGAGTGGCAGAGGGAGGAGGGAGATGAGAGTGAGAAAGGGGGGAACAGGAGAATAAGAAGTTTCATCGAGGAGTGAAAACAGAAACCAGCCCCTCAGTGTAATAGACTACAGGGCTCCAAATTCTACCAGCCGTGGTGAGAACTTGGTAGTGGATGAGGCTGTGAGTCTATAGCCCCAGCAGACACCCTGATGAATACAGAGTATATAACAAAATGGTTCCCAGAGTCTTGACCCCATAGAAACTGAGATAATAAATGGGTGCAGTTTTTACATTGCTAAGTGATACTGGCTACCCAGTAATTAAGTAATCTAGTGTACATACACACACCATTGCTAATCCAATACGTTTAAAACGTTATCTCAAATCCATTCAAGTGTCTCCATCTCTTCTGGTGCCAGCCACCAAAGGGCATCGCACTCTGGCTCCCTACACTCTCTAACTGATTTTGTAGCATATTACTCTACATATTGCTTGGCACAGGAAAGAGGGGTGCCAACCAGTTAGCCAAAGTGTTCCAAAGCAAGCAGCTCTCCTCTGCACAGTACTCTGAACAGCCTCCACTGTCTTGCACACGCTCAGTCTTAACTGCTTTCTCTCCTTCAGGAAGTCTACATTCTGGTTCTCCTCTGATGTAAATCTTTTCTTATTTTTGCAGGGTTGTTATGATTTATTTTTTTTAAAGACGCCATCTTTTTCCATCATTTCTAGGCATGTGGAAAAGGAGTAGGAAGGAGGGGCCTGTATTTAGCCTGTCATTTTGATACAATATCCTTTCTAAGGCAATTTTCAAAATATTATGCTGCCTCCCCCAAAATCCATTTATAGACATTTTTCCTGTAACTAAAGTCTGACAGGGACTTTTTATAGTAGTTCTTGTAAGTACTATGCACCACTATAAATTCCATTTATGAAGAACAGATGATGGCACTGCCAAACGTTTATACTGTAAGTTATAAGGCAATATAAGCCTATATATTGAGGCTTTGTCCTCCTTGAAGTGAAAAATTAAGCTGTGTGGGTAAATGATGCCATTTTAAGCTAGCAAAGAGGCTGAGATAGATCTCAGGAAAAAAGCCCAAGAGATTTATATAGACAAAGAAGGAGGGGCAGAAAATGAGAGACACAAGAGCACTAAGAAGGACCCTGAGCATCCTGGAAGGCTTCCTGGAGTAAGGCACGAGAGAACTGATTCTTTGAGGTTAGCCAGCCAAGCCAGAGAAGTGACCAAAGAAAGGAGCCAAGCCAGAGAAGTGACCAAAGGAACGTCAACAATCAGGGGAGCCGCAGAGAAAAAGTTCTAGAGCAAAGCATCCAGTGTGCAGTCCTGGAGACACCGATATTATATAACCCAGAATAAAGTAGATTGCAATAAGTATTTCGATACATTAAAAACTGATGCTAATTGGTTAACAAAATCAGAATAAATACAGTGTTGCAGATGTTTTAATAACAGCCAAACGTACATTGCAGACATGGACTCCTGGATGGTGCTTTGCTGCCCTCTATAGGTCATCACCATCACCTGCATGCTCAGAGCCCAGGAAGCCTTGGCCTTGAGCCTTTGCGGCTGGGCACTACCTCCACAGGGAGCGTGGAGACAGAGGCCGGTGGAGTGGCTCCAGAAAATGTAGCTTTAAAAAAAAAAAATTGAGATCATTTTATTAAATACTTCAGATTCAATCCAGCTCTGTTTCGTGTGAGAGCAGACTGTCCCAGAACAATTATCCTGGTGCTGTCTCTCGCTGAGCCTTCTGTCTATGTTGCACTTTTCCTTGGTTTTATCGGCAGAGAACTTGGTGTAGAGTTTAGGGAGGAATCAAGAGACATCTGTTGGCTCAGTTACGTCCAAGAATATATTTCCCCAGTTTCTCAAACAAACCGAGTGTTGCTGTTGTCCTAGATGTCATCGTCATTGTTATTGCTGTCGCTGTTATTTTTAAAATAGGCTATGAAGGGTTCTAAACAGCAGGAAACAGCAGGACCTAGACTGAAGGGGGCTGCTTTTGAAATCCAGTGCACTCTTTCATGTCTAGATCAGCAGAACACCTTTCTGTCTGCATACAGATATTACATCCAAAAAGTTCAGTGATTTTCCTCTACCAGCCTCAACCTCTCCCTCTCCCTCTCCCTCTCCCTCTCCCTCTCCCTCTCCCTCTCTCTCTTTCTCTCCTCTCTTTCTCCCTCACTCTTTCTTTCTATCTCTGAGTCTCACTCTCTCTCCCTCTGCCTCTCTCTCTCTCCCTCTGCCTCTCTCTCTCTCCCTCTGCCTGTCTCTCTCTCCCTCTGCCTGTCTCTGTCTCCCCCCTCCCCTCTCTCTCCCTCAAATTGAAGCTTGGGAGAATTAGAAAAAAAAGTTGGAGAGAACTCAAAAATAGTATTGAACAAGTAAACAGCATCTTACCTGGAGAATAATTTTTAAAATTGCTATTAAAATTCCAGTCTCATTTGAAAGAATAATACGTATTAAATGTATTTACTGTTTGTGAGCATTTGTTCAGCATCTTTTATGTGCATAGTATTTCCCTCATCACTTCTGAAACTGTACAATGAAAAAACACAGTCTCCAGATCTGTGTTTGTGATGACGTAAGGAGATGAGGGAAGTGGATATGAATTCTGCAAATACCAAGGACACAAAGTGTCATTGGGAAGAAACAGCATAGGTCTGGCTGAGAGTCAGATAAAGAGACTTAACCTTCACTGAAATAATTCTGAGCGTCTGTGGATGGGGTGTGATGGCAAATATGATGAAACTAAACATAAAGTAAAATTCCACTTCTGCAAGCTAGAGAGAAGATGCAAATAATGACACTCGTGATAAGCACCGATAAGTGTTAGCTTTATGATATAATTAGTAGTCGATGAACAAGCCCATAGAGAAACAAGGTACAAGCTGTCTTCCCAGGCTGGCCAAAACCAGACTTGTCAACCAGAGAACCATGTTTAATTTTAGATTTCCCAAGGCAAGTTGCCTATATTTTCCAGATACAGATAATGTTCACCTTTCTATAGTACAAGCATATGGTAAAGAGAGAGAATGGAACCATTCCTATACCAAGAGTCTGAATGTTGATTAGTTCTATTTTTTCAAGACCAGAGGATATGAGGGACTACTGGCCAGACAGTTTAACTAAATAGCTAGGTCTAAGCCAAAGAGAGAATCTGTCTCAAAAGAGGTACATGGCATTTCTGAGGATGACACCTGAAGTTGTCCTCTGCCCATAGGCACACATGCACATACACATGCATATACACAAATACACACACACACACCTGTACATGCATTCATTAAAAAGTGTTAACTTTATGATAGGGCTTTATTGTTGGCACAGTTCATTCCTTTTGTCTTTAAATAGTCAAGCCTGTGTGGAAGCTTTTAACCCCTTGATTGACAACTGACAGCCTCTTCCCCTGCTTCCTGACTGTAGCCAAAGCTGTCATAGAGAACAGCCACTGGAGGAGTTCCAGAGAGCCACCAAGAATGTTAATTCTTGCTGCAAAGGAGTCACCTAGTGTGGCTACGAGCTGAGAATCTCAATACTCAAAGCTTAGGAGCTCTAAGACTAACCACTGGCACACAAAGCCCAGAGCAATAAGCCTCTCATTTTGAGGGCATAGAGCTGTAAGTTTCCGGCTTTGAAAGCCTAGAACTATGAGACTCTGCTTCCCATAGTCTCAAACTATAAGTCTATAAGCCTGGAACTGTAGGTCTATAAGCCTGGAACTGTAGGTCTATAAGCCTGGAACTGTAGGTCTATAAGCCTGGAACTGTAGGTCTATAAGCCTGGAACTGTAGGTCTATAAGCCTGGAACTGTAGGTCTATAAGCCTGGAACTGTAGGTCTATAAGCCTGGAACTGTAGGTCTATAAGCCTGGAACTGTAGGTCTATAAGTCTGGAACTGTAAGTCTATAAGCTTAGAACTATAAGTCTATGGATTTGAATGTTCAGCCACTCAGCCTCTGACATTTAAGAGTCCACTGTTACCAACACTAAAGAAGCTACTCTTACCTTTTCTTGATTTCCATTCAAATGGAACAAAGGAATCCATCTATTGCAATATACTTTGCATTGCTCTAAGGACTCTGGGGTGCATTCCTTTTGGTAATCTTCGTGAACTCACTGTGAGGAACCTACTGCTGATGTGACATTATTGCTGAGGAGACCGAGGTGCAGTAACTCATAGATGGTCACACAACCCTTGAGTGGAGAGGCAGAAGTAGAACACAAGCAGTCTGAATGGCAGTACATATTAGAATAGACAAGTCTGCCAATATCACTGCGTAGAGCGTGAGACTTGAGTCAGGTCACATGAGCTGATAGCAACTTTGCTATTATAGTTTCAGTATAAAAAATATAGCAGTTAAAAATATATATATATATGCTTCAGAAAGAAGAAAACAGCAGTGACTGGTGAATCCCTAAGGCTGGGTCTAGCTCAGATGCTGGCCTCCATCAAAACACAAATTAAAGTGGTAAATTATTGTATCAAGGGGAGACTGAGTTGTCAGGCAAGCATGCGGGCCAAAGGAAGCTAGAGTTCTTCTGTTGTATAACATTGACAGCAGAAGCAGTTGTTTAACACTGTTACTCCCTTGTCCATATCCCAAAGGCAAAATAGCCTAACTCCCCCAGAGGGCAATTTTCAAATCTAGCAAAATTACAAATGCATTTACATTTTGGCTGGGAGGTTTTCAGCTAAATGCATATACCAAAGATGTGATGGCAGAAATTAGAGCAGACAAATGCACAAAGCTCTCGGCTACATTGCTGTGTATGAAGGTGAAAATTCAAAGCAGCCAGCATATCCATCTGTAAGAGCGTTGCTGAATAAACTCTACACGGAGCCAACAACTACACCGAATTAGGAAGCTCTCTGTGTAATAACAGGGAACTGCATGCAGAATTTTCTCCATGAAAAGGCATGTAGTGGGTGATTGCATTTCCCTATATTTTGAGTTTGCAATGAAAACAGTAATCCATATTTTCATACATCTTTTAAAAGAAACAGAAGAATGACAAATCAAACTACAGTGGTGAGGATTAGAACAGGGAGAAGAAAAATTGTCTCATTTTCTGTGTATCTATTTCAGAATCATATAGAAAGCCCTTGTCTGTAGAACAGTGGTTAATAATGGTTGAGACAGGGCTGGGGAGATGCTCAATGGGATACTCAGTTATAACAACTTAGCGACAACTAAGTATGGGTGCCCAGCATCTATACAAAAGCTGAGCATGCCTGGGTCCCAGCACACGGGGAGTGGAGACAGATGGATCTGAGGAGCTTGCTAGCCCAGCCTGATCAACTGGAAACCCTATTCCAAAGGAGGACGGCCGTAAAACATTGTTCTCCATACGTGACAAGTCTGTCACACACATGAGCTCACAGCTGCTGGGATTGTGTAGGTGAAGTCAGTCAAAAGTCCAGCACAGATGGAGATAGAGCTTGTGAAATCCCCCTTTAGCTGAGGAGCTACTGACACTTGATGGCTACTGTAGGACAGTCTCTTTTCTTCAGAGCTGTATCCCTGGGAGGTTGCCCATGCTCCAGTGGATAGCTCTACAACCATGTGCATATTGGATGCCCAAATTAGGCCGTGGCTGTGCTTATGTCAATGATACTCATTCATTCACTCAGGACTTCCATGCCCCACACCACAGCTCAGAGCAAAAAGACAGATGGCTACCTCAAGTGCTCTCATTAACCAACCTTAGAATAGTATGAACACAATAAGAAAGACGAGAAAAATGGGTCCAAAAAACCAGAGGCGATGAATTCATTTTCACAAATTTCAAAGGGCACATGAATCAGTGCTCTGGTCACATTTCTAGGTTGCTAGGGCACCAAATCACTGTTCTAGTAGTGGATAGAGCATTTATCTTCTCTACATAAATTCAATTTAAGACAACACCAATAATTCATGAATAAAAGTTAATGACCTTTATAGAATAACTTCAGCTAATTAATAGACAAAGAACGACAGGAAAAATCTACTAAAACCTTAACTTGGCAATGCTCTCCTATAGATGTTAAGGCAATCAGGCAAAGGTTGATGGTGAAGTATCCAGACAGACCAAGAATTCTGAAAGCACAGATATTACTTTAGTATGAGTTGAAATACAACATTATTCCAACATCAATGAGCCTTTTGCCTGCGATTGGAGACTCACAGCCACCCAAGGACTAGGATCAAACATACAGAATTTGAATCTGACAATCTAGCTCAACATTTCTTGAAGTCGGTCAGCCTATGCCTTCAGAGGCTTAGTGTGAGATTCAATCCAGAGTCACCTACCAGTTAGCTGAGGGTTGGGGAGACAGAAAAACAATAAAGAGGAAGGGAAAGGAAAGAGAGGTGAGAAAAGGAAAGAAACTTACAAGTCCTTACATTGAGGTTTCTTCACACGCTGTTTTTGGAGCCCATAGCTGTGCAAACTGGATTGGTTTTTTCCATTTGTTCTTTTGTTCTTTACAACCTGCTTTGAAGGGGGTCCCACTGGTCAGTACTTCCCAGAGCTAATCTCCTGCATTACACTGGTGCTTGGGTCTATGCAGGGAAGTTTTATGGGAACAGCTGACACATAAATGCAATGCTGTAGATTTGTTTTAAAACATAAGAACCGGAAAAGCAAGGAAAGATAGGCAAAATATGGAAATGATGATATAAATATTAAAGCTGTGAGGAGAGACAAATGTGTTTTATTATTGGTGGCTCTGCTTTTGTGTAAATTTGAGATTTCTCATAATAGATTTTGATACAAATATTAGCACTACTTACTAAGCATTACATTGAGAACCCTTGGGGCTGTAGAGATGGCTCAGAAGTTAAGAACATGTACTGCTCTTGTAGGGGATCCAGGTTTAGCCCCAAGCATTCACACTGGGCAGTTCATAATGGCCTGTAGCTCCAGCACCAGAAGATCTAGTGCCCTTTTCTGGCTCCCATGGCAACTGCACCCACATGTACAAACCCACACTCAGACACATACATAGACACTTAATTAAAAATAAAAATTAAATGTTTTCACAAAAAAGAATCCTTGATGTCTTTTAATTGCATTCCTTCTCTTCTCCTTGCCCTCAGTATTTTATCTTCCTACATAATAACAAACAACAAAACAACAGCTAAATAGACGAAAAATTTCTTACTTTTATATTTTTATGCTATATGCATGATTAGAATCTGGTTGTAATAAAGATTTTTGATCACTTTGTTAAAAATATTTAAACTGAGTGAGGTGGTGGTGAAGTTCACCTTTAATCCCAGCACTCAAGAGGCAGAGGCAGACATATCTCTGTGAGTTCAAGGCCAGCCTGGACTAAAGAGTGAGTTCCAAGACAGCCAGAGTTACAACAGAGAAACCTTACCTTGATAAACCAAAAAAAAAAATTAAACTAAGACAAATGTAAATTAGAGAGTAAACTTTTAAAAACTAATTTAGAGAGCTATACATGTAAGACTTGGAGAAAAATGAGCAAATATTAGTAAAGGGGATTTGTAACAGTAGACACCAAAAGATGAAGTCTGTACTTCATGAATAAATTTGACATATCCATACCTTCTCCTTGAAAGACTAAGACAAAATAGAAGTTTCATGACATGAGGAAGAACAATTAAACCATTGTTCCAAAGAGTAGGCTGATCTGTGTAGACTGAGAAACTCAGATCAGTAACTTCCTATTAAATGAAAGATTATATTCTCTTACCTGTATTCACTACCAACAATGTGAAATGAGTCCAATAAGAGTTTTTAAAAGCTTAACAATGTTCATTTTACAACAGCCTTATTTGCAAATATATGAACAGAAGTTAATCTGATGAATAGTCCTTCGGAGTTATTCTAGTCTTTAACTTATGAGACTCATCTTGCATAATAAAGTCTTCACTCCTTCTAGTGTTTCCAGTTCAGTCAATAAAGCACTTGCTGTATAAGTGTAGACCTGAGGGTCCACAATATTAAAGCCTTGGCAGGTGACAAATGCCTGCAAACCCAGAACTGGGAGGCAGAGACTGAAGGATACCTGGAGCTCACTGCTTATCTAGTGCTGCCAAATCAGTGATGTCTGGGTTTAGTGAAAGACCCTGTCTCAAAAACTCATGTGGACAGCAACACAGGAAGGCAGCCAACATTGACCTCTTGCTTGCATGTGCATATTCATACATGCACATGTACCTGCAATCACACACACATGCACACATATACCCACACCACACAGTTCAGTGAGCAAAGCACCGTGACATTCTGCAATGTACCATGTCAATAAATAGGAAATATTTTTTTTATTTTCCAATAACTCCCAGAGTCGACCTTTTATCTGTTGTCTCAATGGAAGAGCGGACTAAGCAATAGACAGCATGATAATGGGTTATACTTTTACTGATTTTACATGCCGTCTTCTAGTGGTTCATTTGCTTTCAAATGTTATTTTAGAAAATGCAGTAGTTTTATGCTTTTATTTTCTTTCAGCATGATATAAAACTTATAAAACATTTCCCACGTAAATGCTTCAATTTGAAAGCCATGTTAACAAATGAACCATCACAACTGCTCAAATAGAAAACCAAAACGTGTGATCTCTAAATCATTAGACAAGAAAAGGAAGAAAAGGAAACCTTTCCCTCTCTTAACTTTCGGTGAAGAAATAACAATACAGATATGAAAAATGATTAGAAGTCATTTTTCCTCCGGTATCAGAACAGCTAGTAATTGTTTCCAATCTCAACTTCGTGCTTGTTCTGCAATTTTCCAAATGAATCTTTGTAAAGCATAGCAACTCTATTTTATTTTTCTGTTCATTCTCTCTCATTGTCAGATAAAGCCTTCAGCAATCTGACCCAGGAAATGTCCCAGAGCACAGCACCCCACACACACATCTTCTGGACTGTGCACCAGGCAACTGAAGTTACTTTCACGTACTCTAAGATCCTACTGATCCCACTTAACAGAATGTTAAGGTTTCTTATCTCAAGCCATCTCTGCATTTGAAATTGATCTAAAATATTGCCACTCAAGACAGTAATTGGAAACCATCGGAAGAGATTTGCCAACCTCTGAATTCCAATAGTGGTTCTTGGAACCAGTGCTAGAACAAAGGCACTCTTTCTGCCTTTTCTTGCCCTAATTATATCATGAACTCTTGAAAGCAATGCTTGAAGGCATTTTCCTTTGATTTCCCAAGTTGTGGGTTTGTTAACTTCCAATAAAGTTTTATGTAACCAGAAGGAAGCAGATCTCTTCTCCAGAGGACTGGAACCACCTGCTTCTAGATTACCGATGGCTTCCTGAATGAACTGGCTGAGTGACGTAGATGAACCTTTGAAAAACTGACAAAATTTATCAGCAACCTCACCTGAGAACAGGGATAACAGGATGTGTTGTGGAAAAAAGCACCAGAGAAATGGAGGGAAGCTACAGTAACCAGTGCTACTACAGAGGAGAGCAAGGAGGCCCGGAGGACAGGGATGCAGAGTGGCCAGGGGGAGGTAGAAAATTCCACAGGAGGAGGGGCAGGGTCCAGAGGCATGCTTGAAGGGGATCTATGGGCACTGCTGGCTGCTAAGAGGGGGAAACACTCTCTTCTTTGGGGATATGACAAGTTGTAGGATTCCCTTATCCTAGTGAATGGACCCACATAAATGGACAGTATCGATTGCACTTGGGGTGGTTGTTATTGTCAAAAACAGGAAAACATAGAGTTGGGAGGGCAATGGGTAGAGGGCCTTAAGGAGAGTTGGAGAGATGTAATCATGCGTACGTATGATCAAAACGCATTGTGTAAATGTATGAAATTTTCAAAGGAATAAAAAAACGTTATTAAAGTACAGGGATGGGAATACAGTCTGATAACAGAACACTTGCATAGCATGTACGGTGTCTTGGTTCAATCTCTACCTCCGCTGAGAAAAGAAAGTCTAAAAATCTTCAGGACATATCACTGAAGAAGGTGCAGGAAGACTGTGTGAGCCAGAGGGCCAGGAAGTCAACTTTGAGGTTGTGTCTTCTAGATGATACAGGGGAGCAGAGATCTCAAAGACACAGCTATCTAACCAGGACCTCAAGAATGACAACACCAGTCGGCATATCAATGTAGATGGGAGAAACTTCACTGGGTCCCACTTCGAGGTGAAGAGCTACAGGCAGTTAACAACTGCTGAGAGAGGGAGAATTAGTGTTCCACAGGAAGGAGCACCCTAATTGGTTATCCAATACCAAGTTGTCAGCTCTAAAAACATACACATGTAGACAGCACTAAATTGACTCAGCAGGTTGTATTTATATATTTATTTGTGTGTGTAAAAGAATAACAGTTAAAGAAGAAAAGGCCATAAGTTTGAGAGAAAATGGAAGGGGTTAGAGGAAGGAGAAGGAGGAGAAAAATTATGTAAGTACATTTTAATTAAAAATAAAATAAAGCGATAGACAAGGAGATACTTGTATAATAGCACAGAGAGCTCGATTTTATTAATGATAATCCTCGTCTTGCATCATGAGGTCATACTTACATAAAGCTACATTCTATCTTTACCAAATTTGTTGGCTGTTGTTATGTTAAAGTGTGCATAATCTTGACCAAACAAAAAGTGCTGGCAGGAAGAAGAAATCATTTGGTAATTCCACTGGGAAAAGAAATGTAAGAGAAAGTATGGAAGGAAAAAAGCGGGGGTGGGGAGGCAGACTCAAGAGACTTCACTGAGAGACAGACTAATCTCTCCTCTCCCTAGCCTCATCCAGCTTTAACTGAAGTTTGTGTAGTCATTCTAGAAGTTGGCAGCTTGTAAAACTGGTGCTAACATTAGGACTGGGACACAAGAGAGCCCATTTACAGTTGTGTTACAGCAGGTCCCAGAATCACACTGTATTTCTATATTAATTTTAATACGGTCTCTGAAAAGGCTAGATTTGAGCAAGGTTTACGTAAAGTTGCCACTCGCTCACTGTCTGCTGTTAATTCCATTTGTGTTATAATATTCCCTTGTAGGAGGAAGCTAACCAGGCTTTAGTAAAGGACCACTGCCACTTGGGTGCACGAATGAATCAGCATTTGTGGCAGAGTTCCATCTAGCTCCAGAGCACTGGGCAGCCACCGTGTGCAGAATTCAATCGATCTCCGTTCTGTGAATGTCGGGGTGGCTGCACTTTACACCAGCAAGTGACTTCTGACTGTCTGATAAATAGAAGAATGGGAGTGTGTTTAGTGAGATTCCTCTGCCTCTATTCAGAACCATAATTGAGGTTAACAGAACTTGTCAATGTCTCTTCTCCACTACCACATTAGTAAATTCATACTGTGTCTGCCAGGGATACATTACAGTGCTCTGCGTCGTCCCCCCGCCCCTCAGAACTCTTCACTGCGCTCTAGATCTTTTTCTTTCTTTTCCCATAAATTCTGTCATTCCAAACAATTCCAAACAATATCATTCACGTACGGACTTCAGGACATGGCAGTGAAAACAAATGGAAGAATTTTTAAGATTGATGAGTTTTTTAAACTAACTTATAACAGACAGTGTAGGTGGGCTGGGGGAGGATGATAATGGGAAGAGAAGGGACCAGGTAGGGGAGAGAAATGGAAGAAGAGAATATAGAGAGAAACACCTGCAATTAGAGGGCATTTGTGGGGAATCAGGAGTGGAAACTCACTGAAATCTGTGAGGGAGACCCTAGTGAGGACCACTAGTAATTAGAGATGGGGATCCTGAATAGGCCATCTCCTGTAACCAAGCAAGGCTTCCAGTGGTGGAACTGGGACACCATCCCAGCCACAAAATCTTGGACCTATAACCTATCCTCCCTACACCATTTGCTCAGATAATAGAAGGGCAGAACCCCATGCCAAAGGAGGAGCTCAACCTGAATCTTCAGGGCAAGAACGAGAGACTGCATAGCCAGGGGATGATTTTTAATACTGTCATGTTCTGCTCATAGATCAATGCCTAACCCTATCTTTAATAGAGAGGCTTCCTCTGGCAGCTGATGGGAGCAGATGCAGAGACCAAGAGCCAAACATAGTGCAGAGCTCTGGGAACCCCCCGCAGAAGAGGTGGAGGAGGGATTTCCAGGACCAGAGGGGTCAAAGACATTAGGAGAACAAGCCCCACAGAATGGACTGACCATCAGTCTTGGGGGCTCACAGAGCCTGAAGTGGCAAACTAGATATGTCTTGTGATTCTCTGGCTTGGTGTTCTTGCAGAACTACAGGCTGGAGTGGGGGACTTTTTGATCCTTTTGTCTGCCCTTAGGACCCTTTTCCTCCTGCTGGATTGCCTAGTCCACCCTTGATATAGGAATTAATACCCAGCCTTGTTCCATTTTGTTGTGCCCTGTTTAAACAGTAACCCTGGGAGGATTGCTCTTTTCTTGGGGGGGAGGGGTAATGAAGGGGAGATCTAGAGAAGAGGGGAGATGGGGGGAGATGAGAGGAGTAGAGAGAGAGGGGAGGGGTGTCAGATATATTATATAAAAGAAGGAAAGTTTAAAAACAAAATTTATTTATTATATAGCTATCAGTCTTTCACTGTGAAAATTTTGATTACAGGAAAAAAAATAAGAATTTGGTTGAAATTTCATTTCATAAAACCTTAAGAGTGCCCTTGTACTAGCCTTCTTTCAGTGACCCTGCTGCTGACTACACACTGTGTGAGAGAAATCTGTATACACTATGTGTCCCCTTGCACTTGACTTCCAGCAAAAATTGTGTCTCCCAGTCACAAACTTAGCTGATGAAGATTGCTGACATCCAAAAGAGCAGCCTCTTATCCACACATGGAGATTTGAAAATCTTGAAACTAAGAAACTTAGCATGCGACAATAAACCCCTGATCTCCCTGAATGCAGTGGAGAATTAACATGCACTCTAGCATCTCTGCAAAAGCAGTCATTTACATACAGCATAACTTTCCACATGGTGCTCATTATTGTTGTCTGAGAAGAAATGTTTTGAAGGAAACAGATAGGAAAACAGGTCCTTGAGCTAGGTTTAAATGGCAGGCCCCAGGGACACTACTTGAAGCAATTAAATAAGTGAAGAGAGGGGAAGCCACAGTTGTGCTACCAACTGTGACTGCTTATTAGAAAAGAAAAACAGAAAGTCTTTAAACAGAGGAAAGAGCTACATAGACACCTCTGAAAATCCAGAGAAGTGTGTCCTTGGTCACTCAGTATTAACAGAGGCAACTCCTGAATAATGACAGTTGATTCCATGCTTGCAACTGTAGCTCTGCTTACAACTGTTACTATGCTTGCAACTGATATCTTAACAGAATCTTAACTAAAGTTATCTCTGAGATAACTTCTGAAAGATGCTATTCAGGAAACATACATTAGTCTTAAAAGTAGCTTCTCCAGGACCTGTCATCCTAGGTCATCAAATTGGGTCTCTGACTAACAGCTCGAAGCACGACATACCACTAAAGACATTCATAATTGATTGACAGAGTGAAGCCCATGCCCATACTGGTGGCAGCAGGATGAGTGAGAAGTTCATGATCAGACTTCAGATGGCCTGGGATAAATGTCTCTCTCACCTGGACACTTGTTTTCACAGCACTGATATTAAAATAGTGGTAGAATTATTGTTGGAGTTTAAATGACATGATGGAAGCAGAGGGTGAGGTGAGAGGCAGTCAAAGGCCTCAGCCAGTAAAAACAATTACCTGTAGAGCTCAGTTTGATCCTTGGAACCACATAAAGGTGGAAGGAGGGAACTAGTCTACAAAGTTATCCTATACCTCCATGCCCACATGGAGCATATGCTCCTCCAAAATCACACACACACACACACACACACACACACACACACACACACTAATAAGAATAACAATAAAATAATCGTCATCATAATCACAATAAATAATTTTTAAAATAAGGTGGAGAGCTTCTAAGGAAGACACCCAGTGTTGACCACTGGGCTCTATAAATAATTGAAAAACATGGGTAGTCATAGTTGCTCTATCAGCTATGACTATATATATATACAGGACACAGGCACAGCAAGCCAGCTCCAGGAGATCAGGAAGGAATCCTGCTTGCTGACTCCTCTCATTACAACTGCCCAGCCCAGCCCCAAAGCCCCAAACCACCTCCATCTTCCCACCACCTTACTCTCCTTGCCCCTGCTTCTGAGTCCCAGAGACCAACTCAGGCAGACTGCCCTACCCTGGCACAACCACAGCAAACAAGCTAGCACCAGGAGAACAAGTAAGAAGTCTGATATCTGATTCCTCTGACTGCATCTGCCCAGCCTGGCCCCAAAGTCCAAAACCTCCTCCATCTTTTCACCTCCAACCCATTCCAGCCACTGATTCTGAGGCCCAGAGACCAACTCAGACACGCAGCCTCTGCTCCAGTACAGACCACACAACCCAGACAGAAGACCTGTCAGACCCTTGCTACAGAACAGGCCACAGGCTAGACAAAAGTCAAGTCACCCACCAGAACTCCAGCACCCACCTTGGGCAGAGACACCCTCCTCAACAAGAGGTCACAAAACGCAGGAGAACAGAACTGATAAAGAAACGAAGAAACAAAGCACTCATTCAATAAAGACAAATCTAAGAACTGGGTGACTAAACCAATAATCACTCCAAACTAAGATGCCTATTTATCCAGCATAAGAACACACTTAACAACAACCAGGGCAATATGACACCTCCAGAGCCCAACTACCCTACTACAACAAGCCCTGAGCACCCTGACACAGCTGAAGTACATGGGAAAAGATCTTAAAACCAACTTTATGAAGATAGACTGGAAAAAAATCTCCTGCCACATGATAAATCAAAACAGTAAACATACAAAGTAAAGACAGAGTACTAAAAGCAGCAAGTAACATATAAAGGCAAAACAATTAGAATTATACCCAACTTCTCAACAGAGACTCTAAAAGCATGAACTGTTATGCTACAGGATCTAAAGGAACATAGATGCCAGCCTAGACTTCAATGCCCAGCGAAACTTTCGATCACCATAGACGGAGAAAACAAAATATTCAATGACAAATCTAAATTCAAACAGTATCTATCCACAAACCCAGCCCGACAGAAAATACTAGAAGGAAAACTCCAACCCAAGGAGGGTAACTACAGCCGTGGAAACACAGGAAATAAATAACCTCACCCTATTAGAATTAAAAGAAGGGAAACACAAACACTCACACAGGCATACACACACACACACACACACACACACACACACACAGACACGCACGCGCGCACGCGCGAGAACACAACCAACAACTACAAAAGTAACAGGACCTAACAATCATTGGTCATTGAATCTCCCAACATCAACAGACTCAATTTCCCAATAAATAGATACAGACTAACATAAATGAATGCTGCATAAATGAAATATACCTCAACATCAAATATGAACATTACCTCAGAGAAAAGGGTGGGAAAAGATTTTCCAAGCACATGGACCCAAGAAGCAAGTGAGTGTAGCCATTCTCATGTCTAACAATATAGACTTCAATCCAAAATTAATCAAAAGAGACATGTAAGGATACTATATTCTCATAAAATGAAAAAAAAATCCACCAAGATGACATTTCAATTCTTAACATCTATGCCCTCAACACAGGAGCTCCCATGTTTGTAAAAGAAATATTTCTAAACTTAAAGCACACATGGACTCATTCACATTGATAGTGGGAGACTTCAATACCCCATTTTCACTGACTGACAGGTCATCCAGGCAATAACTAAACAGAGAAATAATAGAGCTAGCAGATGTTATAAACTAAATGGACCTAAAAGATATCTACAGAACATTTTACCCACACACTAGAAAATATATACCTTCCTCTCACCACTTCCAGGAACCTTCTCCAAAACTGGACACAAAGCAAGTCTCAAGAGATACAAGAAAATTGGAATAACCTCCTGCATCCTATCAGACGACCATAGATTTAAAGCTGCACTTTAACAACATCAGTAACAAGAGAAGGCCTACAAATTCATGCAGGGTCTCCTAGATATGTCATGTGGTTGTCTGGCTTGGGGTTCTTGCAGAGATCGTAAAGGCTAGAGTGTATGTGGGGGTTTCCAGTGCTTTTGCCTGCCCTTGGGACCCATTTCCTCCTGCTGGTTGCCCCCTGCTGGTTGTCCACCCTTGATGTGGGCATTAGTGCCTGGCCATGTTCTAGTTTGTTGTGCCCTGTTTAAGTAGTAACCCTGGGAGGCCTGCTGTCTTCTATGAGTAGGTGGGGATGGGGTGGCAAGGTTAAATTAAGTGGAAAGGGAAGGTGGGGGAGCCTGGAGGAGTGGTGGGAGGGTAGGAGGGGTGTCGAGATGTATTATACAATACAAGAAAAATAAATATGGAAGAAAAAAGAAAAAAACTAGAAAATTTTTAATCTTTTATTTTTTATTTTGTTTTATTTTTATGTTTATTTTATTTTCATGATTTAATTTTTAATTTTGTTTTATTTTAATTCTAAGTCTGTGTAGATATGTGCATTTATGAGTGCAGGTACCTATGGAGTCCAAAAGAGGGTGTCAGATACCCTGGAACTGGACTTACAGGCCACCCAGCATTGGTACTAGGTACCAAACTCTGGTCTCCTGCAAGAGCAGTGTGGGCTCATAAATAATGAACCAACTTTCCAGCTCATCCAAAACAAAGATTCCTTAAATAAATGAAAAAGACAAACAGATAGCTCTCACAATTTAGAGAAGTAAAAGTCATTGCTTCACCTCTCTCTCCCTCTCCCCCTCTCTCTCTCTCTCTCTCTCTCTCTCTCTTTCACACATACATGCAGGCACACATATACACACTCTCCCTACACACACATACACACACAAATACACACACATGCATACACACATACCACAAAAAAATGACATTACGGGGATAATACACATCCAATAACGGATAAACTACCATTTGTTATTGTCACTTACAATTCATGCAAATGGTCCGACATCTTAGAATTGGTTGTATAATCTAGGGATTAAAATTCCATTTGTTTTATGTATTTCAACCCTAAGGGAGGAAAAAAACAAGAATATCTTTAACTCTCGTATCAATTCTAGAAACAAGATCTGGTATAAGCTAAGGAATCATTTGCTGATAAAACTTTATCCTATTAAATTAGATATCAATTATCCCAAGTTTAGAATTTTAAACATTTGCATTCTACAAATTATAGCTTAAAAATAAAAGTTGGCTCAATGAGTAAAATTGTAATAATATTTATAATGCAAGCACAAAAGATTAGACATAGTCTCTAAGGCTTCTGTTGTTCCTTTATGTTAGATTTTATTACGAGAATTACTGTGTGTAGGATTTACTCTGATCTTGCCAGACAATGGCTAGAGTGCTATGATAAAATCTTAGAATTATGCCTTAAGAGGAAAATTAATGAGCACTAATGTGATACAGGAACTTGGATACTTGAAAGCACATTTATGTGCACAGAGGTTAAAGGAATTTCAGCTATTGAGCTCAGCTTTTAAAAACGAGGAAGATATAACAGTTATCTCCAAATATTTGAATAGCCATTATAATTACTCCCAGAAAATAGAATTAGACATAATTGCAAGCAGCTTCAGGCAAACAGACCTCATCTGTTTCTGAGAATACTCAGTGATATTGTACAAAAGAATGGACAACTACTTGAATACTGCACTGCTGAAATGATTTCAATATTAAATAGAGTCAGAAAGAAAGTTATGCCACATATTACAGTCTCTCAAATGGACATTGTGTGCTTCTGAAACTTTTGTTTCTTCTGCAGTTCTATTTAAAATATACAGCTGAAAGATGCCCACAATTTTACATGGTCTTTGGCTGAATCACTCTTGCTAGCATATCTACATAACTTAAAGATGACTTATATTTTATAGCTAAAAAAAATTTGAGTCAGAGAAATTGTCTTCTTAAAAACTGAAGATACAAAAACATGGTCCCTTGTACACAGAAACACACATGACACATTAAACATCCTTTCCTGTGATGCATACAAAGGGTTCTTGTAGACTGCTGATGAGTATCAGGCAACCTATCCACTGCTCTTAAAAATACATGGTCCAACAAAATAATCAGCATGGCCAGATAGCCCCAATGGTGCAATAGTGGCACTTGCATCTTGGTGGTAACCAACAACTGTCTAATTGGACTGAAGGCTCAATCACAAGGAGTGCAATTATAGTTGGTACAGTAAATCTAGCCAACTACCCATGCCTAGTGAAGTCACAGATCTTAGACAATACCCTACTACTGCCAGTTTTCTAAACAAATAGAATCCCTAACAGCATTCTAAATACGTATTCTTACACACAGAGATAAGTGTAACCTTCTCCCTCATCAAAGAAGCTTTTAGATATTTTTATCAACAGATACAGAGCATTACAGAAAGCCACAACTGGTCAAAATTCAGATAGCAACTACTGAGTGGTACTCAACCCAACTGATACAGCCACAACTACAATCCCTACACCTAACATTCAGAGAATATTGCAGGAAAAGGGATGGTAAGATTGTATAAGACAGAAGACCAGGAAGTCTCCTGTGAAATTGTATCTTCCAGATTTGACACAGAAGCTGCGTCCATGAACTCTCAACAATATGTCTTCCTAAACAAGACCTAAACAATGACAGCACCAGCTGACATGCCAAGAGGGATGGGGGAACTTTAACAGGGCCCCACCCTTAGATGAAGAGCTACAGACAATTAAAGATTATGAAAAAATAGAGAATCAGCCTTCCCCAAGAATGAGCTTTGTACTTGATTATCCAATCCCAAGTGCTCAGCCTTATAAATTGTATACATGCAAGCAATAAAAGGAGGAGGAAGAGGAGGGAGAAGGGGAAAGAAGGGGAGAAGGAGAAGGAGGAGAAGAAGGAGAAGAAGACTTCACTGTACTTGAGGGAAAAGAATTCTCCACTAATCTTCCTATCTATATGAAAAAGGAAGATGGCAATTTCTTGTGGGAGGGGGTGATAAGTGTCAGAACAAAACCAATTCCTGGCTGGTTTTCCTTGATTATCTGATTGATGAGATTGAAAGAAATAAACTACAGAGGTTAGGCTCAATTCCTTCTAAGTTGTGTCTTAGAACACTTTCTCCTGTGCCATATGATTCTCCACCTGCCCCAGTTGCAGTGACCTGCACTATCTAGTGCTTATCTATTATGTACTATTTACCAGTATGTGGAGAAAAATCTTAAGAATCCAGTAGTGCATAAGGTGATTTTAAAATTAGATTTATAATTAACAAAATCAACATTTTTGCTGCAATCACCATCTGCTAGAAATCTGTTTCTTTTCTGAAATTATCTCTTGATAATGTGGTGAAAGAAGTTGGTGTAATTAATTATTTACTCTAAAACCTGCATAAGTTTTACTCAAATTATAGGAAAATATCACATTAGATGCAGACCTGAATTGACATTGTTTGAGTAAGCCTATTTACTTGGAAAGCAGAACTATCCACTGAACTTAAGAAGCAGGAGAGAGAAAATAGATCTACACTAAATTTAAAAGGAAAAAAATATCTTTCTTAATATAGAGTGAATTTTTCTACTACATAAATAAAATTTGGATTATGGGAAGTTACATGTGTTGAGCTCTTGACTAAACTAAGGAGGAAGTATCTACTGCATATGTTTATAAATAGTTGAAAAAATTACAGCTAGCTCTAGAAAATTTGCTGAAATCTCAACACAAAATGGCATGGCTTTTGGTACCTATGAAAAGTCTTGCAACGAAAGAAAGAAAACATGGCACTCTAGAGAAGAAAGCAGGGTATTGCAAAATACCTTATTATAGAAAATGAAATGTTTTGAAGAATGCACATAGTGTGACCTCAAAGTAATTCAGTTAAATAAAAATTCTAGAAAGTGAAACTTGAAGATAAAAGACAAAATTAGATGAAGGGAAAGCTTTGTGGGTATGCAAATGTAGAGAAAGTGTTCCACATAGCATAAGAAAATATGAATAAGAAGCAGGAATATGAAAATAAGGATTGGTTATGGAATTCATATCCTTAGCACAGGGAGTAGAGAGACAGATTAACAGAGGAAAGTCTATATAGTGAAAATATCTATGAGAAATACTTTCAAAATACAGAAATATGGCAGTTAAAGGAAGTTGGGAGCCTGAATATTGGTAGTTCCCTACCTCCTCCTAGAGACGAATGTATCACAGCTGAGTGAAGAAAGAGAAGTAAAATACAATGAATTGTGAAATTCTGTCTTCAATATTTGCAAATTTAATACTGTTTGCTGATTGCATTAACAAGTCTAAATCAATAATGGGAAACTCAAATGTCTATAAGAACTATTAAAGAATATATAAATCTGTATCACAGTAGCTAAGAAGCAGCCAATAATTGGAGGTAACTGCAAAAGGACACATGTTCCATATAAGTGCCTCCAAAATTGAGAATAAAATTTTAAAACAAATGTACAAGCAAAAATGAAGCATAGTACTATATAAGAACTATAAGTACTATATAAGAATTACTCTCTGCCAGTTGGTAATCCTATACAACACTTCTCTTATTTTAAACCTTTAAATCTGTGTCTATCTTATTCCCTTCCTCTCTCCCTACATTCTTTCTTAGATAAATGTATAGGGAGAGAAAGAGAGAGAGAGAGAGAGATGTGTGTGTGTGTGGTGTTTCTCTCTCTCAATGCACATTTACATATACACCCACACTTACTTCTGAAATGGTGAGTTATTTCACTTCAATAAGCACACACATTCATTATATGGCTCCTAAAACATCATTTTGAAAACAAAAGGCATAGAAAGCAGTAGACTAATATTCCTCAAGTCAAGTTTCATGAGTAGCAAGCACAGAGCTCAGCTTCCTAGCAGCCTCTTTTTTAACTGGGCTGTAACTTTAAATTAGAGAGATGAAATCTACAAGGGTGTGTAGAATCCGATCACAGAGCAGTTTTTGTTTTGATCAGTTGTGACTTAGCCAAAAAATGGAGACTATGAAAAAACCCATCCTGTGCTTCAGTTGAAACAATTTGTCCTCATCTAATTAAAATAGGGGTGCAATGGCAAACCCATACAAGTGAAAAAATACTTATTCTCATGAACACTAAATACTATGTTGACTCAAGAATCTCCATTTGAAGTAAGTGGCCAAGAAGTCTACCATACTGATGTTGTTGAGGCTGTTGATGGTGCCCAGTGACCTACGTGTAAACGAATATCAATTACCTCTTCCATTTGGACCTACTGACCATGAAATATGTAGATAAGATTTTGACACAGACAGAATAGAAGCTACCTTCACTAGAATCTCTGGCAACTCTTGTATGTCAGATGAGCATTTGACTAAAAGGGAAATCATTGCTGCCTATATCCACGTGAGGAGTGTCAACTCCATATACCGACAGGAAAACCCAAGTCTGACAAATACAAATAAGGGAAGCCATGGCTCGCTTTTGTCTTCCTTGGGCCTGTGTTTACAGGTGTTTATGTCCCTTACACAATAGTTCCAGGCAGGAACTGACATTGTGCCATCGTCCCTAATCAAGCCATGGCAACAGCCTAGAATTTATACAAACCCACTGAGGTCTTCTCCAAGGTCAGAGAGAGCCTGAGCACATGATCATGGCCTATGACTGGAAAATGTCCCTCCTTATTGTATATTTTATTCTCTCTTCATTAAAAGTGATCTGAAATCTGCTGAATGGAGTCAATAAAACAAATAAATGTGCATGATTACCTCAGGTCATGCAGTGACGTAGTCACGAAGTCACTGCTTACGAGTAAAGAACCATAGAAATAAATAAGATGGCATGCTCAGAATGCCCTTCTATGCAAGAGAACTCAGTCTCAGCAATAAAGAAATGTTGACAGTTGCAGTTGGTGACTTCTGCATTGGAAGGAACAAGAAAACAATTTGTCATTGGCTAAAAAGATGATTGCGAAAGCCTACGAAAGCAGGCTCTTCGGTCTTAGGTTTTCTGTAAGGGGTTGCTTTGTGGCTGTGGTAATTTTTAATTGCAGGTTTTTGACTCAGTTTCCCTAGGCTATGTGTAGTTTTGTGTCTGGCAGCTTTAGTTCTTATGGCTTGTGGCCTTGGCTTAGGAAATTATGGTTCTAGAAAAAAAAATAGAGGAAATAGCAGTGCTAGACCAGGAGATTGGCTGGGGATTTGGCTCTGGCATGGCAGTTACTGAAGCATCAGCTGAATCTGAGCCGCAGCATCCACCAAATGCGTACCATAGATCCCTAGGATTACTGCTTTGTAGAGATTGACACTATAGATATAGACTTCAAAGGACTTTGAAGACACAAGTTACAAGGGCTCATACCTGTAAGAAATTTTTTATGGGTATGGTAGAATTCAAATTACTTGTGATAAATTAGGAATGTCCCTTTAAGGGGTGAGTTGTACTAACTGAAAGGGACACATCTTTCGGGGCTTAGTTTGCTGTCATTTCTTGATGGGAGTATGGGTTATATGACTGTGGGAAAGTATTTTCTGTGGGAAAATCGAGTTGCCATACCCATGTGCGCAATTTTGTTTTCGTGTTCTAGTTCAGTGAAATTTGCATTTTTAAAAGCCAAAGGGCAGATGCAAACTTGCAATTCATTCCTCACTGGAGTAATTTCAGAACATTAAAGCATTCTTATTCATTAACTCCTATTAGCATTTATTTAATATGTTTGGCATATATCTCACTCTACTTAAGTCTTCCCCTATCGCTAATAATTTCAAATTAACATCTGACTGCAACATATGGTAAAATGGCACCTGATTGCACATATTTCTTATCTATACAAGCCAGATACCATAAAGCATTGCACAAATAATAAACAATACATCAAAGTAGCTGAGAACTTGAGCTCTGCCATTACCGTTTCTGAATTGAAGCTTTATGCCCCACTAACTGTGCTACGTGAATTGGGGCAAATTATTCAACCTCTTTGTAAATTTATATCTTTGCAGTAGTGGTAATAATAGTATTATGTTCTATATAGGATTGTTGCGGAGATTAATTAATACAGATTGTAGGCCAGAGGTTTAAAGCTTGTCTGGCATGTACAAGGCTCTTGGTTCTATTCCCAGCACCACAAAACAATAATAATAATAGTAGTAATAGTAATAACAATAATAATAATAACCTAAAATTAGCAAATCTGTAAAAGCCTTTCAGAACAGTGCCAGTTCATGGTAAATTTTATAAGCACCAGCCATTGTCGCTCATATAAATAGCATTGTTATACTTCTTAGTATAGCCATTTTGATAGTGAATTTCATGGCTGCGAGGTCCATTTTTCAGTTACTAGAACAGGACCTGACAGAATGGTGTTAGAAACATAGAGTATAAAGGCCATTTGAACGGTTCTGTGTCACTGGACAATGAAGGAAGTATGATTTTTGCTACTAAGTGACAAAATTTGACTGGATTTTTTTCATGATCCAGTGTCCTATGGAAGACAGGTAATTCTTATGAACATTGAAATTGAAACTTCAGCTGGTGCTATTGCTAATCAGAGTTATGAAGTACAGCCTGGCTCCCCCTGACTAGTCAGGGCAAAATATGACAAAAAGAGAAATTCACATAAGGCAAGATTGTTATTCCAAGGAGAAGTCAATCAAAATTCTGAAAAATGCTCATCCTAATCACACTACTAAAAAAAATGAGATGCATGTTCTCGAAAGACCACTAAGGATATAGTTATGTCCCTTTCATAGAGAAATTAGTATGGATATGAATCACAGCCTTAATCAGCAATGCCAGCTGGATGCCAGTTTCAAGGGAAGCATAGCTCTATCTGGGCTAAGATTGTGTGCTGATCTGCAAGAAATGAGATGAGGAACCTCAGACCTGATTCAGAATCTTCAGGGCTGCTTCCTAATTCTCCAAAAGGGGATCATTGCCTTGCTTCAACATGCCAGAATGTGTCTGATCAAGGCCATCAAGACAGAGGCTTTCACATAGAACCCTGGACACATCACCCCTTCTGGGTAGTGCTGAAAGGCTGAGGTCTTCAAACCAGAGCATCTAGGAGATGAAACCCTGCCCCAGTGAACCTCATAACCTGTTTCACAGAACCAGGTCTAGACCAGTGCAATTTTCCTTGAAGTTCAAGTGGCACTGTCCATCTCACACTTATATTTTGGAAGCATAACTTCTTTGGATACATAGAGTCACACCTGGAAAGTAATCTGCCTCAGCACTAACTGAATGTTGAGTCTCACTCACATCTGGCTTTATGATATTTAGATGAAAGATTAGACATTAGGCTTCGGAGTCGATGCTGGGATGCACTAAGACTTTTAGAATATTGAGATGTAATCAATTCATTTATCATGCGAGAACATGAATTAGAGAACAATGGTAAATACTATAGAGTAAATGTTTGGTCTCTCCAAAATTCTTTGCTGAATTTCAAACTCCTCAGGAGGGGATTCTTTGGGAGATAATTATGAATCTGATTATTATAACTATGAGCAGGTCTGCTTTTATGAATGGAGTTATTATTATGAATGGGATTATTTGAATGAATGGAATTACTGCCTTTATAAGAGAGGTATAGTGGTTTGAATGAGAATGGCCCTTATGGGCTCATATATCTGAATGTTTGTTCACCAGGAGGTATCACTATTTGAAAGGATTAGGAAGTGTGGCTTTATTAGAGGCAGTGTGTCACTGGGGTTGGGCTTTGAAGTTTCAAAAGTCCATGCTAAGCCCAGAGTCTCACTATCTTCCTGCTGCCTGCAGATCCTGATGTAGAACTCTCAGCTACTTCTCCAGCACCATGTCTGCCTGTGTGCCACCATGCTTTCTGGCATGAAGATAATAGACTAATTCTATGAGACTGTAAGCAAGTTCCAATTAAATATTTTTGGTTTTGTTTTAGGAAGAGTTGCCTTAATCACGGTGTTTCTTTACAGCAACAGAACTCTGACTGAGTCAAAAGGCCACAAAGAATGCAATCACCACATTCCACCATATGAGAATTCAGTGAGAAGGCCCCATTGATGATCTAGAGAGTGAGTCCTCACCAGTCACTAGTTCTGGTGGTAACTTGATCAGGGATTTTCCAAACGCCAGATGTATGAGAAATAAAAGAAGCTCATTAAAAACCTCACCGACTTCTGTAGTACTGTATTTTATAACAGCTCAGTTCAACTATAACAACATATCAGAGAAGCTTGAAGACAACAAACATGGAAAGAAAACAGAAGTTTTTCATATGTTAAAACAAAATAGAAAAGCATCAAATCTGTGAAAGAAATTAGGACATGCTAGAAGAAGAATCCAGAGCCATTCATAGAATCATGTTGTTATAAACAGGTAGTAATGTGATAGCATTTATCAAAGTAAAAGAATTTCCCAAAAATGGAGGAGAAGAAATCATAAAAATAATAAGACATATGAAAGATAATACAAGAATATTCTTACCTAAATAACCCATCAAACGTTATGAATGCTGAATAAGAAAAAGGTTAGCCTACTATTTCAATGACCTGTGGCTACATAACCCTCCTCACAGTTGGTGACATAAAACTACAACCGCTCTGTGACTTATAAACTGACCAGAAGTCACAGTCCAGTTTCAATCAAAGAAAGAGGAGATAGATGTCTCCCACTCAGTAAAAAAATATCAATGATCTTGGCAGCCATGTTATAGAACTGAAACTCATATATAGAGAGACTTATCTGATAACTGCAATCAGCCAACATTGCCTCCGAAAACTGGGGGGTAGAGAGGAGACAGAAAAATCATCCGAATTGTGATACAGAATTACTCTGAGCCTAGTGTTCTATATCTTCAACTCAGGTATGAAATATATAAGATACACTGACCTGAAAGTTCACAAATTTTATGCCCTGTGTTTCTATAGGTATCACTCTGAGAATTGTTCCAACAAAACAAACTATTGAACAAAAGACAGAGCGATGTGGGTTCAGCCAAACTATAAGCCTAACCCGGATGAAGAATCTGAGGGTGACAGATGGAAAAGGATATTAAACCAGTTTCATTGAGGGGAAATTAGACAAAGGAAAGGAGGAAGGTTGCTGAAACCCAATGGGGTTTCTCATAAAAATGGAAACAAAAATAAAAACAAGATATGATTAAAAGCAAAGCATGGAAGAAAAGTAGAATATTATGAAACGTGAAAAGATGGGAAACAGTTGAGGCCATGGAGTCTAGTATACTAGTTGGATCTTCAAGGCAGCTGTATAGTCTTAATAACAGATACTAAATAAAAATATGAATTATGCCAGGTGGTGGTGCCACACACTTTTAATCCCAGCACTGAGGAGGCAGAGGCAGGGGGATGTCTGTGAGTTCGAGGCCAACCTGGTCTACAGAGTGAGCTCCAGGACAGCCAGACTTACAACAGAGAAACCCTGTCTGGAAAAACAAACAAATAAATAAATAAATTATTATCTTAAACTCTTTATTTTTAAATTGGGGTTACAATATTTGAATAATGGAAATCAAATGAAGTTATTGAAAGGATAGCAACATATCATGAAATTTATGAGCTTAAAATACAGATATGCTCATATGTTTATGATTTTGATAGATGACAAATGTGAAATTGCTAATGCACAAAGGAAAAGAAAGCATTATTGAATAAACAGTATTGAGATAATTAGTTTGCATTTTGCCTGAAGAAAAGGGCATCATTTTAGATCATGATCATGTTAATTGACTTGAAGAAAAATAATTTTTTTCAAAACTTACAAAGCTTAGGAAAATAACATGAGAGCCTTTTAATAAGATCAAATCAGCTGAAATGTCTTAAAATCCAAATTTGATTTTATTACGTGAAAGCATAATTATCTTGAAAGGACAAAGTGAAATAGAATAGATATTTGCAACATATGAAAAAATATTTAATTCATCTGATGTCTCCTTAAATTTTTTATATACCACAAGAGAACAGAAAATGAAATGTCTCAATAAGGACAGTTGATAATCTAATTTTATACATCACAGAAAATAAGATTATCATCACACTCACTCTTCTATATTTCTCAAGAAAATATTTGCCCAGAGTCTACAATATAACAAGTATTTTCTAGATAAAGTGAGAATTGCACAGATTTTGAGGAAAACACAGGTCTAGTATAAGAAATTGCATTCTATGGATATTTTATTTCTGCCATTGCTGAGGTTGATTCCTGAATATTGAGCAGTTATTTTCCTTTCTATATGTTCGGAGGTGATGATAATGAGCTAAATGGTTGCATCTAGAAATGGTGAGTTATTCCAGCTGTCACGTCTTTCCTGTTCTATGAAACAATCGTGACAACAAACTGATTCCAGTTGTGAAAATCTGCTGTAAATAAATAAAATTATCAATATATGTGTTTTGTTTGGCACAGAGTAATTATACATATATGCATATACATGAGCACTGGGACATTTTAATCCATGTATGTAATACGTAATGATCAGATCAGGGTGATGTGTGTCACTATCACTTCTGGCATACATGAGTCCACTCTGTTGAGAACAACTTGGATGTAATTAATTAATTATTATCCATCATAATTATCTCATTTTATATTAGAAATTATCTCTCCTACACTAGCTACACCCTGCACACATTAACTATCCTCTCTCTATACGTCCCTCTGGAATACCCTTCCAAGATTCTCATAACCACTATTGCATTATCCATTTCCTTGAGACCAACTTAAGTTATACAATGAAATAAAAACATATCGTGTTTTTCTATAAGTGCACAATTTGTTCCTTTTTAAATGATTATTTCCAGGTCATTGCTTACTTTGGGTTTCTGTTTGCATGTTTTATGATTTTCCATTTCCCTCTCTCTCTCCCTCTCTCTTCCTCTCTTTCTTTCTTTCTTTCTCTCTCTCTCTCTCTCTAGATAGATAGATAGATAGATAGATAGATAGATAAATAGATAGATAGATAGATTCATGTATGTTTGTGTTAGGTGAATTTCTTACAGATAACACATCACTGGGTCTACTTTTTTTAGTTTATTCAGCAAATGTATTATATGTCTTTTAACTTGGAAATTTAATCCCTTTAGATTCAAAATTATTATTGATAAGTGTTGTGGAAGTTTACTTTTAGTTATATATAAAATAATTATCTTATTGGTTGGGTGAGGGGCTGTCCTAAATCTTGGTGTTTTATATTGTTTGCAGGTGTTGAATTTCTGTGGGGGATGTTTAATTGCTTATAATCTGCACCTGAGTTCCGAATTAATAAAAACACCTAAGCTGAGATGCTCCAGGGTTCCACTGTCCAAGACACTTCTTGCGGTGATGGTGGTTCCCTCTGCTGAGGTCTGGCAGAGTTTGCACCTATGAAATGACTCCTTGTTTTCTTGGTGAGCCACCACAGCCGTGTTCGACTACAGATAAGTACTCACCATTTTGTTAATTTATTTTTCTGATTGTTCTGAGTGTCCTTTAGTCCTTTGTCCCTCATTTGTTGACCATCTTTCTTATTTGACTCTCTTTCTCCCCCACATGCCTGCTCTACTGTTGAGTTTTGAGTTTCCATATATCTTCACGATGGTTCTTATCAACATTATCTTTCATATCTAGTATGAACGCCTTTAAGCATTTTTTTGTAGGGTGGATCTGGTGCTGAGAAATTCCTTGCATTTTTGCTTTACTTAAGCTTTTTTTTTTTTAAGATCTTCATTTTATCTTACCTAGGGACAGGATTCTTGATTATCAATATTATTTTCTTCATGTCTTTGAACATATCATCTCATTCTCTATGGCCTGCCATGAAGTTTATTGTTAGTCTGAAGCTGATTCCCTTGTGTGTTCCGAGATGCTATTGTTTTTATAGTTCTTTCTTTGTCTTGTATGTATTTTTTGACAATTTGACTACAATATGCCTAGAAGTTGATCTCTTTGGTTAAATCTATTACAGTTGACTTTCAGCTTCTTTGAGCTGTAGTTGTTTCTATTTATCCCAATATTTTGAAAGGTTTCTACTTATTTTCTTGAACTGAATACTCGTGTGAGTGTGTGTGTGTGTGTGTGTGTGTGTATGTGTGTGTGACGGTAGTGGTGAGTTAGTCTGTGAATTTCTCTTACTTTCTATAATGTCAATTGTGCAAATGTGTGTTTTCTTAATGGTACCACACAAATTCCAAATGGTTTTGTTCCCCTAGGTGTTGGTTGGTTGATCTCTACTGGCTTTTGTTCCAAATGAATACAATATTCATGCAGCTTCTCTAGTTGTAACCGACATACATGACTGATGTCTGTGGATATCTCAGTGTAGTCTGTATGGGCCGAGACTACAAACCAGCAGAGAGTCATTTCCATGAGGTCAATTCCAGCATCCCCTGGATTCAGCACACTCTGGTGTAGTCAAGAGGCATCATCATATTCTGAGTTGAACCTGATCCAGTAAGCTCAGATGAGTGTGATACATGCCACCAATAGTGTGTTGGGGTTAATATCATTGTATGAGAACATCACAGCAGCTGAGTCACTCCAAATGTCCACCCATCCATATGCAAGTGCTACAGGGAGCAACATTCTCAGAGTTCTGCCTAGCCACTCAAGGGTTCTCTTGACTGGTCTTATGATGATAAACTATTGAACCAGTGTGGGAATTCATACAAGGTTACCAAAACTACCTACTTCTTTCCAGAAGGCCTGTCAGCAGCCTGAGCTATTCATAATAGGCCAGTAAGTTGCTTCTTAGGCTCACAAATTGGGAAACAGAGCTCTGATTCTTAGAGCTGTGAAAAATGAACAGGGCCACCTAGAAGCATATCAGCAGGTCTGCTTTTTTAATACACCTGTGTAGGCAAGACACTTATAATGAGCCACCCAGGAGATTTCTGGGATGTGGGAATACAGTCAGGACCTCCTCCTAGAACACAGGTGTTGGTTGGTTGAACTAGTAGGATGACTGCTGCTGCTTCTCTTGGTGGTAGTTCCATCTTCAGATGGCATCTTCAGAACACTGGGATTCCTTGCTGCAACTGGGCTGCACTTTCACCAATCGCCTCTCCTGGGCTCTTTTTATGGTCCCAAGTCTCAACTTCTCTGCATGACCCCTTCAAGCCAGGCCTTCAACTGTTACAGGACCCAGGTTAGAAGACAAGATCTTAAGATGGAACTATGAGCCTTTGTTGGAGAGGACAGAGGATGGGATGGGCTCTCCCTATAGTGCAGTATAGTGGTGTAGTATCTTGTTAGTGATTCCAAAATGCACTTGGGTGTGTGTAGAGTTCTCAAGCAGTAAATGACATGAGTGTCTGCAACATAAGTGGTGAGCTGCCAGGGCCCTCCTGCTTACCTGGTTCCTGATGAGTAAAGTCCCTCTTGGCACAAGGTTTACCTCAAGAGGCAGAAGTGTAGATGCTGGCTGATCATTCCTTTCTTTATAAGGCCGTCATGTATATCTACATCCTTCATGTGTCTGTCACATCCACTGCATTTCACTGCTTCACACATTGCACTGGATAATGTCTTCTGGCTTGGTTGGTTTTATTGATATAGAGCCTTGATATGTAGCTCTGACTGGCCTTCAACTTGCTTAAGTATACTAGGCTTGTCTTGAACTCATAGATATCTTCCTGTATCTTCTTTCCAAGTGCCAAGATCGAAAGTATATCCTACCATCCTAAGCTATTGCCTTTTCTTTGTCATGTTCCTTTGTTGTTGCAGGAAATAGACTTCAGGCAGCTGTCTTTTGATATTACCTTTAGATCTTTCTGTTTTATTTTGTTTTATTTTTTGTTGTTTTGTTTTGTTTTGTTTTGTTTTCAAAACGGGGTTTCTCTGTTGTAACTCCGTCTGTACGAGAACTCACTCTGTAGACCAGGCTGGTCTTGAACCCACAGAGATCCACCTGCCTCTCCTCTACCTCCACAGTGCTGAGATTAAAGGTATGCACCACCACTACATGGGTAGATCTCTCTTTATAAAATTAAATTCATAACATAAAAAAGAAGACTGATTTTTCTCCTTCAAGAGCACAAAATACCATACTCCTCTAGGAATAAAGAGTTCAACAGCAGGAACATACAATAACATATTGGTCAGATTGCCAATTCCATTGGTGAGGATGCTCGTAAAAACATTAAGAAGCATGATGAATAACATACATATTGTCTTCAATGTTATCTAATTTAAATTCAATAGATATCTTTATCCTGAACTTGATTTACTTCTTGTGTCATCTTAATTGAATTCACATTTGTCTTTATTAAAAGCATCCTTTGGGGTCTGGAGAGAGGGCTCAGCAGTTAAGAGTGTTTGCTACTCAATCATGAGAAGTAGAGTTCAGATCATAGTATCTAAGGAATAAGCTGGGCACCTCAAAAAGGTTTATAACACCAGTTACAAGAGATATAGCACCGTCTTCTGGTCTACACACATGCACACACACATACATACAAATAAATATACAAATACATATACAGATAAATACTTATGAAAATAAAAATAGATAAATAAAAACATCCTCTTTTCTAATTCAAATGGTCTTTGACATTTTTAATGTTCATTGTTTTAGTACTTGACAGCTCTATGAAGAAACAGATCATCTCTGCTCCTTGTTCCTTAAGTGCTTGTTGGGATCTCTTACTAAGCTTTGACTCTCCAAGAAAAAGTCTATGACACCTCATTTTGCCCTTCCTTGGATGTAGCATTTTCCAATACTCTGGAAAATTTAGCTCCATTTATTTTTTTTCCATTTACATCCAAAACACATTGACATATGTTTGAATTAAAAACCCATAGTTGAGCTATCATACAGATTGTTCAAACTTAGTGTGGTTGCCCCTTATATAAAATCTTGTGGCCCAAAACATCCCATTTCTCTCATAGTCTAAGGTATTTATATAAACATAATGGGGTATCTTGAATCTGATCCCAAATCTAGATGTAAAGTTAATTTCTGCTCCACACTAGCATATACACAAGAAAGTAAAAGTCAGGGAAAGTCAGTTATAGAATTTTCTATTTGTGGCATCATGTTGGTTGCCAAAAAATTTTTGGATTTTGGAATACTTAGAACTTTTAACGTTTGGATTAGAAATACTCAACTTGCAATATGTTACTGTTGAAGGACATCAGTAAAAACTTCTACTCAGTTACAGACTTGGTGTGGCTTTTGAGTGACTGGAAGAGGAACACCTCCACTTGGTCACACATCCTTCCACAGTTCACACACTTCTGCTTTAACCATCAACTCACGGAAAGCTCACACTAAACCTGAAACATCATTTTGAGTGCCGTCACCAAAGAATAACCAGTAGCCATTCTTCAGTTTCTGCCCTTGTAAAACTTCACACTGTATTTCACAGCAGGGAAGAAAACAAGTCACAAAAAAATGTAAGGTAGCCCTGAGCAGAAAGGAAATTCTATTGAGTCATAAAAGATTAAGGATGGGAAAGTTTTCACAAGGCTTGAGCCTTAGATGAAGAGCTATAAGCAATCAATAGCCTCCGAGAGAGGATGGATATTTCTCCAGAGATGATCCAGCTGATAGGTTACCCAACCCCAAGTGGTCAGCCCTAAATACATATACATCTGAGCAACGCTACATGGACTCAACTATGATGCTAGGTGTGTGTGTGTGCGTGTGTGTGTGTACAATTAAAGAGATCATCATGAGTTCAAGAGGAAGTGAGAAAGGACGATGGTAGAGTTGGGGAGAACGTAAATGGTATAACAACAGTTCTCATGTATGGAATTCCCAAGATAATAAAAATATCAACTAAAAGATGAAATTGGGCAATAATATCAGCTGCTTATTATAATAGTTATCTGTGAAATAAAAAGTCAAAGTGAGGGCAATATGGACCTGTCAAAGCATACTAAGCCAGAATGGCATCTTTGTGGGTATAGATGGGCACATGAGAGACATCGTGGTGAGAAAGCAGCTGTAGATTGTAAACTATGTATTGTGGCTTGCTACATTTGGTCTTATTTCTTGCATAATTTCCTATTTTTAATTTTATATAAGCACTAATTGTATTAATAATACTAAAATCTATTGTCTTTTTCCAATTATCTGTCATGATTTTCTAAGCATTTGATGTTTCTATATTTTAACACACACACACACACCAACAACAAGTGCTAACATCAGTTTTGCATCAAATACATGAAATCTAAGAGAACAAAAAATAAATACATTTAAAATCAACTGGACACATACTGACTCACATTTTGATCACCTTAATATATGATACTTTTATGAACTCAGATAGAAGAAAAAAACTTTACTGACACAGAACACATACGTTAAAAGAGACTACAAGAAACTGAGAGAGTATACAAATTGAACCCAAAAATTTTGAAAAAAAAATTTTAGTAACCAGTGACATATACAATCATCTTCATTACACAACATTTAAAATATGAATATTTGTACATATTGAAGATAAGAAAGCATTAAATAGCTACTAGGTAAAATCACATATTAACAAAAATCATTCTAATAAAATTGAGTATAGAGATAAGCCTTAATGCAAACTCTTAGAGAGTGTATTTAACAGGTCTCTTCCCCTCTTGCAATTTATTTTAGGAGGAAAACAAAGTTATAAACTCCACATTTCACTCCACATTTAAGAGATACACATCTTGCGAAGATGACTTGGAGTTGTTTATTCCTTTGTTCCAGAGAACCAGTGCTTATGTGACACTGTACTGATGTTTTGTCACCCTTCCCTCTGTGCAATAATTCTTGTGAAGACTTGAAAGAAATTGCCTTTCTCTGAACAAGTGTCAGTCATTGGGTGCACCACACAAGACAGTGCAAATACATGATAATGTGTGTCAACTATATCAACCAAAAGGAAGACAGTGTTCTTATCAAGAAACATGATATTATGCACAAGAACTAGGAAGTCCACAGATGGAAAAGAAAGAGGGAAAATGCTGGTATTTTTTAAACATTTAGGAATGGCTTCACCTTTCAGTGTTACGCAAATTATGTGCTGTGTGGTTAACATTTGGATTCTTAGCACAATACAGGAAAAGTTATGGAACGCTGTAACAGGAATCTAGATTCAAAGACAGAAAAGCAAGAGTGTGGTGCTTCTTTCTTGCATGGTCTTCAATGGCTATCAATTTTAGAACAAAGTACAGAGGCAGAGACACAATAGCCTTGCTTTCTAACTCCTGACATGATAAAGCTGTAGGTCTCAGAAGTTGGGAAGGTCCCCACGGAGGAGTGTGCCCTTCTATTTGCCTACATTTCCATTTAGCTCTCACTCTCATAATCATTCTCCCATAAATAAAGGAGCAATAGACCCAAACCTCCCAGTAAGCTCTAGAGTCCTTCAGAGTCTAAGAACCAGTCTCTGTGTTGGAAGAGAAAGAAAAAGGGGTGAAGAGAAGCAATTCCTTGTTTCTATGTCGTTTTCTTCCCAGACACAGATATAATCTTTTCCTCATTAAAAAATTCTCCCTTGGATTTTAGCTAGACCCTAAGTATTATTTCTCTGATGCTTTGGGCTTCCCAACTCTTTCTCTAAACTCTTCTCCCCACCATGTGACTATTTGTGTCCCATGTCTGACCTCTACACCGACTTAAATAGTGGGGCTATTTTTTTCCTTCTGTCTATTCTCTTCCCCTGGGCGGCTGCTGAGATTTATAGATCACTTGCCCTGGAGTGTTTTTCTTTTAAACTCTAATAAAATTGTCCTCAGGCTACAAAAAAATGTATTCCAAGTACCCTGATCATAGATCATGACTCTATGCATGGATATACCAAAGCATCACATTGTATACGTTTATTGTATTGTATACAATTGTATACAATAACTGTAATGTATAAATTATTCTGTGACAATAAAAATTAAAAGAAGAAAAGAAAAGAATCATTTAACTACTTAAGAACCTTCTCTGTCAAGGAACTTAGTAAGTGATTAGAAAAACCTTTTTCGTTGAATTTAAGTAGTGATACTTTCTAGCTATTAAAAATTTTACTTTTAATTGTGCACAGGAATTGAGACATTTCCAGAAACAGTGGATATGGCTAAGCTATTAAACTTAATACACTTCAACATTTCTCAAAGGAAACGAGTGTCACTGCTGAACCACTTTCAACCTAATATTTGCTACTATCCATGGTATCTGAAACTTAGCTGACTCTGAGAGGAGAATCATGTACATTTCTTTCTAGATTCAGCAAGTGACCAACAGAAATACAACCTGTCCTCCAAAGCAGTTAAGTTCCAATTCCAGACCAAAATATGTTTCTTGTCATTATTTCATGAATAATAAAATATAACTCCTATATACATAGAATTTGTACTTTTTTAAGTATTGTTAGAAAGCTATTGATGTCTAAAGTATGTGAGGAATGATGTGTAGGTCTTGTGCAAATACTATGTCATTCCATATAAAAGACTAGAGCATCTGCAGACATGAGTATCCATTGGGGTAAGAGCTGGAACCATGGATACTGAAGTCCAATGTTTATAGAACCTGTTCTATAAGATAAGTTGCATACAAATCTTAATGAGTTTAATCAAACCTCCCCTTTGCCTACAGTAAAACCATGTCAAAGTAACACTGGAAACACATATGAAGATTCAGTTGTGATCTAATTACACCCACTGGTGGGATCAGCAGATACCTCAAAGAGAGCAAGTAAGATCATGCCCTCCTGTGTTCTCTGTCTTGGCAAAGTCTTCCAGACTGTATCTACTCAGTCTTCCAGAATAGGAATCCCAAAGCCTTCTTTGAGCTCCAAATTATTTTTATATCTCTGGTGAACAGTAAAGAGATTCTTAAGGCCCTCCAATCACACTTTATTCTTTAATTAGAAGATTAAACTTATTACAATGTAGTCAGGAAGTTCTGAATACAGAATCTTGATGCTGAGGTCAGGCTACACCTTGCTCTTTGATACTCTATATTTTATAAAGGATAAAGAATTTTCAGGCTGGACTTTGTCCTGGGAGACTCCATTTTACAAGCAGCTTTTGACTTCACTCTGAGGGAAAAGTATGACTGAAATCCTGGGTGAAGCTGCAAACACCATCCTGCACCACCCATGCAGTATACACTGATAAATGAGTTGCTCCTGGGAGTAGAAAGAGTGACACCCTATAACTTATTAGGGATGAATTAAGACTGTAGCACATGGACATGTTAAAATTGTATCCAGAAAACCATGCATAAGAACTCCCCAGACATGCCAGACCTTGGAAAGGATGTATGCCTAAATGCCACGAAGTTGTGGACACCTAACACTGCAATGTGTGGGTGCTCCGACCTGACACCCAGTGTAGATCAAAGACTGGCAGGCTGAGGACTTCTGACTACCCTGGTAATTCTACTTGACAGTTGTCTATCTACCTGTTCACCAATCTGGGTTGGAGCCCTTCATTTCCTGCCACATACGAGTTCTGATTTTCCCTGCAGCTGGCTGCATCTTCATTCTCATGCCTGGTCCTTCTGTAGACTGACAGCGACAGCATCTTCTCTGAGGCTGGATATGGGTCCCTTATCTCATCAATACAGACTAGATTAACATGTCTATTAACCTACTTCTGAAACCTTCTTAAATCAGCTATAGCCTTTTAACTTATGCTCATTTTGGGAACCACATATATACATCATACATGCATATACAAAAATATATATGTACTGTGTGATGTGTGGTATGATATGAGAGCTATTAGAGGAGACTGTACTACTAAACTGGTATAATTTCAAACTGCACTCTAAAAACTTATATTTATAGAGAACTATTAATTCTCATTTCTCATCAAAGAAGCTTCTTTTTCAGCAGACAGAGACCATTACAGAAAGCTACAACTGTCAAAATGTAGAGAATAAATGAATAATTGTGCTCAGCCTCAAGGATACATCCACAATATAAACTGGTATCTAAGGTTTAGGGAAAGCCAGACAATCAGGAAGTCTGTTGCAAGAGTATGTATTCTAGAGATGACAAGGAAGCCATACCCATGGAGTCTCAACAATATGGCTGTTTAAACTAGACCAAACAATGACAGCACCAATTGATATCCCAATGTGGGTAGGAGACCCTCACAGGGCCCTATCCTAGATGAAGAGCTACAGGCAATTAAAGACCACTGAGAAAGGGAGAATCAGCCTTCCCCAGGGAAAAGCCCTCTAAATGGTTATCTAATCCCAAGTGGTCAGTCCTAAAAATCATACATGCAGGGAACATTAAATGTACTCAGAAGGCTACATTATATATTGTTTCACCTATATATGTAACAATAATTAAAGAAAATGAAGACATGAATTTGAGAGAGAGTGGAGGGGCATGGAAGGGTTGGGGGGAAAGAGGTGAAAGGAAATTATGCAATTATATTTCAACTAAAATTTTTAAAAGGTTGGAATCAAAGAACCTAGGCCAAATTACCATGGTAGGCACATAATCTGACAAATCACTACCCTTGAAATTTATTTGAAAAAGAAAGAGAGAAAATAAAGTTGGGTGGGTAGGGAGGTGAGGAGGATGTGGGAGGAGTTGGGGGAGGAGAAAGAATATGATCAAAATGCATTGTATGAAAAAAATCAATATAAATAGAAATTGTTCTACCTTGTGAATTTATTGTTATTCATAAAGTTCTGACACTATGGAAAGACAGTCATGTTTATCTGTTTCTGTGAAATTGTGGACTCGGTGCACTTCCTTATCTCTATGTCTCTATTCTTCCTTCCCCAGTAATCACCCAAACTTCCAGAGCCACACTGGAGCTCACTGTTTCCTGAGCATACACTGTCATACCTCTAGAGTTTGGAGCTAAATATTTAGTCCAAGGGAATATGCTCTTTTTTGTCTCCCCTCCTTCTAAACCACACAAAACCACCGTTGTCCCTCCACCTCCACACACTGACAGAACCTTGGGACTTCATGTTGTTTTCTTTATTTTTTTTCAAAACAGAATCTTACTGTATATTTGAGGCTGGCCTCAAATGCATGATTCTTCTGTCTCAGCTTCCCAGATGCTGAAATTACAGGTTTACATCATCTTACCCGAATCCTGTTCCATTAAGAAACAATTCAAATATTGCCTCGAGAACCCCTCCCATATGTCTCATGGGGGGAAAAGGTGATTCTACAAATTCCACGGACTTACTTCCCTCCATCAATGCATGTCCACATTAGCATCTCTAGAATGGGATTTTATGTTATCATGTTATTTTTTATAGCTGCTTTTCTGCTCTATTAGAATCTTTCGAAGAGGGAAAAGGGGAGTTATTATCAGTTATTCAATAAGTATTCTTTGAAGAATTCAGTGAACAATTAATATGCTGCAAAGTCATCCGAGTGTCCCCTGATTTCAAATCTGTCAAGCCACCTCACAGAGTTCCCAGAAGCTCCCTTTGGATGTGTCTTCTGAGGTAATATTATGCACCTTACCAGGGCAGGTATGCAAAGTTAAGGATAAAATGAGAAAATAGGGCTTTCCTTTAAGAAATGAAAGAAAGGAAGTAGGGGGAGTTTAATCTAATTCTACACCATCAATTTCCCCATGACCCTAAACAGACCAGTCAGCAGCTTCAGAACATCACTCACGCAATCCTGTCTATTCAGAAATACATTCTCCAAGGAAGAAAACAAGAAAAAGGTCATAAACCAGTCTAAAAGTCAAAGGCTTCCACCATTGGCTCACTTGGCATGCGAATGTCACAAATCACCCTAGAAGTCCGAGCTTCTCATCAGAACATTACAAAGCTTGGTCAGCTGCATTTCTTCATAAATTAATTTTTCATTTCCAATTACTGGTGCACCGGAGATATGGGCAGCCATGATGGATGACACTGAGTCCCACTCATGCAAGGCACATACAGAACACCAGAGCTTGGCAGCCTTAATTCTGAACCAGAGTCTGATCTCCCGTCCTGTCTGACTGATCACAGCATGGGCTAAAGATGAGGAAATAACTTAATGATTCATGGAGATCTCGCCATACTGGGTCTTGTAGAAGTCAAGATGTTTCTATTCTGCCTACTAAGAATCATGTTACATATTTCCCTCATCCTGATCTCACACAGAACTCATCTTCTGGGTTGACATCGGAGAGATTCTTTTTCCAGTCTTTTCTAAAGTGGTGGATTGGGCATGCTCTGGTGGATAAGTTCACAACCACGCATGTATAGGCAGCACTAACTGGACTTAGTGAGACACCAAAACTATATTTAAAAAATTAAGAAAACATGAAGTTAGATTGACTTCTGTTGAGAGAAACTTGTAGGGTAGTTTGAAGTGGGAGAGGAGAGAAGATATGATAATGTTTTATTGTATGCATAAATAAAATTCTCAAAGGTAAAGAAAAACCAATGTTTAAAAAAAACATTTTTCACAGATTAAGTCTTTCCCAATAAAACTATTTCATGGTTAAAAACATACACAGGATGCATATGACTAGATAATGTATACCTCTAGCAGAGATTCCTAGTCTATAACAATAATGTTAAAACATGAGAATAAGGAAACAAATCAAGTTAAATTAACTGGACCTGAGTTTGCTAAGAATCTGGTCTTTAAAACTTTCTTCTTTATGCCACTATTGATATCACACCAAACGAAACCTTTACAGGTAAAATACAGGACCTCAGTTACATTTGCATTTGATATGCAAAAATATATGTCTCATATACTTATTCCAAATGGGATATACTGACACTTAAAAGCATATTCCAAGACTAAGCCATCAACCATGAGATGGTGATGAGGCCGAGGAAAAGGGAGATCTTGTGAGGATGTGCTGAAGCAATGAAGAGAGTAGCTGAAAGTTGGCAAGACAGGGGGAAGCAGACTCTTCAACTACAACAGAGCATCTGTTTGCAGGCGTTCATTTGTACGGCTGCTCCAGCCTTACTGAGCCATCATCTACCTCAAAAGGTGATGGAATCACATTAAATATGGTGGAGCAGATATCAGGAGGAGGTGATCAGACCATTGTGGTCAACCACCCACTATATCCTGTGAAACAACAGCAGTTTCTTTAGTATGCCCTACCCACGGAAAGGCTAGAAGAACAAATGTCAGGAAAGAACTCTCAGTCACATCTGAATTTCAGGATATTACAACATATGTGGAAGCCTTCGTCTGATTATGGGATCTCATAGTGTGTGCTAAGTAAGCATGCATAGCATCCCTGGACAATCAACTTCTATAGCAACTCATCAGGAACTAGGAGTGACAACGGAGACAGAAACTCACAGCAGTGACGCCTGCTTATTGGAGGTCACTTCCTCCTATAACTGGATTTTATTTGAGAAGTGAGTCATTGCCCCTCTGTTTCCTGATCCATTAAGTGAGGGGGTTACGTAAGTTAACTGTAAGGTCCCTGTCTCGATAAATACCTTAAAATATGAGATGACACACCATAAATTATGTGGCTTCTGTGTAGCAGAAGAAAATGGGAACAACCAAGTACCTGTGTCTCACTTATGAAGCTGGTATCCCATCAACTTTCATTTATACTTCAAGTCGGAACTACAGGAATCCTTTCCAGACATTACATCCATTAACAGAATTGGCTGTTTTTAAGTGAGAACCAATGATTAGTGAATTATGTTCCAATTTTTGTCTAGAAATATCTAGTAATGCCTCCTAGAAAGATGGGCCCTTAAAAACCACTAGCAATTCCTGAATGTAAGAGACTAATGCACAAATGGATTCTTCCTGGTGTTCTGTTTCCTAAAACAAGTTTCGTTTGGTGGATAGTGGAAATTGGGGTCCTTCAGACTGACACAACACTGCAATGTCTCATACAGCTCACGCTTTCACAAATACTCCTTCATTCTTCCAAATCACATGACGTAGGGTGGCAAACATAGATTAGCCATTAACAAAACCCATTTCTTCTTTTTCCCTTGCCAATATCTAGGCTGTGTGACCCTGACTCCTCCCTCATAATCATGACCTAGTGAATGGAAACTTTTCCCAAGCAAAGGGAGAAGACACAGAACATCTTCCCTGTGTAGTCTCCTGCACTCTGAATTCCTGCAACTACCTGGGAACCTTGTGTAGAAGATTGGAAAAGGGCAAGTGCCACTGTTTTAAAACCATCTTATAGAAAAGGGGCTACCCACTAAGGAGGAACACACCTTCACAATTTGAATGCACAGAAAATAAATCCCCATTGTGCTAAACCCTCAAGACCGTAGAGTTTATCTTTGACAGTCATGAGCCTCACCTTGGCTAGTACTTGAATTTGGCGTTAATATTACCATTCCCAGTTTACACAGGAGTGGCCAGGAATTCAGAGAAATAAAAGGACTTACTTTACCTTATTGTCAGTGTGATTGAATTAAAATTAATACAAGGTCTTCTGGCTCTGAGTTCTGAAAGTCTTATCAAATAAAATTGTCCCTCACCCCAAATCCTTGATTTTCAGAAGATTATATGTGCTTTGCATACCACTTGAAGACTTTATTTCATAAATGAAACAAATTCTTCAGTCCCATTCCAGAATCTTATACAAGGATAAGAGACAAGTCTGCAGATTCAGATCAGGGCAAGAGCTACCAAATAGCTTCAGTTTTCTCTTCATTTTAATAAAGCCATTTGAAACCTAATACAGCTCTTAATGCTAGGATTTGCAATTATAACTTCCATCTCCAAGGTAAGCCCTAGGAGAAATTCCCTTTGGTTTAAAGTGAGCTTTGCTTTCCTATTCATCCTTAACAATTAAAAACGAAGGGCGCCTATGGAAGCTATTGTTGAAATCACCATGCAGTTTGGAAGATTTTGCCATGGCATCTGCAATAAACCAGTGTGGACACATCTAGGGGTGCTTTGGAGAGAGGGCAAGACAGAAGGAGAACATTGTCATCAGTTAAGGAGTTCATCACAATGTCCAGTCATGATGGAGGGTTAGAGGAAACACTATCAAAGAGGGTTAGAGAAAGTGTAAAGCGAAAGACTTGAAAGATCCTCTGTTGCCACTCAGGACGCTCTTGCTACTGCATTACATGTATGAAGTCACATCTGGTAACAGTGATAGACAACTTGACAGGTGGTAATTGGCACCAGAAGAGGACACACTGGTCTGGTGAGGGGTTTTGAAGAAAATTTCTTTATAGTGAAATGATCTTCTCTATCACTGTGCTCTTACAGATTTTAACATCTTGTTTGACTGTTCGTATGAGGCTTTAGTTTATTAAGAAAGGCTATTGCTATGCAGTCCAAGCTGGCCTCAAACCCATCATCCTCTTACAGTAGCCTCCTGGGTGCTAGGATTACAAGCCAAGATGCCAAAATGCACACTCAATAAAAATGTCTAATGAGGGCCAGTGAGATGGCTCAGTAGTTGAAGGTACTTGCCTCCAAGCCCGATTACCTGAGTTCCATTCCTGGGACTCACATGGTGAAAAGAGGGAGATGGGGCTACAAGTTGTCCTCAGACCTCCACACATACACTGTGACATGCATGTGCACACACATGTGTGTATGCACAGACACAAATAAATAGATACATACTTACAAGTGCTTAATGGAAGACAAAAATAGCATAGAATTTCTGACCCAAATAATAAAGTCACATTTAATAAAGGAGTCTCAATAGCTCACTCACTTGGAGGGTTGTAACCACAAAATCTGCACATCAGTACACAGATCCGTCCCAAGAGCAGAGTGACCATCTTCATTTCTTACACACCCCAGCATTATCACAAAATTCTTACCAATCTCATCGTTCCCATCACTATTCTTACAAGAAACCATGCAACTACTTGCTTTAAATAGCTGTGCCTATGCTAATATGTTTTCTGATGTGAAAAGTACAGTATCGATCATGCCTACTTGATAGATCAGACTATACTGTAACCAAAAACCCCTCTGGAAATGCCCATCAGGCAGTTCAGTTCAGTACCACACACTTTATGACAGATTGAAGCCGGTGTTCATAATTTCAAAATTACAGATTTTAAAAACTAAGCATAATGCTCTTTCATGAAAATATTTATAAGTTTCTAAAGCCAGGTAGAAGTTTCCAGAAAATCCAAAGAGACCAAATGGCATTTTACCAAGGCTGAGGTCAAACAGCAGAGCCAACCTGTCTGCCCTGTGGATAGTTCCAAGTCCACTCTGAAACTCCTGCCCTTTGACCAACTTGCAATATATTCCTTTGGTTCTTACACCCTCACGTCTCTCATATTTAAACATTCTAGAGGTAGTGCGCACCCTCAGTAATTACCACAGTTTAAAATAAGCGAGCATCATGCAGGAAAAACAGCACCATATCACCTTTCACTGAGACTCGTGTGATGCAGCATCTTCGAAAGCTTTTATATGCAATGTTAAATAAAGCCTCAGAGAGGAAACCCTGAAGCTGGTGGGAAGAAGCATATAGGAGAGAGAAACATCCTCGTAGTGACTCTACGGTGCTGAACTAGAAGCTTCTGAAGGCCCAGGAGTCGTATTTCTCCTTACTAGTGAGGAACCAACCTTAGAAGGACACTAGCATTTGCTGATGAAAAGCAGAGAGGGGAGATGGAAATAAGGAGGAAGGGGAGAGAAATTTAGTTCTGAATTTGGCAAAAAAAAAAAAAAAAAAAAGATAAAGGCCAGGGTTGATCAGCATGAAGTGATGAAAAATGTCTAAAAATGCTCCGTGGTATCAGAGCATGAGTGTACGAAATGTTGCAGAGTGTCACTTAAAAGTATTTAACATGGTGACTTTCATGCTATGTGTATTTTACAACATAAAACTTTTACCACATATTTTATAACCAGAGTGTAAATGACCTCTCTGTCCCCAAACTTGCAATAAAGTCTTCTTGGACATACAAGTACACGAGTGCCTTACGTAAGTAGATTTATGGAAATTAAAGAGAGGAGATGCTATTTAACTTCTAGATCAGGGCAGTCTGGGCCAAATCAGACTGTAAAGCAGGAAGGCATACTGCAAAGTGACCTAATCCTTCTAATGTAGGCAGTCAAAGCCGAAGAGGGGATTGGAAAAGACCCTGTCCTCCAATCTCTCTGCCATCAGATTTCTCAGAGGTGAGGGGGCAGCCATGACTTCAGGAAAATAGCAAAAATATCTCCCACTCCCTCCCAGAAGAGACAGCTCACTGCATTTCCATATCAAAGGATAGATGGCCTCCCTTGTGTCCTGGGTCACACATATTATTTTAATTTATCCCTGAAAACAGAGGTGGGAGATGCTACTATTGCTTCTGGTTCTCAAGTAAGCTCAGAAGGACCGAGGAGGTGAGCAAACTTGCACAGACCAGCAAAAGCCATACTTCCTCACAGTGACGGAAGGTTGGAGACAAATTGCATTTCCAGGCCTCAGGCTAAGAATCATCTCATATCTATCTTTAAGAGTGTTCTCCAAGACAAACTGAAAATTTACTATGCAATAAGGCAAAGGAGGGGCAGACTTTCAGAGTTCAAATATAAATAGAGCCACTCTAATAGAAAGAGAGATAATAATAATTTGCCAAACAGAAATGAAAGTCCGCAAGAGCTTGGTGAGATGGTTACAGTGAACCTGAGTGTTCATAGTACAACAGGCAGACTGAGCCAAAGATGATCATATCAGACTATAATACCTTTCTCAACAGATGTTATAACTATATCAATCTTACTAATTGGCATTGATCTCATAAATAAAAAGGGAAGGCATCAATTCATTGAAATCTAGAAAGCGGAAGAGTAAACTTTAACTAATTAATTAATTAAAAGACAAATAAATAAATGAATAATAGTCTATCAGCCTCTGGATTTTTCAAATCGTATATGAAGTGAATGAGAGAAACAGTACTTGAGAAACACATCAACCGCAGCTCGGAAAAGGCCACTTAGAGTCCCTTCCCCCTGCACACACACCCAGTGATCTGTATTTTAGGTCAAACTGGGGCAATTTGGAAAGTCAGAGCAATTCTTTCAAAAAGAGGGGACATGGAATGAGCATGTAGCAAAAGCCATGTCTTGCTTTAGTGAGAGTTGAATTGTGAGCCATAGCCAACATTTCTTTGATAAAAGGGACGTTTGAGGAAGAGTCAGTGGAGGGAGAAATTGAAAATATTGCATCTATGTAGAAATCATCTATACGTTTTGCCTCTGAAAAAACATCAGTAAAATAAGGGAAACCGTTTGCACTGACAACAGAGAATGATTCATGGAGTCTCCACAAAGCAACACTTCCTAGGAGAAAAGGCATCTGCCGCTCCCAGCGCTTGCATACATCTCTGTTTTATCTACTGATTGTCCGAGTCTGGTCTGTTGGAGCAATTCTGTAGAGAAAATGCTGAGATGCGCTTCTGGACATGACAGATGAGAAGGGCAAAAGCAGGCCCATTGCTAGCTGGTTCTCTCGCTTTTTCATGAGAGGCAAAAGGAGATGGCACAGGAACTTCCCACACATGCAGATGGCTTGGTTTATCAGCATATGGATTCCAGAAAAAGCAAGCAACATGTGAGGTTATGAGAAGTAAAACAAACCAATACAGGATCTGGGATGATAGTTCAAAGGTAGAGTGTTTAGCTAGCATACACAAGGCTCTAAGTTCAGTCTTTAGCACCACACACACACATACACACACACACACACAATATATATATATATATATATATATATATATATATATATATAGAGAGAGAGAGAGAGAGAGAGAGAGAGAGAGAGAGAAAACAGCTGGGTGGTGGTGGTGCACACCTTTAATCCCAGCACTTGGGAGGCAGAGGCAGGCCAATCTCTGTGAGTTCGAGGCCAGCCTGGTCTATAGAGCAAGTTCCAGGACAGCCAGAGTTACAACAGAGAAACCCTATCTCCAAAAAAGAAAGAAAAAGAAAAAGATAAAGAAAAAGAAAGGGAGGGAGGGAGGAAGGAAAGAAGGAGAAGGGAAGGGAAGAGAAGAGAGAGAAGAGAAGAGAAGAGAAGAGAAGAGAAGAGAAGAGAAGAGAAGAGAAGAGAAGAGAAGAGAAGAGAAAGAAAACAATGTTTATGAATTTTTTTCTTAAGTATCTCATCATGTTCAGAGACCACAGATTAGTTTCAGGGAGAGAGGGGAGAAGAGAGCTAGAGTTGGTCCTTTGGATGCAGTGATTCCAAAGCCTGGAATCAACTGCACTTCCTTCATTCTCCCTCTAGTCCAGCTGGTCATGGAGGAGTCTTTTCCAAGGTTTCCATTGTGGTCTTCTGATAAGAAAAGCCTCTGAACTCTGGTCATTCACTCTATTGCTTGCTTCACTGGGCACCTTTCTGAACTCCCTTGCTTCCTGGACTGACTATCTTTTATCTCCATGGAAACCATTCTGTGGGCCCCCTCAAATTTTCAGGGAATTATAGAGATCAAATCAGTCGTCGAATCCCATAGTGCTTCACTGCAGCCCTTACTTAACCACATTCTCTGAACAAGAACAAACAAGGTAATCTATGGATTGTCCAAGAACACAATCACCAAAACCATCCTCTGTGCTCAGAAAGGGGAAAAAAAATCAGAACCTGATCAGCAAAAAAATAAATGATTCACAGATAACAAAACCCTTTACACATAAAGAAGTCTGCTGAGACACGTGATTGCAAAGCCAACTAATGCAAGTTTATTGAGAAATACACAGAGCATCAAGCTCCCTTTTTCAGAGACACAAAAGCAGAAGTCAGGAGATACAGCAGCAAGGTAAAGACGTGGGCTGTTGGTGGTAGAGCCTCTGGAAGCATTGTGAGACCTCACACTGGTCTGAGGATGGTGAAGCCTCTAGAAGCATCAAGAAGCTTCCGCAACACCATAAATCAAAACTTAAAGTTATCTTAGTGCTGGTAAGAGACATGAGTGTCAAAGGCAGCTTGTGCATAGCTAACAGCCAGCAACTGGGCAGTCAATAACAGTCAGCGATGAAGTATTCAGGCAGCATACTGGAAGATCCTGGAAACACAGGTGGCAGGGTACGGAGACTCAACTGGCTCACTGGCTCACTGGCTCTATGCACTTAGCAAGTTCTTCGGCAGCTGGACACACAGGACTGCAGGTACGTCCTGGAGGCTCCACAGGCTGGTTGGCAGACACTAGAGATGCCTCCCACTGGTTGGCAGACAGTAGAGATGCCTCCCACTGGTTGGCAAGAGCTGGAAATGCCTCCCAGAGACTGACAGCCACTGGACACAAAAGTGAGTGGCCGGCTACAGGGAGTCGAGCAGGGATTGGAGACACAGGTGGTCTGTCGATTGCAAGTTACCTGGACAGGAGTGGAGACACAAGAAGTTCTCTGGTAGCACGTTGGCTGGCAGACAGTGGGCTCACAGCATGACTCCTGACAATGGTCCAGGAGCCACGAACCAGTCTGGAAGGAACTGGGCAAGTAGATGCCACTCAGGCAGTCTGCTTCACGGGCTGAAGCTGTAGCAACTGGGCCCACTGGGACAGTGTAGTGTCCTCCAGCTGGCCTGGAAGAGCAATTTCTTGGGGAGCAGTTGAAAGACATGATGGCAGAGAGAGGGCTGCAGTGTCTCGTTGAAGTTGGCTGAATTGTGATGCCACTCCAGGCTCCTGGGCTTTTATATATCCTTGCTCATGGGTGGGGCTCCCATGCTGGTTTCCACAGCTTCTTGGCTCACACCACCTTGCCTTAGAACATCTTGTGAATCTACAAGTTAATTGTCTCTCGAGAAGCCTTCTCCCTCGTAAAGGACATTTAGTAGTTTGGTAACTAAATCATAAGTCTCCTGCACTGTACTTAGTCCGGATTGAGAACGCTGGTTGACAGCTTCAAAGCTATTGGTCATCCTTCCCCACATTTCATCCCCCATTTAACTTCTTGCATCCGGTGAGTGTCCATCCAGCCACAGCTCCAAACATGCCACCATCCTGCCATCACACTCTCTCTCCCCTTCTGGCCAGGACTGATTACAAGCTCATACCCTGCTTGGTTTGTCATTGGCACTTAATATGCTTTAAACATATCTTAATCAGTCACTCTTCCACAGCTAACGGGGCTTCCAATAAGGGGAGCTGCTCCTTCAAAATGCTTCATGATAGCAATGATAAAACCTGCCAAAAAGGACACAAAGATTTATCCAAATCGGGAGGTGATCCTCGGCATTCATCAGTGGACCAAAACAAGATGACCAGGCGAAAGAGAGAAGGCACTGGGAACCCTTTTATTCTATCAAGGCAGCAAGTTAGATGCTAATTAATGGAACTGTATTCATGGCCAAGACCCTTTTTGAATAAATTGGGGGGGAATTATCCCTAAAAGTTTTACTCTAATAAAAATGGATGACATTTACTCACAAGCCTCATTAGGATGCCAGGAGACAGGCTTAATTAATTTTAAAATTATTATAATGTTAATTTAAGAGGCTATCATGTCTTTCTCCTATTTTGCTCAATATATTTGAAACATATTTATTTTTACACAAGTACTTATAGATAGGATGCATTGTAATCATGGACAAACTAAAGACTCTCTTATCGGGTCATTGTCTTTATCACAGATAAGGATAAGCAAGGGTGGGAGGGATCGGGCACTTAATCAATGTTTGGTAATAAATGGATATATGAAGAGGTTTCTGTAATATTTAATTATTCCTTTTATGCTCAGGAAAGCATACAGATGTTATGCTCCTTTGTTTCATCTCAGCATAATGCAGTCACCTCTGAGCAAGAAAATTGACTGTTTCTTTTGAGTCTGTCTGTACACAGGTAAACCACCTGTTTTGGCTAACAAAATAAATCATCCTAAAACAGCTTAAGTAGGCAGAGATATTTCCACCTTACAACAGCTATAAAATCTGACAAGCTTTGTGACCTGGCTTACATAGGGGACAATGATGGATTTACATATATTTGAGGGCTCCAGTCAGGTCCACAAAGCAAACAGTTTTATGTTAAAACTCATCAGAAGTCCTCTCGTAAGAGCATCATCCACCTAATTGGAGACTAATGATACACTCAAACAAAAAGATGCTGGGTTGTGGGATGCATTAGAAATCCCAAGAATTAGCTTCAGTGACTCCATGAATGTGCTCAGGGGCCGGGGGCGGGGGGGGGGGTGGAATTAACAAGATGACTACTTTCCACAATGTTGTGACCATGCTCTTTCCACCAGCAAGAACATCCCAAGTGCTGTTTGAAGGTCAGATGCCTGGTCGGAGGGATGGGCTTGCTTGTTTTACAATAGATGAGTCTGTTTACAGGCTTCTACCAGCTACGGACTTGTAGGACACGACGGAAGAGAGCTCAGTAGTGCAAATGCAAAAGACACGAAGGCAGGAGACTGCCAGTATCCATTGCCACATACCTGGAATGGCAGAGATTTTGTTTAAGTGTGTGTGTGGTGTGTGTGTGCGTCCATGTAACATGAAACCACATGTAGCACAGTGAGTGTGGGGTACTAGGGGAGTTAGAGCGTCAGAGGACAACTTTCAGAGGTCAGCTCTCTCGTTCCACCACCATGTGGGCTCAGGTCCTCAGGCTCAGAGGCAAACATTCTTACCATCTCACCAGCTCCTAACAGAGAATTTTAAAAGTCACTATTCTGTCTCTATTCAACTTTTCTACTCAAAGTTGAAAATCAAAAATACAGAGTCCTAGAAAATACCTTCCATTGGCTTGGGGAAGAAAGCAAGTGAGCATTTTTAGAGCACATGGTTTTCTTTCAGCTGGTGAATCAGGAGCTTCGGTAGCCTATCTCACCCAGTCCTCTGGGCAGCTCTCTGGAGGAAGAATCGGGCCCCACGAAAGATTTAAAGTTCAGGGAGGCACAGTGGCCATCCAAGTCATTCAATTCACATGTGACTAAGTGAAAATTCAAATAGAGCAAAGCCTAAGAGCCACCAGGTCACACACAGGACCACTGAAACAGTTAGAATGTATTCATTAAAACATGATGAAGAATTTTTTTTAATCAGACCATCACTCCTACACTGATGACAGTATAAAAGATATAGTAATTTGTCTTTCCTCCAGCTATTAAGCAACAAAACAAATAAGTCATCCTGTATACTATTTCTTTTTATTTCACTAGAGCAAGAGTCAAGGTCATTATAAACAAAACAAAGCCAGAGAGCCACCAATAATTTGAAAATACAATTCAAATGTACAAATATTCATAATGGCTATGTATGTAACTAATTTTCAGAGAACAGCAGAGTAGGGAATTGGCTTGTCCATTTTCCACAGAACCTGCCATTTTGCAAATGTTAAACAAAAGTAATCGGTTGAATGGGTTCCTTGGACTTTAATTACTAAATGAAACTACTGGTTTATGCTTACACTGTGACTGAGAGCACTGAAATCTTATATTAAAATGATTTCAGCATCTGTGAGTCATATTTTCCAGAGAGACCGAGACCTCGCCACCTAGAAATGAACCCTGTTCAAGTCTCTGCCGTTCATGGAAACTCTATACAATGTTCCTTCATATTTGCATTCAATTTCCTTTCAGAAGCAAGCATCTCTTATTTGATTTTTATTTACTCCGAATTGCAGAGCCAAGTGAACTGCTATCGTGTCCTCAAAGAGGGATCTTAGGTTGAAGGCTTGGGTCTACAGAGCAAGGCACAGTGCAGAGGCTTTGGGGAAATGACTGGATCCTGTGGGTTAGTCCATTGATACATCCATAAGTGAATGGGCTATGGGGAAGTGGTGGAGACTGAGGAAGGCGTGGCCTGATTGATGTACGTGAATCACTGCCTTTGAAGGAATCATCCATGGATTCTCTTTCTCCTTCTCTCCCTCTCTCTCTTTCCCTCTCCCTCTCCCTCCCTCTCTCCCCCGTCTCTCTTTCACCCTCTCTCTCCCTCCCTCTCTCCCCCCCTCTCTCTCCCTCTCTCTCTCTCTCTCTCTCTCTCTCTCTCCTTCCCTCCCTCCTTACCTACTTCTCCCTCTCCCTCTCCCTCCCCCCATAAGGTAAGCAGCATGCACACAGGCAGGCATGCACACCACAGTATTTTCCCTCACTAGAGTCCCAACAGTACTGGAACTAGCCGAAGGCTCACAAAGTATGAAACCATGAGCCAAAACCAATCTTCCTCCTTAACTTGTCTGCTGACAGCAATGAAGTAGAGGCAAATATATCCACTGACAACCGTGTTATTGTCACTTGAGTAAACGCCAGAGAATCCTAATTTGACGGCACTTTAAATGGAATTAATGAATCATGCTTCCATTAGAATTAAAGGCAAAAAATTATTCAGCCACCAGGCCCTCTCACTCCACAGTCTGTGCGATATGAAACTTCAACGCAGCAAAAAAACAAAAAAACAAAAAAAAAAAACAAAAAAACAACTTATGAGGATTACTGACTGTCTCTCCTCCACAGAGCATGAAGCGAGGGGAGAATGTGGTGGCAGCAAATGAAGAGAGATCAAAGAACTTGCCCATTATCTTCATCACAGATGGGTAATTTGCTCTCATTTGTATAGAATGATCTAAATCTTATACAATAATTATCACAGGCTAGAAATGAGCGATTCTTTCACTCAAACTCAATCACAGCAATCGCTTGCAAGGCCAACCATTTGGGAATAAAATGAGTTAAGCAGGTGTGGGAGGCTGCAGGCTCAGTGTGCAGAGAGAACACTTTCCATCAGGAAGCTGGGAATGATTTTGACCAATATCAGTTCAGAGAAAGCAACTAATGGAGTCTCATCAAATGCAGGCATGGTGAATTTGCAAGCAAATTAATAAATGGAAAACAAAATCTGGTCATTGTTAACTTCGAGGGAGTGATTGTCTTCTCAAAATGAAGCTGCTCGTTGTCTCTTGAGAACCATAAAAGAAAATTTCAATTTTTATAGAGAGAACATTATGGTTGCTGTAAAACTGAAAATTAATTCTATCTTGGCTGTGTAACCGCTTTTCTTTTTAACTTAACACAGATTTTGGGTTGAATCTCTAGAATTCCAACTAGCTAGGATGTTATAAACTCTTGAGGCTTGACTGATTCACATCACAAAAGTTGAAATTCATGCTCCAAACTCTCTTTGAAAAGTACCAATCATAAGAAGAGTGGACCCCCTTGTGCTGGTGATGACTGCAGAGACGGAATGCAAAGGTGAAAATAAGCCAGCAATGTCCACCAAGATAGCCGCACGGGTGCTGCTTACAGAGCTGAAGATGACAGCCAGCAGCTGTGTGATGTGCATAAAGCAAACAAAGCCTTCGGAGGATGCTGTCCAGGTTGAGAATTCCCCAAGTGGACCATTCTCTCTCCATCCATTTTCAAGCTCATGTGGTTTTTCAGTGTGTGATTTTTTTTTCTTTTTCTTTTTTTTTTTTTACTGTGGATCAAAATGAAGGTCCTGCCAGGGAAGGTGAGTAGAATCTTAAGGGTTGCTTTTGTTTTTTTGTTTTTACTAATGTATTACTAACTCTCATATGGGAAGATCCACATGCTGTTGGCCTGCACTCCCATGTTAACCCCCAAAAAATAAAAGCTCGCTGAGCAGACACTATTGAGTACTGTTTATGTATAAGGCCTAAGAGAGAACCAGCTCACTCCAGTTTATCATCTTTCCCTGATTGAGAATCATCCCCATCTACAAGGCATTGAGCAGAGAATGGAGTCTAGAAACCACAAAGATACAGGAAGAGAAGAAAGGTCTCTTCACAGCACCTAACTGACATATGCTGATACCGGTTCCTTGCAACCTTGCTTTTTCTGGTCTTCTTGCCTAGGTGATTAGGAGGCCAGTGTGAACTCAGCAGGATCTCAGATTGGTAGCTAGAATACTAGAGCAGGGTTCAAAATTCCTGCATCACTTTTTGCTCTACTGATACATGAAGGATTGGAAGAAGTTAAGCCCAGTGGAGGGCTTTACAGTATATCAGGCGTTCTTGTGTGCTAGCTACTTCATTAGGCTTCAATAGGCTCATCCCACTTCTTACTGTAGTCTTTGTGCGAGCTTAAGCCAGCTTCCTGGAAGTAAAACCAATCAGTGAAGCCTTGCCTTTAGGGCCTTTCTTATACCTCCTGCTTCCTGCTAGGTCCTCTGTGATGTCATGGCAACTAAGTCCGTGCACAATAACCCAGAACTCTTGTGTGTGCCAATCAAAAGTGGAGTCCTACTTGGACATTAAGGACCACCCTGGTCCTGTGCAGTCAAGTCTACCCTGGTCCAGTCCTGTCCTGTCTAGTCTGGTCTGGTCCAGTCTGTCCTGGTTAGGCTGTTTGGAAATTCATTTCAAAGTCTTACAGAGCCCAGCGCAGTGGCTTGCAACAGTGACAAATTTAGTAGACCCTTTTAAGGGTTTTTTTTTTCCCTACTCTCCTCTCTCACTAGCTCTGTGACCAATTCCCCACAATGAAATATGCTCCTCAACTGTACTGAGTTCTGATTTTAGGGAAATTTAGATTGGGGCACCATGTTCCAATACTAATATAAATTAGTTAGAAATAAAAAAAAAAACAAGCAGTTTAATTCCCAGCTCAGCACCTATAAAGGTACGCTCACATCTCTATCCATGCAATCCAGAAAATATCTTAGATGCAATCAAGGCTCAAACAAGTCATGTTTAGATCTTTAGAGCCATTTCTGAAAAGACCAAATAAGAAACTGTGAAAGTCTCTACATACATTCTTACTGTAGTGATTATTAAACAACTTCAAAGCAAAGAGAATCACGTTTATCCTTAGCACAGACTTCCTTACCTAAGCTTTGCCCTGCCAATTACTGAAGGATTATATGACTGTCATTTTCAGTCTGGTGTCATGATAGTTTTCCAAAAGTAAGGAATGCTTTCTTTTTTTCCAAAGAGAGATGTACACCAACTGCAGAAGGGGGGAAAGATTTTAAGCAGTACATAAGTGAATCCATTTTGACTTTACGGTCAAAACTTAGTTCTGAATATACTAAAAAGTAAGGCTGAATTAGCAAAAAGAATAATAACTTCATGAATATTATTAGATAGAATGAGGCTTAAAGGAGACATTATTGTTTAAGAAGTAAATCGGAGTCCAGCAAGATATCTCCGTGAGAAAGGGTAGATAAAGGCACATGCCACCAAGCTTGATGACCTGAATTCAATATTCACTGAATTCACACTCAAATCAGGGACAAGAACCTATCGATAGACAGTTTACAGATCCAAAGAGAGAACCAACTACTAGTACAACTAAAAGGACGTAGTGATAAACTTCCCCCTACATTCTTATCTTTATACCCACAGATTAGTGCATTTGTCGCCTCTCATCAGAGAACTTTCTGTTTGCAGTACATGGTGATTAACACTGCAGAATACTCAGACCCAACAGGACATCTATATCACATCGTTTCCTCTCAAGGTTCAAGGACAATTGTAGAAGAGGGTGGAGAAAGGTGGATGACTATAAGGAAACCATGTTTTCCAGACAGGGCATAGTAGCCACACATATGAACCTACAACAGTTGTGAAAGTACGCACAAGATCTATGTAAACTCAAGGCAGTCAAAATCCCTCCATGGAGAGGGGAAGTGGCCATGAAGTGTCACTCCTAGCTAAGGAGTTATTGGCAGTTAATAGGTACGAAAAAGAAAAGTTGGGTGGACAGGAAAGGGGAGGTGGATCTGGGAGGCGTGGGGCTGGGGAGAGGGTGAGGATGATCAAAACTCCTCGTAAAGATTTGTTAAGTACTTAATAAAAATTAGAAAAACAATAAATTTTTTAAAATAAATTGAGGACCAGCAAGAAGACTCAGCAAAAATGGCAAATAAAGGTGCCCGAGGCCAAGCTTGATAACCTAAGGGTAATACCTGGTACCTACATAGTAGGAGAAAACTTACTCTCACAAATTGACCTCTGACTTCCCACAGATGCACCATTTTGCATGCATACACACACACACACACACACACACACACACACACAGAGTGAGAGAGAGAGAGAGAGAGGTGGGGAGCAGGGGGAGAGAGAGAGAGAAAGAGAAAAAAATCAGTAAATATAGTTTAAAAATTAAACAAACTGATAGAGATATAATAAAATTAATATACCATAAATAAATACATGAATGACAAGTTAATATAGAAAAACTGTTCAGATGAAAGCCATATTAATGATTTAACAAATAATTAATTGGTTTAGTGTATTTTAAAATAATAAATATTTTAATGATCAAATGATTTTTTTAATTTTTAAAAGCAGCTCCAATGTGGAGATTGTCCAATAAATAAGACTCAGTCAACACACACTTTATACTCCAAGCACCTGTTCCCTCTCCTGATCATCAATTACTTAGCCAAAAATTGCTCCCAAACTGACAATTACAAGGCAATTATTTATTATGCCCATATATTCTGAGACTCAAGGATCTGAACAAAATATAAACAGGGTGGATTGTCACTGCTCCAGAACAGATGGGGACAACCAAGAGGCTGTAACTTTCCAGACTCAGTGACTCACCTGTTCAGCAGTTGGTGCTTACTGTCAGTTGGGATACTTTACCATGTAACCAGGACTTCTCCAATGTGGTGACTGATTTCAACGGCGAGAAGCCTGAAAAGGGAGAATCAAGGAGACACTTCTACCCTACATTCAGAAGTCATGAGCATCCTTCTGCCTACTCTGTGTCGAGATGTCACTAAAGCCAAGAGAAGGTGGTAAGATTTTCTTGTTAGTAGAGAAGAGTCACAGTTTTGCATGAGGAAGTTTTGTCTGTGAAAATCAGCTTGCTGTCATTCCTTGAGTTTCCAGGGCATCAGCATGGGACTTCTTGAGATGGAGTTTGTTTATTCTCAGAAAATCTGGATTTCATGTTTTCTTCATGCCGGCGGTATTCAGACTAGACAGAGGGCTCATTGTCTAGGAAGAGTCTGAGGGGTCCTAAGGGGATTAAAGGTACATGCAGAGTAACCCTAAGCACTTCAACTTGAGGTACCAGCTGCAATAAACAAATCTGGTCAAAGAAATGAATTCTCACCTCTTTCGAGTAGCCCAAGACATACTGTTGTAATCTCTTCTGGCCGGCTTCTCTGTTGAACTCTATGAAGCTGCTTGGAGACTGTGTATGTGTGCTGGGTACATAGGAATTCTCAAAGTTACTTAAAATGGTAAGTGCTTCTCTAGGCTGAAAGGCTTAATCCTTTGAAAAAGTATTCTATTTTTGAAGGATTTTTGCAGTTTGTTGTGTGGTTGGTTTATTTTCTCTTGGATGTGACAAAGTGCCTGGCACAAACAGCTTCTCAGAAGAAAGATCTACATTGGCTGGGAATTCAGCTGCAGGAAAGGGACGGTGGAGCTCACCGCAACTGGAATATACCGTGTTGGCTTCTTCACAGGATAGCAGACATGAAGCAGAGAAAACAGACCAGACCCAGCCAGTGGCAGGCAAGGACTTCAAAGTTCTGCTTCCAGCAATCTGCTTCTGCCAGACAGGCATCAGCCCCCTAAGCTTCCCCAGCCTTCAAAATATATTGGCACAAGTTGGGAACTGAGCACTCAAAACACATGTCTGGGGAGAGATATTTTGCAATCAAACCATGACAGTGAGTAAAAATTATGAAGATAGAGTTAATATGAGAAGACAGACAATGTTGGCTGTTATGTTGTCTTGTGAGTTATTCCCCACTCTTAGATTACTTTCTATTTTCTATATTAACTTTGTTATTTGGGAGCTGGCCTCCTTAGAATGCCTCTCAGAAGAAAGGTTAGTGGTTGTGTTGATGGAGAAAATGGTGCTGATGTTAAGCAATGACACAGAAGATGAAATGCAGCATTGTCCCTGATCATTCTTTTCCCCAGGGGTCCATAAGTCTCGATTATGTAGGGTGAAGGTCAAACAAGACATTGACCTCTAATGAGATTTTATTGTAAGTCACATTGAAGTCATCCTGGTACATTTGTGCCAAGGGACAAGGGACTTATATTGAGTCTTTCCCTCTGTGCAGCTCCAAACAGGTAAACAAAGTCACAGCTCAAGGCAAAGGCTCTTCGGTCAGATACTTATCATAGGGCATTGGTCAGCCCTGCTTTGCCTACTGCAGTTGACTTTGTTAATGAACAAGTGAGCCTGAAGTCAGAAGCTGCTTTGACTAAATAACAACAGAAGTGAACTGTTGATGGAGTGGACCCCTGGGGAAAAGAATGATCAGGGGCAATGCTTCATTTCATCTTCTGTGTCATTGCTTAACATCAGCACCAATTTTCCCCATCAGCACAACCACCAATCTTTTTTCTTTTGTCCAAAAACCCTCTGTGAGCACCACAGCAACTTCCAGTTCTGAAAAGTCTAGACTTGGATGCTACTCTAAGATACTGTAAAATTATTAGGAAGAGACAAAAGAAATTTACAGTGTGAAGAATTATATCACGTATTATACTATTAAGAATATTAGTAATTCCAACTTTAGCATTTCCCTGAACTCTGAATTTATATGCCCAAACATGAGAATGCCAATAGAAAGTAATGAGAATCAGTATAAAGGGAAAGAAACAGAGGACTCATGTGCTTTCTTCAGAAATTACCAAGTTTTGAAAACATGGCATCTGAACCAGTTGTTGCCAGATGTTTTTCATATCTTGGCCTTAGATAAAAGTATAACTGCAAGTACTGAGCTGATGGTCTAGCTTATGGGAACTCTTCAAAGCTAATGTTATCTTCATAGAAGACTGGAAGCCTGCAGGGCATACTGTCAGCCAAGCAGATCTTCTCACTGTCCGCTGAGAAAATGTTTTCGGTTTTGGTTTTTTTTGGGGGGTGGGGGGTTGTTTTTTTGCTTTTTGTTTCCAGCTGTAATAAACATGATATTCAGATCAGCTCAAATATAAGTCTGATGTTAGTTTTTCAGTTAATTACTAGAAATATAATTTCCTAATTACTCAGCACAGACATGCTGGTGTGGCTTTAACATGACATACACTCACGCCCTTGTTTATGTATCAGTCTCTCAAGTTTAGTTAGCCTTTGCTGAGGAGATGTCTCAGTAGATAAAGTGCTTCATGCACCAGCGTGAGGATCTGAGTTTGAATTCCCCAGAACCCACATCAAACTTGGATGTGGTAACGCAAGTTTCTCAGCTCTCTTACAGTGAGATGAGAAGCAGAGATAAGAGAATCGCTGGGAGCTTGTGGGCCAGGGAGCCTGGTACCTGCAGCAGGAGTAAGATGTTGTCTCAATCAAGAGGAAGGGGAGGACCAGCACCCAGCATTGTCTTCTGATGCCCACACATATGTCATGGCTCATTCTCTCTCTCTCTCTCTCTCTCTCTCTCTCTCTCTCTCTCTCTACCCATCTATCTATCTATCCTTTTCTGTCTCTCTTTCTTTGTCTCTCTCTGTCTTTGTTTCTCTGTGTGGGTTTCTCTCTTTCTCATATACACATCATACACAAAAATATGTAAAATAATAATAATGTAATAATGATGATGATGATGACAGCTTTCAGTGAAGATCTACATGTCACATGCAAGGACAAGAAATGAACTCTGCCTGAAGAAGCTTCTGTGCTATAATGTTCCTATAGGGCAACTGCTTCATCCTTCAACCTAGAGGCCTTCACTTCACTTCACTGATCACCTATGGAAGGTTAGATCGCCTATTCTGTTCCAATAGACCCTAGTCAAAAGATTAGGTGCTGTGTAAGCTAGTGGATGAGAACCATGGGGAAAGGTCATTTGGAGAGGTTTTGGTGTACAAAGAATAATGCCCACCAACAGACTTTTGCATTCACATTCCCAAGAACAGTGTTATTTTATGATTAAATGTGGTTACATCTACAAATAAAAATAATTAATAATAATAATAATTAATAAAGTCTAGCTAATCTGACTGTCTTCTCCAGAGTCTGATAAGCCTAAACAAAGCAAACCCTCAGCAGCCATACAGATGGACTCTGGTCCTGCGGTGACCACCTGCCCAATCCCCATCCAAGTGCAAACACCAGCTCCAGTCTATACAGTGGATCCATCTGTCGGCAACCAGACCACTTCATCTCCTACAGATAGGGTGCATATTTTCTAGCTGACTCTTTTCTTTTACTTTAGCTAATGAAGTCCTCCTGCCCCCAAAATATTTTAGCAAGCAAAATTATTTTTGTTTAATGATTTAAGTACAGCAGAAGTTGGATAGACTGAATGACCTCTATGAAAAGTCTTTCAAGGTATTCATGAAGACCTAAAAAGCACAATACAGCCTTCAAAGTTTTTCTATTTCTCTTATGGTTTGAATGTCTTCACCAAAACAAAACAAAATAAAACATCTATGTTAAAAATGTATTTAGAGATAGGACCTTTGAGAAGTAATTAAGGCCCAATACACAAACACGTAAATTCGAAGTCTAACATAACAGGGCTGTGATTTTTATGCACAAATACTGATCAGTCTTAAGAGGGAGATAGGTTGCAATGCAGTGATACTGGGAGATTCTACCTCCCATTTTCATCAATGGATAGCTCATTCAGATAGCAAATACAAAGAGAACATTGGGTTCAAATCATGTCCTGGAATAAATGGCCCTGAGAGACAAACAAAGCATTCCATCCAACACACATGTGTTCTTCTGCATCCAAGTCAGAGCAGCAATAAACAAAATAGGAGATAGAAAAACAACAGGAAAGACTGACAAAGATGTGGAGCTTGAAAAGAAAAACAAAATCAACAAATCTTTAACCAACAACAAACAGGCAGGGAGAGGAGGGGGACCTCAAAGAATAAAACCAGAGATGAAAATGGGAGAATTGCTAGTGCTACCACAGGAATACAAAGAAACATAAAATACTTTATATGATCCTTCATTACCATGCAAGCTTTCAGCCCCTTAAAGACTGTGTCTAAAGGAGATGAAAGCAGTGTGCTGGGGAACTAGCTGCACCCCAACTTCATCAAAGATCTAGTCACAACAACCACAGTGTGCAATCAGCCCACACACACCCGACAGCTTGCAAATGAATAAATGAAATGTGATGTAAATGCACAATGGGATATCCTTCAGCCAGAAAAGGGAGATGCTGTTGTTTTCACAACGCCCATGAGCTGGAAACAAGCCAGGCACAGAAACATGAGCAGCGCATGACCTCACTCACATTGGCATTGAAAGGCATTGATCTCACAGAAGCGGATGGTAGAAGGGTGGCCGCACCTTAGGGTGTCTGTGAGCAGGGAGACGAACTGGACAAAAGTGCATAATTACAGTTAAATCGAAGGAATACATTTAGGAGCTCTGCTGCACAGCATAGTGACCATGTTGGTGATATATTACATTCTTCAAGAACAACAAGAGTGGGTGCCATGTTTTCACCACTAAAATGGTAACTCTGTGGGGACATATTTGTTAACTATGGACAGCTACATGCAACTGCTCCACGATGTACATAGACTACAAGGCATTGTTACATATGTTAGGTGCATACATTTTTGTCTATCAATTTTAAAAAAAAAGAGTTTTCATAGTTCCTTCCCCAACTTTCCCACTGACTCACTGCCTGACAAGAGTCTTCCCACTGAAGCTCCCTGGATCTATTTCATGAGCACCTGTAAAACAGGGATAATGGAGCTTCTCTGGCAGGGAGCTACAAGCACCAAGTTATGGTGTGCAATGTGCTTTGTGATTCACACATAAAAGACACTATAAGAAAGCAAACTGTCATTCAGTGTTGCAGTCTTCATCCAATTATTTTTAAAATAAGAAGAGATGAATATTCTATCCATCCAGAAGGTATAGAAGCTGCCTGATGATTTCCAAATAGAGGCAGGTAATGACTAATTCAGCTCTTTGGTAGGATCTGGAGATTCTCAAGGAAAGGCAAAAAAAACTGAGGGAGCCATGGAATAAGCCAGTAGTTCTAGATTCTGACAATAAAAGAATTTTTACTTTCAAATCGCCCACTGGAACCCAGCCCAAGAGGGTTGTAGATTAAATCCTCCTAGTATTTAGCCCTTCAGCCACATTCCCAAATGTGTTGTTGATCTAAGGCTTCCTAAAGCCAGAGCGATGGTTTTCTCATCTTAGGGGTTACTGAATTAAGAGTTAATACTTTTAGATTTTTTTCTTATACTAGAGGACATCAAAACAGAAAAACTCGATTCTAAGGGGCATGAAGTGGTCTAGTTGGACTATAAATTGCCTACAAACACCTTGGAAGGAAACTCTGGGTAAGTACTTTATTTACTGCTTAACAATATAATATTTATTACCAACTAATAATTCTATTTATCTGTGCTGTACTCACTCTTGCTTTTAAATAATAACCACACGGAGAAGGAAAACATTTTTTTCCTGTTATCATTTGGTGGACTTCCTTGTTAAAAGCCTCCTGGGCACTCTTGGCATAGAAAATCACATAATGATAATTACAATGATTAACATTCACTCTCCTCTGATTAAGGGAAGGCTGTAACTGACATGACCCAGTGGTGAATGTCAGTGTCTTGGGTATGATATAAATAATGGGGTGAGAAATGAACAAATGAAGAAAAATGTTTTCTAGCCAAAAGAAAGACAGAAGGAGGAGGAGGCGGCAGAAGAGGAGGAGAAAGCAAAGACTGGAAGACTAGAATGAGATTTCAGGAGAGAGAGTAGCATTCATGTGCTACAGACAACCAAAGGATACCTACCACGCAAAGAAATATGAACTTTTCTAGGTTCTTAAAAGCCATATTGAATTCTCCTTACAGAAAACCTAATTCTGAAGGCAATGTGTGAAATTTAGATGAATGGGGGTGGGAGTCAAACCACCTATATTATCTCATAGCTTTAATATAAAAAATTAAAAATGAGAGGATCACTCTATGCCATCTCCCTGTGATCCTGAACAGGGCATTCACAGTCCTCAGGCCTGTTCCTTATCTTTCAGTGGATCTACCACAATGATACATTTTCTATATCATTAAGATTAAGAAAGTAATGTGTACGGTATTCAGAAATTCAGTATGCAATGGTTCTTCACTTCCTCTCCCATTTATTTATTTATTTATTTATTTATTTATTTATTTATTTATTTATTTAAAGCAAGCTGTTGGAGGAGTCTGATTTTTACTGAACAAAAACAGCAGCTTATTTAAAACTATGGGAGACTCCTAGCCAGTTACAGCCTTGTGGTGTGTACAGTTAATGAGCTGCAATTTTTCGTCATCACAGTTTCCCAACTGGGAGTCAGGAATGGGACTCACAATTTGAACACAAATCCTTGAATTCCACAGTAGCTGTGATTAAATGGATCGATCTCCAAATATTCTATATAGCTGTAGCCAGATGGGCTCACTGGGCCCCATCAGTCACCATGGTGATGAGATAGAGGTGGTTTTTTTTTTTTTTTTTTTTTCCTACATTGCAGAAAGTAAATCCCTAAAGAAAATTCTTCTGCTGGGCAAATGCTACACACCTATGATCCTAGCACTTAAGACGTAGAAGCAGGAAGATCAAGGATCAAGGGCATCCTTGGCTTATACAGCAAGTTGGAAATCAATGCAAGCTAAGATTGACCTACCCTGTACCAAAAACCAACAAGGAATTTAATTTTTTTTATTTATTTTTTCTTCTCTCATACAATTCATCTCGACCCCAGTCTCCCTTCCCTCCACTACTCCCAGGTTCCCCCATCTCCTCCTTCCCCCAGATCCATCCACACACTACCCTTATCATCCCACCTCCTCCACACCCCCACCTCCACCCCTGCTTCCCCTCAGAAAAGAGCAGGTTTCCCAGGGTTACTGATTGAACAGGGCTTAACAAAACTGAATAAGCCCCTGTGCAAGCCTACATCGAGGCCTGGAACAGTTGCAGAGGCTGGTGGCCATGCATTGTTTAGGAATCCCGCAGATGAGGGGGAGGAGGGACTGCAGGGACCAGAAGAGTTGAGGACACTGGGACATGCCCCAGGAAGACAACTGACTAAGACTCTCGTGGGCTCGCAGAAACAGAGCAGCATACATGGAGCCTGCATGGGTCTGCACTGTTTCGCCAAATAGATCTTAAAATTGTTAGGCTTCGTGCTCTTGTAGAACTCCTGGAAGTTGGAGTGATGGGTTGGCTAACCCTTTATCCTGCCCTTGAGACCCTTTTCCTCCTGCTGGGTTGCCTCACCCAGCCTTGATGAAGAAATTTAATTTTTTAAAAACAACAGTAAAGAGAAATCAAATATCCTTAGGACATACTGATGGAGCTCAAGGAACTTAAAGCAAAGAGAAACATTTCCAAAGACTGTGCTGCCTTTCTGTAGTGGCAGAACACTGGTCCCCTCAGAGCCAGCAGCTGATTCTGCATAATGAAAGAAGCGCAGCTAACGGTCCTGTGTACTCAACTGCTTTGATAAAACTCCTTAGGGCGGAAGACAAGATTCTCAGAGCGTCCACTGTTCACAGCAGAAACTAGGGCAACAAGCAGGCAGCTAAACTGCTCTGCGGCTAGCACTGTACGAATCCCCAGGGAGGAGAAAGAAGATCCAAAAACCCGGAGAGGGATAACAAGAGTGCAGACAGGAAGACATGAGTCGACCCCACATATCAAGGTGCAGGAGACACACTGAAAAACTCCAGAAAAGGCTCTTCCAAGGATGCTGGTGGGAAAGGAATTTAAGACAAGGGTTTCTGTTTCCCGGTGTGAGGTTGCCCACGTTGATGATATGCATACACTGTAGTGCCTTCTTTTTCTATGGGTACACAACCAGGGACCCCTAGTGGGTGCCTGAAACCATAGTTAGTACTAAACTATATGAATACTATATTTCCTGTATCTAAAATATCTACGAAATTTTATATTTCATTTACAAATTAGGCAGAATGAGAAATTAACCTCAGTGTATAGCAACTGCACAATATTGGAGAGAGAGAGAAAGAGAGAGAGAGAGAGAGAGAGAGAGAGAGAGAGAGAGAGATCCATTCCTTGTTTAGAATGTGCATCATTCCACTTAAAGAGAATGTCTTAAGCTTCTCTGGCCTACCCCAAAATCAGGGTTACTTGAACACAACCGCTGTCATATCACAGCGTTTGGATGACTACTAAGTGTTTAAAGAGAAGGGTGTGTGTACACGTAGAGGCGAGAGGTCCGTGTCAGCGGTCTTCCTCGGTTTCTCTCCATCACAGCTTATCACCTATTTATTCTACTGATTTTACATCTGAGATCACAATAATTGATTTAATTGTATTCTAATTTTTTAATATTTATAATTTCATATTAAAATAAACCCATTTAAAATTTAGATTTTTGTTTTTAATTTCTCTGCTTCAGAAGAAAAAGTACATTTTGGTTAGCTAGTGTTTGACAATGGACTCCAGCTATATTTTCATGTAACTCTGAATCAAATAAAGAACAAAATGCTAAGGAAAATATATTTCTTTATTCAAAATTATGAGCACTCCTCTCCCTCCTCCTCCTCCTCCTCCTCCTCCTCCTCCTCATCATCATCATCATCATCATCATCATCATCATCATCTTCCTCATCCTCCTTCTGCTATTGAGAGAGAGCCTGGAATGCACAGAGACCAGCCTGTATCCTCCTCCCAAGTGCTGAGATAAAATATGAGCCACCATTCCCTGCTAATTCAGTTCTTCTTGAAATTACTATTTTAGAGAAAGACACTTATGCCTCAGGCTCTTTTCTGCATTCCACTCACCATGCTGCTTCCCTTACAGCCTGGAATTCCATGACCAACCAGAGATCTCTCCCAGTTTCCTTTCTGTCCCTCTCCTCTTTCTGTCTCCTGTCTCTGTTTCTCTGTCTCTCTGTGTCCTTCAGCCTCTCTGTCCCTGTCTCTGTCTCCCCCCCACACACACACACAGACACACACACACACATACACCTCCTTTTTTTATCCTCTTTATCCAGATGTTTGGGTACCAGAAAACTTACAATTATCTTCCACATCATGGTTCATTGTGTCGTAGAAGAGACGTTCCCATTTTAACACTCCTTGTTCTGATCTTAGTCTTTCTTGTGTAAATTTGAAAACAGCTATTGCTTTGCTGCCTTTTCTGCCACATTCAAGGCACTGAATAGTTTTGTTCTCTCTCCTCCTCTCTCCCTGTCTCTCCATCTCACCTACCTCCTTCCCTTCCTCTCAGCTGGTTCTCACTTTAATCTCTCTTATTCTTATGCTTCTCCTCACTATTCTCTGGAGTTTTTGTTGAAATCAGAAAAAAAAATTCAGTCTAATTCTCTCTCCTGGAGGATGTTTATAAAGAACACTTCCTCTTTGTCCTTTCAAATTTCAGAACATCATCTATGACATCATTCTGAGGCACTGCGCGGTAAAATGCCCACATTACATGAGGTTCACTTTACTCTCGGCTCCTTCTCACTCACAATTAATATTGTTCTCAAATTTTTTCTTCTTAGACTTTAATCAGAAAGCTTAGTGGGTCTAAGCCCCAGTCCATACATGCCTGGCTGTTCCTGAGGCTCTTTCTGTCTGGTGATGGCCTCTACGGAAGATTAATTTGGGACCCTGTTTTTTTGTTGTTTTGTTTGTTTGTGTGTGTGTGTTTCTATTTGCTTTCTCTACAGTACCAGACAATGGCAAATCTTGCAATCTGCTGCTTACCACATGGGACAGAAGAAGCAGATGTGTCTAGAAGGCACCTCGTCTCACTGGACACTTCTGCTTGAGCTTGGAACTCTCCAGTCCCACACAGTCATCTGCTGTTGAGCCACCCATGGTTCTGAAGGAATTAAGAGGATGCATTTCCCCTTCTGAGAAACACTAGCTAGATGTATCTGGCCTCCTAATAAATCACACGTGGGTTTCTGAGAGTATCTGACAGCCCCAAGTCTTCATCAAAAGTGAAAGAAGGGAACCAGTATTCCCAGCCGTTTGGCAATGTCCTCCTGTATTTCCAGAGATAATGTCTGCTTTTAGATGTATCTTCAGTCACTTCTGTGGGGAACAAATGTAAGTGGGTCATATTGTACAAATTACCAGCACTTGTTATCCGAAGTTATCCTCACACAGACACTTTTAAACCAGACCAGGAGACAGAAGTTTCTAAATTTTCTAAACAGGTCAGTCTTGAAGGGAAAAAAAATAGTGTGCATGAGGTAGAAGAACATTTTACTGGCAGCCTGTCTCATGTAATACATGTGTCATTTTGGTGAGCCATGTTGTTTGGTCTGTTTTTAGCTCAATTTTCAGGTGAGTCACCCCAAAAACCTCACACTGCAAAATGGCCCAGCTGCAGAAGGGAGAGATGACGTATCTCACAATCTTGTAAAGAAGATGATTCGTGAGTACAATCACACAGACACTATTTTTTGGATGTTATTTTAAGCTACTTTGCTTTTCTTGTCTCCCTGACCACTCTCTCTCAGATGAGAACATGGAGCTTCAAATGAAGGTATTAATACTAAATAAGAATCCATCTGTAGGAGTTTTCTAGTTTCATTTCTGTTGCTATGTTAAAATATCCTGAGAATAGCTACATGGAAGCAGAAGGGTTTATTCAGTTTACAATTCCAAGTTACAATCCACCATGTGGGGGCAGCCAAGGCAGTAACTTAAGCTGCTAGTCACATCACACCCACAGCCAAGAGCAAAGACAGAATAAAGACGTTTGCTTGCTTGCTTGCTTGCTTGCTTGCTTGCTTGCTTGCTTGCTTGCTTGTTGTCAGCTAGATTCTCTCTTGTAGGCTCAGGATCCCTGTCTAGATCCTGTTTAGTGGTGTCACTGCCAATGGGCTGGGTCTTTCAACATCAATGAACAATCAAGACAGTCCCCCACAGACATGCCCACAGGCCAATTTTATCTAGATAATTCATCACTAAGATTCTCTACAGTTAAAATTAACCAGCACAAGAGGCCAACAAGTTGGATAGGCAGATAAATACACCTTCCACCAAGCCTGATGCCCTGAGTTTAATTCCTAGGATATACATGGTAAAAGGAGATAATTTACTCCCACAGTTGTTCTCTGATTTTCCCATACATACTGTAGCACACATATGTGCTGCATCCGTGCACATGCATGGGCACATACACACATAAGTAATTTAAAGCAAATGAAATCCATCTACATAAATATGTTCATACTTGCATATTACAATGTACAATTATCATAATAGAATTAATCATCTCTCTTAAAGCTATAAATCTTAAAATATCTATGTTCTCATCTTAAGTGGGATCTGATAAACAGTTTGTACTGCTTAGTAAGTAGAGAAACTGGGACGTTCATTTCAAAACCTTCCTGAGTATAAAAATACTTCCTACTGGTCTTCTCTTCTGGGCAAGTGACCACATATTTGACGAGTAGATAAAGATAGATAAAGCCTGGGAGAAACAAAGATGAACAGCCACTTCAGAGTCCTAGAAGACCCTGAGATGGTGAGTTTGTAGCAAAAATAGACCGAAGGCAACACTGCCATCAGTCTACAACCTGGCTCTATGCCCTCCCCTTTCCACACATAGAATTTAATTGAGAGTAGAAAAGACAACTGAAGAGTCAAAGATTAGTACTTATAAAGGGACAGAAAGGAAGAATTCACTCAAGACTTTAAGATGGGGACAAGGGACAAGACATGCCTATAATCCTAGCACTCAAAAGGCAGAAGCCAAAGAAACACTGAAAGTTCAAGATGAGCACGGTCTACACAAAATATCCTGAGCCAACCAGGGATGAAGAGTGAAACCTTGTCTCAAACAGATGAGTATAGACTCACGGCAATGAGATTTTTCAGTGAGGAAGAGAGATTGATCTCACCTTGTAGCACAACCCATGCAGGGGGAGTTTATAGCTGAAGAGTAGGTTGGTGGTCAGTGCATGGAAAACTACTCAAAGGAAACATCAGAGATCCTGGGACTTGAATCTAAGAGTCAAACAAAGGTCTACGTGCTGAAGGCTTCATCACCAGGCTGTGGCGCTATTGGGAGGTTGCCTGGAATGGAACAGCTTTGGGATTGACCGGACTGAGACAACGAGAAATGAAAGAAATAACTGAGACATGTACAAAAAACTGGTATCAGATGAGTCATGTGATTTGTTGGAGAAGCACAAGCAACCCAGAAACACCATTGAATGTATTATTTCTAGCTGAGCAATGATATTATGGGTTTATTGTGCACCACTGTACAGGCTGGTTAGCTATTTGAGCAGAGGGTCTCGTAGGGGAGTAGTGTCAGTCTATAGTCATCTGGAAGAAGCTGTGGTTGAGCTTTCTGCACATACTGTCAACATCTGTATCAAACCAGTGGAAGGCCTTACCGTTCTTCTGGGACTGACCTGGAAAAAGCCTTACCATTCTCATGAACCTGAGGCACTGGAGTCCTTGACATGAACTTGGCCATTTCATGCTCACATCAACAATACACATTCACTCAGGACTTCATCCTCTCCCCGCAGGAAATGTAGAGTCTTTAACGGTTGGGACCTAATAAAAGGAATTAGATCACGGAGGGGAGTACCCTTGAAGAAGATGTTGGGAATTTGGCTCCTTCCTCTCTCTTTTTTCACTCTCTAGATATCAAAAACTGAACAGACTCCTCCACCATATGCTCCACCAGGATAAACTATGTCACCACAGGCCCAAAGCAATGTGGTCAAGACACCATGGACTGAGTCTTCTGAAACAGAACAAAACAAATCTTTTCTCTTTGTAAGTTGTTTTCTCTCAGTTATTTTGCCACAGCAACATACAATTGCTATATTAGTTACTCTTCTTGTTGCTGTTATGAAATATATATATATATTTATATATATATATATATATATATATATATATATATATATATATATATAATTTGTATATAATTTATTTTGGTTCAGAGTAAAAAGGATACAACCTAACATGGCAGAAGGAACATCTCATCTCATAGCTGTGGCAGGGAGCTTGCTTACATCTGAATACTTGTGGATCCAAGGTCCATCTCCCAGAGGTCCTTTCATCTAGTCCTCAGTTTCAGTTTCTAAAAGTTCAATAATCTCCTAAACAGTGTTGCCAGATAGAGACCAGGTATTCAAATCCATGCAGCATAGAGCCACAACAGTAGGTCAGAGGGATTCTGGCAAAACCGGCCTGATAGGATTCTTGCTGAGTTAGGACAGGAGGTTCAGACATAACCTGAAGAATGATGATAGTAGTTGAGAAATTTAATAAATGACAGGATCAGATATCAAAGATAATCAGATTGTCAAGAGTGGATGTTATTGCTAAACTGGCTTAGCAGAATCCTTTGCTAAAAATGCACTAAACAAAGAAGATAGACAGGGGGAGGGTGGACCACATGGACACTAATTAAAGTTTACTCCAACAAAGAATCTTTATTCTCATAGGCTCTTCTAATTTATATTCTTCTAAGCAGCTAGCCTTCAAATATCATTCCTTTCAGGCCAGTTCTGACTTAGTAATGAGGAAAATAGATGAATCTGTGAAGCTCTACAGCTACACCATCAACTGAACAACAACAACAATAACAAAAATATTAACCACCTTTACCAGTTGTCCACAAAAGCACTAGTTGAAAATCTACCTCAAAGCTCTGCAATTAAAATAAAAAGAATTTCATTTGCCCAGGGTTGTTGATTTAGGCTGGGAACAACCCAGCACTTCTGGCCTCAGCTGGGCTCTCCCTGGTGTCTGGGAGTGTCTGCCAATTGCTGATCATTAGCTGAGAGGTCTGAGACAACTCAGCTCTGACCCGTGAGCTTCCTTCATTGCAAGCCAGATGTGTGCATCTTCATGCCAATCACAGAGTAGCAAGAAAGTGAGCAAGACTATATAAGCATCATTCATGCCTCTGCTTGGGTCAATTTGTTAACACTCCAGTGTGTGTTAGGCAGGCACCTTGTTTCGGCCAAACTTAAGGTGTGAGATAGTACATCCTGCCCATCAGGTACTGAAGATTATATAGTAAGGGACTAGAGAGATGTCTCGGCAGTTAAGAGCACTGGTGGCTCTTCCAAAGTACTGAGTTTGAGTCCCAGCCTCCACATGGCAACTCACAACCATCTGTGACTCCAGTTCTAGGGGAACAGATGTCTTCTTATGGCCTATGTGAGTGCTGCATGCATGAAGTACACAGACATACATACAAGCAAACATTCACACACATTAAGGAAAAATAAGTAAAAGGAAAAAAATCACATGGAAAAGGAGAGGTAAATAGAATGAGTGCTGTTAGGGGAATTAACCTAGCATACATTTTGTTGTCAACTTGTCTACTGATTGATCCAGGGCCATCCAAACTGGGCTAATTGCTTTATACCGTATCTAACACCTAGTTTAGCACCTCAAAATTGTGAGGTACAACAATAATATACTCAACTATGCCAACACAATGGAAGCTGAACCACTGAATAATTATATTGGAACAATAAAATTTATTTACCAGTCACTGCAAATAAAATCAAGTTGTATCCTAGTAATTCAAGAGATTGTGATGACTTTTTCTTTGTTCTGCTGCTAGGCAATGTAAAATTGCTCTCCATCAAAGCACCAAGTTTCAGAAAAGTCCAGAGTAATCATTATTGCATGTAACTAAAAGCTCCTGTTCTGTTGCCTTGAATGTTGCTCTCTTACCTCATGTTGGATTGCTGCTTGTAACTGAATCCTGAAGCCTGTTCTCATGACCCAACTGCTACTGAGACAGATTCCTAACTTGTAACTGATTTCCTACTGTAACAGATTCCCACTGTGCCTCCTACTCTCTAGCTCTAAAAAGAGACAGGAAAGAGAGACATTTTCACCACTCTTGCAGGTGGCCTTTAAAGACAAATACATACATACATACATACATACATACATACATACATACATACATAGAGAGAAAGAAAAAAATCACTGCCCTTTTTGGCTGTCCTTAGCTTAGAGAACAGGAGCTGCTAACATCTCACAAACCATCCCACCAACTGTCACTGCCAGCTGCCACTGCCTCCTTTAGATCCTAAGTTGTTCCCAGAAGTCCAAGCGGCATGTAACCATAGGAGAGCTGCACAGGACAGAAAACTTCTTGGCAAATCGTCCCACTACAATTGTGCCTTATGGGAGACTTCACAAGTCTGGGGTAAGCAACAGAATGAGGATCTACAAAACAGTGAGATAACATCAAGTCTCAGAAAGAGCAGTGCAAAAGTCCCGCCTTTCTAAACATCAAAATGCAAAAAACAAATTGGAAATCCAAAATGCAGGTATTAAGAATTCTCATGATTAGGTCTGCACTGGATGCTTTTGTAGCAAATTCTGTCCCTGACCCTCAAAACCTTCCTCATGTTGAGAACAGATTGCTTAGTTGTGTGTTTCTACTTGTTGCATAGATTTATGTGAGATCTAACTTTTTCTCTGAAAAGCTGCATATCATTCAGATATCTTGAATTAAATGAATTTATGAGTTACAGTTTGGAACATATTTCTCGTTTCCCTGTGACGAGATAAGAAGCCCAACTTGTTTGATAGAATGTAATAGATTTCCATAGGAGAAAGGGATAAATTCTTAATATTAGGTACTAAATTCAGTAATGGCTTCCCTTGGTCTTTGCTTTAGTTACTTTTCTATCATTGTCATAAATACTATGACCAAAAGTGATAGATGGGAAAAGAGTTGATTTTGGCTTATGGTTCTAAACAGAGAGTCAATGATGGCAGGGGAGGCATGGCAGCAGGAAGCAGAGAGATCACATCTTCAACCACAAACAGGAAGCAGAAAGAGTGAAGCAGAAGGGCAAAGCTATGAACTCTCAGAGTCCATCCCCAGTGATGTTCTTCCTCCACAAGGCTGCATCACCTCCCAAACAGTGCCGTCCGCTGGGGCCAAGTGTTCAAATACCAGAGCAGACTGGGGACATTTGTCATTCAAACACCACAGTCATTGAACTAGTCTATGTTCAGTTTGTAACTTTCCTCTAATGAGATGGTTTATTTCATCAGATGTGGTTTATAGGGTTATATTTTATAGAGACAAAAAAAAGATGAAAATTGATTGGACTTTTCATATTCTTTATTCCAGAATCTATAGGCAAATTCACAGTAATTTTAGTTATTTCCAACCAAAAGAACTATGAGTTTTAAAAATTCTTACATTCACTCAGCAGAATTGTACTTCATTCCAGACTCAGCTCTTTTCTGTGGCTGTCTGTGAATCTTCTAGAGTGTGATCTGTTTTGCTTCTATGTCCAGGCTGTGACAGAATTCTAAAACACTTCTGCAGTACTACTTCTCAGCCCCTTTTGCTCTTGCTTTTCTTTTAAGACTGAACCGTGGTAATAGGACCCCAGCCCAGGCTGAGAAGTGTCCTCACAACAGTGGTACCTACCTGGCATGCAGTTTCTCTCCTAATCAGCACAGAGGCTATATTAACGAGCTGCACTCGGACTGAGGCACTTTAGCGGCCACAGAACGCAGCAATCTCCCCACCCATGGAGAATTCTAAGCAATTCTAGGAACATAAAGTCTTTTCAGTCATCATATAAAGGAAAATGAAAGACTTCTGTGTCTTCCTTTTGCATGGCAGACATGTGCCCTCTTTTCCCTGTTTTCAATCTGTTGTCACACGGAATAAACAAAACTAAGAATAGCTTTTTCTAGAAACGTCTATTTCATCCTCAACTTAATGTTTCTGCAATTTGAATAGACAGTCAAGTAAAAGGTAAAACCATTCATTGTTAGAATTTTCAGAAAAGGCATCCAGAAAGGAAAAAATATTAAAAGACTACCTGCTGCTTCCCACTCTTGAATGGAGGTTTTGTCTGATGGCTCGGTGTACCACAATAACTAAAGCAGCGATTATTCCCTCTCTGTTATTCCCTCTGCCAAACACACCTGGGAAGAGTTTGTTCTCATTCCTGCCTTAACCTGCTTCTGTCTCATTGATAATGCTGAAGTTGTTCTTGGGAAAGTCTCCAGTAACTGCTGTAAGTGTTTACCTCATTTTACTGTAAAGTATTACACATAAAGAGAAAAGCACATAAAAAATAAAAACTAAACAAATCTTAACAAAGGAAACACCTGTATGACTACATCCCGGGACAAGAAACAGAATGTTGCAGATACCCTTGGAAGCGCTTCCACACTCTTCAGTCTCTAAGCACACTTCTTTCCTGGAGACATACTCTTTTCTCCCTATACCCAAGCTGGAGTTTCCTTTGCCTTGTCTATCATGTTTTATGAATGGGCCACATGTCTGTCATGCTATGGAAGTGCCTGGCTTATCTCTCCAATGATCTGATGATGAGGTGTCTCTCTGCCTCTGCATGTAAAATATGGTTCATTCATCTTCGTAGCAATACAGATGCTGACATTGTATGACTAAGGCACAATTTGTATTACTATTACTGGGTATTTAGATAGCACCTAAGAAATAATGCTGCTATATACATTTCTTATGCAGTCTATAATGCAGATATAGATATACATAGAGACAAAGGTAGAGATAGATAGATAGATGATAAATAGATAGATAGATAGATAGATAGATAGATAGATAGATGATAGATAGATGATAGATGATAGATAGATAGATGATAAATGATAGATAGATGATAGATAGATAGATGATAGATAGATAGATGATAGATAGATAGATAGATGATTGATAGATAGATGATAGATAGATAGATAGATAGATAGATAGATAGATAGATAGATAGAGATAGAGATAGATTTGTCTGTTGGGAAACCAAGAGTAAAATTGCAAGACCAAGGATAATCCATATACTAAAACTAACAGACAAGGAGAAATTCACTGGTTCTATTCCCACCATCAGCATAAGAAAGTTTCTGTAACCCCAGTATGCCATTCAACATTTAGTAACTTCAACTCTATAAGTTTAGCCATTTGATGCTGTACATTAGCCATCTCACAGTGACTTTAAGATGTCTGAATAGAGGAAGGTTGCCCACCACACTCTTATGTCCTTTTAGGTATATTCTTCTGTGGAATGTTTATCTAAATTACTCTTACTATGTTTATTTCATTTATTTTTAAATATTTTGATTAGTCATTTGTAAGACTATTTATTTCCAAAAAGCATATCTTCTGGTTCAGTTTTTAAAATTGTGAATGTGTGTTTGTGTGTGTGTGTGTGTGTGTGATACAAAACTCCATTCTATCACAATAGAGTATTTCAATAAAAGAGTATTTCAATAAAATATATATATTATAAAGAAAACATATATATTGCAGAATGATTAAATAAAGCTAATTAATATATCCATCATTTCACATACTCATTTTTCCTTGTATCAAAAGTCTTTCCTCTTCCCATGCTGAAAACATACACCTTAGTCTCCAAGCTGTGCAGCAGATGTCAAAAACTTCCCTCTAAATGAATCTTTGTGTCCTTCTATCAACATCTTCCCTTCCACTACTCCTCTAGTCTCTGGCACCCACCATTCTACTCTCTACCTAGAGTCTACAATTAATGTAGAGCATGTAGTACTTGTCCTTCTATGCCTGGTTTATTTCACTTAACACAATATCATCAGGCTTATCCATACTGTTACTTGATATTTTTTCTTATTGTTAGCACATTACACATTTCCGTTGCTTTAATTTCCTTATATTCTTTATAGACCTACACATATTCTAAATTCCTTCCTCACTTACTCTCCAGAACTTTGCTCTTTAAATATAGTTTTACAGTTGCTTTTAAATCACTGTTACCACAATACCTGAAAGAAATGACTTGAGGGGGCTTCAGAGAGCTCCAGACCAACACGGCAGCAGAGGCATGGTGGTGAAGAGACTTGTTTCATGGTAAGGGGAGTGTGTGGTAAAGGCTGCATCACAGTGATCCAGGAACCAAAAACTAAAATGAGAAGTAGACAAGGACAATATACCCCCCAAGTATAAACCCCACCCTCAGTGTCCTACTTCTGCCTGTTGGGTTTCAACTCCTGAAGTTCCATGGCCTCCTGAAATAGAACTATCAAGGGTGGACCAAGTTCAAACACACGATTCTATGGGGGATGTGTCATACTCAAACCGTTACAACAATTCTTTATATTAAAAGATCTTTAAGGTTCAATATTCCCTTTATGGTTGTCCCTTCAATAAATGAGTCTACTTCTATGACTGCCACTTAGCAGTATATGCCATAATTTTAATTATCTAAAGACATCTCCATTTAGATATCCCCTCACCACTTCTTAATAACCACACCTGTCATGTGTCTCTCAATGCACCCTGTCATCCCAGCTAAACTATTTTGAAGGGATTCAGGCCACAACCACAGGACAGAGATGTGAGAACCACTTTCACCAGCCAATGGCTTAATGGATTCTAGAAATCAGAGAACATTAAAGATGAGGCCAAGTCTCTAAAAGATGGAGCAGTGCCTTCACTTGATACTAATTAGTAAACTGGGAGGAAAGCTGTTTTGTAGAGCAGATGCTATGCTTTTCAACTAGTTCATATCACTCTACACCCAGAGCAGACACTCACTATCATTTTACTTGAAAACTTATTCTGGGAAATGCTTTCCTATTATTCTCCTTAGAATGTGTTTGTCATGTGACATCAAATATTAACAACTCAAAGCATCTACTGATATCCTTTTTTACAAACTCCAAACTTCTTGGCTTAATTTTTTATATTTTTGGTTGGGAGCCTAGCCTTTAATGGCTGAGTCATCTCTCCAAGCCTCTTGGCTTAATTTTTAAGGCCAGTTACTGCCTATGACCTAAAACCTAACACTGTTTCTCACGATGCAGCTTCTACTCTGATTGGTAACTTTCTTCAAATACCTTGTGTTGGTTACTTTTATATCAACTTGACACAAGCTAGAGTCATCTGGGAAGAACTCTCAAATGAGAAGATTTGCCTGTAAATAGTCTGACGTGCACTTTCCTGATTAATGACTGATGGTCTTGGATGATGTAAGAAAGCAGGCTGAGCAAACCACAGGGAGCAAGGCAGCAAGCAGTGTTCCTTCATGACACTTCTACTTCAGTTCCTGTCTCCGGGTTCCTGCCACGGCTTCCTTCAGTAAGCTATGACCCAGGATACAAGCCAAATAATCCCATCCCCACTCTACTAAGTTGTTTTTGGCCATGATGTTTTATCACAGCAATAGAAACCCTAACTAAGGCATACCTCATCCTTCCCACTTGTAGGCTACTCCTGTTGATCTCAAGCATGGAAGTTTCTCTTTCTATAACCTGTGCTTTGATGAATCTTTATTATCCTCCGGGTCAAGTTTAAACTTCACCTTTCCCATGAGTGTCTGTATATATGTTTGTAAAGTTTGTTGCCTCAAAATAAATACTATAGTTCACTCTGAAAACAAGTAAAATCACCTGTAAGAACTTTTCATTTAAAGGAAATCTACTTGTCAAGATTTTTCATCTATTCTCAACATCATTTCATTACAAGCTATGCTTAGAATAGTAAAATGTATAAATTTTACATTAGAAGACATGGAAGTATACAGATTTTGCTTCAAATGTTTTATTAAATGTCTGTTTTGAAGCCTTAGGTTCCTACGGACTATTGGAACTTGTCGCCATTTAAACTACTACCTATAAAAATCACGGTCAGAAAGATTTGGTGTGCAACTTGCATTGCCTAATATATGTGCTAATAAGTAAAAATAAGGATTTCTCTATTAAGAAAACACCAAGTAGATCAGAATACTAGAGCACAATCTAATGGAGTGTGTTGCAAAGGTCACTGGAAACTTTAGATATGACCTCAAAAGCTCAAGCAAGAAAAGCGAAATGTGACAATTGGGAATCATACTGTCAAGCCTACAGACTTCTCTACTGCAAAAGAAACAGTCAACACAATAGGAAAACAACCTATAGAATTAGAATAAATATCTGTATATTATTTATCTAATAGTCATGTATGTCCAGAAGAGATAAGTAACTCACACACACACACACACACACACACACACACACACACAACCACACAACCACAAACACACACCCTACAAATAATCCAAATAAACTGAGCAAATGCCCTGAATAGACATTTCTTAAGACAAAGAAGGCTGGAGGTAAAGCTATCGCTGGGTAGAGTCACAGAAAACAAGCATAGTTATGAAAATGACAAACCTGTATAAAAACTGCTCAGTATTATTAATTATCAGGGAAAATCATTCCAAAGTTCTAATGAGAGATCAGCTCACTGCAGAATGCCCATTATCTGAAAAAGCAAAGAGTCAGTAAGATGACTCAGACGTACCTGCTGCCAACCCTGATAACCTGATTTCAATCCTGGAACTTACACGGTTGAAGGAGAGAAATGACACCAACAAGTTGTCCTCTACCCACACACCATGGCACATGCACATGTGTTTGTGCACACACGTGCAAACACACACACACACACACACACACAGATACACCACTAAAATAAATTAATTGCAATTTTTTAAAGGCAAAAAGGAAAGGGATAACGAGTGTTGGTGAGAGAGTAAAGAAAAGATAAGTCTCATACACCACTGGCAGGAATGTAAATTAGTACATCATGGAAAAAAATAGGGCAGTTACTGAAAAATCTAGACATAGACATGCCAAGTGATCCAGCATGCCTACTACTGGATATGCATACAAAGAAGGTGAAGTTATTATATCAAAGAAATCTCTATTCTCATCTATGTATAGCAGCACTTTGTGTAATGGCCATATTTATGGAATATACTGAGGTGCCCATGTGAATGGATAAATGAAAAATATATGTACAAAGAAAATATCCTTCAGTCATAGCAATGAAGGAAACTCTGTCAAGCATAGACACACATACGAACCAGAAAGACATCATGAAATAAGTCAGATATAGAAAGACAAAAGCCTAGGCTGAGGCTTGGAGCTCAGGGGAAGAGCACCTGCCTAGCACACATGGGACCCTGGGCTTTATCCCCAGCATGGCAAAATAAAGAGACAATTATTTCATGTCCTCACTTACATATCAGGGAAGAATAGAATAGAATAGTGGTTGCCAGCGCACAGGAAGTGTGGGATGTGAGTACAGGGGAGTACAGCTGGACAGGAAGAATAACTTCTAGTTTTCTATAGTACACTTATCTACCACTGACAACATCTAATTGTATGTCTCAAAATCACTAGGAGAGCGGATTTTTAATATTCCCCAAAAAGTAGTGTTCAGTGTCTGTGGTGCTGATACGTCAATACCCTGAACTAATCACTACACATATGTCCATGTGATCATTAATGATGATTGCCAAATTGACAGGACCTAGAATCACCAAAGATACGAACCTCTGGTCATGCCTGGAAGGGGTTTCTAGATTGGGTTAGCTGCTGTGGGAAGACTCATTCTAAATGTAAGTGACAGCTTTCCACAGCTGTAAACCCTGAGCAAATAAAAACTGAAAAGGAGCGGCACACCAGCATTCCTCTCTCTGCTTCCTGGCTGCAGATGCAGTGGGGACCGGCTGCCTCACGCTCCTGCTGCCGCAGCTTCCCTGCCGAGATGAACTGAACCCTCAAATTCTGAACCGAACTTGACCTTTCCTTCTTGAAGTTGCTTTTGTCAAGTTCTTCGTGGCAACAATGAGAAAAATAACTAACCCAACATGCATGTATGGAATTATCACACTTTGACCCATAAATGTATGCAGGGTTTTACCTTGAATAGATTAAATATGTAAATTTAAAATTCTTAGGGGAAACTCTCACATCACATGATCAAGTCTTGATCTAATTCATGGCTGAGACATCCAAAGAAAGATATTTTCCAGTGAAAAGATTGTTGAGATGAAAGAAAAGCAACTGTTCTGGAAGGCTGGTCTGGCAAGAAAAGGTGAACTGATGAAAGATCATCAACAGGAACACCCCGTGGATCCAGGATTTAAAGACCAAGACATAAAAGTCACCAGAAAGTGACATGCGGTGGAAGGAAAGTACTCCAAATGATTACAGAGAAGGTGCTGAGTGTCAGGAGTCCGTGCCAGCACTTGCTGTTTTATTGCTGTCCTGAGAGTTGAGATCGGCTTCAACAGCAGGTTCCCCATATTCTAAACCAACTGTTTGGAATTGAGCAAATGATCTTCTTTGAAAAGGACTAGAAATTGCAAATTTTTATTTGGCCCTTCCCCAGAACTGATGGATCAGAGAGCATCCGGTTGAAGCCCATCTGACTGTTTCCGGGAGCTCTCTAAGCAAATCTGATGGCCTCTAAAACCTGAAAAGCAATAGCTTTGCCAATTATGAAAACCCAGTTCCTCTGGTGAAAGAACTTGGGTCAAGCAGTACACAGCATTCTGCCAGCAGCAGTGTTCAGGTCCATTGGGCGTCTGGCCTAAGCTGACCTCACCTACCAAAGAGATTTCTTTTCGTGTTCCTCCAAGAAACAAATAGTTTAGCGTTTATCTGAAATTGACTCAACAAGATAGACAATAGCTTAAAAAGCAGCCAGTTCTTGGAATGGTTGAAAGCAGACAGAATCCATAGTGTTCAGTGATGCTGTTGAACCATAGGGTCGAAGAGGCCAGTGCTTGCCCTGTCCACAAAATAAACATCCGTACTATCTAAGGCTATGCAACTGTCTAAGTCTAGGATTTTCTGGAATGTTTCCTCACAGATACAGCCTCAATACTTTGTAAAGCTACTGCTTCTGTCAAGAATCATGTGGTGTCAGGAACCCAAACACAAATGCACTGGCATCCAAGCAGAAGTCAATAGATGTAGAAACTGAAGCCACAGGCTCAACTCGAGAGCACGCCACTACAAACAAGACAAAGCCAGTGAAGCCTCCAAATTCCCAACAATGGAGTCTGAAACAGATTTTGTGACAACGAAAGTATAAACGAAGACCCGCACAAGCTCAAGCTCCCAGCGTGTAGGTTGGCTCAAAGTCTCGCTTCTGGCTAAGAAGCTACTAGCAATTAATAGCTACTGGGAGAGGGAGAGTCGGTTTTCTTTAAGGTTCAGCCTCTGGTAGGTTGACCACCTCTAGTGGAAGGCCACACATCCAATCCAAGATTATGTAAGCAGCATTGCCCCTCCTTGATGGCTTTTTTTTTTTTTTAAAAAAAAAAAAAAGGATACTAGGTTGAGAAAGAAAAAAAGTAGTGGATCTGGAAGGTGAGAGGAGTCAGGAATAAATATAATCAAAACATATTGTATGAACTCTTCCAAGAAGGAATAAAAATAAAATATAGATACGGATATAAACTAGCACAGCCCTCTTAGAATAGAAGATACAAGATTCATCCACAGAAGGGACATTAAAGGCAACTCTTAGATCAACCATCTCCTGTAATGACACCTATACAATGAATTAAAATAGGTTATGTGACCAACTGTCCCAGCTAACTCAAGACTAAAAAGTTGTTTCAACAAGGGTCTTTCCAGGCTGAACCAGTTGCAGACACAGTTGGAGAGTTGATTGCTTTACTAGCTAGTCATACCTTAAACCAAAATCTCCGTCAAGTAGACTTGCAACTTTAATCTTCACTATGTTTAGGGAAAGCTGGGTAGCTAATTTCTTTTAAGAATCGCACAGTACTAGCAAAACTCTGTTATGGTATTTAATTGATTTCTTTAGAGGACTTCCTAGGTGTGCTAGAAGAGATTCTAGAAAAAATAAGGATCATTCTAACTTCATTCAACCCATCTTTTGGCAATCACTTGAAATCCCCCCATTTTCCCTTGACATGCAAATTCCACCTTTATGAAAACTCTGGTACAAGGCTTAGGAATCTCCACACTGATTTCTTGACCTACAAAGGCTTGGGAGTGGAAACCAAACATCCCTCTGAAAGAAACAGTAAATATCCCTGCAGATGGAAATGGACTTGACCCATGCCCCCTTACTGTGCCAGGTGCACAGCCCTTCCTGTAACACATTAACATGTAAATGTTCTCCTTCATCAAATAACGATGTGATGCACAAGGTGCCTAAGAATGTGTTTGTTTGCCCACAAATGACATCTGGGAATCAGAGGTAGCCTTAAAAAGGACATGTGATTCCCAAATTCCAGAGGCATCTTCAATTTCTCTATGCCTAAGGCAAAGGGGGAGAAATTAACAGCAATGTTTTGTGAAAAAAAAATACTAAATTTATTTGATCTGTCTTGAAATTATAATAAGCATCAGAAGGATAATTATACCGTTTGTGTTTGTCAACATTAATGAGACAATTTAGGCTTAAAGCACCAATATGAACCAAAAGGGATTGTTGTTTTTACATAATCAACCAAAACATTCCTTCCATGATTCTGAGTCTCTTGTCTTCTCACCTGAGAGTGGAGGTATGGTATTCTGAGATTTGCTTCTGAGGTTTGCATGAATAAAAGACAACTACAAGTGGACTGGTGTGAAATTCTTCCTGCACAGTCTGCAGAAGAGAAGTTTATGCCATTCTGACCTCTAAAGTTCTCCAAAGGACAGACTTAGCTGTTTGTGATGGCAAAAAGGCTTGGAAAAGCCTATTGATGATTAGACCACTGTGGAGGAAAGCCACCACGACAGGTGTGCATGGAGACCAGCTGGCCAAGGGCAGCATGGAGAGCATCCTCATAGCTTTAGTGACTGCAGCAGCAAGGTTGGGAATTATTTCACCAGAACTAGGTTGGGAATTAACACTGAGGTCATCTTATAAATGAAAGCTGCGGTTCACTCACTGATCTTTGTATTCTGGGAGAATCTGAGTGGTAAATTAAGACATGTTCCTAACACAAGGGGAGAAGCAGTGTTCAAAGCTTCAGAAGTGTCTCCCAAGGAAAAAAATACATGCATCTATGGCCTCTCGAGGAGCTGTTGAGTAAGGGCTCCTGCATAAACCTAGTGTGTAGAGAGCTACGGGTGTCAATAGACCCCTTAAAGGGACTTCCTACTAGCCACACGATCTGATTCACGCTATTGTAGAAAGAACACGGGCCCTTGTGTCTGGCCTTCGTCGCTGGTCACCTCCCCGTGTTTGTCTTCTACACTGCTGTCTTGGTTGGTCGGTTCACTCCTGTTGCCGCGTTTTCCCACCTGTAATGTGAGTTAGAGTTCATAGATTCTTTGGTGCCTTATGCCTCTACAATCATTTGCTCTTACATCTGAAGAACTTGAAAGATTCTTTGGGGTTGGTCTTTGGTGCAGATAATCCTTAGACTTGACCTGAACCTTCAGGAAAAAAAAAAAAAAAAAAAAAAAACCCAACCAACAGAAAATTCAACAGATACAGTCTCCAGTTTTGATGGTAACTCCTTGGAAATAGTGATAAATAGTGAGTGTGCCACATTAAAAGTGGGAGAGATTGTCCCCATCTGTCCCCAAACTTTCACCAAACCTGACTGTAGTCAAGAGCAGTTCTTTTTTTTTTTTTTTTTTTTTTTTTTTGCTTGACCTTCAATAGAAATAGTAACAGGGCACTAAGCAGTTGCCAGCCCTGGCACTCACTGGAGGTACTCAGCTTCCAGGGACTGTGTTCCCACAACCTCCTGGGCTCACACAGACACAGTCAAGGTGGCCTACCCTGTCTGTAAAAATAAACAAGCCCTGTTGTCCTGAGAGGGAGATGCATTTCTGTTGTTATATCTAGTATGGGACAAGCCGTAATTAGGCCATGAAATCTAGAAGGCAGCGTTCTACAAGCGCTAATGCAGCTTTAGCAGGACTCTCATAGTGAGCGAGCACCTGCTTAAATTCTCTGCCCAGAGTACCCAACTCTCCTGGTTGTGTAAGTGCAGATTCCAGACTTGCATGACCTTGTCTCCTTATAGTTTATGCCCCAGGCTCTGCATTTGTCTCATCCTGAGCCAGGCATTAGTGCTATGTCATGTGAACTAGTGGATTTTCCTCTGAGGACACCAGTTTGTGTTCATCTTTGCAGAAGTAAGGCAATACCTTGCATCTGACTAGAGAAAGTACAGCACCTGGAGCAGAGCACCCTCTGTAAGCCTGGATCTGGTAGCTGCCCAATTCTGGGTTCTTATTTATACCAACACTCAAGCAAAGCTCATGAACTGTGGACCTGCATGGGGCATCAGGATGCACTAACACTGGACAGCATTTCGGGCTGCGATTTCCTCACCTCTCTCAATTATTTTATTACTCTGGCTGATCAGTTTAATCACTTGCTGAAAGAAATTTCAAAAACAGAGTATGGTGAGTGGAATGTCTTCCCATAGCCTCAGATGTTTGAGTACTTGGTCCCAGTTGGTTAGGCTTAGGAAGGGAGGTGTTCCTGGGAAAAATATGTCTCTGGGTGGTGGAATTTGCAGTTTCCAATCTATGTGCCCTTCCCAGTTGACTTTCTCTCTGCTTCCTGCTCATGGTCCAAGATGTGAGCCTTCAGCTCTCACTTCCAGCTCCAGCCACCATGTCTGCCCCTGCTTCCACACTGTCTCTGCCATTGTGGACTCCAACCCTCTGGAACCATAAGCCCAAATAAACCCTCTCTTCTATAAATCATCTTACTCTTAGCATTTTATCACAGCAAGAGAAAAAAAGTAGCTAATGCAAAGAGCTTTTGTTAATACAATTTTATTTTTTTTCAAACCCTGAAGTAACGATTCTTTAACACACACACACACACACACACACACACACACACAATCATTTGAGCAGCATCTTGAAAATGCATATTCCTCCCATGTGAATGTTGCAATTGCCATCATAAAACACCGCAGACTGTGGTGCTTTAATATCAGACTGTCTTAAATATCAAAAATTTGTTTTCCTACAGCTATGTAGGTTGTGTTCAAAGATCAAGGGGTCAGTAAGTTCAGCTTCTTCTGCAGGCTCTTAGACTTGCAAATGGCTGTCTCCTCCTGAATCCACACAACAGACTTTTCATATATCTGCATCCTGATCCCTTTTTAGAAGAACACCAACACACTAGATTCAAGTCTAACTTGACAGTCTCATTTAACTTAATCACCTTTAAAAAATAATTATTTTATTTATATGAATGTGTGGCTGATTGTCTGTGCTCTTACTGCTGACCTGTCTCCCTAGCCGTGTGTGTGTGTGTGTGTGTGTGTGTGTGTGTGTGTGTGCCCCTCCTCACCTGTGCTGATGTTGACTAGCTTGATCTCGCACAGGTCTCGTGCAGGCAAACATAGCTGCCATGAGTTCATGAGTGCAGTGGTCCTGTCATGCCCAAGAGACAGTGTTATCTCTGACCTTCCAAACTTCTGGATCTTAAAATCTTCCTGGCCTGTTCTCCATCGTGTCTCCTGAGCCTTGTGGGGAGGGATATGATATAGCATCAAACTGCCTTCTGAGCACACATCTCTATAGTGGTACATTAGTGCAGCCCTCACTCCTCATCAGAGAAGTGTCTTTATATAGTGGAGAGTGGTTAATACAGAGACCCACTACTGGTCAGAGTGTGGAGAACAAGCGTCACTGGAGTACTCGGGTAGATTAAAGGTAAAATACACCCTTCATTGCCTGTTTAGAGGTCTGATTTCCAATGTGACCACATTTGAGAGGGTGGGCTGAGGACTTCGATATGTGAGATTTAGGGAGACATAACCCAGTCTACGATGTCATCAGTAGATCTCTATCTCGACTCGGTATATCTGTAATAGAGCCAAAGATCTTTCACAGATTTCTTTCAGTTATTTTCCACAAGCCCCTGAGAGTCTGACTCCACAGGACAGTGTGGAAGGAACTGGAAAGAAGAATTGGGCTTTTTCTCCAGAGTTTTCTAACAGACTCTCCCCAAGTACCCTTCCTGCTTCTCATTTTTGTGGATCTCCCCTGGTCCCAAGCGGAGAGAACCGTCCCTTATCTTAAAATTTCAAAATATACCCAGTGTCTTTAGTCCTGTTTTCAAAGTGCGCAGGAACTAATGAAACCAAATTTCATCAATTCAGAAAATATAGCTTGATTGTGAATTCAAATCTCAGAGACAGAATTCAAAGAAGGAAAACGTGAGCAAAACAAGAAAAACCAAGTTTCTGGTCCATTTTGAGGGTGGGCCTCCATTCTTACAGGAAAGATAGAACCTTTAAGGAAAAATGACAGGGGAGGGCCCTGAGGAAACAGACATCTCTATGCTATTTGCCACAGTACCTTCCAGGAGGCTTTGTGGCCATACCCAACTCTCAAGGGTCCCACATGAACAGCCAGGAACTCAGAAGAATGCAACATACTGGGCTCCTGTCCAGCAGTCTCTTAAGCACACGGCCAGTAGTGACAAGCCCTCCAGTTCCAGCCAGCGGGACTAGTTCTTGGAGCCTGCACAGGAATTCAAGAAAACACCTTCCCGGGAGAATCCACGGATCCTGCCCTTCCAGATTGGCTGCACACTGCCAAGGCAGCACTTTCTCCAGCTGGCAGGCACCCGAACTAGAAAGCAAATCACCCACCCCGAAGGCATACCTCACCCTGGGAGGTTTAGAACAGAAGCAGTGAATTCATCAGGATTTTAAAGGCGCCGTTCATTTCTGCTGTTCACAACATGATGAAGTCTAAAAACTTCCACTTCTTTTCCTACGCCGACAGGCTTATCTCTTCACTCCACAGCACTCTTCCAACTGCACAGCTTACTCAAAGAAAGCATTTTATATGGAACTCCAAAAACACAGAAACAACAATCATTTCTGATTTCAGGCTTGGTCTGTTTTGATCAGATTAAAAGAAAAATATTTACAGTGTTTTGATAAGGACAATCAGAAGCAAAACCAAAAACAAGCCAAATACTATTTCTGATTAAAAAAACATGAGATATTAAGATGTGCCCTGTGATAAAATTTAGTGCCTGTATCAAGAGGTGTTCTCAAAGAGGCTTTATTTTCCCAATGCAATCAGTGTCTACACAAGATAAGGACAGAAAAATATTTCACGGATTTTCTCAAGGCTGTGTTGAAAAAGATCCAAACTTCCCCACCTATGGGATGCCACTGACAGAGCTGGCTCAGCAAGGAAGACAATCCACTTCAAGGATATCGATATTTTATAAGCCCCAGACAATAGCAGGGGACATAAATACGACTTCTGAGAGCCTCCTGTGATCAGCTCTCTGTCGCTGACACACAATGCCTCAGAGAACAAGCTTAAAGGACAAACAAAGGGCTTGAGGAGTAACGAGGGTACAGAGCATTTACCAAGACCTGGGACTCCATACCCAGCACCATGAGAAAATAACAGAAAATGCAAAGAAGTAGAATGGTTCATAAGCTTCGGTCCTGGCCAGCTGGCCCTGTGTTTTGAGGTCTCTAGTTCAACAGCACATGGTAGTGGGAAACATGGGGTTGAATAGAGCCATCCACCCCAAGAGTGCCAGTAATCAATGGCAGAGGGAGAGACTGGATACTGTGATGGTTCCCTTTGCAAATGGCACAACCCAGAATCACCATGAAGAGGTTTTAATGAAGCACTGTCTAGATCAGGCTGGTGTGTGGACATGCCTGAGAGGGTCTGACTTCATTATCTTAGTTGACGTGGATAGACCCAGGCTGGAAGTGGACAGCATTGCTTCCTGGTTTGGGGGCCTTAGACTGTATGATCATGAAGAATGCTGGCTGAGCACTAAAGGTGCTCGCATTCTTTTCCCTCTACTCTTGACTGTGAGTGGGATGGGACCAGCTGCTTCCCATTCCTACAGGATAGACTACATCCTGCCATTGTAAGCCAAATAAGCCTTGTGTTTTTATCAGTGTCTTTAATGACTGCAGCATAAACTAGGGCAGATCCTAATGTTGCCTTCAAGGACATGCTCCCAATGACTTAACTTTCTTCCACTAGGCACCTCCTCTTAAATTCATCACCATCTCCCAATACTGTCACAGGCCGCTAACCAAGCCTTCAGCTTTTGACCATTTGGGGAGGGGGGGCACTTAAGATTCAAACCACAGCATATGCCAACTAGTCATGCAAGGTTACCCTTTCTGCTAAGGTATGCATCTATTATGTGAAAATTTGCCTATGTCAAAGTGGTCTCAAATATCTCAAGTTGCAAACCCAGAAAACTACTCTAAAAATTACATAAGGGATTTTTTTTTTCTCACAGAGCACAGGAAATCATAAATGAACAATTTTACTGTATACACTGTTAGGGACCTTTAGCTGTCAAGTTACATCAAAGTAGAGAAATCTCTGCTACAGATTTCAAGGGCTTTCAGATCTCATTCTTGGCTTCTTAGTAGGTTCTTTCCACCTTTAAAGTTAGTGTGAGGATGTGATATCTGGAATACCAATAGCAGTCTTGTAATCATTAGAAGATAAGCATGAAATGAAAATATTACACTTCATGCCTGGTGAAGTCAAAGGATAAGACCCTCTGAATCCCCTGGCTGATAAACCAGTTCTGAGAGCCACCTGAGTCAACACTTCTTGTTCACTGGACAATGACATCTTGTCACCAAACCAATGGTTCTGAGACTGAAGCACCTGGGACAGCGTCAGAAGCACCTGGAAATTTGCTGGAGATTCCTAATCCTTGGACACCATCCCCATCACCCTGAACTGGAGACTCTGAGGTGGAGGCCAAGTGATCTGGGCTTCCCCAACCCTCCAAAAAGTCCTGATGCAAGCTGAAGTTTGGAGTGCCCACATGAGCCATTGTCGTGTTTGCTGTTGTTTTCAGAGGAGAGCATCCCTGACTAACAGAAGCAATGTGTCAAGTCCCAGTACTTATGTGCTCTCTACTACTTACTATATTGAATTTTTCTTCTAAGAATGCCCATCGCTGTATTCCTTCAAGGTCACAGTTCATTCCCACTGCACATAAACATTCAAAGAAAATGCATTATATTTGCTTCTGAACTGAATACTCTGTATTCTTACCACACAAAAACAGTTTCAGTCAGCCTCCATGGGATTTCAACTCCACAGTCTTGAGTGAAGAGAGACTGTTTAGATCAGAAAAACGAGATACCAGAGGTTCCAGGTTCACACAGGGCATGTACAAGTGTGCACATATCATTTACCAAGGTCTGATTTAATCTTCACAGTGACAAGTAATGCTAAAAGAAAAGTCCATGAAATAAACAATGGAGAAGTTGTGATTGTTGGTACTTGGCATAATTATTGCGCTTGTCATAAGTGCTTCCTGCTGAATATACCCCTAAACCTTCCATGCCCTCTACAGTGTCTGGCTTCTGCACCAGTGTCATATCATCCCACCCAGCAAGCTGCTGAGCTCAAAGTTCCTTGAGAAATGTAGAAGACATAATGAATCCTTTTCACAACATGAATCATTCAGGAAAGCAAAATTTCATCTCTTGTCTTGGTTTGAGCAATGGAATTCACATTGCTGTTTGTTTACTTTGACCAAGTTTGGTGAAGGAGAATCCTTTCTGAATTTGCTGACAGATGAAGAACTAATTTTCCACAGGAATGAGCCCCCTAGTTGATTATCCAATACCAAGTGGGCAGCCTCAGGAACATATACATAAGCAACACTGAACGAACTCAACAGGCTTTATACACACATATATAATATATGCATATGTATTTATATATGTATATATACATACATGTGTATATTTGTATATATACATATATACGTATATATGTATATGTGTGTATAATACAGACATGTATATGTATATATTATAACATATATATACATGTAAATAATAATAATTAAAGAAAAATATGCCATGAATTTGAGGGATGGGACATGGAGTGGAATGGGAAGAACAAGAGGAAGGAGAAAATGATGATGTGACTATATTTTAATTAAAAATAAAATAAATTTAAAATTTTAAATGAATGGGCGTAAGAACAAATACGTCTCTACTTACATCTCACAGGATTCTCTTTTTCTCTCCCTCTGTTCCTCCTTCTTCCCATTTGGCACAGGAAATCGAACTCAGAGCATAACCTAAACACTCTACTACGTGATCGGTCCTTGAATTCTCAGACACTGCGGGGTGGGCCTATTACATCACTTACTATCACTTTATGAATGAAGAAAGAGAGGCTAATGTATGTTGGCTGCTGTGCCAAAGATATTTAGCTACTAGTTAACTGAATGAGGATTTAGATTTCAGGATACTTAATACTGCCTCATGCTCAGTCATGGATCTTAGGGTCCTTAGGGTGGTTTCTTACCATGTATTTTTTATTTTCACCAAGATGTAGGAGGATCCCAGGACAGCACAGGCACTCAATATCGATTACTTTAGAATGATTCAGGGAACTGGGGGATAAAATAGCAATGCCCACTATCTTCCCCAACTGTAGTGAGTGTAGAAAATCAAAATTCGCTGCACTGGGAAATGGTTCCAGGACTAGCAAGAACCCCCAAATGATTCTGATGGCACCTCCCACTCCAGATAAGAACTATAGTTCGAAGAATAGAATTCTCTTTACTATAAAATTATTATAACCTATGTTAGTGGATTTGTTCCTGTGCCAATTTTTCAAGTAGTTTTTCTGTCTGAGATGCTCAACCCTAAATGAATATGATTCTATGAGCCTCCATTTGTCCTGTGTTTGTTTGTTTGTTTGTTTGTTTGTTTGTTTTCCAACAGGAAAACTATACAACAAAGGCAGCTAGTAATGCCAGAGTGATGCATCCTTCACAGAGGAGCATTGTAGTATTGTGCTAGTAGGTCTTCCCTCTCAAAATCTAATCCTTCACCTAGCCAAGTTAATGCACTCCAGACCAAGGAGAGACCCTGTCTCAAAGAGAAGAGAGGAGGAGAGGAAGAGAAGAGAAGGAAGAGGGGGGAGGAAGGGGAGCAGAAGAAGGAGGAGGAGGAAGAGGGGCAGAGGAATGGGAGGAGGAGTGGGAAAAGGAGAGAGAGGAGCAGGTAGAAGAGGAGGAGGAGGAGAAAGAGAAGAAAGCATATGAGGAACCACAACTGATGTTCACCTTTTACCCCTGCTTCCAACACAGACACACACACACCAAAATCAAAAGACTTACACAAAATATAGAATTTTTGAATTAATGAAGAATTGTTTGATCAATACGTTCTACCAGCTTACTGCAGGTAAATTAGCTCTGACTTCATATCATCACTGGGGAGAAAATCAGGAAAAAGTGTTTGACCTTGATAGGTTTGTAAATAATCAGCACTTCCACTAGATCTAAAAAAGGGGTATTATGAGTATCTTTCTCTAGGTCTTCAGTGCCTGCCACCCTTATGGTTGTAGCCATCTTTGAAGTATACAAACTGATCATCATATCATTAGGATATCATATCCTAAGATATGCTTCATCACCCTTGAACAGAGAATCCCAAACATGCTCAATTCATAGGCACTTTGGGTCTCAATCATTTTTTCCAATACTCTCTGAGTAGAAAGAGTTACAACTAGCTGTTTACTAGGTGATTGGGTCCAAACAACTGGGTTATAATTTATGTGGTGTCCTACAGATGTAAGTACCTCCTTGGGTTCAAAATTATCATGGCACCCCTATGGGTTTCCAGAGGGAAGTCCAGACACCTCAGTGTACAGTATTGAAAAGTCAGCCCACAAAGTCTCACACTGAAGGCCAACTATGCTCAGAAAATTCTTCCTTCTTCATACACTATACTGTGTAGCTCTTCTTTACCTCTTAGTTTTAACCATGTTTCCAGACTTTTTATAAGCATTGTACTCTCCGTGCCAAACTAACTGAGCCTTTTGGCTCAGGGAAGCTTGCTTATCCCAATGTCCTCAACTTCATTAGCAATATCTTGGAGAACATCTGGATTCCTTACGGTCAAAAGTTTCAAGCACACCCTGTTTTTGTATTTGAAGTTTTAGATACGTGCATGCACACATACACACACACACACACACACACACACACACACACAGGCATTTAATATATCTGTGCGTGTCTACACATATTACTCAAGAATATCATCATTGTGAATAACAATCATTATATCTTCTGGGCTTTTACCCACATTGTGTCAACAATGAAACCTTCTTTTATTAACCATCTACCCAAATCATATCTCTTATGGCTTAAATGTGGACTCTCTTCCATAGGCTTGCATGTTTGAACACTTGGCACCTAGCTGGTGGCACTGTTTGGGAAGATGTGGGACCATTAGAAAGCAGAGCCTTGTTTGAGGAAGTGAGTCACTGATTGAGGTTTTACAGCCCAACCCCACTTCCTACTCACTGCTTACCCAGTCCTATGAAGTCAGTGTGAGTAGTCAGCCTCCTGCTCCTGCAAGTATACATTCTCTGTCTGTCACTATGCCTTCCCTACTTGCTGCCATGTCTTCCCTACCATGATGGACTGTGTCCCTCTGGAACTGTGAGCCAAAATAAACTCTTTCTCCCTTAAGTTGCTTTTTGTCATGGTATTTTATCACAGCAACAGAAAACTAACTGTGCAACAGTCAACATCTACTGTTTTATTTAAGCCATTCCCTGTTGGTAAAACTCCTCAGAAACACAAATCCCATTCATTTTGCCATACTTAGAATGTCCCCTCCACTTACCATCCAGATCCTAAAATAGATCATGATTTTATACTGCCACATGCTCCCCAAAAGGCACACTACTTTCTTTAAAAGACACACAGTTTTGTGGGGGTTTAGAGGATGGGATCACCATATATCCCAGAAGAGACTCTATCTCTAACTCTCATCTTACCCCCAACCTTAACTCTCAATCCACCTGCCTCAACCACCCAAATGTGGCAACTATAGTTGTGTTCCACCACACCTGGCTTTACAAAAGTTTTTGTGAATCTTGTCTGTCTCTTATTCTACTCTGATTTTATCCCTAGCCAGAAAAAAAAATCAAAACTTGAAAGAGAATATAAAAGAACTTCAAAGTTAGAAAATAAAGATATAAGCAAAAAGAAAATAGACCTATACAAAGAAATATTTAGTTGCTATGTAGGCAAAAGAAAAAATGACCCATTCTACAGCACAATATGCAGATGATAACTGAGTGTCATTTATTATTTCTTCATCCCTGAAACAAAGCTTATTTCATCTGACCAGGAAGGACATGGACTTACATGTAAATGTGCATATGCATCTATCTGAACTGATAGAAAACATTTTTCTGAACTTTTAAGCTGGTACCTTCTAAAAATACACCAGCAAGCAGAGCAGGTGCTCAGTAACTCTTCACCTTCTAACAGTGGCTGAATTCCAGGCTCCTTTACCTACAGTTCACACTAAGAGAGTGGGTTGATGTCTAGATATGTGTGTTTTTAAAAGCTTCCCAGTGCTTGTGACATGAGCCAGGCTTGGGACTCTTTCGTTTAGGTGGCAAATACTGAGGACCATGATCCAGTGGCCGCGGCAGGACTTTCTGGCAAGTCTATCAAACTGTTGCTGGTGAATAGAAGATTTCAGAGGGAAAGGGACAAGGAAGCCATTTTGTGTGAACATGTTACAAGTCTGACAAGCACATGGAACCGTGGCTACAGATGGCACACTGGTTTCATCATTGTTAGTGTCTTGGGTTGTGTCGTACTGTGAGTCCCAGCTGAGTCACTTTGCCTCAGATGAGATCTAGTTAACAGGACATGGTTGGCTTCAGCTACTGTGTTCCCATGTCCGTGCTTCACTTTCAAGCCCATTTTTTAGCTCTGTTGTAACAATTAGCTCATGTTCCTTCCCCCAGTTAGCTAGCATAAATCAATTGTTCGAAGGAATCTCGTGGACGCACAAAAGTAGATACATGACAGTAAGATGAGTGCTGGAATTCAGAATAATGTAAACATTGATATGAATAGGAACATAACACAAATATTGACTGTGGATTTTCATGTCCTAAGAAAGTTAATCTATAAATATGGTTATTCTCTACCAGTGCAAATCAGGAAAGAATGGATATAATATCCAGTTATTGAACTTCGCTGCAGTGGCAATCTGTCACCATTGTGAGTATTCTACTGTAAAATGTTGTTAAGTAAGGTATTCTGAAGTAATCAAAGCTTTTTCATAAGTTCTGAAGCCCTTCTAATAACATCTCTTCATGATAGCCCATTCACTGCACCCTAATCAATACACAGCTTCTAATCTATTACAAACTAAACTGTGACAGGTTATCCATTCAAGTTATCAAGTAGATAAGATAAAGAAGAGTTAAATGACTTAAAATGGAAGAGTTGATTATTATAATTAGTATGACTAATTCAGACTGTGTGTGTGTGTGTGTGTGTGGGTATGTGTGTGTGTCCATCTGTCTGTCTCCGTGTATGTGTTTGATATACAGTGAACAATTCTTGAAGTCCATCCTTTCATGTTATCTGACATTATCTTACATCATTGTCATTCAGAGGAATCCCCATACAACTTATAACATTTCCACTCAATGGATTTCAGGAGACCCAGGAAGGCATTGTGGTTAGCAACTATGAGCCTAGTGAGAAGAGACACTGTTTGTATGAACTCTCAGTCATTCCAGTACTTTCCATCCCTCTTCTGAAGGTTGGGTCCTGACTCCTCACAGAACTGTCAGTAGTCATTTGAGAACCCCCTGGATCCTATCTGTACCATATATCTGGGAACTCTGTGAATCTAGCATTCACACAAACGTGTTTCAAAAACTACAGCCTGGAGATAGCAAGCTCAAAGTCATGCACAATGGGGTGTGTGTGTGCGTGTGTGTGTGTGTGTGTGTGTGTGTGTGTATGTTTGAGAGCTGCTGTGACAATCACTAGTACATGTACACTGGCTCCTTAGCTTGCAAGCACAGCAGTCAACATGGCGCCATGGACATAGAACATCGCATTCCATCCCCTTCAGTAGAAGTCTGTGTGCCACAGAATTCCTGCTATGAAGCCCCTAGCGAAATGACTGCCCACCCACATGTTAAAGCAGGTAGCAGCTGTGTGTGGAAGAGTGAGCTGGAGTCCACCAAGCAGACCATTGCATTTCCTCAAATCCCCAAAGCCTAAGCCTTCCTCCTTCCTAATCTACCGAGCGCACACCACTTCCTTAATTCTAACACTCGGGCATCACAAATCTCACTGGCTTTGTTGCTCTTGTTTTCAATGATTCTCCTCACCTAGGAACTTCATATTATTACTTTTTGAATTATTAATGTAGGTAAGTATCAAGAACTTCAGCCAAATTACCTGAAATTTAGCTTTTAAAAACTTACTTGAGCAAAACAAATAATGTTGCATAATAAAACATGTGTAATTTTGCCTACAAAGAGGTTCACTCCACAGCTATTGTTCTTTAAAACCAAGAACATCACTCAGGTACCAGCTTCCCATTTCCACGATGACTAGAAACACCGATGTGGAATGGAGAAAGTTAAAGTTTACTTAAGCAGCAGACAATCTGACTCAAAAGAGAGTAGAAAAACTTGAAAGATCTTGAGAATCAAAAGCATAATTCATTAATACCGCCTTTTAGTGCAATGCCAAGAAGCCCAATATTTTTCAGTGGCCCTGAAGGCACCAGATTTTATATAAAACCAGATAATTTATGTCTTTAATAATAGTATGTATGAAGGCACTTGTCATAACAGCATCCATAAAGAGCAAAAGGTGAGGAGAGAACCTTATCATCTGACAGTGGGGGAACCAGCAGGTAAATTATAAATATCTGTGCATCTAAATGTCCTGCACACTTTTAGCTGGTGTCACAAGCACACTTTCAAAATACAACCAGAAAAGCTTCCTGAACAAAGGCAAAGATGTGACCTTTCATTACATTCCACAAAGCTGAGAAGTATAACTTATTTCAGAAATACACTGCCCAAGATAGATAAGTGAAAAGTTAGGAAGTTTATGAAATAAAGTTTTGATTCATTAGAAAATTAAGTTGTGTGTAACAATTACAGTCTCTCAAGAAGCAAGATAGATATTGTTGTGGTATAGAGGGGACCCAACACAAAATGCTTTCTTGAGTTCATACAAGCAAAAGGATGAAAGCTCTACCCTTAAGTAGACAGTAGGATATTGTGTCAGGAACTGCAGTCAAGAGGACTTTCCCTTGGAGACATGGAAATAGGTTGAACACTGAAAATAAGCATAAAAGATCGTAAATTCTTCAACCACGGCAAAGACCAGAAACTTGTTATTTACATGGTGTGGGAAAATCTGAAAGTCACAAGTGGTATTTATAACTACAAGCATGTATTATTCACCCAAAATGGATTTATTATTTGATCTCAAGCGTTACTTCACCTCTTACATTCTGAGTCTCAAACTCTTATACCAACATGTCGCTGCCTGAGAAAGTTTAAAGGCACAGTTAAACATGAGTGAATGCTGATGTCTGGACCATCTACTCTCCCAACGTACTTTCTTACATTTATTCTTTTGTAGCCCTAAAGGAGTCAAGTTCCTCCGCAACTTACCCACGGTCTATTTCCCCTTTTACAGCTATCATCAAACAGGCTGACAAACAAATAGTGAAATGCTGGTGAGTGCGTGGAGGAAAAGGAGCCTTTACACACTGCAGCTGGGAATGTTCATGTATCTCCTTTATGTAAAACAATATAAAGAATCCTCAAAAACTAAAATCAGAAATTCCACTATTGGGTATATATTCAATGGAAGTGAAACTGTCAGACTAAACAGATACCTGTACTCCAGTGTTTACTGTAACAGTAATCATTAGAGATATAGACTCAACTCAGGTGTCTTTCAGTGGATGAACAAAGTGGGGTGTGTGTGTGTGTGTGTGTATGTGTGTGTGTGTGTGTGTGATGGAATCCTTCTGGTAGGAGCAACATGGATGAAATTGGAGAACATTGTGCTAAGTAAAATAAGCCAGCACAGAAAGAGACTGAGTCATGCATTTTGTAGATGGGATGGAAGAGCTGTCCCTAGAGACTGGAAAGGGGAAAATGGAAGTTCAATAATGGGACCAAAACCTCAGAGATTGATGAATTAATGATGCTTCCCTGTAGCACAGTTGGGTGAGAACAGGTGGAAATTATCAATGGTGTGTTTCAAAATGACTAGAAGTGTGTGAAAGTTCCAACCCCTTGCAATATGTTTGAAGAGACCTAAACTTACTGCCCATTTTTATTACTGTGTGCTGTACACTCTGCATATATCAGGTCTTCACAGTGTACCATAAAATGTTTAAATATACTTCTCAAATGTATTATGAAACTCGGCCACATTTCGCTTTGTTCTAACATTTTGTCCTAATCTTTCAAATTCTTTCTAGCAAATTTTTTAGTAATTTCCCATAATGTAATCTACATTCTACCACTACCAAGAATATACCAATATTCTTTTATTAATTAGAAAGGCTGACTCTCAAGATCTCAGAGCTTTCTCTTTGTAGTAACCATTTTTAGTGTCAGAAGTTGTCCTCAGTTCTCTTTATCTTTTTTTGGGAGGGGCAGGGTGGTGGTGGTGGTGGTGGTGGTGGTTGTTGTTTTTTGAGAAGGGTTTCTGTTGTAACTCTGACTGTCCTGGAAGTCACTCTATAGGCCAGGCTGGCTTCGAACTCACATAGATCCACCTGCCTCCTGAGAGCTGGAATTAAAGACATGTACCGCCACCACCCATTGTCAATTTTTTTTTCAAGTGTTCTTTTATTGAGTGTGCAACCATCATACAAGTGCACTATAATCCTTGTGCTTCTCTTTCCTCTCCATACTGTAAAAATGTTGAACATATTTGGTTTGTATTCTCATTGCACATATATTATCTCATATGCTGATTTTCTGTAATCCAGGATTCTAATCTTCTTGCTTGTTATATCCTCTCTCACTAGCTCTTGATTGTATCAGTGCTGTGTGTGTGTGTTGTGTTGCTAGACTTCTTTTCTTCTGTTTCATCATTTGATCCGTGTATATAATTTGATTTGTCATTAGGGAGCGGTTTCTTTCATTCCCCAGGTTACATCCCTTTGAAGCAGTAGATTCACAAGTCATTATCACTGGCCTCAGAGTAGCTTACAGACTAGCTTCTTGTCTGGGATTCTCAGAAGACAGTAGGTATAGAATCTAAATCCTGAAACTGTGTGAGGCTGATATCCACAGTTGCAAACCCCCACCCAGAGCCCAACAGGAAAAGGAAGAAGAGTCCATGTTCTTCTTTTTCACTGACTCTGATCTTTGGAAATCACCAGGTAATCCAAGTGTGACCCTTCTGAGACAGCTCTCTCTCAAGGCCCAGACCTCCTCCCCTTCCATGGAACTGCCAACGCTCCAACATCGGTGTTGGGCGCAGCACGGCCACAAGAGCTCACAGGCCTCCTTCATCTCACTTTCACCCCAGCTTAGTGTTTCTCCCCAGGACATCTTCTCTCCTTTCCCAGCGATGCACTGAGAAGGATGTGTAGTACAGACCACACCACACTTCTGGGTATCCCTTTCTCAGGTCAGCTACTGTGCCATGCTTCTTCAACCATTTCTCGAGTCTCTTAAGGACTGCACTGCCAGTTGCTATAGGAAAGCAGAGATTCTTAAGATCAAGTGAGTAAGAAAAATCACCAAGATTCTGGAACTTCACCAAACTGTTAACATCATGGCACCCACTCCCCTTCCCCGCCCATCAAGGCTCTTCTGGCAGTTTCTATAACAGAGCTCAAGAGCCTCACTGTTGTCATTGCCTTTCCTAAGAGAGGAGTTCATGAAACCCAATCAATTATTGAATTTTCTAACTTCTGCAAGTCAAGGCAGCTTCTCCCCTTGTAAAGACACAACTTGCTGCATGGGTTTACTCTGGGAAGAAGCAATGGAAAGTGTTTTGTTCTCCTGTGGATAATTACAAGTCAAGGTGACTTATAGCAGCTAACACCAACACCAAATGATAGGTCAGTTTTGTTTTATTTTCTTCTCTTCTCTGTCTTCTTTCTTCCTTTGTTTCTTTCTTTCTTTTTCAGACAGGACTCACTATGTAACTCTGGCTGTCCTGGAACTCACTATGTAGACCAGGATGGCCTCAAACTCATAGAGATCTGCCTGCCTCTTCCTCCAGAGTTCTGGGATAAAGGGAGTGTAGCACCATGCCCAGCCTATCTGGAGCACAATTCCAGGTATTGTTCCCAGGTAAGAAGTGTGTATAACACAAATATGTCCAAGGATAACCAAGACTCACCATCTAATAATATTTATGCATTATTTGTGACCAAATTATCCTAAAAGATCATTTATCTGAGCTGCAAATTTAAATAACGTCCTATAATTTCTTCTCTTATTTTAATAATTGTATTGAAAGATTTATCCATGAACGCCAAACATAATGGTAGTTAACTAAGTCACCTCAAAATAAAAAGTGATTATTCCCAAACATCCCAGTATATCAGCCTTCTAAGAAACTGGTTTCTAAAAGTGAAGGGTAAAATACACTGTGTTTTTTTGGGGTGTGTGTGTGTGTGTGTGTGTGTGTGTGTGTGTGTGTGTGTGTGTATTTATCCATGGCATAATGTCATAGTTGGTGGTGTCCATTCTGAATGGACTGCACTGTACACTGTGCTGAGTAACCACCTCCAACACTGTAGCTGTGTGTGTCCTTACACTCACTGGTGAAGATGGAGAACCCCCAATGAACGCTGCCTTGGCAATCTCACAACAGTGTGGTGCACACCTATTTTCCTTACGACCCAGTAGAGGAATTTCTGTAAATGTATTCTCTTCCTGTTAAAACAAAATTCTGTGACAGAGGCAATGGTGGGCTTGTGGAAACTGTGAGGAACAATCTAGGGTGCTTTATCTAACCTGAACTTCTTTTCTGGGTAAAGTGAGTATCAAAGGGATAGTTCATTTTGATTTATTAATTCCATGGAAACTAATTTTCTCAATTGCAACTTGATCGAGGCTATAGATTCAGAATACAAGAAGTTTATCATGCATACAAATGTGACCTGTTTTTGGAAGAAGTACTAAATAATGATAACAATGAATTTTCAAAATTTGAAAGATCTGTACTTTTTGCTTTATATAAAATGCCCGTGAGTTTAAATGCAATTCTCATATGACAGTACAAATTTCATCATAGAATTGTCTATATGTTGAAATATGGATACCAAGAAACTACTTACTGCCAGGAATACTAACTTTTATAATGCGTTAGAAGGGAATGTGCGAAATGGCAGCTGTGATGTAAACCTCATAATTTAAATTAAATAGTCCACCATTTTCAGTAGCACCTAAACATATTGATCTAATATATTTAGTTAAATCAGCATTAAAAAAATGAAAATTCACAGTTTACCTTCCCAGACTTAACATTATGACCTGTTTATGTGTTTATCTTTGATTTGAATGTTTCACAGGTGAATTAACATCAAAAGACAACCTTACTAAGCATTGAACCAAGCACTCTTCCCTAGTCCGAGAACACTCTTCTAATATAGTCGTGGTGACGCTTCATGCCTTAAGTCCACTGTAACATAGAATCCTTAGCTGGTGGTTGTAGAGAAAGACTTCAGCAAAGATCTTGTTGTTGCAATGATAATATGTAAGTAAACAACATCATGAAACAATTTAACAGAAATCTGTCCATATATACATGTGAATGTGTGTGGGGGTATAGATATGTGTATATATACATATATACATTATAGATACAGATCTACATTGCATATATATATATATGATCAAATTAACATATTTTCATTATATAAGTTCCTTCTAGCAGTCCAACTGCTATAACAACAATAGTGTTGTGACATCTAGCATTTTCCAGAAACCCGATATGGAGACAGATCATCTGCCTCTGTAACCTAAGTGCATCACCCGACCTTATAGTGCTTCTGTTTATCAACAAACAGATTCAATTTGTTCATCTGGAGGTCAAACTTCTGATCTTATTGCCTGACTTGGTCTTGTGTAACTTCAAATAAGCTACAGAAAGGTGATATATAATTTAAAATACTATTTCAGTACTACCTTTAAAATTCAGGCTTGCAGGGTACTGTTTTATAAGCCAATCATTTGCCTGTGTTTGGAGGTTGGGTTTCCTTCTTGCTGTGGTCAAAAATCTAAACAGAAACAACTTAAGAAAAAGTTTATTTTGGCTCACAATTCAAAGGTACAGTTCATTACAGCAGAGAAGATACAGCAGTAGGAATTTGAGATATCTGGACAAACTGTATCCACAGTCAGAAAGCAGTGATGAAACTTCAGCTCTGTTTTTAGTTTTTATCCAGTCTAGGATCCCAAGCCGTAAAATGGTACCACACAGGGTGGGCAGGTCCTCATACCTTGCCTTTGTTAGGGTTATCATTGCTAAGACGAAACACTATGACCAAAGGAACTTGGGGAGGAAAAGGCTTATTTGGCTTACATTTCCACAACATTGTTCATCACAGATGGATGTCAGGACAGGAACTCTAACAGGGCAGAAACCTGGAGGTAGGAGCTAATACAAAAACTATGGAGGGGTGCTTCTTACTGGCTTGCTCACCCTGCTTTCTCATAAAATCCAGGACCTCCGGCCCAGCTATGGAACTACCCACAATGCGCTGGAGCCTCTCCCATCAATCACTAATTAAGAAAATGCCTTACAGGCTTGCCTACAACCTGATCTTATGAAGGCATTTTCTTAACCGAGGTTCCCTCCTCTAAAATGACTTTAACTTGTGTCAAGTTGATAGAAAACTACCCAGCACACACCTCAATTAATCTAATCTAGATAATCCCTCACAGGCAAGTAAAATGGCTGGTTTTCTATGTGATTCTTGATCTCGACAAGTTGGCAGCATTACCAATAATAACTATATTTCCATCTCTTGAGTGTGTTGTGCCTCAGGGCCAGTGAGATGGCTTAGTGGGTGATGGTGCTTGCTGCCATGCCTGATGACCTGAATTCAATTCCCCAAAACCTATATTTTGGAAGGGGACAACTGATTCACAAGAGTTGTCCTCTGCTTCTGTGCCATACACACTACTACCACACACACACACACACACACACACACACACACATTAAATAAAGTGTTATTCCTTGAACACAGTAAATACATTCAAATAAAAGCAAACTAGATCAATGAAGTCATTTTCCCTTTACTATTCAATTTCATATTGTTTATTTTGAAGGTAATATTTCAATTCTTCAACTGTAGACAAAAAAAAATTGCTGCACTGTAATTTTCTCTCTCTCTCTACAGAGAACAACAACCAACATTGGCAATTAAGAGACTTGTTGTAGGTGAGTTATTCTCTAGACCTATGCTTCAATAACCAAGTATACACAGAAACAATCCATTTCAACTTCTGAGCATTGGTTTAGAACACATGCTTGATTAATATTTGGTTCAGTGCATGGATACAGGCCCTTGCTAGAAGGTCAGATCTCAGCCATTTATCTCAGAATATTTCTGGAGACACTCTATTCCTTCATTCACTCTACCCACACTAGTGCTTGGCTCTCCTAAGCAATGACAGGCTACGCCAACACGGAAAACTTCGCTTTAGAACAGACGGGTATGATCATGTAGTAACATGCCGTAGTTGAGCTAGTCCTGCTTTTTCAAACGTAAGTCTAAATCTGCTTCCAAATGCCAAGTTCCCTTGAATGAGCAAATAGCAGGGCCACAGGTTTTAAACAGCAGCAGTGGCTTTGACTTTCCAACACACCTTTTTTAAAACTTTTTTTTTCCATTCTCATCAGGTATGAAACCAAAATTCCATACTGACTTACTCAGATCAAGTCAGTTGCCAATGGGCCATTCCTTTCCTCTTGTACTAATTTTACTGCAAACAGATGCAGCTTAGGAACCGACTGGCTCAGCAGGCAAAGCACTGCCACTCAACCCTGATGACCTGCGTTCAATCCCCAGGACCCACATAAAATGGAAGGGCAAAAACAATGCCATGACTACTTGTTTCCCAGCCCCCTCTCTCTCTACCAAAAAAAAAAATGTAAAACAGCTTAGTCCAACACACTCAGAAAGACACCAAGGATGCTTTGATCTAACTTTGCTTTTAGAATCTGTCCAGTAAATTCCCAGCTGGAGAAAATGTGTCCATGTTCAAAGCCAAAGAACTGAATTAGACTAAAAATTATTTTACTTCAAAAGTCTCTTGTTGTGCAGCCGTTCTAAGGTTATTATCCTGTGCACACTCAATTAGTTTCAAGCACCTGACCTCTGGGTGACACTAGACTCCTGTTCCAACAGCGTATTTTGCTGGCACAGCATTTCTGGAAGGCACTTGTCAGTGCCTCTATCATTTTGATAGTAGCTACTCCCCCTCAGTGACCACCCTCCCCAGCCCCATTTTCCCTAGCTCCATGATAACCATATCTGAAAGTCCTGTGAGGTGAGAGAACTCAAGGACAAAAGTGTAAAGCCCTGGTGTTTGTATTCCCATTTGTTACATCTGTAACCCCTATGAAAAGGCAGGGCAAGGATCCTTTCTGTGTGACTACAGGCCATGTGCAATCCTTGGCTATCTTCTAAGAAAACAAAGGCCAGGTTGAAGGCTAGTAACCTACTAAACTAATTGAAAGCCTGCTGTCTATAGAGCCATAGGAGTCCAGATAAGCATTCAGATTGGTATCATGAAGAAGGTTCATGAGATGGAAAATGTCTGTCCCCTGAACTCTTAACAATCCTCCTGTAAGTATACAGCACTGGGGCCTCGGGAGCTGGAGTAGGGTAAATAAACCAGGCTAACACTGTAGAGTTCTGTAACTCAGAAACTCTTTCCAAGGAGGTCCATTCTAAGGCTTCCTTAGGAACTCTCAGCATCCCCTAGGACTGCTGAATATACAGGAGTCAGACCCCACTATCAACCCTTGGGCACTCCCATCCTTTCTCTGTGATTGACAGCAGCAGAGCAGTCAATACCCAGAATTATGATTTTCTGCATATTTCCTGGGGGGGAAATGATGAAGCTCTCTATGACAAAAGCAGTTTATGATATTACCAAGTGACTCTGGGAGACTGATCATTGAATTTATTCTAAATGAGATAGAGAGGAATAACTTTAGCTCAAATTCCAAAGAATTCAGATATATCGTGATACCCTGGCACAAATCTGCTGAGTCCAACCTAGCTTTACGATTTCATATCCCTTAACTTCCATCGCTGACATCCAAGTTCATATGCCTCTTGAATCTGTTTGAAACTTCCCTAGTGCTTCGAGCCTTAAGAGGTTTGTGAAGGGATAGGACTGAATTTCAGAATTTTCTTCCCTAAAACGCTTTTAAGTTAAAAGAAAAAAAAAAGTTTTAAAGTGTCAACAAGCAGAAGAACCAAAGCACAGCATGATCCCAACCATGCCAAAAATGTGTTAAAAAGCTATGGAATGAGAGTTTCCATCGAATGCCTTTAGGTGAGGCAGATACTTCTCGGAATTCACTGGACCTACCTCGCTACTTTGCATTATACTAACTGAGCTAGAGTGTATAGCTCCTGCCTGTCTGAGAAGAAGACTTATTATTTGGCCATACATTCCATTCAAGAAGCATCCAATATGTCAGTCTGCTCGTTCTCAATACAGCTAAGATTTCCTAGCAGGGCCCGGAGAGATGGCTCAGTGGATAAAGCGCTTGTTGGACAAGCATGAGGACCAGAGTTCTATCCCCAGCAACCATGGAAAAGAAGCCAACCACAGTGACATGTACTTGTAAGACCATTGCTGAGGAAGCAAAACAGATACCTGGGGCCCACTGGCTGACCAGCCACACCATTTCAATGAGCCCAAGTCCTCTGACCTGAGAAATGACACTTGAGGTTGATACACGGCTTCCACATGAACACACACGTCTGTGCACACACACTCATGTACACACACAGATAAACTTTTTTAGATATTTTTTATCAATAAGTAAAATTTCTTCTCTAGACTCCCAATTTTAGGATCAAAACAATAATGAGAAAATAATAATGCAACTTTGCATAGATTTTATGTATATTTCACATTTCCTTATTGCTTCTGTCTGTTGTTTCTGCATGGCTTCTTGAAAGTCGATTTGCCTTTAGTCATTCTTTGAAGCTTCCTACAATGCCTTCCTCCAACTCTACCCTCACTCCAGCCTCCAGGTCAAGATCATCCATTTCAATCACTGTTTTCTGTGAAATGATGCTCAATGGTAGCAGCTCCCAGTGCTTTCTCCACAGCAACTCACAGACACGTTCACGCACTGTGACCATCATGATGTCCTTCCTTGGTGCTGGCTTGCAACTAAACACTTGCAGCACATGTACAACATGCTAGGTTCTCTAGCTCTGTCTAATGAATCACTTAAAAAAAAAAAAACAGAAAGAATGTAACTTAACTGAATCACGGCGTCCCTGAGACTAAAGTCAAAGTGCAGCAGTCAAGGGAACAAATGTGTTTAGCCTTAATAACAGTTTTCACTGCTGATAAGTTAGGCATTTTCATCACTTTTTTATGAGACAAATCATGAGAAATCCACATGGAACAACTCTGTCAATTCTTCATCATTACTGGAAATGGGCACTACTCCTGGGAATGGCTAGCCACATTATCTCTGAGTGTAAGTGACAATATATTTTCTTGGTGTTGAAATATCTATTATCCAAGGATTGCCATGGCTATCTAAACATTTACACTCAATTGCTGCTGTGTGCTCGCCCATCTCCTATTGCATTCTATGGCATGGAAGAATGAGAACATGTTTTTTGGGGATTTTTTTTTTAGTCTCCCCTTTTTCTGGAGGTGAAAATTTGTCTCTGTCACAGAAGTAAGATGGTGTGAAAACCAAAATGAGACTTTCTAAACTCCCGTTCTGTGAGTCAAGCAGCATTTCCACATTGTTAGACCTCGGAGAAATACCTCAAACTTTCTACAAAAAGTTGATTCTTTTTCAAAAATGGCAATTGGTTCTAAGTTTGCCATCCTGGTATGGAGGTGTAATTGCTAGTGGTCTCTATGCCTGGAATTTCAGTCTGTGATGGCTGGAAATGGTACATCCAGGTAATAAACAGGAAAGGGGAATCTAGGACACCATCCCTGAGCTACTCCACGGGCTCTGTGCTTTAACAAGACCCCCGAGTGATTGGAAGATATATCGTAATTTGAACAACACTCCTGCAGCACCTCTGTTGTAAAGCTCAGCTTCCTCCTCAAACTTCTGATGAGCATCTGTTGTATTCAAATACAAGTATTGGACACAATGTCCCATGCAGACCATGAGTCACAACATTTTTATCAGTACTAGCCATTAAGGTGATTTTACCTGCAATTAAAAAGTCATATATCCATATGTGTGCAAATATGTATATAGTATCCATATAATATATGTGCAGATATACATATAGTATCCATATATGTGAAAATATATATATAGTATATGTATGTATGTATGTATATATATATAGAGAGAGAGATGCTGACCTAGTGTGTGTGTGTGTGTGTGTGTGTGTGTATATATATATATATATATATATATATATATATATATGAATGTGTGTCCATACTTCCTTGACCAAAACACTCCATTCCTTTAAAATAAACCCTAATATCCTCTAATAATTCAAAAAAACAGCTTCTCCCCACTTAGAGGTCTAATTTCAATGTCAAAATGCTGAATGGTTCCCCTTGGCTCTCGCCTCAAAATAGACTTTCATAACCATTAAGAACCAACATAACTTCATTTCTGAATCTGATATAATTAGACTTTAATTACATGTGTAGTGTATACAGTTCACTCCCCTAGCTCCTAAAGGACTCTCCTGTTTGTTTGACTCCATTGGTCCAGGAGAAAGAAAGGATCTCCTGCCTGACCTCCATCCCATGAAGCTGCTCTAGGCCTTCCCTCTGGTCATATGGCTTCCGAGGGTCTGAGTTTCTGGACAGAGACCACCAGTGAGAGGTCAGAGCCCCATGCTCAGGAGTATCTTAGTGCTGAGTGCTACATGGGCTTCCTCCTGATTTGGGTGTAGGTGGTGCTTCTGATCTTTCCCATTTGGGGGAATGTCCACTCTCACTCTGTTCTGGAAAACTTGCAATTTCTTTACTCCACTATTCCAAACACTGGTCTCAATCTAAAGATTGAGAACAAATATACTTCTCACTGAGGCTCGTGGTGTTCTTTGTTCTGTATCTTGGTTTCTTAAGCTTTAAAAAAAAATAATCTTTGCTATATCAGAATACTACATAGTTTAGAAAAAAAAAGACACTCGGACAGAGGAGTATAAAATAAGTGTAAATTTCAAAGTTTTGTTAAGATTTATTTGTATTTATATGTATGTGTGTGTGTCTGTGTGTGGCTATGTGCACATGAGTGCAGGTGTCCCCTCAAGCCAGAAGTTGTCAGATCCCCTGGAGATGCAGTTACGGGCAGTTTTGAGCTGTCAGCCATGGGTGCTAGAAAACAAACTCAAGTCCTCTGCAAAAGCGGTGTGAGCTCTTAAAGTCTTAGTCATCTCTCTAGCCCGCAAAAAATATAGATTTGTTATTTTCATCCTTTCTACTCCATTCTCTTCAGAGTTCACAATGTTCCGTTAATTCCTTCAAATATTTTCTATGACTATACTACCATTTATATAATCTATATAAGATTTCCCTCTTTCCCTTCCAGCCCTTCAAAAGTACAAAGCTTTTCTCTAAGTGGTTGCTTTAGTAGACCCTGTATTTATACATGCTTATTCTGGCTCTCTCTTTCTGGATCCTGTGTAGAACTACACACACACACACACACACACACACACACACACACACACACACACAAAAGGGGGGGGAGGGGTTGGCCAGGGGTTAGACTGAAAGCAACTGAGCAGAGTTCTAAGCCTATGCTAGTTTTGACTCGTTCTTTCCTGCCTTTGTCTGGCCAGTTCTGGAGATGGCTGAGGCATTGGTCACAATCCTAAAATGAAGGTGACACAACATGAAAGCAGAGAATGAAAATTTCTACTTCAAACCTCTGAAACTTTGAGATTTTTCTCACAAGAAGAGGCCACTCAGGTCAACACAAGTTCTGTGTTTCTGAATGCAAATGATTTGTGTCTTACAATGGGGTCCTGTTCCAATAAGCTTACATAAGTCAAGTCTCCTGAGCCGGAATGCTTTGAATACACCTAGCCTTCTGAAGAGATTGTACAGAACACTGTGACACCTTAGAGCTTCCTTCAGTGACTGACTTTCACATAAAGCACAGCATGGCTTGACTGTCGGTTATCTTGAAATGTAAACATCATGATGTGCCTATGACCTTATAGCATTAGATGTTACAAAATGTGCTATGTGCAAATAATACATTATACGTATTTCATTCCTTTCAATGACCACATAGCTCTCCATTCCATGATGATGCCATGATTCCTCTAACATGACTTGATTTAAGAGCTCTCCACTTTTGCTGGGCCATGGTGGTGCACGCCTTTAATCCCAACACTCAGGAGGCGGAGACAGCCAGATCTCTGAGTTTGAGGCTAGCCTGGTCTATAGAGTGAGTTCCAGGACAGCCAGAGTCACAACAGAGAAACTCTGTCCTGAAAAATAAAAAGTTCTCCACTTGCATTCCTGCTTCACTGTAGAATTTTACTTGACTTGCAAGCAGTACAACAGCCTAAGTCACTTCTATCTACTCTGATCTGTGTGTCTAAGGAATGACAAGTCCAGGGAACTGATCTACATGTTTCTCTCCTTGAAAGTTTCCTGAGCCAGTGCTGAATGGGTGTGCCGTAGTCACAAAGTGGCATGCCCACATCCTTAACTTCCGCCACAGAGTTTCTCTTACATTGTTTGTTTTAATTTTTCCATGGGCGAACTAAGCATTCTTCAAAGGCTGATGCACTTTTTAACCCTGTGTTAATATGATTTAGGAGTATTGTTTACCTCTCCTCAAGCAAATAAGTTAAATATCACTTAGTATTGTTAACTACAATTGTTAACTACAGCAAATATGGAAATGTCCTGAGCACCGTGAAAGACATCGAGGCACACAAACTGGAGCCCTGGAGCCCAGAAAGCTACTGGAATCCTAGATGGGTGCTCTGATCAGGTTTTATTTTTTTGTTTTGTTTTTGTCACTTCGACACAGGCTATTTCCACCTGGGAAGGAAGAACTCAATTGAGGAAATGGCTCCATCAGATTGACTTGTAGGCAAGCCTATGGGGAATTTTCTTGATTAGTAACTGATGTGAGAGGGTGATGACAGCTGTTGGGGGTAGAACAGTTAATGCTATAAGGTCATACAAAGAAGGAGCATGTAGGTGGTGCCATCTCTGGACATGTGGTCTTAGGTTTATATGAAAAATAAAACTGAGCAAGCCATGGAGAGCAAGCCAGTAAGCAGCACTCCTCCATGGCCTTTGCTTCAGTTCCTCCCTCCAGGTTCCTGCCTGAGTTCCTATCCTGATTCACATGGCACACATCAGAGCTTGGCAAATGCTTACCATGCATGACCTAGGTTTTTGGTTTTAAAAAAGCTATTGTTGATTTGAGCTCCACAGCTTTTCTAAGGTTTATCCCTGAAATTTTATTTCATTGTCCTACTCCTTAATTGAGTTGGATTTATCTCCAAATGCACTGAGGCTTCTGATGTGGGCAGCGGTTGTCTGGGTCTGAGGAGATACAGACATAGCTCAGGACTTACTGACTAATGACGCTGCTCTGTCCTTACACATGGCTCATGGTATCAGTATGCTCACCTCTGCATCAGCGCTGAGGTCGGCTCCTTGCTCTTTTGTCTTGGCTACTATTTTTACCTTAATACTTGCTTGTCTTGAGTTATAGTAGATCTCTGAACCTAGGTCATGCATGGTAAGCATTTCCCAAGCTCTGTCGTGTGCCATGAGATTTATCCATATTCTGCTACCTCCGTGAGAAAGAGTAGTATCCACATAAAGCTGAGATTTGGAGAGGCTAAGGCTTTTTCTCAAAGCACACAGCAATATTTTGTTGATCCACGATACAAACCGTCATCCTTCTGATGTACCAATCCAGGTTGTCATAGACCTTTTGGCTTTATTGATCATAGAAGTGACTCTATGATCTTCCTATAAGGTTAGCAAGATGATAGCATTCTTCTCTCTTTTTTCATAAAATTAGTAGCAAGTGATTTAAGCTTATTAGTTAAGATTATCAGTGTTCTTGATTTACATATTTGCCTCGGGGAATAATTAGATAACTAGGTTGATACTGTTTTTAATTTGTACCTACCATATGCCCCGGTGCCCTGTGAAGAGACGTGTGATGAAGTCTTTCAGCTTACCGCTGAGTTCCCCAGATCCCTGAACTCAGAGACTGGAGGGAGACAGCGAGAGCCTCACACTAGAACCCCTGGACGTCAGCCAGGTTGCAAAGGAGAAAGTGTTCCGGAGCACAGAGGGAAGCTGAATCACAGAAGCACACTTACTGGGCAAGAGAATAGACCTCTGAGTTCTGTTCTAGAAAAGGAGTTTATAGAAAGAGTTGGGAAAAAAAGAAAGCCCCTGGGTCCACCCAGCAGTGTCCATGGAGGAAAAGGCAAGGCTTTCCTGGGGCCACAAACACAGCTATCATCTATTAATGATGAGCAGGAACAGGACCAAGGAGGAGGCAAAACTCCAGTGGCCAAAGAAAGTAATATTTTACTGTAATTCTTGAAGAAAATAATATTCAATGAGAAGCAAAATATAACTTTTTAATAGAGTTTCCATTTTATTTCAGGATCTATTACAGGTTTGCAGGAAACAGTTAAGCCATGTAGCCATAGAGAGATGATGATTTTGTAAATCAGATTTAAATTATAACTTTCAGTAAACAGAAGCAACAATAATTACCTTCCTAAATTCTTCCTAAGTCTAGAGAGAAACACAGTATGAGAGAGTCATTCTCTATTGTCACTCTGTTCAAAATATTCCCAGTGAGACCACTGACAAGGGAAGCAGCTTAAACAAGCTGTGGGATCTCAGAGTCCATTTATGTTGGGTTTTGCCTGAGGCTGACTTGATGCAGCAGAATCCGAGCTGAAGAGTGATGGCCACAGCCTGTTCCTTCAGGAACATCAAATGCCCCCACTCACTCTGCTATACACTATCATGAGGTCACAAGGCCCTGGGTTGTTTGCTGGATGAAACACCTATGAACCCAAGATAAACTAAACCCACAGCCAGAGTCAGGCTATATTAATGGCACTGACACCACCAGGGTTTCTGGCCACTCTCAGAGATTCCCAGCAGACGATAAGAGCTTATGCTTGTGGGATTTTGTGACTGTCTATTACACAGCAATCACTGGCTGATGCATTATCCATGAGCCATGGCAGTTAAGTTATTCCTCAAACATTCACATTAATCAGTGATTCTCAAACCTATAGAATTCCCCAAAACATGGGAGGCAGAGGCAAGAGTACTGCAGGTTCAAAGCCAGTCTGGGGTACTTAATGGAATAGAGTCTCAAAAAAATTTTTCCAGTCAGCTTTTTGAAATACTATTGCATTGACTAGAGGGATGGCTCCGCAGTTAAGAGCACCTACAGCTCTTGCAAAGGACCTGAATTTAGTCCTCAGCACCCAGGAGGGGCCAGATCACAACCTCCTGTAACTCCAGCTCCAAGGGATCGAACACCTCTGGCCTCACTGAGCACTTGCAGTAATATTTACACACACACACACACAAACACACACACGCATGCATACACACACACACACACACACACACGATTTAAAGAAAAAGTTTAATACCAATGGCAAGTTCTCCACTTAGACCAGTCCCCCGGCACCCAAAGGCTCTCTAGTGATGCTTCCTGGCAGTTGATGCTTTTGTTTTATTTATGTTTCACGTGGTTCTCTGTTCAGTTGTTTTAAGACAAGTGCTCACTATTTAGTCTAGGTTGGACTCAAAACTCCCTGTTCAGCCAAGAATAACCTTGAACTTCCAATACTCTTACCTCCACCTCCCAAGTATTGGGATTATGAAAATGCACACCACCATATGCAGCCTTCTTCTTTTAAGACACAAATTCTCACTATATTACCCTGGTTGGCCTTGAATGTCTGGACTCAAGTTCTCCTCCTGCCTCAGGCTTCCAAGTGGCTGGGATTAAAATTGTGTGGCAACATGCTTAGCTACTAGCTGTTTTTTTTTTTTTAAGTTCCCCAATAAATCTAATTTTGAAAGTAGGGTTAATGACAGTGTTACAAAAATATTATCTGTAGAATACAGAAGTTCTTCTATATGCCCATTTGCTGAGGATGAGCAATGCTTTTCCTCTACTAAAGATTTCTGATGGGGACGGGCATGGCTGGGAGCCACAATGTCTAGGATGGCCCACCTGGTAAAGTGACCAGCAGCCTTGCAAAAGTATGGAGAAACAAGGATTACACTCTAACTTCTGCATATGGAAATGTCTGGTGGGATAGCGGGTCAGAATAGATTTGTCAAGAAGACTACATAGGCATCAGGAGCTAAAGTTCAAATCAAAGGAGTGAGGGCAAGGGTGGGGCTGATAAAAGGGAGAAATCTTGCAGAAAAGTGAGACTGGCTAGATACGTGCAGAGGATTCCAGCTCTGGACTCACGGGGGATATGAGGAATCTGGGCCTGCCAGATGTACTTAATCATACTTAGTGTTTTGGTAAGCCTTACAGATGGTCCGTACACAGATGGGAGTTTGAGAAGAGTTATGAAGAAGTCTAGAAACAGTATAAAAAGGCAGCCTGTGGTTTTTATGCCCCCCTCCTGGTGACTGTGTGACAAGCCCAGATACACTAATGTTGAAATGGGACACAAAACAGCCAAGATGCATGCACACAAATAGTAAAATTTCACGTTTTAATACCTGAGGGTTAAAACACCGTAAATTCCGATTTTGCCTAGGATAGAGCTCAGGCATGCATCTTTTTCAAAACTTGCTGAGATGACTCAAATGAATGAGCAGTCAGAGTGAAGAATCACCTCTTCCTGGCTCTAAAATTGAAAATGGCCTGGTAAGGGATTGTGCTTTACAGCTTCGATGCTAGAATAGTTAACAAGCATTTTTTTTAAAAACCTCTATACTGAAAGCCTAGTCCATACATACACGTTTTCCATCTACAAAAGCTAATGGGGAATATTACTGTGGCATTGCTTTGTCTGTTTTCCAAGAGAAAAATAAAACATACAGTCCCTTGGTGTTCGGTCCACCCCTTAGGTCTTCCAAGTTGAAAGTAGTTTAATGAAGAGAAGACAGTGAATATAAAAGTCAGTGGAGGAAGAACAAAGCTTAGCAATGCTCTTCTCATGCTCAGGCTTGCCTTTGGCCTAAAAGGGATCCCGAAATCACTACTCATTGGCTCTCATGGCTACTGACATATATGGGTCCAGGCATGGTGATGTGCAGGGAAACCTAGAGCATCCTGAAGGTATTGGTCAGTTTGAGCTGCTGAGCATGATGAGCACTGTTGGCAGTCTGTGTAATTATTTTTCCTGGTTCTGGGGGTTCAGTCGAGCCTCTTTGGGAGGTCTCTTTTCATACTTGTACAACTACTGCCTTTTCTTGAACTATGCATGAAGAAGGAAAGCAAGCTTCCCTGTGTCTTTTTTCTTTTATTGGAAATCGATTTTTTTTCATACAATATATTCTAATTATGTCTTCCCCTCCCTCTACTCCTCCCATTTCCTCCCCACCTGTCCTCGCTTCCGGATCCACCCCTTTCTGTCTCTCATTAGAAAAGAAACCAGCTTCTAAGGAATAACACTAAAATAAAATAAAGCAAAAACAAACAAATCAGAATAGGACAAAACAGACAAACAGAAGGAAAAGAGCCAAGGGAAAAGCACAAGAAATACATAGAGATTCATAGACACACATGTTTGCATACTCAGGAATCCCACAGAAACACAAAAGCCAAAGCCATAAAGTACACACAAAGGACCTAGAGGTTTTTAAAAAAGAGTGCTCTGGCTCGACATTATGAGACTTCCAAAGCTGCCCTGGAGTCTGTTTTGTGTTGACATTCATTGCTGGTCATGGGGCTTACCCTTAAGGGTGATTTGTTTCTCCAGTGAGACTCCCCTTTGAAGAAAACGAATTTTTCTTTTGCAAGTGGTTATCAATTGAAAACAGAGTCTGGGTTGGGGATGAGGACGTGTGTCCACTTCTCCACTCTAGGGCCCCACCTGGTGCAGACCCATGCTGGCCCTGTGCATGCGCCACAGTCTCTGTGAGTTCACATGTGTGTCAGGCCTGTTGTGTTTAAAAGGCCCTGTTTCCTTGGTGTCCTCCCTCCCCTCTGGCTCTTACACTCTTCCTACCTCCTCTTCCACAGAGTTCCCTGAGCCCTGAGTGGAGGTATTTGATAGAGATACCCCTTTTAGGACTGAGTGCTCCAAGGACACCCTCTCTCCGCATATTTTCTGGATATGGGTCTGTATTTGTCCTCATCTGTTGCAGGAAAAACCTTCTCTGACCATGGCTGAGCAAGGCACTGATCTAAATGTCATTAGGACTCATATTAGTGATACATTCCTTTAGTAGAACAGTAACATTAGGTTTTGCCCTAGGTCCCTGGTCTATCTAGTTTCAGATTCTTAGCCACCCAAGCAGCATTGGGTGTGAGTTTCATCTCACAGAATGGCCCTAAATTCAAGTCACATATTGGTTGATTACTCCACAAGCTTTGTGCCCACTATTGTACTGGCATATCTTGCAGGCTGGTGCCCATCGTAGGTCGAAGGGTTTGTGGCTGGGTTGGTGTTTACTTTTCTCCTTTAGTAGCAAGCAGAGTACATGCCAGTACCATAAACACTAACCTCCGGGGATGAAGGCTATAGTCAGGCACCAGCTCAACTTCTCCTTTCTTGTACTTCTTGTTGAAAAAGCACTAGCCCTATCATGAGGGCCCCACTCTCATGATTTAATTATCACCAAACACTCACCTCTAAACGCCGTCACCTCAGAAGTCAAAGCTTCAGTATGCAAGTTGAAGATAGCTTCCATATATGAAAGTGAACATCCAAGCTTCTCTTTTCCTTCCAAATTGGTAAGAAGTGCTTTCTATATCGAGAATCTGAACCAGAAGGATTCTGAGAACAGGTTGTTTTGTTGCAAACCAAGTTGAAAATTAGGTGTAAATGAAATTAAGAGAAAACCCTCCAGCCATCTGCCCCATACAGTCCTGTTCAATAACTCCCAGTTGTACAATTAGGGGCAACTTATTAGACCTTGCACTTCAGTTTCTTCATGGATAAAATGTGTATAACAATGGTAACTGCTCAGTAGCACTTTCATGGAGAACAGATGTGTTGTATATATAAAGCACTTAAAAAATACATATGACATAGAGGTAGGCCTTTACGGACATAAGCAAGAATGACGTAGATGAGGCAATTCTGGAATCAGAGGTAATATTTTTGTAAGTGGCATGATCTGATGTGAATATTCATGACTCCCTAAAATTTTAAAATTCATGTTGAAGCACTTAACCCCTACTGTGATGGCAACTGGATATGAGTCCATTGAGAGATGGTGAGGTTAAGATTAGGTCGTGAGAATGAAAACAAGGTTCTCATGATGAGACTGCTGGGAAGGATGAAGGGGGAGGAGGAGGAGGAAGAGGAGGAGGAGGAGGAAGAGGAACAGAAAGCAAGATTCTCACACACATACCTAGGAATCTCTGAGCAGTCGTAGTAAGAGGGCAGCTGCCTATAAGGCATAAGGAATACTCCAAACAGCAAATATGAAAACACCTTAGGAAGGAATTCCCAGGCTTCAGATCTGTGCAAAAGACATTTCTACTGGCTTATGCCATCAGTTTCTGGTATTTTGTTACAGCAGCTGAAGCACACTAAGACAGCGATTAATGACAAGGCTGTACACACAGAAAAAATCAGATGTGAAACAAAATGATCCTGAAAGTTCCATATATGGCAGTTGGTATGACAAGTGGAGATGCCTTCCCCAGAACACCATAATCGCACTGCTGCACATTCTAGAAAGCTACTTAAAGATACCTAGAGATAGTGTCTACATCTCAATCTCTCTCATTCTATGACTTTCTTGCTCCTGGTAGACACCTGATCATATTTTAAAATAGAAAGTTTGAAGGAGAAATACTAATTTCAAAGAAGACATAGTTAATTGTCTAGCAAAATAGTAAGTAAGCAAATGATCGGTATTTAAATGACCAGTAGCTGTACATTGACAGGAGATGTACATGCAGTTGTTTTTTTTCTTCTCATCAGCACTTGTGTTGACTTTGGTCCACATTATGTGTGATTGCATGTGCTGTGCATTGCACACACAAGTGGTTAACATCATCAACTGCTGCCCTCTGGAGCTCTGCACAGCAGACTTACCTGGCTCTAGACAGAAGCCTGGTTTGGACAAATATTCATCTGTCTCATTCATGAATCAATCTCCCAAGAAATGGACCATAGCTAATTATCTTCATTTTTCAATTTCTCTATTAAAGCTTCAGAAATGCTGGAAACCCCAACTTTTGCATCTCAAATACTCACTACCATCTCACAGATGTTTTACCGGGATGACTTCCTGATAGGCAAGCAAACCGTGGGTCACACCCAGCCCTATATTATTTGGCTTGATGTTCTGTGCTTTCCTTCATGAAACTCTTCAATGTGTTGGGTAATATGCCCCATTTTCACTGGCCCCTGATAGTTCTGTAGATATTGCCAATGCTTATGAAAGCAAACAAAAATAAAAACCCAGGCTCATTAAACTGGGTCCAGATATTACATTGCTTGAACACGAGCTGCCGGCTGTGATGCGTGTATTAAACCAGATACCTAAAAACACCTCCGTGATTCCTCCTGTCCAGAGTTTTTAAAATAGGCAGATGCTTGAGCCCAACACATTACAGGTTCTGTCTTTGTGTCTCATAAGTATTCATTTCTTTAAATTGTCACAGGTCATTTGATGTCTTTTGGACATGCCAGGTTTGTCTCATTACAGCTGAATTCAGGAAGAGCCAGGATTACAACCCTGATGCATCCCTTAAGACAGGGCAACTTTGCTCTGGACTACTAGCAAAATACCCTTCCAGGGAGCCTAAGGAAAGGGCTTCAAACCTTTAACAGGAAAGAAATGACTTTTTAAAGCCAGGGACCTTTTAGTTAGATGATACTGAAACATAAGATTAAAAGATAGGAGCCTTTACGTTCCTCCTCCTCCTCTTCCTCCTCCTCCCTCCTCGTCTTCCTCTCACCAAAAGATTTCCAGTGACTGGGAAAGATGTCCTAAAACACCTCTGAAGGATCACAACTTCAGAGGTGTCCTGTTCTTTTTGTCAACTTGACACAACCAGACACCTGAGAAGAGGGGGCCTTCCCTGAAGAACTGTCTCTATTAGACTATTGACGATGATTGGATGCGGGAGGATCTAGCCTACTGCGGACTGCACCATCCCTAGAACAGCGGGCCTAGGCTGTAGGTTTGCTGAGCATGAGCCAGACAGTGAGCCAGCAAGCAGCTTTTCTCCACAGCTTCTGCTTTACTTTCTGCCCTGACTTCCCGCAATGAAGAATTGTGACCCGGAAGTGTAAGCTAAATAAACCCTTTCCTCCTAAAGTTGTTTTTAGTCTGCATGCTTTATTACAGTCCTAGAATGCAAACTAGAACAAGAGGACATCTGCAAATGAAAAAAAAAAAAAGCAGGGGAACTGCATGCGCGAGGGAAGCTCCTGTTGGGCACCTGAAGCGAAAACTGAGCCTCAGGTTAGATCGTGAGCATGGTAACATTGTCCTCAGCTGAGGCTCTGAGTGATGACCTGGCCTTGCACACATCAGTCAACATCCTCGGAAGTGCCCTCTTCCCAGGTAGTCACTGGCTCTTCCAATGAATAGGTTCCAATTAGGTTCCCATGAACCTAAGAAGAGCCCATCCCTCTGTCGCTCCCAGGACCAGAGACTCCCCTTAGTGGGAACATGGGCTCCATATTTTTACAATATCATATTTTATTTTCAATCTATTTTTATTTTTTATTTTCAAATCTATTTGTATATATTATGTTTTTTCAGTGTTGGTCTGTTTCTGGTTTAGGAAGGCTTCTATTTGCTAGCCTTACCCCCTAAAAAAGAAAAAAAAAAGTCCATTTGGAGCACTGTCATCCCCTGTATGGAAGAAAGAGGCTGTATATACTAAGAAACCTTGAAATTTCTTTCTGACTACAAAGTAAATGCGTTCCTGTTCGCTTTTCAAGGTCAGCTGTAGTCATGAGAATTGTAAGAGTAGAAGTGTTGGCGTCCACTGCACATTGATTCTGGCTCAGAAGTGAGCTCCTGGGTCATGGGCTGAGAAGCGGAAAGAAGTCACACTGAGGATTCTCCATGGGTCATCATTCAACATCCATCAGGGCAACACTCAAACACAGACAGGAAGTCTGAGATGGTTCTGTAAGTATTTTCTGGAGATACAGGGCCAGAGACATCTCCAGTTCATATTCCCTTGCCCAGCAGTCAATGTCTGCATCTAGACAGCCTACTTCTAAGCCTAAATGACTCAGATCCTCAGAGCTGACATAGGAAAGGATGAGCAAAGTCTTCTGTGTGACTTCCCTTCACTTTTGCCATACATGAGTCAAAAGGAGATCAGCCCAAGGTCAGAGGATTACACAGTGGATGCCCAAACTCCTACCTCAGACTTCCCTCCCAGACCCAAATGTCCCTTCACCTGGGAAGCTCCTGAAGAGTCATGCTGCTACCTTAAGAGGATGTTCTTCTAATTCAATGATTGCCAAGGGCAATGGGCCTCAGAAGTATGACCCTCAACTCACATAGAGCGGTCTTCAAATAACAGGAACTGCTTCCCTTAGTTGAGAGACCATGGTGGAGCCATGGTCAAAGGGAGAAAGCCTCCAAATTCCTTTCTGGAGTCTAGAGTTATCTCATACTTATTTTAGTTTTGTTGTCCACTGAACCAACTGAAAATCTGAAGAAGAAAAAAGAGAGAATAGTAAAAAGGAAGATTTGGTGAAGAATAGTTGCATATTATGATAGAATTTTCAAAAGTCGGGGAGGGATTACAGAGGGAATCGGAGAAGATATATTCTTTGAAATTTAGAAAGACATTGGATGTAGAGTGAACCTGGGGGAGGGGGAAACTGGATTAAAACAGAAGACTTACTAATGGTCTTAATTAAGAGAAATTGCATCCACGAGTCTGTAGCCTAATTAACCACCAAGGTTCAAGGCTGGGCACAGTGGTGCTAGAGAGAAGAAAATATAATCCAAGCCTCTGGTCATCTTACAAGCCCAGAGAACATCCATCCTCACAGCTATGCAAGCTATAGCTAGTAATTTTCAACTCTCCTAAGACTGGATGGTGTTTATGGTCACATAAGTGTTGCAACCCTAGCGATGGTGAGAGAGGAATGCACATGGAGGAAGGTCAGGGGATTAAGCCTGGAAATTATAGAGGGGACACCTGTGATTTACTTTATGGAATGAGAAGATATGCTATTGTTTCAAATGGTGCCCTGTAGAAATATTGTAACAGAGAACTAACAGGAAGAGAAGGAAATAATCACAGTAAGAGGGTCGTTGGGAATAAATAGCACCTAGTGTTTCCGAGTCACATGATTAAGCTGTGATCCACAGGAGATTAAGAATTAAAACCAGGGTTAGAGAGGGGTCAGAGGGGAGTGCTGACCTTTATAGAAATCTTTGCTATTGTATCATTGTTTCCATAAGGATGAGACAAAGCACATGAACTCCAAGGCCATAGCACTCATGCAACTTTAAGCTGGCTTTGTTGTTGTTGTTTTGTTTTTTTATTTTTCTTAACTTTTTCAAGATTTGGTGTCCTCATTTATAAGCTAGGGCTAGTAGCAACACTAATCTACTGCCGAAAGAATTAAACGGGAGGCCGTCACCCCAGCTCTTTGTACACAAAGTCTGACCAGAGTAAATTCTTGATAATTACCATTCTCATGATCACTTTATACTTTGCTTTATTCCCTTAATATAACGTGAACAGCTCCTGAAATAAAGACACACAGCTCTAACTCAACCATCAATCGCTACGTTATAGCCCATATTTTGGATCAGAATTATTCTGCCTTTTATCTGTCAAGATTCAGACAAGCCTTTCATCTAGACACTTTGGTTTCTCAAGCCCAGCACCACCAATACTTTTGTATGGATCATGCACTGCTACAAAGGAATGTCTGTGCACTTGAGGGAGCTTATTTATCAGCACTGCAGCCTGGACCTACTAGGTACATCACCACCCTCAACTTGTGACAACGAGACTCTCTAGATATCGCCACTGGAAGGGAGATTAACGCCAACACAACTAAAACCCATTCTAAAGACTCCAGTGACACCCACAACGGCCAAGTTTCCTCTCATGGGACTCTTTCAGGAGCTACTTCCATGCAAACATAAAATATTTCAGCTCTGAAGCATGTTACTCATTTATTCATCTGAAAGCCAAGACCAGAAAAACTTGCATTTGTCCCTAGTCTAAAGTATATATTTACAAGACTTTGGGAAAGAAACAATGGATATTGTTCAAGAAAGGTCATGTTGACCTTTCCAATAAGCATACCTTTGGAAAAGGTATTGGGCCAGTATTATTCATGCTCTTGAAATTTGTGATGCCAGCTGTGCATAATTGTAAGAAATAGATCAATGCAGATGAGCTCCATAGAACCAGTGACATTGGGATAAACAATGATGGCTCCACAGATTTTCTTCTTAAACAACACCAACAGCCTTGCTAACCAAGAAGAGCAAGCAACCCCCAAGAGGTCAATCCCATAACCCAACAAAGGCAAGGCACAAAATTCACATCAAAGCCACACTCGCTCAGAGCTCATCTTCCATCTCTAGAAGACCACGAGTAAATACAAGTAGACTCTCATCATCATGAATAGCGTTTCTGTTTAGAGTTTCTGTTGAGCAAAACTATTTCCATGTCTTTGGGGATGGCTTATAAGAATGATACTTTGCCAGTATGGTTTCAGAAAATTATATGAAATGAAAAACACTGTTGAACAGATGTGTTCTCACGTCCCAGTCCGCAGAGCAGTCGATCTACTTAATGCAAACACTGCTACGGTTCAGAATTAGTGCTGTCTGTGGTTACAGTATTGTTGTGTTAGTATCTCTTAGGACTGAAGAGGGTTAGGGAGAAATGAGAGCAAGGAAATTGCCAGAACTGGGGTCAGAAGTAGAATATCTCAAAGGCAGTTACCTCAAGGTGGTAAAGAACAAAAAGAAGATTAAAACTGAATGGTGTTTTAAAAACAAATAGCTAAACCAGGACATAGAGATGGAATGCCTGCTTTGTTTAGATAAACCAAATCAAGTAAATAACATCTCCTTCATGCTCTGCTTAATAAGGTTCTATTTAAACATAAGTGGAATGTAACAAAGCTGCTTCTATCTCCCCCGAATCCATCAACACCAAGTCTTACCAGCACTGAAGAGCTATCATTCCCCCACGTCGCCCTTGAACCAGGGAACCTGAGGGCCTCTTGAGCTTGTCCTCAGCAGTCACAGATGCAATTCTGTGCCATTCTTCCTCTTCAGCTGTATTTGCCAGGACCGGTTATTGGCAGCACAATTGATCACTGCCATGTCCTATCTCCACATCAAACAGGAGCAGCGACCCTGGGGGTCTGCAGCAGGGACTCTCCTGAAAAATGTTCTTGGAACTCCATGTGTCTTCACATCTAGCTGAAACCACACAGGTTGGTTTTATCCCAACAAGTTTCACTTCCAATTTCACACAGCCCAAATCCCAACCAAACTGCATTCCTCTGGAAACCACAAAGAAAGGTCAATTTTGTTCCATTAATAATATGTCAACTTTATTTTATTTTTAAAATATTTATTTGTGTGTATGATACCTGCATGAGTTCATGCATGCCACCTATGTACTAATGTCCTCAGAAGCCAGAGGGTAGTGGATCCCCTGGAACTGGAGTTACAAGTGGTCGTGAGCCATCTGATACGGGTGCTTCTCTCCATCTCATTCATTAATTTTGGATTTATTTATTTTTATTTTGTATGTATGCTTTTTCTGGTTGTATATCATGCATGTAGCTCAATGAGGCAAGCATGGGTAGCCATATCCCCTGGAACTGAAGTTATAGAAAGAAGGCTGTGAGCTGCCATGTAGGTGCCAGAAATGGAACCTAAGACCTCTGCAAGAGCAAGAAGTGTGCTTAGCCATGGAAGCATCTCTCCAATCTCCAGTACTAACTCAGTTTTAAACAAAGCCAATGATTTAATTTTGGATGCTAAAAGAGATGTCTAGTAAAAATAAAATTAACCTTGAAAAGATATATTGGCATCTGTAAAAGCCATAAAGCAGCAGGGTATAAATCCAGCTTGTTCTTGAATGCTTACTCTAACTGCGAGCCTCCAGCATCCTGTGATTGTTGACAAACGACAGACCTTCTCACAAAGCTGTGCCTTCTACAGTTCTGACTCAAATGGTTTGGTTTTCTTCTATTTGCTTTTTTAAGTATAAAAAGTTTATATTATAATGGGGAAAAATGCTTCACATTAGAAGGACTATAAAAGCAAATATTTTAATAAAATCTAGCCCCTGAGACATTTCGGTGGCGATGCTGACGGTGTACTTTAGTTCAAATTAAAATGAATTTGCATTATTCCACAGATCTCTAGCCCATCTTTGATAGTAGCTAAACTATTAGTTGCTTTCCAGCTCTTGTTGCAAAAATAAATAAGTAGCAAATGTCCTGTCTGAAGCTGCTAATGCAGACAGTAACTCAGTCCTTTATATTTAAACAAAAAAAGTGCAGCTCCATTGATCTTTTCATCGCCTTTATTCAGAGATTAACATATGCATTGTTCTTTTACAGTTTCATTGCTCATATATTATTTAATGTCTCCAACGTGCCTGTGGGATATTTGGCAATACTGTCAGCCCCAGTGTTTAGCGAAGCCATTGGATGATAGGGAGGAAAAGGAGTTTGCCAAATATAACACAACTGAAATGGGGCACAATTGACTCGGGCAGAACTAATGACTTTTTATAGGGTACATCTTCTTCACATGTGAGTGAGGAGGACTGGCCTTCACAAAGGGGACTCCAAACATACAGAGAAATGCCTTCTTTCATAAACTCATTGTGGTTGGTGATATCTTTAAGGAAATTTTCAAAAGCTTCCTGGGAGTCCTTGATGACTTTTTATCTTTTGTTTTGATTGTTTGGTAGGTTGGCAAATTAAGTTGGAACTGAAGGGCTCAGCTGATAGGAGATCCATTCTTTATCCCAAGGATAGCCACACCTGCCCGACACTCCTAGTCCCCAGTGGACTCATTTAACCTCACTGTTTTTAATTCAAGTAATGCACAGCTAGGTCTTAAAATCTGCCCACCCTCAATATCAAACAAGCAGGTACAACCTTCTTCACCTCAGTTTTGACATTTTTGGATGACTACCTATGATCATTAGCTTGCCCGATAACTATGTCATTCAAGAAAACTTTTAAATATTTATAGCTAGAAATACAAGTATTTGTCTACCTCCCTCCCCCATTTCTGATATTACCTCAAAGACAGATTCAGAAGGAAGCATGCTAGAGTTTCACTTGGAAGTGGGGATAACTCCTCAGAAAGGCAAGCTTCGGGTTCCACAGAGTGTGTGACTCAAGCAAACACTGTAGCGATGTGAACACATGCTGGAGCTCATCTGCACTCAGGTGTCTTTGCTGCACTATTTTCATAGAGATGAAGAATTTAAGGAAATTATTGAAACTTCCTGTACCCCAGGTTGTTGGGTTTTTTTTTTTAAATCTGTAAAATGGCAGTGGGTTACTAACAGTTCTTATTGGCTTATTGTGAGAACTGAGTTGAGAAAGAAAATTATGATGAGAATACCAGGCACACAGACAACCTTCTAGAGTTCTTAATGTTGTTTCTACTCTCCCTGAGTGCAACAAGAACCCTTATTCTCTCTTGATAATTCTAGAATGAAAATAACATAATAAATTATTCCTTTATTTTACTTTATTCACTTGGGTGTTTTGCCTGCATGTGTGTCTGTTTGCCATGTGCGTGCAGGGCCCACGAGGCCAAAAGGGAAAATGAGATCCTCTAGAGGTGGAGTTATAGCGTTATAAGCAGTCATGTTGGTGCTGGAGATTGAACTCAAGTCCTCTAAAAGTACAGACAGTGCTCTCAACCACTGAACCATCTCCCCAGCCACATTCTACTGCTTTTTTTTTTCTTCCTTGTTTCTCAGGTTTTAATTGAGGGCTCAGGAGACTATAGTCCATGGTCAAGTACAACCAACTGTTTGTTTCTATTGTTGTTTGTTTATTTTGTTTTTAAATGTCTAAAAGAATATGATCAAAAGAAAAATAATACCTCACAAGGCTGGAGAGTATGTGAAACATGTCAGTGTCTGTGAATAAGGTGTGCTGGGACTGTAGCAACACCTGCTCCTTTATGTGGTGTAGTGCTATTTCTATACTATAAGGCTGATTTGAGCAGTTGTCTGGTGCAGTCTAAAACATTTACTGTTTAACTCTTATAGGAAAAAAATGCCAGCTGGGCATAGTGATATACACCTTTGATTCCAGCACTTGGGAGAAAGAGAAGGGGGGAGAAGAAGGAAGGAAGGAAGGAAGGAAGGAAGGAAGGAAGGAAGGAAGGAAGGAAGGAAGGAAGGAAGGAAGGAAGGAAGGAAAGGAGGAAATTGCCATCCTATAATGCTATTCACTGACACGTGTGCTATAAAATAAAATAATCCATGAAGCAGAAAGAAGGTACATGGGATGGACTGGCCAATCTTTGTCAGTTTGGTGGGATTTGGATTCCCTATGGAAACCTTTGGATGTGTCTATGAGTGTGTTTCCAGAAAGGTCTGACAGAACAGAGAAGACCTACCTCAATTACATGGCACCACTCCACGGCTGGGATGCCAGACTGGAGGAAAAAGGAGAAAGTAAGCCGAGCCCCAGTGTCCATTGCTCTCTGCTTGCTGGCTGCAGACACAGCGAGGTGGGCCATCTGCCTCGTGCTCTGCCACCGTGACTTTCTCACCACAGTGGACGGTACCCTCCGATTGTCACCTTCTCTAAACTCTTCTTTGCTTAACTTGCTCTTGTTAGTGATTTTTTTCACGGTAATTGGAAAAGTCACTGAAAAGAAATTTCATATTGAAGAAAATCACAAGATAAAACTCAATTGCTCCAGATTATTTCTCTTGATGGGTTCTAGAAAGATTTGATGAAGTCAGTTGAAATGACAGTTGAGAGCCAGCAAGCCAGCTCAGTAGGTGAATCCTGATTACCTCAGCTCAGTGTCTGGAAGCCATAAGTAGAAAAGAATCAATTCCTACAGGGTGTGCCCTGTGGACATGTGTATCATGGAGTGTGCATGTGTATACACACACATAATAAATAAATAAATGCAATTTTAAATATTTTTAAAGAAATTACAGATGGAGTGGAAAGATGGCTCAGCAATTAAGAGCTCTTTCTGTTCCCTCAGAGGATCAGAGTTCAAGTCTCACCACCCACACAGTGGCTCACAACCATTTAACTTAAGTTCTAGGGAGTCCAACACCCTCTGCTGGCCTCCATGAACACCGGGCACACACATGGTGCACATACATTCACTCAAGAGAAAACACTCATATACTTAAGATAAAAATAATAAATTAAAATTTAAAAGATACAGAATAATAGCTGAGTAGTTCTCCATTGTGTAAATGTGCCCCAATTTCTTTATCCATTCTTCAGTTGAGGGACATCTAGGTTGTTTCGAATTTCTGGCTATTATGAGCAAAGCTGCTGTAAACATAACTGAGCAAGTGTCCTTGTGGTAGGATGGAATGTCTAAGAATGCTGGGTGTTAAGGTTGGTTGAGTTCCAGTTTCCTGAGGAATAAACATATTAATTCTGCAGTGGTTGTACTAGTTCACACTCCCACCAGCAATGACGAAGTTGTTTCCTTGCTCCACATCCTCGGCAGCGTGAGCTGTTATTTGAGTTGTTGATCTTAACCATTCTGACAGGTGTAATATGGAATCGCAGGGTAGTTTTGATTAGCATTTCCCTGATGGCTAAGGATGAACATTTCTTTAAGTATTTCCCCACCATTTGAGATTCCTCTTTTGAGAATTCATTACTGAGATCTGCACCCCTTTTTTTAATTGGATTGTTTTGTTGATGTCTAGTTTTTTGAGTTCTTTATGTATTTTGGGTATTAGCCCGCTATCAGAAGTGGAGTTGGTGGACATCTTTTCCCATTCTGCAGGCTGCCGTTTTGTCTTATTGACAGTGACCTTTGCCTTACAGTTTCATGAGATCCCTTTATTAATCATTAATCTTAGTGCCTGAGCTAAGGTTTTCTGTTCAGGAAGTTGTCTCCTGTGCCAATGCACTCAAGACTATTCCCCACTTTCTTGTCTATCACATTCAGTATATATGGTTTTATATTGTCTTTGATCCATTTGGACTTGAGTTTTGTGCACTGTGATAGATATTTTCATTCTTCTACATGCAGACATCCAATTAGAACAGCACCATTTTGTTAAAGACGCTTTCTTTCTTCCATTGTATATTTCTGGCTTCTTTATCAAAGATCAGGTGTCCATAAGTGGATGGATTTATGTCTGGATCTTCAATTTCATTCCATTGATCAACATGTCTGTTTTTATGCCAATATCATGTTTTCTGTTTTTGTTTTATTACCATGGTTTTGTTGCACAGCTTAAGATCAGGGATGTTGATACCTCCAGAAGTTCTTTTATTTTTCAGGATTGTGAGGAAAGAATATATGGAGAGACAAGCAGAATTGGAGAACATGTAGGGGAGAATCAGAAGACGTAGTGCAGTGGAAATGCTTATCTGAAGCTCTTATCTGATCTCTGTTCACGGTTAGCTTAAGCACATCTTCCCCTTATTTTAATACACTGCATTTTATTTCTTCTTCTACATCAAAATCTTGGATCTTGAATATTAAAGACTAACCATGAAGGAAGTTTACGTAGCCCAGCCACTTTCTCACTTATCCCTACAGTTTTTATTTCCCCTGGATAGAGTTTTCCTTTCTTTTCTCAACAGCCATAATTCTATACACAGTCTCCTCCCAGTTATTTTGTGGCATATTTTTACTGAAATAACTATATTTCTAAAAATGGCTCCTCTTGCAAGTTTATGCGGTTGTAATGGTCTTGGTTACATCATGACTAGGTGAGCAGTAGGATTTAGAGCCCTGACATTGATATGCCACCAGCTGGCTGGAAAAAAAAAAAAAGGCACAAAAGTCCATCACTTCCTTTATGTGCTATGAGATGAAAACTCTCAAGGAGATAACTTGTCATTCTTGTATCAACTGTTTTGAGATTGATATTTGCTCACAGTTCTTAGAGCCATTTGGTTTTCCTACAGGAAATACTTCCTAATGTGGGATGAAACCATTTTTTTTTTAATTCTTTCATCTACAGGAACTACAATTTGGATTTAACTTCTGTGTCCTTCACCATGAGGCTGTGGTTACTGTGGTTGCTGTGGTTACATGGGCCACAGCGGAATGATGGCACCTTGCAGGTGGGAGTCCAAGTGTATGCAAATTCACTAGGAATTGTTGAAGAGACTTTCCCAAAGGTTCAGGACAAGAATCGTGTTTCTCTTAAAAATTAAAATTCTAAGGTATTTGACAAAATAGGAAAAATTATCCATTTTATCTCACCCTAGCAAAGCCACACACTTAGGCAGCCATTTTTTCTATGCAATTATGTGAAGAGATGAAGATACTGAACTATAGATGTATCTGTTAATCAAGTCCCATCCTTTAAGACATAGATGCATACTATACATATTTTTCTGAAGTGCACAATTTTTTTCATCTAATCTTATGCCTCAAACTTCATTTGAGTACATATAAAACTATGAATTAAATTGGTTTTCTACAAGTCTTCTACTACCAGCTACAAATGCTGTATATAGGTCATGCCCATTTTATTTAATCTTCCACATAAATGTTGCATGTTTATTTTTGTGAATAAATGTAAGTGGTCTACATGATAAAAAAAATTTAGATTAAAATAAATATTTTAAATTAAGGCATAAATTCCAAAAATGCTCCTCAGAGATCATCTTTTCATTTATACTTCCATGGATAATGGAGCACAATGTTCATTTCTCCAAACCATACTCAACAATGAATATTATTTTGTCACCTATTGTATGGAAAATGTTTATTCTCCTTTAATTTTAATTTTCATTTAGTGGATAGTTAGCCTTCTAATTTATTGATTTCTATTGAGCTCTGAACACATCTAGCTTCATCAATGTGCATTTTTCTGTTTTCTAATGTCCAATTTGCCTTATTGGTTAGACAGTATCTATTATAAAAATTAAGATTTTTTTTTGTTCATTATACTTATGTTTACTTTTTCCAATCAAATGCTTGTCTTTTAGCTCTGTCATGGCCATGTTTCAAGCTGTAAAAGGCTATATATCCTACTGCAATCTATCCTAGGAAAATATTCCTCACTTAAGGATTATCTGAGTGTCTTCTCATATTTATATAGGCTTTTTAACGTCTTCAAAGAATATGGAATTTCTTTATGTATAAGATGTAAGATGTGTAATAATGTTTCCAAATGAAGGCTGCCCACATGTAACTCATGAGGTACTCTGTTAACAAGGGCTTGGCTTCAACACACATGACTCTATGGCCTTTCACTTCTATTCTGTTTCTTTATGTTTCTGTTTCTGTGTTTAAAAAATGTATTTGCCATTCTTTTATAGCCTAATGTCTACCTCAACCTCTGCTATATAAACTCTTTCTCTTTTCCCAGTATGAGACATGGTTTTTTAGGGGGGTTTTTTCCTTTGTTTCTTGTTTTCCTTTTCATATGTTTTTACTTTGAAAAATCAGAAGATTTTTACTGAACTAACAATGAATTTACAAATTAACTCAAGAAGAAACAACTAGTTTACAGTTCCACCTTCTCATCCAGAACCAGAATACGGCTGTCATCATTCATCACTTTTTGCCTATTGCAATAGATTATCTTAATATGAATTTTGCAGGTTCCTGATTAGATTTCCCTCAGGCATCCTGGCGTTCTACCATTCTTGTTATGAATAGCATCTATGTGCTATGCTGTCCCACTGTGTAACAGTAAGTTTGTGATTTGGGGTAGTCAGCCTGATATTTGGCCAAGTCACTATTAGTTCTAAGAGCTTTGAGTTTGTCTTTGATTTTCTAAGTAGAAAATCACACCATCTACAAAGGATGGTGGTTGTGTCTTTCTGTTCCAGTGTTTACACACCACTATTGCCTTGTCTTGTTTTAATGACTGGTTTCCCATCAGGACTAATGGTCATGCACCTGACTTTAACTAGTCTGTCCCCCACGTTTACAGTTGTGATATTAGCTGTTTTGTAGACACCCTTCACCTATGATTGGGATGTTCTCTCACTTCCTTACTATCAGAAACAGTGTTGTGCTCTCATCAATGCCCTTCTCTGAACCTAACAAAGCAGTCACATTTATTTTTCACTTTTCTTCCTAAATACAGTGAATAATGTTCACAGATCTCCTAGCATCAAAACAAGCTCTCATTCCTGAAATAAACAATTTAGTCTTGAGGCATTATTCTGTTTAATGTCACCAGGCTTAACATTCAAATATGTTAATGAATTGTACCTATATTTAATGTTATTTTACTCTTGGATTTCACTCCCAAAGGTTAGCCTCTGCTTACTTTTTGTTAATAGGTGTTGTTCAGTTTGAAAAGAGGGTTAAAAGTAATCAGTGAACAACCCTGTTAGCAAAAGGAAAGCATGTTTACCGAGGACTCTTGATTAAAGCTGCGTTCCTGTGAGAGCAACCTCCACACTATCGGAAACCAAGATTTCTGGGTTTCTGTAATTTGTTGTTGTAAATTCTAGCTGTCAAACAGATGGGAAGTAAGTGAGGCTAGCAGGGAACAATCAGTCATGAACAACTTTATCATAACGCCCACCCCCAGCTATCCAAAGCCATTTTAGAGTGCCAGTTTTCTTTGCCTCTAGCTGCCATCCTGCCTTGCCGCAGGTCATCTTGCCTGACTCCCACAGGAGATCCAGTCACTCTGGTTATTAACTGATCTCTAGTCATCTTGCTCCCAAGTGTAGTTTCCACTCAGGAGTTAAGATGTAGATCTTATAGAAACATCACGCTCCAGGCCTCGTTTCCAGAAGATGGAAGGATGATGCCTTGAGGCCCCCACTGGCTCCACTGAGGCTTCTGGTCCCCCAGCAATGGAGCTGAAGAAGGCAGCAGAGTGAGGGAACAGAGAATTCTCGCTGTGGATATGGCTACTGTTTAAAGTCAACTCTGCTGTGAATTATCTTTGATCTTTGGACCTCTTGCCTTCAGTTCCCTTTATAAATGTAAGTTTATCTTTTTTCTAAGAGCTTAGGATCCTTCCTTCTGTCCCAGTGCTGAGGACCAGACTTGCAATCCCTTCCTCTTGGTGTTGTTTGCTCCTTTTAGGTGACCTCTTGGTTGCTGTCTAGAACTGTGAGCTAGCACCCTTGGCACCCGAGTGTCAGAAAGTCCTTTCCCGCCATGAGAAGGAGTGCATCTCCTCCCTAGCTCAGTCATGCCCTCAGCACCACAGCCATCCCACAATCTCCTCAGAGGCAGCTAACTGGAGAGAGATACTCCTACAGCCTGCCTGGGAGAGGTGGGTCCCTCTGAGGGAAGGTGGGGTAAAACTGAACATCCAGACTTTCTCAAACAAGTCATCTCACTAACCTTCAGGTTTCTTTCAGAACCCAGACCTCCTTCCCAGCCCCAGGCAGGTGCCAGGGAGGGAAAAACAGTGTTCTGCTTTTCTTCTTTGTGAGTGATAGAAAGCCCTGTCTCTCACTCTGGAATATGGATGTGGTGGAGACTTGTCTCAGGGTCTCAACCAAATATAAGACAATAAAAATAATAAGTAAATTATCTACCCAGAACACTTGTGTTTGCCTTTAAGGTGTGTGTGTGTGTGTGTGTGTGGTGTGTGGTGTATGCAAGTATGTGTCTGTGGTGTGTGTGTGGGGGTGTGTGTGTGGTGTATGCAAGTGTGTGTCTGTGGCAAGTGTGTGTGTGTGTGTGGTGTGTGGTGTGTGTGTATAGTGTCTGGTGTGGTGTGTGTGATATGTGGTGTGTGTGTGTGTGTGTGTGTGTATTTGGTATGTGTGGGGTGTGGGGTCTGTGCTATATATATGTGGCATGTGTGTAGTGTGTGAGGTCTGTGTGTGATATGTGTGGTGTGTGTATATGTGGTGTGTGATGTGTGTGGTGTGGGAGAGTGTTTGGTGTGTGTGGTGTGTGTGTGTGTGAGAGAGAGAGAGAGAGGTCTGTGTGTGATATGTGTGGTGTGTGTATATGTGGTATGTGTATGTGTGTGGTGTGGGAGAGTGTTTGGTGTGTGTGGTGTGTGTGTGTGTGAGAGAGAGAGAGAGAGGTCTGTGTGTGATATGTGTGGTGTGTGTGGTGTGAGTGTGTGTGTGGTGCAGGTGTGTGTGTGTGTGTGGTGTGGGTATGTGTGTGTATATGTGGTGTGTGATGTGTGTGTGTGGTATGTGTATGTGTGTGGTGTGGGGGAGTGTTTGGTGTGTGTGCTGTGTGTGTGTGTGTGAAAGATAGAGAGAGAGGTCTGTGTGTGATATGTGTGGTGTATGTGGTGTGTGTATATGTGGTGTGTGTGGTGTGTATGTGGTGTGAGTGTATGTGTGTGTGTGTGTGTGGTGTGAGTATGTGTGGTGTGGTGTGGTGTGTGTGTGTTTGTGTGTGAATACATGGCATGGAGGTCAGACAACTATGGCTGTCAGTCCTCTGCTCCCACTGTTTGAGATAGGGTCACTCTTACTCACTGCTGCCTGTGCCGGGCTCACTGGCCTGAGATCCTGTCATTCTCCCATCTTCTCACACAGGAACACTGGGATTACAGTCTCCTGCACCACCGAATCCAGATTTTAAGTGGATTCTAAGAGTTCAAACTCAGGTCATTGGGTTTGCATGGCAAGCATGTACCCACTGAGATGTTCCCCATCCCATCTTTGAATTGTTCAATCTCAAAATGAATACCAGAAGCTGCAGATGGTAGCACATTCATGTTGTCCCAGAACACAATAAGCAAAGGCAGGAATATTGGGAGTCTTAGACCAGCCTGGGCTACATAGGAAGACCTGTCTTAAAGGAAAAAAATTAAAAGATGAATATCCAAAATATAAGATTAATTTTCTCACTCATAGTGTCTGTAGTTTATCAGTATTCAAAATCCCCACTCTGTGAAATAAATTATACAATAACCCACTTAGACATGTTCTTAGACCAAGCTAACTAAACCAAACACCTTTGATGTGCAGCTGAAAGCCGGGTCCGTGATGAAATCTTAATCTCACTTTTCTTTCAGACTCTGGGCCTTTGTCTTTTACTTTGATCCACCCTGAATAAAGCTATTGGCAAATGTACCCCAATTTTGATCTTATAAAGTGTACATAAATTCACACACCCTCGTGCTCACCTTGTAATAGAGACAGCAAGCTGTAAACGATGACACAGCAATGACTCAGGAGTTCGAAGCCCTCCCAATAGCTGCCTCACCTCTTTATATGGGGCTTCACCCAAAATTCTCCCCTGGGAAGGGAAGCCTCCTTGATCTTGGGGGTTAATTCACAAGCAGATGATCCGTTCCCACTCCCAAACGTTAGAAGACTGCCGTTCAAGGAGAGAGCCGATTATGTACAAGAAGGAAAATAACTTTTATAAATGAAGAAATAAGACTACCAAGGACTAGAATAAACTCCGGCCAGCGAGGTGGGCAGCTGGTATGAGGAGCCAGGGTACAGTGGGCAAGTATTTCTGGGCTACCTACCCCTACCTTTAACTATAGAGATATGAGGAAAAGAATAATTAAGATACTGGGGTTCTAATTAGCTTGAGGCAGCTATGTACCATTTATGTTGATTTTCTTTGCGAATCATCTTCATCAGGGTCTGTCTGAGGAACACTCCATAATGCTTCTCTCAAGCAGATACAGGGAGTCGCTGCCCACCAGGGAAACAAAAGAATAATTTATGCTTTTCCAGGAGATTTGGTTTGGTTTGGTTTGGTTTGGTTTAGTTTATGGTACTGGGGAATTGAGCTCAGAGTCTCTGTGTGTGCTAAGTATGTGCTCTACCACTGAGTTATAAAGTCTCTACCTTAATTTATGTAAAATAGATGAAAAGAAAGAAATATCTTTTATAGTAATAGATGAAAAGAAAAGCAATATCACATGATATGAAAAAAGTGTCTGAAGTTCACATGGCAGTATCTATAGCTTCATACTCATGGAAATCCATGTTACCCATGGGTGCTTGCACCTTACAATAGCAGAGTGGAGCAGGTACCATAGTGAGCACAGGGCACAGAGTGGGACAGAGGCTACCGGGTGCAGGGTGGAAAAGGAGCCACGGTGAGCACATAGGGTACATGGTGGAGAAGGGGCCACGGTGAGCACACGGGGTGCAGGGTGGAGAAAGGGCCACGGTGAGCACACGGGGTACATGGTGGAGAAGGGGCCACGGTGAGCACACGGGGTGCAGGGTGGAAAAGGAGCCACGGTGAGCACACCGGGTACATGGTGGAGAAAGGGCCACGGTGAGCACACGGGGTGCATGGTGGAGAAGGGGCCACGGTGAGCACACAGGGTGCAGGGTGGAGAAGGGGCCACAGTGAGCACACCGGGTGCATGGTGGAGAAAGGGCCACGGTGAGCACACGGGGTGCATGATGGAGAAGGAGCCACAGTGAGCACACCGGGTGCATGGTGGAGAAAGGGCCACGGTGAGCAGACAGGGCACACAGACCTGTATATATTAACTCACTGTCTCTTGACAAAAAAAGGCATTCCGGCAAACTCCTGAACCATTAAGAATGCTATGCGAGAAAGGAGGTTGTTATCAGTGGGAATACAGTCTGTCCTGATCATGCCCTAAAACAGTGGGCGATAGCCCTGAATTAGCATAGGAGCATATGCCTTTCACCGGTTTTCTTATTTATTTAATCCAAACCACTGAGGCACGGAAGGAGTATCTGCAGATAACCCAGAGGAGATGGGAAGAAATACAGAGAAGTTATCCGTGGGTATTTCACACACACACACACTCACACACACACACACACACTATCTAAAATTAAACCTCTCTGGATTCCTAGTGAATGTTACTCCTCTTCAGGAATTCTTCAAAGCCCTATCCATTACTATTATTATCCATTCAGGGGAACCATCAAAATAGGTTAAAAATTCAGGCTCAGAAGCCTAGGTCTATCTAGAGTGTCCAGAATGTGTGAAGTCCTGGATTCAATCCTTAGCACCACAAAAATAAATAAATTATAAAATAGTATATATTATTTTATATAAATAATATAACTATTAAAAAATTAAATAAATTGACCCACTCATTTAATGTAATTTAAATCCGGCTACAAACATTGCCATAGAGCCAGGTGTGTTGGTGTCACATCCTTGTCATCCCAGCACTGGGGAGGCTAACACAGTAGGACTGCAAGTTTGTGGTCAGCCTGGTCTATGTAGAGAATCCCAGGCCATCCAGGGCTACATAGACCTTGCTCCCCAGGGGGTGGAGGAGGGTGATAAGAGTAGAGACACCGGATACTTTGATATAGTATTGAACTGAAAGGTTTCAAAGATACTGGCTCTCTACCTCCAAATGCTTTCTTTCAAAGGTTTTTCAGGAGCACCTCATCCAGCAAGTTGCTCATATGGTAGGTTGGCTAGGAACCCATAATTATTAGAACCTAAGCATCCAATGAAACTGTATGTTGCCCCAATTAAATAGAAAATCCCTGGAGGGCAGAACACATGCCAGCGTCTGTTCTCCTCAAAGAGTCCAGCACCAGTAACCTGGCACTGTAAACATTTATTCAATAAATGTTCTATTTATCCAGAGAGTTCACTTTGTCTTTACATATTGCAATTGTGTATTAATTATCAACATAATTCTGGGTTGTTGATAATTTTAATATGATTATATTACCTTAACTAAGCATTTGCCTACATGCATCAATATGCAGCCGTAAGGAATCCTATGTAACAAATAAAATACAGTAGATACACAGCCTGGTCCTAAAGCCCAGTGCAGGAATTCGTGCCACATGGATGAAAATCATATTTGTTCACTGAATGGGAATCTGTTATGTGAAGTGAACATTATGAAAACAGTCTCCAAAAATGACAAGTAAATATAACCATTTCATAAATATTCATGAAGCCCATAAACAAATTCCTTAGGAAGCAACACTGTTTTTAACTGCAAGTCTGGGTGAACATTTGGGAATACAACAAGCCAAAGAATGAATTTCCTGAAGTAATGGTGAAAAGATTCTTTGGATAACCCTCCGTGAGAAGTTATTATTTTTTTCCCTCCTAAAGTGAGGAAAATTTATAGAATTTCTCTCCTCGCAGCACGAATTCACAGGAAACCTCAGCTGAAATGTCTATAGGAGTCCTTAACAGAGCTTACTGTGTGAGAAATTTGCACTTCTTGATGAAGTTTGTACCGTGGGGACTCATACAGAATGTGTAATTCACCATAGCACCCAAAGTATTCCTATCAGAGCCAAGGAGGCCTAATGTGTCTGTGTTTCAAACTCTTGACTGGAGACCATAGACATTATTTGACACAAGATCTCACTCACAAGAGAACAGAGAACTTCCTCTTGTTGCTAAAAAGAGGTACTAGATCTATCAACAAATGACCAGATAAACAGATTATAGAGAATAGAATCTTTAAATATATTTTTTACTAAAAAATGTGTATATTATTAAATCGGTATATGTAACTGAAAGAAAGCTCTCTGGACTGATACACTGTCTCCACTACTTTCTGTTCTATTTCTACTGTCCACCCTTTCTCTCTTGTCCTGACCTGCCCTGTCCTAGCCTAGCCCAGCTTAGGCTAAACTAAAACTGATAGCCGCAACAAGAAATTATCTCATCACCCAGAAATTATCTACTTCCTGACGTTTGGAAAGCATAGCTTTGGACAATGCTTTCCCTTCCAGAATTTAATTTGCACATTAGTACAGTGTTTAGTTAAAGAAAGTATGCCATTCACACAATGGAATTTTACTCAGCCATAAAAAGAAATGAAATCGTGTATTTGAAGAGAAATAGATGAACTGTAAAGTATTATGTAAAGGGAAATAACCTAGACTCAGAAAGACAAATAACACATATTTTCTTTCACGGATAGTAGATTTTATTGTATACGTGTTATAAATGTGTGTGTGTGTGTGTGTGTGTGTGTGTATGTGTCTGTGTGTGTGTGTGTCTGTGTGTGTGTGTGTGTCTGTGTGTGTGTGTCTGTGTGTGTGTGTATGTGTGTGTCTGTGTGTGTGTGTGTCTGTGTATGTGTGTGTGTGTGTCTGTGTGTGTGTGTGTCTGTGTGTGTGTGTGTCTGTGTGTGTCTGTGTGTGTGTGTCTGTGTGTGTGTGTATGTGTGTGTGTGTGTGTCTGTGTGTGTATGTGTGTGTGTGTGTCTGTGTGTGTGTGTGTCTGTGTGTGTGTGTGTCTGTGTGTGTGTGTGTCTGTGTGTGTGTGTATGTGTGTGTGTATGTGTGTGTGTGTCTGTGTGTGTGTGTGTATGTGTGTGTCTGTGTGTGTGTCTGTGTGTGTGTGTCTGTGTGTGTGTGTGTCTGTGTATGTGTGTGTGTGTGTCTCTGTGTGTGTCTGTGTGTGTGTCTATGTGTGTGTATGTGTGTGTGTGTCTGTGTGTGTGTGTCTGTGTGTGTGTGTATGTGTGTGTCTGTGTGTGTGTGGCTGTGTGTGTGTCTGTGTGTGTGTGTGTATGTGTGTGTCTGTGTGTGTGTGTGTCTGTGTGTGTGTCTGTGTGTGTGTCTGTGTGTGTGTGTCTGTGTGTGTGTGTCTGTGTGTGTGTGTGTGTATGTGTGTGTCTGTGTGTGTGTGGCTGTGTGTGTGTCTGTGTGTGTGTGTATGTGTGTGTCTGTGTGTGTGTGTGTCTGTGTGTGTGTCTGTGTGTGTCTGTGTGTGTGTGTGTGTATGTGTGTGTCTGTGTGTGTGTGTCTGTGTGTGTGTGTCTGTGTGTGTGTATCTGTGTGTGTGTGTGTATGTGTGTGTCTGTGTGTGTGTGTGTGTCTGTGTATGTGTGTGTGTGTGTCTGTGTGTGTGTGTCTGTGTGTGTGTGTGTGTCTGTGTGTATGTGTGTCTGTGTATGTGTGTGTGTGTGTGTCTGTGTATGTGTGTGTGTGTGTGTCTGTGTGTGTGTGTGTCTGTGTGTGTGTCTGTGTGTGTGTGTCTATGTGCGTATGGGATATGGGTCATGAAACTAGAAAAGGGACCCATGAGAAATGAAAGGTGATCATAATGAGGTAGAGTACAAGGAAAAGGAGGGGAATAGAATTCATAAGTCCTCAAAGCAGAAGATAACAGATGGGAGGGAGGGGACCAGCAGAAGGGAGCAGGTATGAGGGAGGGGAGGGGGAGAAGATCAACAAAAACTAAGCATATGTGAAAATGTCATAATGAACCCCACTAATTTAAATACTATTTTTAAACAAATAAAGGATCATTTTAAATAAAAGAAGTACTGAGCTAAATAGTATCTACTACCTTTGGAATAGGTATCCCAGGACCCAGAACAAATATACTGAGCAAGATTCATGTTTCCATGTCATACAAATCAACTCTGACAATCAAAGACAGAGGCAATTTGTTAGAAAGATCTGTAGTAGATGACAGGATTTAGTCAACAAAGCACAGAATATGGGAAAAGTGAAAGGAGACTAGAACCTTGACCAAAACCTATCAATGAAGGCCAACCCTACCTAGACTCTTACCCCACTATTCCAGAATGACTGCTGACCCTAGAGAGAATTCTCAAGTTCTCTGCTTCTTTGTATACTGTCCTTAAAGTTAAAATCCAGGCTTTGGCCTAATATCCATTGCCAGCTAGATGAGAACAGGTTTTTAAAGAAAAAACAAAAAACAAAACTGGAACCTGGAGCTCTTTAATGAAAAGCAGGTCTTACTTCCATTAATCATGGGCTGTTTCCAAAATAGTTGGGTTTTCAGATCCCAAACTATTGTCCATTTTAGATGTACCACACCTTCCTCAGAGAGCTGTAAAATAAACACAGACAGCATAACTACATCCTTAGGGGATAATGGTGTACAATGAAGTATTCCTCTAGAACCCACATACCACCACTGCTTAATGGTCAATATGAGACAATGATGCCCTCACTTCCCTGTGTCTAGTCTATCTAGAATCTCAACACTCAGGAGGACATGGGTCAACTCAGGTGGCTACGTTCCTCCCACAGTGAAATGATGGAGGTAGTCAGGTTCCTGGAAGTGGAGGACTGCAGGATAGCTAGGTCCTGGTGAAAGAAAGAAACACTAATGCTCACCCCAGTTGCAAAGCCCAGATGAGAAGCATGGGGAACAATTCCCCAGCAAGAAGAGGCCAGGACCTAGAGAAACTGGAAGGAGAAAAGACTGCACTTCATTTCCTAGCCAATTCCTAACCCTCCAGACACTGAAAGCCAGCAGTTTGGTGTCAGCCAACACTCTGACTTTTACCTTGGGTCACAGAAATCCCAACGTTGTGCCCACTCCCCTGAAAAACACCCCAGACTCCATTTAAAGTGGCAACACTGTTTCTATATCTTTTTCATATTTGAAAAGAAACTCAAACTACTCTTTCCTGGGTCCAGGAACTTTTGTGTGCTCCATTGCTTAGCTGGGTATGAAATGATACTAACTCTAACAGGTAGGTTACAATAGAAATGGCTTTAACTACCTGCAATTATTTTAAATGTAGACATTCAGCACACAGCGTACCTTGCACTATGGTAAGGACTGCCACTGTATTAATGAAGGATATTTATTACCACTTTCCATATGCCTTTGTTAGAGGCGGTCCTTGCTGCTGAGCAAGGTAAAGGTACTCAATCCTCTCTACAGGAGTGGGTGACATGATATTGAAGAGCTGAGTGCAACCCAAGATCAAGTCTGCATTTCTCTGCTTTGTTCCCCAGTAGCCCATCATTAGGACCCACTGTTCAAAGGGCTTGTGTTTACTGGGACTGATTCTGGATGAGACCACACTCACTCAGCCAAGTTAGGGAAGGAGTTCAGCACCCCACTCCAGAAGGCAAGCATACCAAGACAATTTTCTGAGGCTTGGCAAAGGCATCCTGTAATTAGGTATTACCACCTAATAAGTAATAAGTAAACATCATTGTAAAGTACTTTGCAAACTAAGAACACTGAGTGAGTACCTATCATTAATAATAGTCATATTCCAACAATCACACATTCGGGAAGCAGTTTAGATACAGGCAGCCTCTGCAGGGAAACCACTATTGTACAAAGAGCTGAACATAAACTTTTCAAGTATCTGCCCTGCCTGGAAAGTTGCCCGGAGATGACAGGCCTGCAGAGCTGAGAATAATTCCTGAGAGTTCCCCATGAAGATGAGAACATTGTAAGGAAAACCATCAGTTTCCTTATAGACTAAATGTTTGGAGGAGCCTTGCAAGATTTGGCTTCCCTTGGAGCCCCTAGAAGAGGCCAGATCTATGAAATTCTTTAAATAATACAAAAGAATCTACCACATCTACTAGTCACCCTTCTAGTCATAACTAATGCAAATGATGTTCTAAGAAAAATGACAAATGGTAGGGGTCACCTATTCTAGCCATAGATTCTGGGCTAAGACATTTATTCTTTCACTTAATTAAATCGCCAGTTCTTAGCCTGGAGACCTGAAGCATTTTGAACTTCTTTACAACCTAAAATGTTTAAACCTCTGAGATTCTCCACCTAGTGAACCACTTTGACTAGCTCCTTCTAAACTCAGAGCTATACTGAACTCAACTAACTTTTCTGGTTCAAACTCTTCTCTAAGCTAACTGGTTCAAACTGATCTTCTGAGCTGGCTTACTGTTTCTGACCAAACTCTTCTAACTCTGGCAGATTCTGGCCGACTTTCTGACTGCCTCAGCCTGAATTGCTCTTCTCAGTTTCAAACTGACTCATTCTTCTGCGGAGCCACCTCTGTGGCTCTGTGTCTCTCCCTGAGCTCTCATTGCTTCATACTACTTCAGTCAGCCTCTCTGCCTTATTCTCAGATTGCTTCATTGTCTCTATTTCTTTTCCCCATCTGCCTGCTTCAGACTGCTCGCCTCATACTGCCTGCTGTAACTGACCTTCTATCACTCTCCCTTCTGTAATTGACCTTCTGACACAACCTGTGTCTGCTTCCACAACCTGTTTCTGTCTTAAGGATTAAAGACGTACACCACCACTGCCTTCTGAATACTGGGATTAAAGGTATTTACCAACATTCTTAACATGCTTTGTACATTCCATCCAGACCATACAGGCCTCTAAATGTGATTCCTCCATATAGACCCCTGGAAAATAGATCCTTCCAAGCTTTCACATGGGCCTATTCCTCTATAACCTACAGAAAAAATTTCAGAAGAAACCTAATTCATTTATATTGAGTGGAAGAGATTGATTTATTGTCTTGCAGAGCTGAGGTTTGAATTCAAGTTCTCATGTGCATTGGTAACTGCTCTGCCACTGAGCTGTATCTCTTGCCCTCTTTTGACTGGTTATTTTGAGATTGGCTGGTTTTGAACTTACCTTGTAGCCCAAAATGATTGTGAACTTTTAATCTTGTCTCAGCCTCACAAATGACTATTACATGCCTATACCACCAAACCCATGTAGCTGTTTGTGTGTAGAAAAAGAGAAAAAGGTGAATACGTGTGTGTATGTGTGTGTGTGTGTGTGTGTGTGTGTGTGTGTGTGTGTGTGTGTTCCTGTGGGTATGCATCTGGGAGGCCAGAGATCAACCTAGGTGTCATTTCTCTGGAGCTGTCCACTTTGTTTAAGACAGGGTTCACCAATTTAACTAGGCTGACTCTACAGTAGAACCAAGGGATCGACCTGCCTCTGCTTTGCCAACAGTGAGATTACAAAGCGTGCCACTTTGCTCAGCTTTTTACATAGGTGCTGGGTGTTAAATTCAAACAATGATGCTTGTGAGGCAAGCACTTTGCCCATTGAACTACTTCCCCAGTGTTTTATGAATTATTTTCCTTGAAGTAGTTATGAAATTTTAAGTGTTGGTTTTCTAATTATGTTTTTATAATATGTTTATTAATAATCTAAGTTTCATACAATGTATGAATTAACACACCCTTCACATTCCTCCCTGTTCCACCTTCCCACCCCTATGCCCTCAAAAAGAAAAAGGAAGAAAGAAAGAACGATAGAAAGAAAGAGAGAGAGAGAGAAAGAAAAAAAGAAAAAGTAAAGAACAAATACAAGAAAATTAAGTCCATGTGCGGCAGAAGCATGGATCATGGGCATCACCATGGTCTTTGGAGGCAGCAGGCTGCCCTGAGCATAGACTTTCACCTAGCCCAAAACCAACCATGATAAAATTTGACCCAAATTTGGGCCTTGCTACCTAAATCCACAGGCACCTGGACATCCCTCAGGCACTAGGACCTGCTGCATGCATCAGGGCATCCTGCTGGTACTGGATATCCCATAGGCACCAGGACAGCCCCAGACTCCAGGGCATCCCACAGATGCCTAAGAATCATGCAGGGACTGGGCCAACTCACAGATACCCAGATACCTCACAGGCATCCAGACGTCACACAGACACATGAACATCACACAGGCACCTGGTCACCCCTCAGATAAGAACCAATCTGGCCACGTTCCTTTGTCAATGACCTTCTGTGAAGCAGACAGCATTTAGAATTTAGCTGGGTTTTGCCAACACTAGGAAAATGGGAAGCAGCCAAATTCCTTCCACTCTCAGGGTGAGAATTCCAGGATTCAAAACACACTTTGGCCCACTCTTAGCTCTAGGACAGCCCCACAAAGGGATATCATAGAAATCCTTTATTAGTGTGTTAGATGAAGTTCACCTTTTCTTGAGGGTCCTTCCTTCATAACTCAAGATGCTGTGCAGTCACTGCCTCAGAGAAGAGCCTCAATACAAGACAAGTATGGTCAAAGGCTCACTCACTCAGTGTTTGCTGCTGAGCTCATTTTAAAGGGTAGAAAAAGATAAGCAGTTATCATAACAAAATGTTTGAGGTTATGAAACTTTCTGCTACTGAGCAAGTTTTCAAAACCTGACTGACTGTATTTTATGTTCCTCTATAACCCCACACACAAGCAAAGAACTTACTGACATTCCCAGATGGCCAAAATGAACATTTTATTGTATGTTTTCAGGTTTGTTTGTTTGTTTGTTTTTTAACTGAAGCATACTAAAACAACAAGTATATTCATTTATAGTTCTTATTTTCTGGATTTGGATTTTTGCTTTGTTTCTGTAAAAGTTATTCATATGATTTTACTTTTTTTTCTGAGAAAGACATCAGAGATTCTCTTTTAGACCACTTACCAATCATCTTTTTTCTTTGTTACATGACAGGGAAATACAGTGCAGGGGTTCCTCCATCTTGTATTCTTGCTGAGGTCATTTTATGTTTGACTAGAATTTGATCTCCTTGATGGAAAGCCCCATGAAAAATTATCCAACTCTATTCTAGGAACTTGAGATCAAAATGCTCCAGCTAACTGCTTTGCTTTGCTTAGCTTTTGTTAACTGGCTTGCTTGCCCCAAACCACACACATATACATATACACACACACAAACACAAACACACACACATACACACATCCCACACATCCTATACAGTGAGACACCAAGGTGTGGATTTTGCCTTTAAAAGCCCATTACTCTAAATTCCTGGCCATACACTTGAGTCCTGAACACCTAAGTGTGGTCCCAAAGGATTGGAAAAAAGACTTTCAAGTGACCATTGATTCTGTCTGAATGGTCTTCTCTGGTGGCCTTCCTGTAACAGTAATGCATGCATTATTTTTTTCTTTTATAGTTGTATTACTATCTTTTAACTCTTTGTATAATCAAACATTCATGGTTTTCTTTTCTATTAATCAACCTACTTTGTTACCATGAGGAACCTCTCACTGACTTGCCCTGTCACAACTTCATTTGTGGGGACCTCAGTCTGAACTTTAAGCTTTTCTCTAAAGCTTAGAATTCAACTAAAATGAAATCCAGTTCTCAAACACAATTACATTTTCAGTTATCCAAGTTGGTAAATATTTATTAAAGTGGATTTCTTTTAAACTGATTTAGAGAGGAACTTTGGAATTTTCTGATGCTCCTTAGGAATATAATTCTGTGGGCTCTTGCCTAACAGGCTCAAAGTCCCCTGCAAATCCACACAAAGCCTCCAACAATCCTGCCACCCCTTCCACATGCTCTTCTGCACACACTGTCCATCATTTCAGTGTTAAGCAATCAGCCAAGACAGAAGTAAAAAAAAAAATCTTTACTTATAGTGCCTGCAGTCTCTTTATTCTCCAGGCTCAGATGAAAGTGACATTTAGATTCACTTTTTAAAGTTTGTAATTTCCAAGAAAGTACCTGAAAAGAAAGGGAAACGTGACTTAGTTCTGACTTGGCAATCAGAATGCCCCTTAAACACAGTCCAGAGGATGTTCAATTTTCACCTGAAGCAACCGAGAAAAATGAAACTTAGCTTTAATGTACCTATGTAAAGGAGAATGGAATCTGATCCTGGGAATTTCAAACAGCCTGGGGTCTTTTTTCAGAGCTCAACCACAGCTTCTGCCTCCCCATCACAATTCAATTCTGACTTGCACAGTTCATCAAAATAGGTGGGAATTGTTTTTCTAACTGGTTGAAACACAAAATATGTGTACTGTGAATCTTCCTCCTAGGGATGGGGGGACGGGGGGCTGTGCTAGAGACTAGGAATGAAAAGAAATGGCCCAGTACTGAGAACTCTAATTAAAGCAGTAGGTAGAATGTTCAAAGCTAAGCAAGCCGGAGATGTTCAGGGGCTATATAACCTAAAGGATCCCTCTGTTCTCAGAAGCAAGCTATCTTCACTTTCTGTAGCTGAGGACCCTCTGTCTTGGAATCACAAGCCCCTTCCTCAACTGACTCAAGTGGACACCCAGAACCTGTGCTTATAGCCAGATCCCATTGCAATTCTGATGAACCCTGCAGTTATGAAACACAGAACAATGGCTTCTCTTTCACTGTGGACCCCAGACCCGTAGAATCTGAATCTCAATCTCCTAGGTCTTGTGTGTTAAAATGCAGATTCTTCCAACCCACCACAGACCTACTGACTGAAAGATTCTAAAAATCACAATCTAGAGAAAAGATCTCTTGCTGAACCCACAGTGCATCATTTCAGCTTGTCTGGCTGCCATCTTGATCAGGAATCCCCTGTCTCTGCCTGCCATCCACTAAGATCCTAGCAGGCTACCACACCAGTCAATTGTATGTAAGTTCTGAAGACCTGAACTCCAAGCCTCATGCTGTGCAGGGTTTTATCTACTGTGCCATCTCCTCAGACCTGCACATCACCTTTGAGTTAGGGGAATCATTGTGAGATACAAATGCCCAGCTTGGGATCTCAGTGAGTTGAAAAGCTACAGTGAAGATACGGCGAGGAAGTAAATCCTCATTTGGGCATTTAAAAAACTTTAAAGATAATTAGCTGAGGAACATCAAGACAAAAGATTGTGTTTAGAATATGTGATTGAGCTTTAGTTTATTAAGTGGAGAGGCTACACACGGGTAATTAAATGGAATTTTTGCAATATTGAGAACATAAGGCAGTATTGGTCCGGATTAGGGTGTTTGGTGTGAGAAGTTAATCTAATATATAAATAGAGGTGACCAAAGAAAATAAAAATGAGTTATTCTTGGTGACTGGGTCGGGTAGAGGAAGGCTGAAGGAAGAACAGAAAAAGAGACAGGAACTGGGAAAAGACAGTATAATAAGCCAGGAGGTTGTCGGATGAGAGTACACAGGAAGTTCTGAATGCTGTGGTGTACTGGTTTGAATAAGAAAGGCCCCCAAGGCTCATGTGTTTGAATGCTTAGTGCCCAGTTAGCTGGGCTCTTTAGAAAGGATTAGGAGGTGTGGCCTTGTTGGAGGTGCGTCACTGGGGGTGGGTTTTGAAGTTTCAAAAGGCTCAGTCTCACCCTCTGTCTCTGCCTGCTGCCTGAAGATAAAGATTTAAGCTCTCAGCTACTGCTACAACACCATGCCTACCTGCCTGCCTGCCGCCACACTCCCCATCATACTGCATCGGAATGGTCATGGACTCACCCTCTGAAACTGTAAGCAAGTCCACAATTAAACACTTTCTTCTATAAGCTGTCTTGGTCCTGGTGCCTTTCACAGCGACAGAACAAAAACTAAGACACTGAGACATGAAGTCTGGGAGAAGCGATTCAGCCTTGTCTGTCATAATCACCTTCACATTTTACATCACTTTTGGTTCTTAGAAGAAGCCATTCTGCTGAGAGAAAAGAAAGAAAGAAAGATCTTGGTTCTACAAGAGGCACAACAACTTTACCAAAGGCCTCTCAAGTTTACAGCCACCATCAAAATATTTTGGTCCTTCACCTGGAGAGCAACTTCCATCTTCATCTTTACAGTCGTCAAGGAAATTCCTCAGGAGAACTAGGATGCTGTCCATCAGTCAGGAGATTAAAGATGCTCGAGTTGACCTGTAAATGCATCTAACTCCCTAAAACTTACATTTCCCCACACAACACTATTTTTAACTTTCCCTTTGTGTGAAAATATATCAGTTACGAAGGCCAACCAAGGAACAGTCCAAAGGAGTGCTTTGCTTCTGCTGACTGCCTTTAGTGCTGTGCAGATATATTGCTAAATGCACCTAGAAATTTCAGGGCATAGAGCACCCTGCACAGTGCCCGCCATCCTGCTTGGTTGTTTCCTCTGCTGTCAAGCCTCCTGGAATACAGTCCCAAACCCCTGGGAATGCATGTAGGTGGCAGGATGATTCAAGATGAATAAAGCACTAAAAGTCATTTTCAAGTTTAGGATATGGAGGTCACCTCAATCCAAGCAAACAGACCAAAGGACCTTGAGTCTGGAAGGTGATGCCCGCATAAAGTGAATGTGCTGGTCAGTTTTCCATGGCTATGATGAAATACCTGAGGTAGTCGGGTGATAGGAAAGGTTTGCTTTGGATCACAATTTGGGAGATCTCCATCTGTAGTCACTTGGACCTATTGCTCTGGGCCTCTGGTGGCACAGTACATCATGGTGGGGGTGGGGGGATATAGAAGAGAAGCTCTTTTTTTCCTCAGAGAAGCTGGACAGCAGAGAGAGGGTGAGAAAAAGGAGCTGAGGTTGTAACATGGCTTTCAAGGGCATGTTCTCAACAACCCAGACCCTTCCACCAGACCCTACCTCCTAAAGCTACTCTCTCCTAATAGCATCACAGGCTGTTGATCAAGTCTTTAACACGTGGGTCTTTGGAGGCATTTAAGGTACTAGGGGTCAAGGTGCTCCAAATGAAAGAACTAGTCACATAGGTCAGGATGAGAGACAGGGATGACAGTTTAAAAGCACTGCCAATGAAAGGGGCCCAAGTGAACAATACTAGAACAATTTGAGCCATGACATTACTAGAGTTCTGGGTACAGAAGCAAAGTATGAAAAAAATCCATAAGCCCCTCTTGATCGTGCTCATTTCCTATGGCTGCTATATCATGTCACCACAAAATGAGCAGCTTAAAATGACCACAGTTTCCAAGGGAAAAATCTGAATCGATGTGTGGGCTGGGCTGCACTACCTCTGAGAGTCTAGAGCTGTGGTTCTCAACCTTCCTCACGCTGTGACCCTTTAATACACTTCCTCATGTTGTGGTGACCCCCTAACATAGGTATTTTCATTGCTGCATAACTGTAATTTTGCTACTGTTGTGAATCACAGTGTAAATACCTGATATGTTGGTGGTTTCAGGTGACCCCTGTAAAAGAGTTGTTTGACCCCCCAAAGGGTTCGAAACTCACAGGTGGAGATCTGCTGCTCTAGAGGAAAACCTATGCTTTGCCTCTGGCCCTATCTGGACATGAACAGAGCCCACAGCTTTCCTCCCTCTGGCTTTCTGCCCCATTCTCTGAATTCCCTTATATCAATTCTACCTTCAGATGCATTCCCCTAAAATTTCAACTCTATTGGTCACTTACTGTGAGAGCAGTAGAATAACCCATCATATTTTAGTAAGACATTTGGAAGCAGGATTTCCCGCTTCCTAGAATTCTCTTCAAAATGTAAAAATACCTTCCACTTCTTATCCTCAGCTTTGGGCCTTGAGCTAAAAACACTTACAAGGAAAAGATCATTTTCAGAAGCCTGCTAATCTATTACTATATACAAATAGTTCCTGAACTCTTGACAGTCTAAGCTGCTAACCAGGTTGGTGACCTTTCCCCACCCACTGTAACTCACCTAGCTGGTGACTACTGGAGGTGAAGTGAATGCTGAGCAGTGAATGCAGGAAGAAGCTACCTTACACAAGCACCATAATGATACTCTCAGGACCCGGCTACTCTTTTCATCCTGGAATAACAGGAGGAAACAAAGACCATTCCAATTTCTAGAGATGGAGAGAGTGTTTTATGTTATGAAGCCCCCAGGAGGGAGCTAGAGGAATGACCACCTTCACTAAGTTCCTAAAGTGGCTACATCTCAGCTCACAGGAAAGGAAGGCAACAGAGAATCTCCCAATCCATCTCCACGTTTCCATTCAGAGCCCCAGTGAGCCCCTCCCACCATCCTGACAGCCAGGAGACTGGTATTCGGAGTCTTCCATGTTCTCTGAGAATTCCTGAGGTGCACAGTTGTCCACCTTCTTGCCATAGGGATTCTTCTCGATGCTCAGCCCCAATGAATTAGAAAAATGTTCCAGGTCAAATGGATACAAGTGTTCAGTGAAAGGAGGGTATACAAATGTGTGAGGAATGGCTATCACTAAAACAATACTTAGCAGATAAGGTTATAAAAATGAGAATATCAGCCGGGCGGTGGTGGCCCACACTTTAATCCCAGTACTCGGGAGACAGAGGCAGGTGGATCTGAGTTCAAGGCCAGCGTAGTCTACAGAGTGAGTTCCAGGACAGTCAGTTACAAGAGAGAAACTGTTTCGAAAAAATAAATAAATAAACGAACGAACAAAAAAATAAATAAATAATCTTTAAAATATTTTAAATGAGAACATCTGGGAGAAAATACTAAACCTAAAAGACAGTCCATGATTCCTTGAGAGGAATATGGAAAAAGGAATCAGAACAGCTCCCGAACTTGTTGATAAAGACGCCAGATGTGCTCAAGTCTACCATCAATTATAAGTCATAAAAAATGGAAAATTTAAACATCCACATAGGTTGCAAGGTATTTCCAATTTCAGGATCATTAAAATGTGAAAGCATGGAAAGGTCAGAAAGACAGAATAATTAAGTGGCTGCTACGATGAGAGCAAAACCTTGAGAAGTCTTTCAGCTGACCCCATGCCTCCTGGCGGGCCCCACACTCCCTCCCAAATCAAACGCAATCTGGTGATTTGTAACAATTCTGCTCTCTCCAGTTTAGCTGCTCTCCCTCAGTGGGAGTGGATGGTAATTTACCACTAGTGTAAGCGAGAGGGGAAAGTGCATTCAATCTGCATACTAAACGTTGGAATACTAATAAAGACAAATGATTCTCCTCTCTGGAATGGCCTGCCACCAAGACCCTCCCTTCTGCTCGGCTTTGAGCAGGGGGTAATGAAAACCCAAAGGGTATTCTTTTAATGAGAGAAAAGAAAGAGTTCTGCTTAAGAATAATCCAACTTTGTACATTTTTGCCATGAACTTCAGTAGATGTTTTTTTTTTTATCTTTTTAAGAATGCAGTCAACCTTTAGTATCCTCAAGGGATTGGTTTCACGGAACACTGGACCACCCTCTGTCCCCAAATAAGCAGGTGCTCAAGTCCATTCGATACAGTGGTAAAGTTCCAAGCAGAGTCTATGCATTGTCTCAGACAGACTGTGAATCATCTCTAGATTACTTATGATGCTCTGTACAAAGCAAAGGCCATGAGAATATCTGTTACCTTGCATTTTTATCTCAAGAATAAAAACAATCAACGTATATAGATGTTCAGTGCAAATTTCTTTTCTCGGGTAACTTTGATACATAGTTGACTCATAGATACAGAATTCCTGGGAACAGCCAGCCAGCTGTACTGTACACACACTGTAAGTTTCTTATGCTTAAAATTACTTTTTCTAAGAATTGGACATTAGAATCTCCCTAACTGTGGAGGAGAATGAAGCTCTGTCTTTGCTTTTGACGGCGTGGGCAGCTGGCTGTGAGCCAGCTGGAACTGGGTTTGAAATTCAACTCATGAACTCACTTGGTCATGCCGCTTCTATTCTTGGTTTATATAATGCTGCAGATCATTCTCCTATTAAAAGCAGGATTAAATTAAATAATGCATGTGCCAGGTGCTTAATAGGCCTTTGGTCTTTGCCATTGTTATGGGTCATGGGTTGAATGTTGGTCCCCATCTGGTGACAGTATTGAGGGATGACTAGCTCATGAGGAGGCTAACTTAATCAGAGGATTAACCCATTGAATTTCTTACCGAACAGACTACTGGGAAATGGAAGGAACTGGAAGATGAAACGTTATTGAAAGAAATAGGTCACTGGGGTGCAACTTTAAAGAGAATAACTTATCCACTGTCTTTCCTGCCTTGCTTCTCTGCTTCCTGGATGCCGTGAAGTGAACATCCGCACTCCACTGTCCTGCCACCATGACGTTCTGCCTCCCATGGGCCCACAGCAACAGAGCCAGCCAGCACTAAAACCATCGAAGCCAGGATCCCAAACAAATCCTTCCTCAGTTAGACATTTCTCTCAAATATTTGTCACAGCAACAAAAAATCTGACTGAGACACTTGACAACCTGGCCCAGAATAAACAACAACAATAAAAATACTCCTAATGAATTTCTCAAAATGAAGTTCGAACTTTAGAGCACTTTGTGTTGTTTTTAATTAAACTAGCTTTAGAGCACAACCTTCATGGGAAATAAGAAAGACACATTTTTGTTTGATTAGCCAGGCCCCATGTGAAGAAACAGAATGAGTGAAGAGAAGATGATGATGCCCGGGAGTTGTACCATCTTGGGCAAAGAGTGTTGCAGAACCGGCTCGGATACCCAGGCTCCAAAAGAGGCATGTGCACAGTACCAGGGACTCCTGGCCATGGCAGGTACCCTCAGAGCAAAGACCAACAGCCTGGGACTAAACAAAGGGCTCAATAGAGAGGGAGATTCAGCACAGCAGTCAGAGTCAGTGATAACAGCAGAGTAGCGGAGTACATCTTATTCACACAGCAAGGAACCTGAGGCTGGGAGATGATGCTTGCCAGGTAAAAATGAGGACCTGGGGACCTGAATTCCATCCTTAGTAACCAGATGCAAAGCTGGATGGCCCAAGACTGCAACCCCAGTGCTTAGAAAGTAGAGACGAGAAGATCGCCCAAGACGTGCTGCCCAGCCAAATCAGTAAGCTCTAGGTTCAGGGAGGGACTCTGTCTCAAAAAATAGAGTAGAGAAGTAATTGAGGAAGGCATCTAATGTTAATCTCTACTTGTTCTCTCTCTCTCTCTCTCTCTCTCACACACACACACACATGCACATACACATTCATGCACATACTCACACACATACACATGAACACATATGACACTTGACATTGGATGACTTCCCCAGTATACATGAAAAAGAAGAACGAGAAAGAAAGAAAGGAAGGAAAAGAAAAGAAAACAGAAAAAAAAAAAAAAAAGAAACAAATGCTACTGTTGTGGTGCCTGCCAGCCAGGAAGGACACTTTCATTGTGTATATCTGATAGAGAGTCTGAAGGCCCAGATTCAACACATTCAGGGACTCTGCAAGGCTTCAAAACAACCTCCTGCACAGCCATTTGTCCTCCTTTCCTTCTTCTCCGAATTATGTTTCTGCATATCCTTGTGCTTTTCCTTGTGTTTTCTAGTTATGTTTTATATTAGAGTTTAATTGCCAGCGTTTCTTTCCAACATGGCTCTCCCTAGAAACTTCACAGAAACTCTCATGGCTGTTGAAGTTTGGATAGGAGACTTCTTGCACACCACAACTACCCCTAGAAAGTCAACAAGAATCAATGGCTCGCCGCTGAGAATCAAAGACACTCTCACAGATCCCTAATTTCCATAAAGGAAGGGCTAGGATGAAGTGAGGGTTCAATGTAAAACAAAATATGGGCATTGAGAGGAAGGAATCTGAGGTATACAGCCCCCAATTTGCCAGAGAAGAGAGTAAATGCCTGCATATGCTGTGGAGGAAAAGAAATCAGCCTACCGAGTATGATCAGAAGCTCAGAAGTAAATCCCTAAGACAGCAGTTCTCAACCTGTGGATCATGACTCCCTTGTGGGTAAAATGACCCTTTCACAGGGGTTGCCTAAGGCCATTTGCATATCAGATATTTACATATTATGATTCACAACAGTAGCAAAATTACAGTTATGAAGTAATAACAGAAATAATTTTATGGTTGGGGATCACCACAACATGAGGAACTGTATTAAAAGGTCGCAGCTTTAGGAAGGTTGAGAACCACTATTCTAAGAGAATATTAGAATGAACCCTTCCCTCAGAGGGTCTGGAAAGCCCACCCCAATCTGAGCCCTCTTGGTTTTACTCTGACTCTCCTCTACCCACTCTGATTTTCCTCTGCAAGCCATAGATCTATATGTGATTCAGGGATGAGCAACCTTCATGGCTGGCACATTTCCCATCTGATACTTGCATCTAATGGGGCCTGATGGATGCTTAAATTCTCTCAGCCTAACAGTTGACACCTTGTGGCTTGGCTGTCCTTCATGTCAACAGGGGCCCACATAAGAGCTGGAACGTGTGTTTGTAGCCTGCCTGGCATCTCTGAACCTGTGTTTCTCAGTGGCTTCTCACTCACCCCCAGACATGCTAGCAGAGGCTGGGACTCCACAGCATCACTTCCCCAAGCTTATCTCTGAGCCTCAGACAGAGGAAGGGAAAGCAGGCACTTCCACAACCTCTTCCAACAGGAACAATCAGCAGATTGGACCAGGCAGGGCCCTTGCTGGGAGGCGTCTGTTCAAGAAGCATCCCCAATGCTATTCGCACCTTGGGCTCTCATTTGGCATGTGTTCTAAGATCAATTGACTTTAGGATAAACTCCTAAGAAAGACAGAAGTGGAAGCTCTAAGCAGATGCTTCTTGATGAGATTGTTAAAGGGAATGAACGTATTTTCAATTCCAAGTTCCCCAGAAAAATAATTTGGAGCTAATTAAAAATAACTTAAACACAGGTAAAGTTCCCAGGGCAAAATTCCTCCTTTCTGATGCCAAGGACTGGAAGGATTGCATTTTTTAAAAACGGTACCATGAAGCACCAGTTTGAAAAAAAAAAAATTGGCTCTCCTTTGGATTTTTGCAAGAAACAAACTGTCTTCTACCCTTTCCAAGAATCTCACCCAAGAGCACCACCCAAAGCACAGACACAGCTCCATCAGGATGCCCTTAGCCGTCCTCAGCAACAGCGTTCTCATGGGCACAGGCACAGCTCCATCAGGATGCCTGCAGCCATCCTCAGCAACAGCATTCTCATGGGCACAGGCACAGCGCCATCAGGATGCCCTTAGCCGTCCTCAGCAACAGCGTTCTCATGGGCACAGCTCCATCAGGATGCCCTTAGCCATCCTCAGCAACAGCATTCTCATGGGCACAGCTCCATCAGGATGCCCTCAGCCGTCCTCAGCAACAGCGCTCTCATGGGCACAGCTCCATCAGGATGCCTGCAGCCGTCCTCAGCAACAGCGCTCTCATGGGCACAGCTCCATCAGGATGCCTGCAGCCGTCCTCAGCAACAGCATTCTCGTGGGCACAGCTCCATCAGGATGCCCTCAGCCGTCCTCAGCAACAGTGCTCTCATGGGCACAGCTCCATCAGGATGCCCGCAGCCATCTGGTATAATTTATTACTTCTAGTTGAATAGTATAGAAGCTTCTCTTAAAAGTTTAAAACTCATAGTGTGAGCACAACAAAGTTGAATAGCTTGCTCCCTGGCCCTTAAAATCCAAGAGGAGAGGTGCATGTGAGTGATATATGCTTTATATTGGTAAATTATCAAGTACTATTTACATCAAAAGCAGATGCTGAGTGAAAGGGTTCCCCTATCCCAGACTCCAGCATGCTGACTTCAAGAGTCCTCCAAATCCTCTCTCTTGAGTGAGTCTCTGTAACAAGTTAAAAGGAAAAAACAGCAAGCAGCTAACGGTGTTTAAAAACATACTGTGTCCTTGGGAACAGCCAGAAGATAAACCCTTTCTGACAGACACTACTGTTGGTAATCCCGTGGCATAAATAAATAAATAAATAAATAAATAAATAAATAAATAAATAAAACCTGTCCGAATGGGAACAGGAAGCCAAAAGCTCTCAGTCAGATCCAGTAGACTGCCTCTCAATGTGGCTTCCCCAGAATCTGTGCTGGGTGTTGTAACCCCCCAGTTTGATGATGTCACCTTTGTTTGCTTGCCTCCACTGAGTATCATAAGCGTTTGACAGCATCTTGCTATCTACCTCCTGCTTCTCTTTACCTACTACCTGCTATTTGTTCTTTTGCTTACTATACACTTAGTGAACTCACTCGACTGGGGATGTAACTTAATTGGAAGAATGCTCACCTAGTATGCATGAATCTTTGGGTTGATTTCCAACACTACATAAACAGGGTAAGGTAGGACACGATTGCCACACGGTGAGTTCCGGGACAGCCTGGACTACAGGAGACACAGTCTCAAAAACAAAACAAGAAACTCACTTATTCTACACCAAGAGTATGATTATCATAGACCACCATCTGCACCTCATAGAACAATATAGCCCTGCACTCCTACACTGACCTAAGTATCTTATTTCATGATCTCTAGACCACTAATTGCAGGTGTCCCAAGTAATGACTTAGCCATTACCTGGTACTCACCAGGCATCTCTAACTGTTTTAAGTACGTGCATGACCCTTGACCCTTAAACTATCTTATTATATGAATTATGATTTGCACCCTTTAGAGATGACAAAACAAGGCAGGAGGGTTAAGCAGCATGCCCTGGTTCACACAGCTTCTTTAATATAAGGCAAAGGCTGGATTCACAGCCAAACATTCTTGGCTTACAGTCTATGCTGTGATCGCTCACCCGGAAAATCTCTCCAAATACTTCAATGTACTGGTTGGGTAAAAGAGTTAAACATTTTCTATACTAGAAAAAAAAAAACGTCTTTTAGCTTGTCTTGCTGATTTGAGGGATGCACAAGGAGTCTGCAAGCTACATTTGATGATTATCTGCATGCCTGTGCTGAAAAGGACCCTGAGGCCATGCGATCCACTCTAACCCTCCCTTTTGTTTTTCCCTGAAAGGTTGAGACTCAGGATGATAAGGAGGTTCCCTTGGTGTCTAGGGTTTGGGTCTTCACTTAGTTATTGGGACCAAAAAAGACCAGGAAACAGCTACCTGGTCTGGTCCCAAGAATCATTAATTAACCCTGGGTAAATCAGTTTTTAATTCTAAAATGAGAGTTTCAAAATAGACTTTTCTCTAGAGTTTCTCCAAGCTGTACCCTCTGAGGTGATACATTGAATGACTTGTTCTGGGTCAAAAAGCTTCATAAACAAGGAAAAGGGGGAGCCTTACCTTCAAGAGATAAAGGGAAGACTGTATCAATGAGGTGAGAATATAAAGCTCACATTTCAGTCTCTGCTAGGGACTCCTCTGAGAGCACAAAGGAAATAAATAAACAAGGGGGGGGGACTTCCCTTGGTGTGGTCAAATTAAAGTAGGGCCTAGAGGGAAAGACCCTGGGCAGAGAGGAGCTCAGGAGTCAGTCCCCAGCCATGGAGTGTGGAGCCTGGAGCAAGAAGAGTAGAGCAAGCTGGCCCTGGAATTCTAAATCCCTGAGCACGCTCAAAGAACAGGGAAATTCCGTTTCCCTGGGGAACTTAAGGGCAGAGGTCTGTTAAACTACACGACAGAGCTGTAAGGAAGACAGAAACAGCCAGGCACCATTAGGTAGGACAAAAATTGTTCATTATTGGCTATTTATGAGAGGTAAATCATCTCCCCTAAAATGCCCATGCCCCCTACTAAAGAAAATTGCTCCATGGTTGTTTTAGAAGTGAGCTGGTAGATTAAGATTTGAGGTAAATACTGAAGAGCTCCAGCTTTTGAGCCTTAGAGAACATAAGCTCTCAGACATTGACAGATGCTCTCTGCACGTGGAGAAACTGATCTCACCATAACTGGGTTCCAGACTCTGGGTGACATTTGGGTTGCAGTGACCAAACAGCAACACAGGCTGTCCCCAGTCTGGAACCACTGGGAAAGGGTGAGCGGTCTCACCATTACTGACATTTGGAGCTGGATAGTTCTCTGGGGTGTATGTGGTGGGGGGCAGGGGGGGGTTCTGCATATTTCAAAAGGCTAAGGACCTGAATGCCAATGACACTACAACCCTAATGACTAGAAAGTGTTTTCAGTTTTGCCCAAAAGTCCCCAGCAGGTAAAACTCCCCCGATCTGAGAACCACAGGGTAGAACGAACAGATGAGACAGTGATCTACTATACTGAAACTTTGAAAAAGAAGAAAAAAAGTCAAATTCCAGACCCCATCATCACTTCGAGGCACTTTATCTGTGTTAATCGTGCGGAAGAATCAGGGGATGGTTTGGGATTCAAAGCATTATCGCTAATTATTTCAACAAGTATTTTAACAATCACCCTCCAGTTGCCCATTTGTTTCAAGTTTTATTTTTTTAATTCACATCCTTTCTCTCTCCCGAGGCTATCAACTTTCTCCTCTAGTTAAAATTTGTCAGAAGAGTTATTACTTCCTATTCTTAATGCTTGTCAAAAGTTTAATCAGCCTGATTACCAGACTGAAAATGAATAGCTGTAAAATTTGCAGTTCTAAAAACAGGAGATCAATCAACACAATTGTGCACACCTGATACAGGGCTCCAGCGCAGGGTCCTCCTTCCCCAAAGCTGTAGCCTCCAACACAGTTTCAGTGAATATACGTTAACCCTCCTATTGCAAAGACAGTTTGATAATTCATCCCTCAGTCTGAGTGAGTTACAGCAGCCAACTAAAGTGAGGGGCTCCTTCAGAGTCTTAATTCCCTGGTGTGGTGCTTGAAGATTCAAGGTAGAGTGGGCATCTTGGATTATCAGAAGTGATATGGATTCAATTGTGTCTCCCTAACATTCATATACAGATGTCTTGGGGATGGGGAGATAGCCTGGGTAAAATGCATGCTTAACAAGCACAAGGACCAGGGTTCAATCCTCAGCACCCACATAAGAGCTGGGCACAATGATATTCCTCTATGACCCCAGCTCTGGGAGAGGAGGGTGCAGGGACTGGCACATTCCAGAGATTTGCTGACCCCAAATCTAGCCAAAACGATGAGCCCTGGGTTCAGTAAGAGACAGCCCCTCAAGAGGAGCCAGTCTGCCCAAACCTTCACCTCAGACTTTGAGGTTCTACTGGTGTATCCAATTTGAAGCCTACAGGCTGCATTGCATCCCAGGATAGCTCTGGATGAGGCCCAACACATTTGTAAATGACATCATGTTGTAATAACAAAAGGTTGGACATTCCTGTGTGAGATAAAGAAACCGCATGATCGCAAGCCACTTGGTTTGTAGTATTTTGCCACTAAGGCCTACCAAACTAACACAGAAAGCCCACACATACCTCTGCTCTAGTGTGCCTCTTTCCTGCCATAGCCAGGGCATGAGGTCAAATCATACTCCCTCAACCTGGTTTGAAATACTCCTCACCATGTTCGACAAATGATATTACCACAAATTACCCTTTTATCTTGAGTAGAATACTAACCTGGCCCAGTAGCCTTGGGAACTATGTATTACATGTTCATAGATGTCTGAATTTCACCCAAGGTCATCTGGGTAACCAAGTTCAAAGCATCGGCCCCACAGCTCTAAACCTGATTTCTACTTCCAACACATGGTGTGTGGGTGTGGGTGTGTGTGTGTGTGTGTGTGTGTGTGTGTGTTCTCCTGAATCTTTTATATGAGAGAGGAGTTTTTAAATGCACTTTACTTTTTGTATCATCCCATAGCTCTACAACAGAAAAAAAGACAAACTTGAGTAATTAAGAATAATGCACAATTTTTCCAAAGAGCTCTGTGATGGTTGTGTTTAATTGTCAACGTCAACTTGATGCAACCTATAATCACCTGGAAAAAGAGTCTCAATAACAGGTTGCCTACATTGGCTTGGCCCACTAGGGGAAATATTTGTGGGGGATTGTCTTAATAAGTTAATTGATGTGGGAAGACCTAGCCCCCTGTGGGTGGCACCATTTCCTAGGTAGGGGGTCCTTAATTGTATAAGAGTAGAGAAATCTGAGTATGTCTAAGTATAACTAGCAAGCAAGCATGTGTGCATTCATTTCTCTCTGCTCTTGACTATGACGTGACCACCTGTCTCAGCCCCTGCCACTGTGACTAACCCATAATGATGTACCATAAACTAGAATTGTGAACAAAAATAAACTCTTTCTCCCCTAAATAGCTTTTTGTCAGATTTTTTTTTCCATCATAGGAACAGAAATGAAAGCAGAAAAGACTCCAACTCCCTCTTGCAGAGCTTTAGACTCCTAAATTAATAGGTCTAACAACAACAACCTGTTCCTTCCACATGGGCAATGTTATAAAACATCTTCTCGTAGTGATAATGTTATTGATGAAAGTCAGAAACCAGGCAAGTCAAAGAAAACTAATCAATAATATCACTTAACTTCCAACCTTAAAGGAGTAAGATGAGTTTGAGATCCTGGGAGCATCATTCATGGTCTTCAAAAAGCAAATTTATTTTGACAAATTTCTCTGTCCTCATTTATATTTTATGGCCTGGCACAGTAGGTGCTTTCAAGCTATGCTTGGCTTGGCCCTCCAGCAGGATGGAGAGTGGGTCTTCATGACTCATTGTTGATTTTGGCTCCCATGGAACAGTCCACACATGACTGTAAAGCTCAAACCTCCACGGTTGCTCTAAGTGTGAAAGACTTGGTCCGGGATTCTTGTATTCCTTCACCCATCTCAATAATATGGAAGGTTTGCAATGATGGCAAGTTAAAGACTACTTCTCTGACAAGAGCTGGTTCGAGGTGTTAGCTATGCTCACTTTGCTCCCACCCTGAAGGAAATGCTGCCTTCTTCACCTTGAGTATGATAGCTTCTTCTCTCAGGGTGCTTTCAGAATGTGTCCTTTGCTGGACCTGGTGGTTAGGCCTGTAACTCCTGTGCCTTGGAAGGCTGGGGCAGGAAGATCAAAATTTCAAGGTCTACCTGAGCTGTAGTGTAAGCTGAAGGTCAGTCTGGACTTGGTAAAGTGCTTCTTAGAAGCACAAAGATCTGTGTCTGATCTCCAGATACCACATTGGAAAAAACAGCAGAACAAAACAATAGGACTCAATGCGGTGACACAGGTTTATGATCCCTGTGCCAGGGAAGTAGAGACAGGCTTGGTAGTTAAGCGGGCTGACTTAACTTGATGAATGTCCAATGTCTCAAGAGAAAGGTAGACAGCACTAAGGAACAATACTCAAGTTCGCCTTCTAACTTCCACACACACATGCTTACATACCTGTCCATGCATGAGTATGCACACACACAAAGAATTTTTTCCGATGAGTTCACCTTGCTTCTACTTTGTAGCTAAGATATTTTGAAGCTTCAATATATCTGGTCTACAAGAAATTAGCTTTGTATTCTCACAGAGTGTCTTGTCAACATAAGGAAGAGACCATTTAATATAGGACCTGAGTTCATCTGTTGCTAAGCTGTTGCCAAAGAAGACCTTAGTCCATCTGCCTGTGATCATTAGAACCTTTATCAGTGAGGTCAGAGATAACAGGCAGAGTTTGAAACACGGAGGAACTGGGAGAATTAGTTTCCTTCTAAAGCAGAGTCTGTGGTGAAGAGCCAGATTTTTTCTAACCCAATCCATCGAGTACCAATACCTCGACAAAATAAAAAATTTTAAAGAATTATTAGGAAAGTGGAAAAAAGTCTCAATATTTTACCAGTTGATTCAAGAGGCATAAACAACTTCTGCTAAATAGCTTTTCAATGTTTTCTTCAGTCTCTCAATTTTAGCACTCGTCTTAACACAATCTGCTAATGAGTAATTCACCCACTGGCATTGGCCCCCAGCCTGCTCTTAGAGTAGGCGGCTGAGTGGTGTCCTAGCCAGCTGGGGCTGTTACAGCAAAGTGGTACAGACTGGGTAACTTTACAGAAATGTGTTTTCTCACAATCCAGGGCCAGAATTCAGTGTGTGAGTTTGGTTTCTCCAGAACATTATCTTCAGCTTTGAGTTAGTTAGCCCCCTTTGAGTTAGCTAGGACCTCACCCTTGTGACTTCCTTTAACCTTAATTACTTCCTTAAAGACAGCCTCAAAGACACAGGGGCTAGTGCTACAACATAGGAATTTTAGAAGACAGGATTCCTCCCTTAACGAGAATAAAGCCCCTGTGGGTTTCTACAACTACTTTGTCTCCACCTTGTAATGCTCAGAAGAGAAAGGCCTCTGGACACTTATTACAAAGGGAGGATTAAAAAGTTCAAAGGGAGAGAAAGGGAAGCCACTTAAAAGATAGGGTGCATTTCTCCACCAATCTTCCCCATTCAAGAGTCCCAGCACTCAAGAGGCAGGAGTATCACCAGTTCAAGGCAAGCCTGGGCTACATACTAAGACCTTATCTCCAAAAGAAAAAGCAAGGACCATTTCACAAGGCCGCCTGTGGCTCTCTTCAGTGTGATCCTTCCCCCTTCATTTAGTCTGGTTATACTGAAGCATACTTCTTCCAACAAATTTATCAAAGGTCACACAATTAATGTACACTCCAAATGACAACTGGAGAAAGCCACAGGTTTTGAACAAAATCACCCCACACATAACTCTGTCCCTTGACTGTCATACTTGCTGTCTTTTTCAGAGCATTGCTTTGCTTCTTATATTTTTCTTTCATCGCCTTGAGATTTCATTTTGTTGTGTGTCTTCTGGTGTACGCTCCCTCAGCTCAAGGACAAGGGCAGAGCTGACGTAGGCAGGACTATAAATCACATGGTTTCTGAAAGGCACTCGTAAGAGTGTGCTAGGATCCTTCCGACTGTGCTGTCCTCATCTCATCTCTTTCTGCCTTCTGTGTGCCTAGACACATCAAACATTTTGTCAGGAGCACATAAACCATAGTGGTATTAGCTCTGCCTTGGAGTGGACACTTTTCTTTCTCGCTTCCTTGTAAGAACATAAATTCCTTCTGCCAAATTATATATTTTATTCCTAAAAACGTGTTCTGTTTCTATGTCCTTAGAAATCTGCTAATTTGACATGCACATCTCTAGGTGGCTGTGTATTTGTACTCTGTGTGACTAATATGTGGTTTGGTAGTTCCACTCTTGCTGACAACATTTCAGAAAAATTGATGATTGCCAAACTATGTAGAATTGTGTTTCAACCGAGTGTCTCAAAGTCATCCTTAACATCGTGTACAAATAAAAATCCTTCAAAAGAAACACAACCCCTCCAAAAACTGTTTTCTAAATGACTTACGGTCCATTTATAAATAAGACAAAGTATAATTTTTAAGTAAAGCAAAAATGTGTGAGATGCAAATATTCAGTTTTAGAGTATTTATGCACTAATGTTCACACTTGGTCAGGCAAACTTGGGCTGGTGATACCCACTCCCACCCACCACTGTTAATTAGCTGCAATTAATTTTCAAATCACGGTTAACATCTGGTCACATTTTAAACTGATTTCTAGCATTTTGTTTCCTTGGAAACATTATGTGCTATTAATGCTTCCTTAAAATAGACTGTCTGTGCCTTTGTTTTTTATATAAAAGTTAGAGAGTTGTACTAAATATTTGGTGGCATTTTCCTTCTGTATTCTTTTATCGGCCTGTGTGTTTGTCACCATGCCCTTTAGCTGTCACTGTTCTCATTAAAGTTTTCCATTGTATCACTTCAATTAAAATGTAAGATCTCAGGAACAGAAATTCTAGAATGTCTGTTCTACAGCCCCATGTTGATTTGCCTGCACTGCTAATAGCAAAATACCTGAGAGTAAATAGTTTGCAACCAACAGAAATCTATTCCTTAGAGTTTCCAGAACTGAGAAATTCAAGATCAAAGTGCCAGCACATTGTCTGCACTCTACTACTAAGATGGTGAAGTCTTTGCTAATGTAGAGGAGCTGGCGAATGCTGGGTCCTTTCCTCCTGGGGAAAGGAAAAGCAAGGAGACCTGGCTCATTCCCTTTACCCCTTCTGTCAGGGCGCTAATCACATTCACAAAGCAAGGGCTCTCAGGATCTAGTCCCCTCGTAAAAGTAGACCTTCAACATCACCATCATCTTGGGACTTCTGTGTGAATTTCTAGAGGAACACATACATCTTATATAGATATTACTAAAAGGCCAGTCCCCAAACTATACTTTGCCTGTCCCAATTGAGGTCAGTAGCTTGCACCAAAACAAAATCCAGCTTCATAGCCAATCAACTATAATGTCCAGCACATTGTTTGGTTGGATCAGCATCCTTTCTTTGCAAGAGGTTTTCATGGAGGACTCTGCCTGTTGATGTGCATTCTGAAACAAGTTTCCCACTGCTCTCTAACAAATGATTCCAGGAAAAACAGGCATAGACAAGATCCACAAGACAATAGAAAGACAGACAGACAGATGGACATGGAGATAGAGAGATATACAGATATCTTGATAATTACACCTTTTGCTAGGGTTCTTGACTACTTAACATGGATTGCACATGCATGTCAGAAGACATCAAGAACAACAGTGATGTGGCAGGGAGCAGAGCACGGCAGTCTCTTCACATATTAAGATTAAAAAACTCTTAAATAATAAAGTGGAAGCAGAATAATAAATTTATAAGAAAGTAAAACACCAGGGGGATTCAAAGGAGGGAGCACATTCATCCAACAAGTCACCAGGAAGAGGTCATGTGATAGAGTTCAGTATGGGACCATTGCCAGGAGCAAAACTAACAATGAAAGGAGACTGGCTACTCAAGTATTATTACAACCTTTTTGTTGTTCAACATTAGCTAATGTCTAACCTCTGCATTGCCTTTTCTTTATCTGCTAAAACAGCAATCATAAATAGATATATTCATGGGGCTAGAAAAATGGCTCAGCAGTTAAAAGTACATACTGCATGTCAGGTGGTTTACAATCACCTATATTTCCAGCTCCAGGGGAGGATCTAATACCTTAAGCCTCCCTGGGCACCTGCATTCATGTGTATGCAAACACATTCACATAACTGAGAAGGATAAGTCACTTAATTACAAGTGTTTAGAGCAACATCCAGCACTGAGTTGTTGCAGCCTTTGTTGAATATCATTCTCCTCCTCATCACCATCATTCCCCCTTTTCACCATGACTGTCATCATCATCATCACCTTGATCATCACCATCTGTAGCACTATCTTTGTAGCATGCTAACTTTGCTTTAACTCCTTGAGGCTTTTGACACCTTTTGGTTCAAACGCTAGCAAAGATCCCATTCTGCATGAGAGAAAGAGTAGGAAAAGAAATGGATTAAGGTTGGAAGCATGGTGATTGCTTGCAATTACAAACAAAAGCAGAAAGAAGATATTATCAATGAAGACAGATACATCTTCCAATGTGTCTAGGAGGGCTTCCTACCTCTTCGAGTTTAGGAAGAGAACCAGGTCAAAAAAGGCCTCAGAGAAAATGCTTTGACAAATTAGAACAAAATGGGGTTGACAGCCGGGGAAAAGAAAGAGCTGGTCAGATTGGAGAACCAAGAGGCCATTTGTGGGTGTCTCAGAGAGCTTCTCAAGGTTATGAAGGCAGAAGCCAGGATGTAAGAAACTAAATAGGAAGGAAATGAACCTAGAGACACTAATTCCCACTCCTCAAGTTTTGCTTCCTGTGACTGAATGCATATGTGCTTGCAGACCATTTAAATGTCAGCCAGGGCCTACTCTCTCTTCACAATGGAACATAGACATCTACTGTATTCTGCCCCACTTTAGCTCCACCCCTTTTTTTAATTAGTTTTAACTCCACTTCAAACCCTAGAGCCAAGATGAGTACAAGCATTCCTAAATGAGCTAACACAGAGAATGCTGGAGTGAGCCTTTCCCCAACAATGAGAATTTTTAAATGGAAAATTTGGTGCTTTCAGTGGTCATATTCAGTTCATCCCTTTCTGGAATAAGCCAGTCAGTCTGCAAAAGATGATAATAATTTCCAGTGTTCAGAGATAAGACAAACTAAGAAATGAAGAAAGGGTTGGAGAGAAGTCTCAGTTAATAAAACAATTCTTCTACAAGCACAAGGACCTGAGTTCAATTCCTTGAACACACAAAACTATGTAGAGAAACATTCAATCTTTTAATCCAGCAGCCTGGCTGCTCTAGAGCAGAAAGAATGTTAGTACATGCCTTTAATTCCAATGCAGCACACACCTTTAATCCCAATTCAGACAGCAGTGGTGATGTACATTTTTAATCCTAGCACTTGAGAGGCAGAGATGGGACAAAGGATTGGGTGGAGCTTTCCTAACGTATGTCTTCCATACGTTGGGTCCACTCTTTATTCTCTTTCTGTTTTAATCATTTTTCTCATAGTTGTGACAAGGTACAGAGACAGCTCATAGAGAAGCAGAGAGTTAGTTCAGTCAGGCAGTTTGAGAGTAGTCAACTCTCAGACAGTTCAGAAGGAGAAGCTAAGAGGAGCAGAGCCAGTCCAGAATAAGCTAAGATAGAAAGCAGAGAGTCAGAAGTAGATGGTTTATGATTTATGGTTCGGAGTTCAGAAGACAGTCAGAGTGAGTTCAGTCAGCAGTAAGTCTTGGAGGCTGAAACATTATAGGTTTAGGTTTGAAGATTAGATTGTAAGGAAAGGAGACTGAAACCTTCTAGGTCCAGGCTTGTATCTTTAAGATTAGATTGTATGTGAGAGGTCCAGCGCCCCCTAGTGGTGAAGGCAGAGGCACTGCCCTCGCCTCTCTGCTTACTGTCAAGTATTTGCTTTCCCAGAAGCCCTTGCTTCTTTGTGAGATATAATAACCAATCTAGTATTCAGATCCTGACCAATCAGAAGGAGCCCCTAGGCATCACCTGTTTGGTTTAAATGGCCCTTGTGGCCCCCTTTTGGTGCTGTCATGTTTTTTTTAATTAGGCAGCCCTGACTTCAGTATGTAACCTGTGGAAAATAAACCGCTTTGTATGGCCATACACTCTTCTCAGTGTCTAACTGAACTATTAGCATGAACCCAACAGTATGGAGGCTGAAACCCTCTAGAACCAGAGATTGAATTAACAAAGAATAAACTGTCCTCTGCCTTGTACCCATGAGAATATTAATAAATCAATGACGACATGTGGCTTTTGCCCTGAATCTACACCTACACAGCTAGTTGTGGTGGCATGCACCTGTAATCCCAACACTGAGTAAGCAGATTCAGGCAAGTCCAGAGGGCTGGGCTCACTGGCCAGGCTAGCCTAGCGGGCAGGCTACAACTGGTAAAAGACCCTGTCTCAAAAGAAATGTGGACTATGCCTGAGGAACGATACCCTGGGTTGTCATCTGGCCTCCACATGTATGTGCATACCATATACGTGTATGTACAAACACACACACACACACACACACACACAGAGAGAGACAGAAAAAGAGAAGAGGGAGGGAGAGAGGAGAGAGAGAGGAGAGAGGAGAAGAAAGAACCCTAAAGGCAAATGGACTCTAAGCTAAATTATCTCTGGAGCACAATAACATAGCTGCCTACTCAGTGGTTTCCTTGTTCAATATTTTCTTGGGTTCACTTTTTTATGTTAGGGACTCTGAGTCAAATCTGTCCCCTCAAACTTAAAATAGCATGAATGCACGAAGGAACATGTGAAGCAAAGCTCAGCAGGTGCTGGTGAACATTAGAACAACGGTGCTGGCCTGGTCGTGTGGCCTGGAAGCATGGCACACTTGGAACACAAACGAAATAGCAAACAATAAAACTTCTCAAACTGCTGTGGGGGAAGAGGGTGAAGTCTCAGGAGAGTCTTCAAGCTGGGCCTGGATCTCAGTTTTAACTCTAGTGTTTAGTGAATACGAATTGTCTCCTTTTATAACTTAACCAACCTAAATTTAAGCATAAGCCCCTATCTTACTAGGGTGGCAGAAGCCTCCACCCTTCCTTCCCCAGAGTTCTGGGGCATTCAGGTTCTGGGGCATCACATTTCATATCGATCATCAGCCTGGCAGGATCAATTCTCTCCTGTATCTGTGAGGGAATTCCTAGATTGAGTTAACTGAGGTTGCAAGATCCAAACAAAATGCGGTAACTCCATCCATTGACTGAGTTCTTGAGTTAATAAACAGGGAAAATTACAGTGACACCAGGATTTGCCTCTCTCTGCTTCCCGACTACAGATACACTATTGCCATCTGTACCATGTCCCTCCTACCGTAATGTCTGCACCATGATGCACTATCACCTGAAACTATGAAACAAAATACACCCTCCCTTCCTTCCTTCCTGGAGTGTCTTTTATCAGGCTTTGTTGCGGCTATGAGGAAGATGACTGTTACCTGAGATGCTTGCAGAGCCCTCACACACGGTCCAGCAGGACTTGGAACGCTGGTCCACAAGTCTCTTCCTGTTTCCACTCGGAGCGCCTTGGATCTAACAACTCACTGCCTTTCCATGTCAGGCCAGCAGCAGATGGCTTCTCAGAACTGCCATGCCAGGGTTAAGGTGATCTGAGCAAGAGTAAAGGTCTCTGTTTTCTCCCTGAGCTTCTTCTAGGGAAGCCAACAACCGGTTCCATTCTCTGGGGTTCACGAAGGGTATCTGTCCTCAGCAGCATCCCAAAAGAAGTTTCCAGGTTGGGCAAAGGATTGGGTGGAGCTTTCCTAACATATGTCTTCCATATGTTGGGTCCATTCTTTGTTCCCTTTCTGTGTTGATCACTTTTCTCATCGTTGTGACAAAGTACCAGGAAGAATTAAGTTGAAGACAGGGGATTTGCTGTGGCTCACAGTTTCAAAAGCTATGAGCCCATCATGGCAAGGAAGGTGTAGAGACAAGAAAGTGAGCAGAAGCACTATGGCAGAGACTCCTCCCATACTGGTGAACCAGAAAGCAAAGGGCTCTGGCCAGAGGCAGTGATAAATACCATCTCTAAGGCCTGCCTGCAGCAACCAGTTTCTACTACATAAAATGTAAATCCCTAAGGTTCATCAATCTCCCAAAACCACTCCAGCAGCTGGAGACCAACTGTGGGAAGCATCTCACATTCAATATTACCACCTTCCTCATTTGAGACATAAGATTCTTTGAAACCAAAGCCAAAAAGACCCTCCCAGTCCTGGTCTACCATTTAGACAACAAGCAGGCTGGGTAGTGAAGCTAAGAAGGCAGCATAGGGTAGAGAAGTCCATGGAAGGAACTGTGAACCTGATACCTCAGGAGTTTCCTGCCTCTTCACCAAGAAGGAAATGAGCATTGTAGAAGACAAATGTCTGACAAAAGTCCTGGCAGATGCTAAAGAACATGACTAAGTCAGTCCACATCCCCTACCAGTGCAGGGAACCAGACCCGCTGAGAGCCACCTGACACAGTATCCAGAGATGTCCAACCTGAGCCAACACCTGCCTCCGAATCCAATCTGTTTGAGGATCCTCCAGTTTTAAAAAGAACTGGGGTTCAGGATCCCTGCAGAAGCCCAAGACTGTCCTCATCAAATTCAGGGTTTCCAAAATTATATGGAAACTGGGATGAGGAACTCTGTAGGAATAGCCTGGGCTAGTAAGTACAAAAACAGTCCTGCAAGAGAGCCCTGCACAACCCAAGATCAGCTGTGTGCAGTGTTGGATAGTTCTAGTCGCTACAGTCTTTAAACTCCAGTTTGCAAACTCAGTTTTTTCCCTCTTCATTAGGCAAATTTCATCACTGGTTTTAAGTTTTGCTATTTACTGAGAATAATACCTTCCACCGAGAGACATTTATTCCGGAGATTAAAGTTCACAGTGTGTTTTTAAAGCTGGTGAACTGGCATTCGTTATTATTTTACTAACTCCACTAAAAAGCCTTATTTTTGCATTTCTGGAGAAATTCAAAGCTTCCAGGGGGTCTCAGTGTTCTCAGCTGGCTGGTGCAATGACCGTCTCATAGGAGATGACACATTCTACTTTTCAAACAAGTGGAACCAAGAAACATAGCCCCAGCAGAACTGGCACTGGGCCAAATTCTCACTTTTGCCTTTTCTTCAGGAAGCCGAGCTCCGATCCTGCTTTGTACACACCTCTGGTTCATTTCTGTTAACAGTTTGCTATCGATAGTGTCTACAAGCGAGGCCTTCTTGTCTACGCTGGGTTTACATTTGCCTCTTGGGAACTATAGTAAGTGGACAGACAGCCTCACCACCTTCTATTTGAAAATCGGGACATGGGGCAGAGACTAACCAGGCTTGCACTACACTTGTAAGCAAATAAACAAGCTTATGTGTGGGCTCCCCAGCCTTCCAAGAGAAAAAAAATTTTTTTAATTGGATTGGCAACCAGTCTAATGTGGATCTCTCTAGGACTCTGTTTCAAATGTAAATTTCTGAATTGCTCAAGGGCTTAATGGGAAATTTCTCAGCTCTCACTTCAAAAGAAATGAAGAACACGCAGACGCTGAACCATGATGATTATGTTAAGGGCTGTAACAGACAGGCCAACATCACAACAATGAACTCTGAGATCACTAAATTCTCTGGATTACCTCCACTCAGAGCGCAAACTGCACCTGGAAATGTCAAACGGAATCCCTACTGTGTATGCTGAAACACAAATCAATTCCATTTCCTTTGGGGACATTGTTTCCATTTTTGTTGACACTTCTGTGGCGGTGTCTTAGTCCACTACCTATCGCTGTAATTCGATACCTGAGACCAGGTAATTTATAAAGTTTCTTTGAGTCCTGATATTAGAGGCTGGGCAGTCCATGCTTGGGCATCTGGGCAGGGCTGCTTGTTTCATCATAACCATGCCAAAGAATATCAACATGCCAAGGCAGAGCAAGATGACCTCATCTAATCATCATCTTAAGCCAAAAGCCCCACTTCCAAATATATGTACATAGGAATTTGAGGACGATGTTTCCAACGCATCAACACATTTTTTTTTTCTTTCTCTTGAGTCAGGGTCTCCGGTAGCCTAGGCTGGCCTCAGTATTGCTATATAACCAAGGCCAGTCTTGAGCTCCTGATCCTCCTGACTCTACCTCCCAAGTGCTAGATTTACAGGTGCTTCCCATCACACTGCAACACATGAACAAACTCTTAGTGTACACATCCAAACCATAAAAAATGAATTATGTACTTCTTTTCCCTATTAAACTGCTCAGGAACCACACTTCATCTGTCTGCCACGCTTCAAGTCTCTTTCTGTACCTGTCCTTTAATTCAATCTGAGCACAGGAGATCGCTCTTGTCCCATCTTGTCTTGTTATTTCACAGATGAAACTCAAGAAGGTAGGTGACCCATAAACATATTTGCATACTGCAAATTTAACCAGTCAGGGCCAGGTGTTGACAGACAGGATAAACCCTAACTTCTGACACAGCTTGCACAGGTCTAGCCTGGACTGTCTCTCTTCCGTGTTCTGGAGCTACCTCGAAGCCAGTGGCATTAGGACAACTGTATAAGGACTTAAGGTAGGTCCATGAGGTAAAGGGAACTCATATAATATAATATTCTATTAGCCGTGTGTTGCCAATGCTTTAACATCTCTGGGCCTTGTAGACCCTGGAGGGACTTCTTCCCTGCCAACTCCAAGCTAACTTTGTCCTGGAAATAGCAAAGGACCCACCTGAAATATGCCTTCTCAACACTCCCAACCACCTCCTTTTAGTGGACCATTATGTTCTAGACCTTTATTCTCATGTGGTAAAGACCCCAAATCAAGGAACTGAACAATTAAAGGTATCCCTGCACCCAGAACCAACTAAATATATTCAAGCTAGCCAATCCTAGGTCTGCTGAGTCTGCCTCTGCTCTTTCCCATAGGAACCACAATAAAAGTTCCAGCCCGTGTTCCCTCCCTTGCCCCATTTCCCAACCAAACTAAGTGCTTCTCTGTGGTTCCTTGTGGTGTGGCGTGACCCGCTCTGGAATCTGAGAGTATAACAAATAATCTTTTCAACAGCAATTATATACTGACTTATTACCTTTTCTATACCTGACTAGTAATTATCTATGCTTGAGAATATGCACATCTTATATTCATTAAGCCTTAAAAAATTACAAATTAAAGTAAGCCAGGACCCAGCGGGTGACCGTGGAGGGGCAAGTGACAGAGCATTGTCTTATAGAGAGAGCCTATGTGGGCAAGAAGTGAACTGAGTCCCCTTCCCTGAACCTGTGGTTTAGCAAATCCCCAGTGATCCTAACATCCAAGCAACCCTGCAGAGTCTTTGCTCTTGCAACCAAAAAAAAAAAAAAAAAAACTTGTCTAATAGAATAGCATCAGCTCTGTTGGAGCCATTCCTCTAAGCCGGAAGAACAAGAAAAGGAAATGGCCCCGCTGCTGATGCAACCTCGAGTTAAAAATTTGCAATGGTGTCTGTGTAATACGGCCACCTGCACACTCCTGTCAGGAGGCAATTTCCACTAGGAAAAGGTTTGCTCTGAGGTAGCTTAAGTTCCAGAATGGCATTTGCACTGTGATGGTAGCACAGTGCACCAACCCTCAGTCTTCAAAGCCAGCATAAGAGGCATTTGGGGGAATGGAACAAGCTTGGGGGGTTTATTCTGAGGTTAGAAAGTAGAGATGTGAAACAGGACCAGACTGGTTTTTCTACCTGTGGTTTTCTCAAGGTATGTCTGCACAAGACTATGGCAGAAGAGATTTTTTTTTCCTGCATACTTAAAATACAATCTGCTTATTATAGATCAGTCTGAATGTAACGCAGTTCTCTTTTCATTCCAACAAGCATATGAAAATGGGAAAGTGTTTGTTATTCTGAAACTCATATAATCAGAATTATCAGTTCGAATTCTGGTTGCGAATACTTGCAACTACCGCAAAGTGATTTATCATCAAACACATCTCGAGGTTTTTAATTGTGTGCACTTGAATGTATTTGCATATTCTCTGCACACTTCATCATTTTTTTCCTGATAAAGCACTTCCAAAGAAACTGTGCTCTGCCAGCTCAAAAGTGTATTGTTCTCGCATATCTCCCAAAGCTGTGGGTAATTGCTATCATATCCTGAATATTCTTAGAACTAAAAGGTAACCTGCATCTTATAAAATGGTGCTACAATGCTGACTTCAAAAATGCTAGGTCTCCAATATTATGTTTTCATATGCATACACTGTGTGCAATTTAAGAACCTTGCCCTCTGCAAGTGGGGCTTTCCCAACCCACCTCTGCCCTTGTTAGGAGTGAGGACAATTCAAAGGAGATGGGGAATGTGACTCCTGCCTTCTTCCATCCACTTCTGACTAAGGGACAAAATAGATTCAGAGACATGAAGCAGTTAGCACACCATACATAAAAATATTATATCAATGCCACTTAATGACACCAGCAATAACGCAAACCCAACCTCCCCACCACAATCAATCAATAAATAATATTTTCCAGGGATCGAGAGATAGCCCAATGTTTAAGAACACCTGCTGCTCTGACCCAAGTTGGACAGCCTATAACCATATGTAACTCTAGTCCCAGAGTCCACAACACTGTCTTCTGGGCTCCACAGAAATAAGCACAAAACTGTAAGTCCCACAAATATTTAGGAGAAAGTAACAACTGTATACAATAAAATTGTACATAGGGGAAGAGATGATAGACTTTGAACAAATATTACTGAGGCTAAGTTGCGTGTGTGTGTGTGTGTGTGTGTGTGTCTATCTGTCTGCGTGTGTCTGTGTGTATAGAAAATATTAAGTCAAAGCCCCACTTGAACTCATGCACAAAAGTCTATTCCAGTCTTTAATTTAAAAATAAACAGCCTTGGGGCATCTGGGGATCCAATGTGTTTGCAAAGGAGATAGTCACCGAGAATAAAGCCAGCAAACCCAACTGAGGCCAAACTCAGAAAAAAACAAAACTCAAGTTGAATATTGGAGTTCTTAAGCTGGCTTCCCCCTCCCCAAAGATCATACAGCTCCCAGTGCTGGTGACAGTGTTGAACATGGAGACACTGAAGAAAGACCAGCCTTAAACAAAAAGGCTTCAGAGATGGGAGCTAAGCTGCTCTTTGTATTATCCTGAAGCAAAAGGATCTCTCTCATTTAATAGAGGCCACGAAAAGTTAATATGGTATTTTACCATTGTTTCATACTTTGCAATAGAATCATCATCTCAGTACCTCTCACTCCCACTAATGCCAGCCTAGTGAGCTCCCTTATTGTCCAACTATGAAGCAGCTATACCACGTAGGGAACAGAGAAGAATTTGACTCAAAAGTTGTGTATTTCAGATAAGGTTTTGTTTCCTTGATTTCATGATTTTTATAGAATTTATGTTTCGAAAACAACAGCCATTCCACACAGCAGTCAAAGGAAAAAGAAAATAACATTTTGTAAAACAGAGGACACAAATAGCTTACCTAGCATGTTCTTGGGTCTCAGGATCAAAGAGTTCAGCTTAACAATCTATACTTAGTCACTTCTTTTCTGCATCAGGATGGATTCAAGGTCTAGTCATGGAACTATGGATGTGAGGTCTATCAAATGTACAGTGGTGCTATGAATGAGAATGGCCTCCATAGGCTTATATATTTGAATCCTTGGTCCACAGTTAGTGGAACTGTTTGGGAAAGATTAGGAGATGTGTCCTTGTTGGAGGAGGTGTGGCCTTGTTGGAGGAGGTGTGGCCTTGTTGGAGGAGGTGTGGCCTTGTTGGAGAAAGTGTGGCCTTGTTGGAGGAGGTGTGGCCTTGTTGGGAGACATGTGGCCTATCACTAGGGATGAGCTTTGAGGTATCAAAAGCCTACACCAGTCCCAGTGTCTCTCTTTGCCTGAGATCAGGATGAAAAGCTCTCAACTATTGCTCCAATGCCATGCCTGTCTTTTCCCCTCCATGATGATTATAGACTAACCTTCTAAAACTTTAAGCAAGCTCCAAACTAAAACTCCATGCTTTCTTTTATAAGAGTTACCTTGGTCACGGTGTCTCTACACAGCAATAGAACAACTAAGACATGTAGCCAATTAGGTCTTTACTGAAATGCAAGGAATGTGGTTCAAACAAATGAAGAGAAAGTAACCAGTGTCACTCCAAAACATTTTTTGTGATAAAACCTGAGAGGCTATGGTAATGACAGGATCTAAAAACAAGAACAGAAAAACTATAAAATATTCCCTAAGCAAAGATCACAATTGTGTCAGAGATAAATTCACCTTTGGAAATAAAACAAAGTATTCCTCAACTTCCCAAACGAAAGATTTTTCTTAAATGAATAAGATACATTTAGCTCACCCTGACCTACCGTGTTACAGAAGTCTCCTAACCTTTCACCTTCTGTCTCCCAACTGATCAAATGCAGTCAGAGATAGTGGCCATTCCTGATTGCCTCAGGGAAATGGTTGCATAAGCACCTGGATGAACATGAAGAAAGTTTCAAGGTGTAAAGCCAAGGGGAAGCTGGCCTTGTTTTCCATGAAATATTCTCACGACAGTTTAGGAGTACCTGAGGAAATGTTACAGATGGATTTTTTTAACCTGACAGGCTGTATAAGTTTTCTGTCAGTATATAACAAGTTGAGCGAAACGTCATGACTTAAAACAGTTCACGTAACCATCTCACAGCTCTGTGGGTCACCAATCCAGTCAGGATGGCTGGCTTTCACACCCACAACTTCACGAAACCAAAGTCAGGGTTGAAGGCAGGCTGAGATTTTATTTGAACATTCTTGAGAATAATTGAATCCCAAGACGATTCAGGCTTCTTGCAGAATCTGGGGCCTGTGGATGTAGATCTGAAGTTTCTAATTTCTTGCAACTTCTCTCCATCCCTGAAGGTCAACCTACATTCCTCCCAACCCACAAAACTGTTGGTTTTTCCTTGTGCTTCAAACCTCTGCATCACGCGTTCAGTGGAGGAAACTACACTGTAAGGACTTGGATGATTGCATCAGGCCCATCCAGGTCATGGTAAGGTCAATTGTGTCATTTAACATGATGCAATTATCAGCGTGACGTTCTGTCACATTTCTAGCTCCCATAGACTAGAGCAAGACATTTTTATGGAGGCCATGGCAGAAATTCTACCTACACAAATGAAGCAGAGGATAAAAGTCACGAATGCAAAGGCTGGGAAAGATTGATTTGCTCTCAATTTCTCTGTTATACTCAGGTATGTCGTTAAACCCTGTCTACACTTGACTTGATGACTATTTAGGAACAGGAGACGTCATTATTTCTTTCCGTATGCTTCACACAATGTAACGTGCTGGTGTTCTGTAAAACTCGAAAAAGTGAATGATCACAACAAAACAGAGTTCTGCAGACACAGCAGGGCAGGTGAACTCACGGCAGCTGGAGCGTCATGCCCGAGACTTGCACAAACTCAAGCCAGACAAAACCCCAGCATGGAGTGGAGTGGGGAAAGTCAAGAAGTCTCACATCTAGCAGAAGAGAATGCTGATAGCTGCCAGCAGAGGGAAAGTCAGTTTGTCTTAAGGATGTGGCCCCTGATCGGCTACCAACGCTCTGGAAGCTGGCCCTATCCCAGGCACACGCTAACAGCACAAAGTGAGTTCACTGGGTTTGAAACAAAAAAGGACACATGAAACTGTGAGAAAATAGCGTGAGGGACGTAGAGAAGTAGGGAGGGAGGGAATGGGGGTGGACTTGGTCAAATACATTGTATGCTTGTGTGAAATTCTCAAACAATTAAAAAAACATATGAGCCAGGCAGTGATCGGTAGTGCACCACTTTAATCCCAGCACTTGAGAGGCAGAGGCAGGCAGATCTCGAGTTCGAGGCCAGCCTGGTCTATCTACAGAGTGAGTTTCAGGACATCCAGAGTTACAACAGGGAAACTCTGTCTTGGGGAAAAAAAAAAATTTAAAAAAAAAAACTTTCTCAATATTAATCATTATTCAGTAACATTAATATAACCAGTTTTCCATTCTTTCAATATCTTTTTTTTTTATCAAATTTAGATATTGTAATTTAGGGACTTTTTTTTGTGTTAATCTTCCTAAATTATTTATTATCCTGTGACACTTTAGGACTATTCACTGGTAACATGCAGAACTGTGTTATCTCAGACATGATCGAGAATCGCTCTGAGGCAGATATGTGCCATCAGGACATTTCCCAGATACACATTTTCTCCCTACCGTCCTGTGACATTGGGAAGTTTTGCTCTACTTGACAAGCCCTAGGTCTTGGATAGCAGCGGCCGAAGCTTTGACCAAATCCGCCCTCCATTCCCTCTTCTGCAAGCCCTCCTCTAGTCTCCCCTCCACTTTTCCCTCCCAAATCCATGTGCTCTCCCCCCCTCAGTAGTTTTAATATCTACTGATTCTGTTTAGTGCTGAGTGTATGTGCATGGTGTGGGACCACCTACTGTGGCATGGGTACACTCTCTCAGAGGTTGCATTCCTGAAGAAAACTGACTGCGTCTTCCATCAGCCATCAACTGCCATTAGCTCCTCAGCTAGAGGAGTCTAGCTGAGCTCATTCATGAGCCCCTCTGTGCTTTGGTTATGTCTGGTTTGAGCTTGCAAAAGTCTTGTGCATGCAGCCCAAGGTGCTGTGAGTTCATGTGTGCAACTGAGCTGTTATGTCCAGCAGACACTGTTTCTCCACAGAGGACTAGTCCCTCTGTCTCTTACAATCTTTCTGATCCCTCTTCCACAACGATCCCCGAGCCTTTCTAGTAGGGGTGTGATATAGATTGTTTGAGTGATTGTGACTCCCTTTATTGTGATTCTTTTTAAGTTCCTAGGACCCGAAGAGATGACCCAGTGGCTAAGAGCACTGGTTGCTCTTACAGAGTTCAGTTCCTAGCATTCACATGGCAGCTCACAACTATCTATAACTCCAATGTCAAGGTGATCTGATGCCCTCTTCTAACCTCTGTGTGTACCAAGCACATGTGTTGTGCCCAGACATACATATGAACAAAACATTCATATACATAAAATAAAATAAAATAAAATAAAATAAAATAAAATAAAATAAAATAAAATAAAATAAAATAAAAACATCTGTCATAGTTAGGATTTCTATTGCTGCAACAAAACACCATGACCAAAAACCAAGTTGGGGAGGAAAGGGTTTGTTTGGCTTATACTTCCATATTGCTGTTCATCATCAAAGAAGTCAGGACAGGAATTCAAACAGAGCAGGATCCTAAAGGCAGTAGCTGATGCAGAGACCATGGAGGGGTGCTGATTATTGACTTCCTATTGCTTGCTCAGCCTGTTCTTTTATAGAACCCAGGACCACCATCCCAAGGATGGCACCATCCACAATGGGCTAGACCCTCCCCCATCAATCACTAATTAAGAAAATGCCCTAGAGCTTGTTGTGGAAGTTTATTTTAAGTTGTGCTTAGAATAATTGTTTTGTGCATTGTTGGAAAAAGGGCCTTGGCCTTTTGTATTGTCTGCAGGTGTTGGATTTCTGTGGGGGAAGTCTGATTGCTTATGATCTGCACCTAAGGAGTTCTGAATGAATAAAAACACCTAATCTCAGATGTTCAGGGTTCAACTGTTCACTGAGTATGGTGCTGGCCAGGATGGTGGTTCCTCTGTTAAGATTTGGCAGAGTCTGCATGTAGGAGAATACCTCCCTGCCTCCTTGCTGAGTGACACAGAGACATACAGCTACAAATGGCATACCAACATGGGACACAACATCACACCAGCTAATCCACTGTAGAGACAAAGAAGAAGAGAAAGAAACTCCAGATCTCAGAGCAAGTCTGGTAAAGCACACTCGGGGCAGTTACTAAAGGACAGAGATTATAAATATGCAAAACTAATGAGTAGAAGTTTCCTGAAGGAAGAGGAGAATGAGGAAAGAAATAAGCCTTTATGAAGAGAGAACGCTGCGAAATTAATTAGTAAATGAGAAAAAAAGCTCTGAGGTGAGAGCCACAGAATGGAGACCTTTAGAGATAAAGAATTCAACTAGGAGTAGGAAAAAGCAAGGTTCTTACTTCCCTGATCATGGAGCTGGCGCTCCCTTCCGCTGCTGGCAGTAGTCAGGCACAGGAAACAGAAACCAGAGTATACTGTTTTGCAAACTGAGTTTGTTCATGGCTTTTTGTGTGTGTGAAACCCAAGTGGATCTTGTGTTTGAGGTTATGAAGAAGGGTGTATGTTTGCTCATAGTGGTGGTGAAAAAGAACGCCAAACTGCCAGAATGTTTCAACCAGAGAATCTTCTCACCAGCCCATGATCCCCAGCTGTTGTGAAAGCCCCAGTTTAGAGCCAAAAAGCTGCTTAATTAAACTGAACACTTTTGTTTTCTTTTGTTTTTTCCTACAAGCCTGTTTATATGCATTAACTCCACACCATGAGGAAACTCTTCCGGCAGACAAGGTTACAAGTTGTTTTTCCTGCAGAGAAAAGTGGCTAGTTGTTTTTCCAGCAAACCAAACTCTTAAAATCTGGAAAGTGTTTCCCCAGGGTCAGCACACAGAAACTGCCTTCTAGAATTGACCAAGGTTGTATCTTGTGCTGGTAGCTGAATTTGGTACCGTAAAAGCTACCCATTTGAAGACATGAAGGGGTCTTTGGAGAGCATCTGAGGTTTGCCACTGTGAGAGGCCAGGAGAGGCCATTAGTAAAGGTCCAGCCTCAGTGGCAGTTGAAGGCCCAGACTGAAGGGGTTGTGTAAAGAAGTTGAGGTTTATGCACCATGAAGAAGAGCCCAGGAGAGGCTATTGATGAAAGTGCAGTCCAGTTTCAGCAAGGGACCCCCAAGTTCTGAAGATGCCAGTCCCATGGGACAACCACCAAGGACATCAGCAGCAGTGGATGGAGCCAGTCTGGAAGACAAACTATGTGGCTGCAGAGGTCAGAGAAGAGAAGTGACCCAAGCACTTTGGAGGAGCCCAGAAGAGCATGAGTGAATTCCAGATAATTGAACTCTGATGATGCTTTTCTGCTGTCCAAAGACACTGTGAAAAGCTTGATAGATGTTTGGTTTCATTTGGTCCTGTACATTAACAACTCTCGTGTTTGTTCCTCTTGTAAACGGTTTTGGTGGAGTATTAAATTGTGTTGTAAAGGTAAAGCAACTTTTTTAATACAGAAAAGAGGAAAAATTGTGGAAGTTTATTTTTAGTTGTGTTTAATATAATTGGTTTTTGTGCACTGTTGGAAAAAGGGGTGCATAGACCTTGGTCTTTGTATTGTCTGCAGGTGTTGGATTTCTGTGGGGCATGTTTGATTGCTTATGATTTGCACCTGAGGAGTTTTAAATGAGTAAAAACACCTGAGCTCAGATGCTTGGGGTTCCACTGTCAATCAAGTATGGTACTGGCCAGAATGGTGGTTTCCTCTGCTTAGATCTGGCAAAGTTTGCATTATGAGTTTGCCTCCCTGTCTTTCTTTGTGAGCCACAGCAGCCTAACTACCACAAGAGCTCGATGTTATGGAGGCATTTTTTCAATTAAGATTTCCTCCTTTCAGATAACTCTAGTTTGTGTCAAGTTGACACAGACAAGCCAGCACAACATCAAAAGAAAATTTTTTTAAAAAAATTAAACTATAAAAACTTGTTACAGAGCTGGCAAGGTATGCTATTGGGTAAGGTGCTTGCTGTTCAAGCATGAGAACTCAAATCAGATTTCAGCACCGTGTAAAGCCAGGCGTGGAAAAGCCAGGTGTGGAACGACACATTTGTGACCCTAGCACTGGAAAGCCGAGGCAGGAAGATCCTTGGAACTTACTGGCCAGTCTATCTAGCCAACTGGTGAGTTCAGGTTCAGTGGAAGATGCTGTCTCAAAAATAAGGTGGAGAGTGATTGAACAGATACATACACATCAACCTCTGACTTCCACAAACATACACACACACACACACACACACACACACACAGCTTGTTAGACATAGGTAGGATATGACATTGGAGAACAAATTATGGAAAGTGGTGGGGTCCTCAGGGAAAGCAATTTCTGTTAGACAGGAAAGAGCAGTCTGGAACTGTTCTCTGCAAGACCCACTGTGGCAGGGACATATCTGCTTCTTCAGAGACTCAAACAATGAGAGGATGGAGAGTGAGCTTGGACACTACTGCCTTGTGGAAATGGGCTCTCAGCCTCAATGGAGAAAACACTGACTTTCTTCCCTACCCCACTCCACCGTGAAAACATCAGCCAAGGTCCCCCGATTTGCCAAAACTCTTTATTATAAATGAATTTGGGGGGCTCAGATAGTAAAGTCGAGTGAGTAGTGGGCAAAGAAGTTTGTTCAGACTTAACTTCCTAGACAAAGATGAGAGAAGGGAAAAGAGAGGCCTTAAGCAGATTTTAACCTTTGAAAGCACGCCTGAAAATTGCTGAAATTCAAGAAAGCCCTAAATGAGAAGATAGTTAAATAAACGAACTAATAAATTAGATAAAGTTCAATTTCTGAATTGAAGTTCCAAAAACCATGTAGAAAGTTATTGATGACAAACTCTAACCACTTAATAAGATACCTATTCTCTATAAACCCCTTCTTAACATCCAGGATTTTGAAAATACAAATATCTCTTTATCTTAAGATCAAAATTAAAATATATTGTAGATTTAATACCTACAGTGGAAGTTTGCTACTATTTTTTACCCTCAATTTAGGGAAAGAAAAAGGAAGGATAGAAAGAAATCTTCACGGCTCTTGCAGGTGGCCTTGATAGAGAGAGAAGGAGAGAAAGGAAGAAATCGTCACAGCCCTTTTAGGCTGTTCTAGGCTTGGAGAGCAGGAGCTGACAGTAGCCAGACTAGCATCTTTCAGCTCACTACTCGTGAACCCACTCTCTCCAAACAATGTTCTCCTAAGCCTTAACCAACAAACCAATGAACCAACCAAGCAACAACCAACCAACCAGCCGGCCCCGGCTCTTGGGACTCCAATCCTTATATACGCTAAGCAAAAGTTCCCAGAAATCTAAGCAACCACAATCCTAAGGGCAAGCCACACGTGGCAAAATAGCTGCACATAACCAAATTATAGCCACCAGCATTTGCGTTTTTAAAGAAACCAAAATGACAAAACTTCTTCCAAGCATCCCGTGAAACTACAGCATATATCTCCATACAGGTAGACAGAGATGTGAACTTCTCTAAGCCATGGAATGCCCACAGGGCAGTTCGTACCACTTTAGAATGGCAAGAAAGTTTGTCAACCTAGATAAAAAGACCCTTGCTCTTCCCACTTCTTCCATGGCTTTGGAAGAAACAACAATAAAGCCAGGGATTCCTAAGATACATAATCAACCCAGCTGTGGTTGATGGAGAGAACTGGCCACCAATCCTCTCTTCCCTGGGCGCACAGGGACATGGGATCAGGAACCCACTTCACCAGTGGAAGAAGGGGAGCACAGCTGGCCCCCTTTCTCTTCCTCAGAGGCACTTCCTGAATCTGCCTCTCCCTCTAACACAGGAGGAGAGCACCAGGCTGTGAGCTCAGAAACCTGAGCCACTGTACTTAAGGTCCCAAGCGGAGCTGAGTCACTAAGCGACAAAAGTAAGAAACCCTTAGGGGATGAAGCCACTGAGAAAACAGTATGATTGATACTGCACTGTGGTCCCGCTAATCTGCCACTGCAGAGACATGTCCCCAAGCCATACTTACAAATATTCTTTGATCTGAATTCAACTCAGATTCAGCTATTTCAAACCTTACACTCTATGAGAAGCTGGCAATGGCAAAAGTAGCCAATAAAACATAGATTTGGGATTTTATGTTTTTCTACTTATAAGCACCTTCCACACACTAGTCACTCAAAGGTTAGTGAAAGATCGCTAATTTTAAGGAACACTGAAAAATTATTCCTAAGAAATGTTCTGAAATGAACTTTTAGTTTAATCACATAAAGGTAATGTTAATCTAGGTTCCAGTACAAACTGGTAGTTTTAAAGCCTCAGGAGACCACAGCCCACTGAATCAACTAAGCAGGGCTCACATGGGCTCACAGAGACTGAGGTGGCAATCACGGAGCCTGCATGGGTCTGCCCTAGGTCCTCTGCATATGTTATGATTGTTAGCTTGGTGTTTTTGTAGAACCCCCAACAGTGGAAGTGGGGGTGTCTCTTTTGACTGCTCTTGGGACCCTTTTCTTCCTACTGGATTGCCTTGTCCAACCTCAATATGAGGGTTTGTGCCTTGCTTTATTGTATCTTGTGTCCTGTTTGACTGCTATCTCTTAGAGGCCTGCTCTTTCTTGAAGGGAAATGGAGGAGGGTAAGTCTGGGGGAGAGGGGAAATGGGGAGGAGCTGGAAGGAGTAAAGGGAGAGGAAACTGTGGTCTGGATATATTATATGAGAGAAGAATCTATTTTCAATAAAAAAATCGTTAAGAATAGGTTTAAAATGATAAAGCCTCAGTTCTAAAATCTTGAGTGGGGTTGTAAGTGGGGATCAGAAGCAGATCCCTTGCTTAGCGTCAGTGAGGCCTTCGGTTCATAAGAAAAAGTAAAACTTTTTCAAAGAAATTTCAAAAGCAGAATCCCGGGAGGTGGCATGTGGTGTCGTCTTGTCTGAGGTCATCAGAATGGCTGTCAGAACTTTCTTTTCAAGCTTGACATGAGCTTGGCATTCTATTTAGCTAGTGAGCTGGAAATGAAAGTCCATTTCCCCCCAAGCCTTGAAAGGTTAATCTGTCCTATGCAGATAAATCTCAGAAAGCACTCGGGGAAAGTTGGATTTAGCGAGAGGTTCATGTGTGGCATATTACTTCTGTCAAACAGAAGATACGAGTTGCCAGGGTGGTCATAAAAGCAGCTGCCTGGCCCAGATTTGTGCTGATCTCTCTGTTCACGGTCCCCACGCGTCTTGGTTTCCAAGCCACTGTCTTTCCACATACATCTCTCAGATGCATCCGTAAGCATGTGGAAATGTTTGCCATCTGTCCCACACACACCAGACACATCTCTGGGTTCTGCAGGCTTTATGACTTTTTTATGCTTTTATACTCTGACTGGGAAGGTGGCTTAGCCCACAAAGGGCCTGCTGTGCAAAGCATGAGGACCTGAGTTCAGATTCCCACGCATTCATATAGAAACTGGGTTCTGTAGCACTGACATGTAACCTCAGTACTAAGAGGAAGAGATGAGGATCCCTCCCTGGAGCTTATGGTTCCTGCCGGCCCGTTCAAAATCCTGAGTTCCTGGTTCAGTGAGAGGCTATCTCAGAAAATAAGATGGAGACACCTGACATCAACCTTTGTCATCCCAGACCACATACACACAGAGAGATAGAGATAGAGAGAGACAGAGAAGGGGGGGAGGGAGGGAGAGGGAGATAGGGAGAGAAGTTATCACTAGTACTGTTACCTAACTAAAATACATTTTAGGAACACGAAGGACATTAACTATTTAGACAAACCTTCATAATGGAATAGCTAAATTAATTCAGGGAATGGTAGCCAGAGTCTCTGGCAATCGATCTGTATCTTTCATGTCAAAACAACAAATTTTATCCTATGATACCCTAAAGAATAATTTAGTCTACTATAGAATTTTCAAAATTGATTCTAGAATAATCCCCAGGCATCAGAAATACTGTTAATGTTCTACTATATGTAACCACCTGCTGACTATCCCATACCCTACCAGCAGGGCACTGATGCATGCCTCTGTGGAGGCATAGAGCAAACACACTCTCTCTCGAAGGAGCAGAATGAACTTCCTGTCCAATGTCAAGAAAGAAACCAGTACCTAAATAAGTTTCTTAATTCCTTTTTGTCTTAGTTGCTTTTCCAGTTGCCATGACAAAATATTCTAACAAAAGCAACTTATGGGAGAAAGGGTCTGTTTATGATTCACAGTTCCTCGTGGTCCAGAACTCAAGACAGCAGGCAGCTGGTCACATCCAATCCACAATCAGAAAGCAGAGAGCGATGACTCCGTGTTCCTGATAGTTCCCTTTCACTATTTCATACAGTCCAGGATCACACCCAGGCAATGGTGCCACCCGCAGTGGACAGGTCTTCCCACCTCAAGGCAATCAAGATAATTCCCAATAGGCATTCCAAGAGGCCCATTTCTCTGGCAATTCTAGATTCTTCCAAGTTGACAGTGAATGCTAACCAGCACAACATTCTTTCAATTGCCTTTTCAGTTCCTGTTTAAATATTTTAGTATCTATTCTTTCAAGTAATAGACTTATGAATAAAGTCAAGCTATTAGTGATACATGGTACCACCTACAGGTGGTGCATGAGCCTATTAAGAAAATTTACCTGAGTGTCTCCCAGACTTTGGAGCAAGAACTTATCAACTCCTTTGTATGCCTTCGTACATACACACCCTTAGTATAAATTACTAGATTTTGAGTCTCTTAACACCAAAATCAGTGAATGCAGTATTCATTTGAAATCCCTATATGTCCTGGTCACTAAGAAATACATAGTGTTAGTGAATCACCTGAATTCTCTGCTCTAAGACTGACTCTTTTCAATTCATAGAATCCCGTGAAATGTTTTGTTTTTAATTGGAATACAACCATCACACAAAAGAATGCACAAAATGTGAGTGGGTGAGTTAGTAACTGTGCTCTAACCAGTGGCACTTAGGGGAGGTTTACTTTGCTTACACATCTAGGTCACAGTCTATCACTGAGGGAATCAGGGCAGGAACTTGAAGGTGAAAACATGGAGGAATGCTGTTTTCCGACATACTCACAATCCCATGCTTACCCAGATTTCTTATAGAGCTCTGGGCCCCCAACCTAGGGAATGGTACACCCACAGTGGGCTGTGCCCTCCACATCAACTACCAATCTAGATAATCTCTCCAGACATACCCATAAGCCAATTTGATGTGGGAAGTCCTCAGCTGAGAACTCCTTTCTCAGATGACTCCATGGTCAGTGACCTTGGAGCCATGGAGCTATCTCTAGGTAAAAACATGAACTTGCTGGCACCCTTAAGGCCCTTTTCCTAAGCACTGCCTTCCAAAGATAACGACTAGCCTGTCTTAAATCCTAACTACAGCCTAACTTAGTTGTGTGTTTTCTATTTTAGGGACTTAAATCAACAGGTTGGCAATAAATTTATTCTACTATGCCAAAGTCTCTTCACTCAACCTCATGACTGTGAGGTTTGTTCAGGTCACTGCATGCCCACAGCTCTGTCATTGTTATAGCATTGTAGTTTTATGGTGAGAATATATAGTTTTTTCCATTCTATTATCCACAGGCAATGAATTTTTTATAATAGTGTCCAAGTCTGTATGTATTATACATAATGCAAATATCTTCCCATTCAGTAGCTTGCTCTGACAGTAAATAAATTTAATGTGTTTCTTGACAAATAGCAAGACAGTGTATGTAACCCCATAAGGGAGAGCACATAGAATGTGACTATGGAGGTTCTGATGAGATATTTTGTTTGCTCCTGGAGCAATAATTATACACAGAGATGCAGCTGATAAACTATTGAGATGGATAGACAGACAGACAGGCAGAAGACAGAAGATATAAAAGGGAACATGGAGTAGGAAGAATGTGAAAACATGAACAACCACCATGATTCCAAAATTCAGATGGCATTTCAGGTGACCATTGGACAAATTACAACTGGCGCTATGTTATAAAACCCATGAGCAAGCTTCCTGTGGCTAGGTGATAAGAGTCTTATATTGTAAAATGAGAAAGTTTTCTAATCCACAGTTCTCTGAGGACTTGTATGTGCCTGGCACTGTCATGGACACTGAATTTACAATGATGAATGTGTAGGCACAGACCTGGGAGCTTGGTTCTAATTCAATGTATCAATAAAAAAATGAAACCAAGTGAAGTAAGCCAGTAGCAGGGAGACAAATAAGCTCTTACATGATGTATCTAAAACTAGACAAATTCACAGAACCAAGGAGCAAATGGTGGTTAGTAAGAGCTGGGTAGAAAGAGAATGGGGAGAATTGGTTAAACAAATGAATAAGGTCTAAAGATCAGTCAAACAATATCTACTACAGTCAACAATAGGGTGTACACTTAATATTTGTTACAAGATGAGGCTGAGGCTGTAACTCAATTGGTAAAGTGCTTTCCTGACACCCACAATCCCCTGGCTTCAACTCCTGAAATCCCACAAACCAGGTGGCACACACCTGTAATGCCAGCACTCAAAAGGTGGAGGCATTGGAATCAGTAGTTCAAGGTTACCCTGAGCTATATAGCAAGTTCTAAGCCAGTTTGGACTACATGAGATCCTGTCATTTTGTGAAATATTTTAAGTCCTTTCACCACAGTCAAAGGTTTAAAAAATAGGAACCATTTACTGTATGACTGAAATTAATTTATTGAAACATGAAAGTTTGTACTACATTGTTATAATGAAAGGAAATAAAGAGATTAAGAACTTGAAAAGTAAGGTTCCAGAATATTCTATGGGAGGGATTCCCCTTGCTGTTGTCTCTTGCTTCTGGAGATTTTCAGAGTTGAGCAGCCTCTGTTGGTGTATACGGCATATTAAAAATTCAGCAGAGCAGTCGACGGGAGAAGTTTCCAATGGTCCGAGAAGTAAGTTCACTCTTCAGTAGAAGCTGGAGAAACCATATCCCCTGTAAGATGAGGGATGGCGGTAACCATATCTGTGGTTCCCATAGCCAGAACCGAATCCAAAGCCTCCAAAGCCATACCCATTGACCTGTCTGTGGAAGCTGCCACCTCTACAGCCACAGGCATAGCCCAGGCCATTGAAGCCTCAGTGGTTGTAGCCATAGCCACTGACACCTCCATGGCCATATCTCAGGCCACTAAAGCCTCCATGGCCATAACCCAGTCCAATGATGCTTCCATAGCCATATCTGAGGCCACTAAAGCTTCCATTGCCATAACCCTGTCCATTGATGCTTCCATAGCCATATCTCAGGCCACTAAAGCTTCCATTGCCATAACCCAGTCCACTGATGCTTCCATGGCCATATCTCAGGCCACTAAAGCTTCCATTGCCATGACCCAGTCCATTGATGCTTCCATGGCCATATCTCAGGCCACTAAAGCTTCCATTGCCATAACCCAGTCCATTGATGCTTCCATGGCCATATCTCAGGCCACTAAAGCTTCCATGGCCATAACCCTGTCCACTGATGCTTCCATGGCCATATCTCAGGCCACTAAAGCTTCCATTGCCATAACCCAGTCCATTGATGCTTCCATGGCCATATCTCAGGCCACTAAAGCCTCCATTGCCATAACCCAGTCCACTGATGCTTCCATGGCCATATCTCAGGCCACTAAAGCTTCCATTGCCATGACCCAGTCCATTGATGCTTCCATGGCCATATCTCAGGCCACTAAAGCTTCCATGGCCATAACCCAGTCCATTGATGCTTCCATGGCCATATCTCAGGCCACTAAAGCTTCCATGGCCATAACCCAGTCCATTGATGCTTCCATGGCCATAGCCTTGGCCTCCATAGTAGCTGCTGTAGTAGCTCATGTGGTCGGAAGTTGTAGACTGGTTTAGAGGTCAAAGATGAGTTTCTTGTCTGTGACCACCATCAACCTCTCCCAGGTTTTATACCCTCACTGGAGGGTGGGGCAAACCACACAGGGTTACACCACTCTCAATGTAGAGACGAAATTGCATAAGAAAATTCTCATGTGTCTTATTATGTAAAACTTTAGGGCAATTTCTTTCACTAATTGAGGACATTTTCGTTTGGTTTCTGTGAAGTTTGGATTCCAATGGCGATGATGCTGCCTTCAAAGACCTCTTCTTTGGTCCTTCTGTTTAAAGCTCTATAATCAGACATCACAGCATCAATCACCTCCAATTTCATCACCTGTAATAGTTCATTCATTACAACCCTTTCCCAGTACCTCTGATACGTCTTCTGACTAATTTACTCATTGCATAGGTATTTAATGATAACCTAGTGAATTTTGCTCATTTCGGTGCCATGACAGTAGCTTCTTTATCTCTCCTCATTTACTTATTAAAACATACCAATTATGCTAACCAGTGGGATTCATTCAGGTATTTTTCACTAGTGTATACATTAAGTATCCATCATGTCCATTCACCCACCTTCCCTCTGCTCCCCTCTTCCTTACTAACCCTACCATTTTTTGTTTTCTACTTCTGTGATAAAACACCATGACCAAAAACAACTTGGGAAAGAAAGGAGTTTATCTCATCTTATACTCCAGGTAACACTCCATCACTGAAGGAAGTCAGGGCAGGAACCTGGAGGCAGGAACTGAAACCAAAGCTGTTTATTAGCTTATTCCACATGGCTTTCACAGCTTGCTTCATTATACAGTTTAGACTACCTGCTCAGAGGTGGAACCATCTCTGTGGACTGGGCTCACACATATCAATCATTAATCAAAAAAATGCCCCACAAACTTGCCTACAGATTGCTTAACAGACGGTTGCTAGATACCGTGTGAGTGCTGGGAATGAAACCCTGAGCCCCCTGAAAGAGCAACCAGTGCTCCTAACTGTGAGACATCTTGCTAGCCCTTTAAACTGTTCTTTTGTCTTTCCAGCCATAATACTTTTTGTTTATTTCGTTGTTGTTGTTGAATAGTCTTTTTAAGAGTGATAAGATGGAATCTCACAGCTTTGATTTTCATTTCCCTGACAACTAATGACACATTTACTGGCCAATACTGTTTCTTTGTTACCTTTTTTTTTTTTTTTTAAGGAGTTGCGTGTTTAGATCTTTGGCCATTTTTATTGGGTTGCTTCAGTTTTTAGTAAATTAAATTCTTTATGTATTCTGGATATAAATGAATAGCTGGAAGATATTTTGTATAAATCTAACAAAATATATCTGACAGTAAAATAGGACCATTTTTACTTTCTAGCAGAATCTTACTTTTATATATGTAATGCCTTTTGCTCTTTGTTGTTTATGAAATATTTGATAGGTCTTATGTCTTACTATAAGGTTTTCCACTATTTTATGTCCATAGAAGGGTATAGAGGAGATGAGGGGAGGAGAATTAGGATTAACCAAAGTTAAGGGGGTGTGAAAAAGCCACATGAAGCCTACTATCTTACAACTCAATTAAAAAATTAAAATATAGTTTAAAGTTAGATAGCCTATGTGACTAGATAATAAAAAGAAAAAGAAAAGAAAATGAGAAAGAGACACTAGTGGAAAACTTTAATATATAAAATGAATATATAATTTTCTTTTTGAAAAATGGAGCTGCTTTAGTCTGTTTTCTAATTCAAAAGCAAAATACTGAAGACTTGGAAACTTATTTTTGTTGTCCTTTATTTTATTCTTCTCTCATACAATACATTCCGATCTAGTTTCCCCTTCCTCCACTCCTCCCAGCTCCTCCCCCAAGAGCAGGCCTGCCAGGGATATCAACCAAAGACAGCCTAACAAGATATAGGACTAGTCATAAACCCTTATGCCTAGGCTGGACAAGGCAAACCCAGTAGGAGGAAAAGGCTCACAGGAGCAGGCAGGAGAGTCAGAGATCCCCCCACTCCCACTGTTAGAAGCCCAACAAGAATGCCAAAGTTTGGTGACTTATAATGAGTGGAAGGTTTACTGTGGCTCATGGTTCTAAAGTCTGGGAAGTCCAAGAGTAAGACATGACATCTGAGCTTCTGGTGAGGGCTTCCTCCTACTTCAAGTTATGGTAGAAATCAGAAGAACAAGCAGGTGGACAACATGAGGGTCATATCTGCTTTGTAACAGTCCACTCTTGCCAGGAAACCACATTCTCATGAGATTGACAAATCTCTCTTAACATCATATTCAACTCTTAAAAGCCTCACTCCCAACTCCACCTCACTGACAATCAAATTTCAGCATGAGTTGGGGTTGGAGGGTTGCATCATATTCTAAGCATAACAGAAGCTCATTAAAGTATTCCAAAGAAGGGTTGGAATCACTGCTACTCAACCATTTATATTAAAACCAAGCTCAAGCCAAATATCCTGGCATAGGCTTTTAATCCCAGAACTCATGAGGCTGATGCAGGAGAATCACCAGTTTGAGGACAAGTTGGGATTCATACATATTGTAAGACATTATCTTAATATAAAACAAAACACCAGAAGTTCTAACACACAGGCAATAAAAATTATTTCATATTTATAATAACTACATATGGAATCATATCATTTTAGAACTGATAAGACAATCTCATTTTACAGGTGGTAAACTGAGATTTGTAGATCATCCCAGATCACTCAGTGAGATTTAAAAGCCAGATTAGAGCCAGAAAGTTTAGTTTCCACCTTCCTTTCCTATTATTCCATACTTGATTGTAGGTTTTTTGATAGTGTATGACAACAGCAAAGCAAACATCACTTCATTATACAAGAGATGAATGAAAGGTGCTCTTTGCCTGCCCTTTTGCTGAGCACTGATTCTATGACTTTGGATCTGGACAGAGATGAACCAGATTTTCTCCTGATCAGAACACAAAGGGCTGAAATCTGAGAAGACAACTGGAAACCTACCTGTTCTCAGTGAGGTCACTAAGATCTTCTAACACTGATTAGCCAATAAATCTAAGGCTGAAAGTAGAGAGCAAATACAAATTGAACATTCGAGAGAGAAAATGTGAAGCCCAGTTCTTGCTGTATATTGTTTACTAAGCAATAAATATCGACAAATAACAATTTAGCTAAGAATGTAATTGTCAGTGCCTTTATACGGGAATCAGAACAAAATCTTAGAGTGTAGTCATAGTAACTCTGCTTCTGCCTGAAGCAATAAAACTCTACAGAAAACAGGGTTACGTAATGAATTTTCCTCTCAAAATTTTTATCAAGGAGGGTGATACCTCAAGTCTAGGGCCAGGGAGCGGAGGTTCATCCATGGTCCTTCACAGCTAGTACATGTCAGTGCTATGCAGTGTAACCCATACGGCCACTATCACATTATATTACCACTCAGTCATGGCCGTGGGAAGGAGTGTGCCTGTGGGCTGGGCATCTCTGCAGCTGAGTTTAATCCTCAAAGGCACTGAAAGTTGTATGTCCTTGGTGCCCCAAACATTGAATGGAACTCATCAGTATATCCCATATAAAGGAATGTGTAATCTTTTAATCCATCATCATGGCTGCTCTAGCAAAGGATCAAATTAAAAGGCCTGTGTGATAGCTAAGAAAGGATCACATCCAAAGGCTTGTATGAAGGGATGAAGCTGTGTGATCCAGCTAGAGTGCAGAAAGTATGCTAGTTAGGCTAATCCTGTCCTGGCACACATCTTTAATTCCAACTCAGAAGGAAATCATGGTACATGCCTTTAATCTCAACTCTCAGGATATAAAAGGAACAGTCAGTAGAAAAAGAGGCAGAGTTATAGAAGAGAAGCAGAGAATAGAAGCAGAGTGGAAGCAGAGAGGAAAGAGTTCAGAGAGAGAAGAGAGGTGGAAGCAGAGGGAAAGCAGACAAGAGCAGAGCAGAGCTCAAAGAGAGAAGAGAGTTAGTTCAATCAGGTGGTTTGAGTATAACTCAGCTCACAGACAGTTCAGTTCGAGAGAAACCAAGAAGAGCAGAGCCTGTCTGGAATAAGCAGAGAGAAAGCAGAATCAAAAGCAGAAGGTTTATGATTTACAATTTGGAGTTCATAGTACAGCTCAGAGTGAAAAGAAGTAGTTCAGTCAACAGTAAGTCTTCGAGGCTGAAACCTTCTAGGTCTGGGCTTGCATCTTGAAGATTAGATTGTATGGAGGCTGAAACCTGCTAGAACCAGGGATTGAATTTGCAAAGAATAAACTGCCTTTTACCATGAACCCATGAGAATGTATTTTTTTAAAAAAAAATCAATGCTTAAATCTATGCTTACACCCTGTTGTCACTAAGCACAACAGGCTCCTGTTGCCAATGCTGATCAGACCTCCCTCTGGCAGAATCCACATCACTGTGGCTTCTCAGCTCTTGGCTGATTCACCAGTGACAAATCTGCCAAGCAAGAACAGCTGGAAGTGTGAGGGAAACAGTGTCTCTCCCTTTTGGTAATCATTCGTTGACTCTGGGGAATCCATGCCCTGGCTTCCCCAAGACTCTGGGGACAGGTCCAGCATGTGTATTTTCTGCAGTGCCTGGAATCCATTCACCTAATGCAGTAACTGCTTGCAACCCAAACCTTATTGGCCATCTCCTTCCTCTTTTCACTTCCTCATCCCCACCAATACTCACCCTTCCTAGAGGAACTACTTGTGCTAGAACCCTTGTCTCAGGATTCTTGGGGGAGTCTTTGGTAGAGTTCCCATATTGAAAAGCATGCCTGGTAGATTCAGGTCACAGAGCATCTTCCACTAAATTTGATTTATAGAGACTGATGCCAGCAGGAGAAGGAGGAGAGTATAACATAGGAAAATCCTTCCCAAGGAAATGAAAACCGTTTGGGCTGCTGTAACGCAATGCTATAAACTGGGTGAGTTATAAGTAACAGAAATTTATGTCTCGTAGCTCCAGAGGCTGGAAAATCCAAGGTCAAAGATTCAGCATATTTAGTGTAGTCAAAACATACTTCTTGGTTCATAAAAGCATCTCCTGAATTTGGACATGGTGCAAGCTGTGGGCTGGCTCCCAGTTCTGGGTGCCTTTCAGAAGGGCACGAATTCTATCCTGAGGGTTCCACCCTCATGACCTCATCATCTCCCAAATGTACCATCTCTTAATCCCATCATCTTGGAGAAACATTTCAATATAATATGGTGTTGAAGAAATAAATATTCAGACTGTAGCATCAACTCTGTTTGCTACACCAGAGCATAAAAACGGAAGGAAGAAATTAGAGACATATATCCTCACCTTCCTCTTCCCTAGGGAGAAGTGATGGACAGAGTGAAAATGTCAAAACAGGGAGTTCTGGGAAAACATGGTTGAAAGCAATGATGTCCTAGCCCATACACTGTTTCCACACAAGCAGAAGACAGAAAACCAATTTTGCTACTGAATATACATTGAGCTAGGATGTGACTCATGTCCCAGTCGATCTGTTAAGAAATTTCAAAGAGAAGTGGAGAGATGGCTCAGGGGTTACTAGCACTGGCTGCTCTTCCAGAGGACCTGGGTTCAATTCCCAGCACCCACACGGCAGCTCACAGCTCTCGTAACTCCATTCTAGCGGATCTGACACCCTTATACCAATGCACATGAAATAAAATTAAACAAATTATTTTTAAAAAAAGAAATTTCAAAGATAGAAAGAAACCTTGCCTTATACAATTCCATCACATATATGTTCTTAAACAATAACGACCCTTCAGTACAGCCTTGATGGGACCGTTAGTCACATGTAGCTCATCCTGCATTCACCAGACAATTGAGGTGGTCATCTGCGTTTGCTAATTAGATTTAACCAGGGGATTAAACTGCTCACATCCTTCTGACAGGAGGCATTTTGGATCAAGGCACCTGCTGAAGTTAGGCTGCCACCCTCCCACAGACGTATGAAGAGAGGTGCAGACAAGAAAGGCATCCTGTGTGTAAGCTGACAAGAGCTTATTTAGCTTTTGAAGATTTACATACATTGCTGAGAGACAGAAGACATTACCAAGTTCCACAGAGTCAAATGTTCTAAGAAAAGAGACACGCTTTCCCTTATTTTTCACAGAGAGAAATGGAATCCTTATTATTATTGGTATCTGCTCTGACAGCAGCTGTGCACCCCCAGCATCTGAGGGTCTTCCTGACAGGGACACAGGGCAATGTCCCAGGAAACAAAGGGGAGAGATTTTATAAGGCTAAAACAGAAGGAGCAGGAACTAGATCAAAGTGTCCTTTGTCACCTGTGATAGGACTCTGGTTGGCCTTAAGATGACAAATTGTCAGAGGGATGCATCAGAGTACTAAGGTGGCCTGGCTTACAGTCAGTCCTCATCACGTGGCCTGGGCGGGACTCTAACCTAGGGCTGCTCTGAGTGCTGAAGAGAATACACAAGCGCTTCTTGCTGTGTCTCTTTCCTCTGCAGATGGAGAAACAGACAGGAAAGCAGCCGCGCACCACACAGGGATATAGCGTTTCCCACCTAGATAACAGCGGTCAGCACACGGAGAAGAATCCACAGGGAAAGGGCATGTGGACAGTTGCGGACTGTGTCAGAATGGGTGGTGCCTGAGCTGTGTGCAGAAACAGGCTCTCTTGGTCCAGCCAGAGCCCACCAAACAGCTGAGGAGGGCTTAACAACAGAGTCATGGCACAGACCTCCAGAGACAAGTTTCAGAGAACCAGCCTACTTTATTGCATAATTTCAGAACTTTTATACAGCCTTGTCTCTGCTGGGGGGTGCAAACTATCAAAAAACCAATGAACGCATGACACACCACAGAACAGTGACCCATCCTGGTAAAGGTCATGTCCTACGTGCAACACAGGGAAAGAAGATGTAGGTCTGTGCCAGAGAGCTCGTTGCCATTGTGATCAGTCAGGTGTGGTCAGTCTGCTGTCTGCTTGGTAGGCACAGTCGGCTATGCCTGAGAGCCTCTCACGTGGGCAACATAGGCTTCCTTCCAGCCAGAGGACCCCACATGGAAGTGTCAGGGAATTGGGGTCATTGGGAATCAGGGGTGACCCTGTCTGAAATAAGTTCAGAAAACTCACAAGGGGTCCTCTGCCCCCTGCTGCAGAGGCCAGGGTGGCCATAAGGAAGAATTATGGACAGCCGTCTTCCCCCTGACCAGCAGGGACTGGGCTAGCTGAACAGAATGTCTGCAGTCTTTGCACAAATAAGCTGGGTTTACAAAAGAATCACTACAATGACTTCTCATTGTTCCTGACACTCTGTCCCTACCTAACCTTCACTTTCTGTACCTGATTAAAATTCACTCATTTTCACTTGTGGGTAAAATCTTAATAATTTAAAACTCTTACCCCAAATTCCAGGAGACTGGAGAAGTGGGTGGGAGCTTCCAGGAGATGAGAAATACAGTGCTGGGTATTTGTCTGCCAAGCAGTGTCCAGTATTTGATCCAAAATTATTCAGAGTGAAGGTGAGTGAGGTCAACATTTATATTCGATCAACAGACCTAGGAATCGGACTGAACTCCTGATTTTGCACCTAACCAGCTGAAGGCCTACTAGAACTAAAAGGCTGGCCATCTCCATTTCCCCCTTTAAGCTGAAACTGAGACTTGATCCTGGCAGCTCTCAGACGGTAGCACATCTCAAGCTCTGTGGGGCTCAGCCTTCAGATCCCAGATCAAATCAAGTGTTCAGGAAGTTCCCACTGCTACAACATCTCAAAGGTCTTGGAATTTGTTTACCTCCATAATGGTAAGACCTAATGTTTTATAATATATATATCTCTAATGTGCACAGGTGTGTGTGTGTGTGTGTGTAGGTGTGTATAGGTGTGCATAGGTGTGTGTGCATGTATGTGTGTGAGTGGTTGTATGTGGTTATGTATGTGCATGGGTGTGTTTGTGTGCCATGTGTGTATGTGCATTTGTGTATGAGAGTACAAATGTGTGTTTGTTGGATATGCATGTATGTGTCTGCCTGTGAGCCTATGTGTGTTTGTGCATGTGAGTCTCTGTGTATATGTGGCTGTGTCTGTCTGTATGCCTGACTCTGTGTGTACGTGTGTGTATGTGTGTGTGTGTGTGTGTGTGTGTGTGTGTGTGTGTGTGTGTTACATGCACACTCCTCCCTTTAGCTGCATTTCTCTGGGAACACCAGTACAGGAAGGCCTCTAACCCTTTCCCCCTCCTGACTTTGGAACGTGGTCACCAAGAGGCTGAGGACAATGAAAGCGGAAGTCTGGGGAAGATTTTTATGATACCAAGAGTTATAAACGCTTCTGTAGGATTCCCTGGGGTATAAGCTAGAGCACTGTCTGTGCTATGATCAACGTCGAGAGGATCACCAACTCTCCCAGGCTTTGTCCAGGTCAGGACCAATGTCACCTTGGGCCCCAAGGGACTGTCATTAGGAAGGGAACACTTTCTGAGGCAGCAGCTGGCAGGTTCCACTGTGGGGGCCACAGCATGAGGCAAGCAACCCACCCACTGGGACACACGTCTAAAGACATTTTCCCGTCATGGTTTAACTTTCACTGACAGTTTTCACAGTAGCACGGGGCAGCAAAGAGTTTCAGTTCTGTTGTTTCATGTCCTTATGCATCTTTAGAGGTAGAAGGCATTGTCCTAGTTTTTCATGTGAAAACAGAGGTCTAATGAGATACATCCATTGGAAGTCTCCAAAGAAACAATACAATAGGGAGAGAGAGAGAACAAAAGAGAGGGTGAGGGAAAGAGAGATGGAGAAAAGGAGGGAAGAGGCATGGACAAAGGAAGGAAACTAGCTCATGAAATCATAGGGGTCAGAAGTGCTGCAATATATTGTTTACAAGCTGCAGAACCAAGAAAGTCAACAGTAGAAACAGAAGGGGCTGATGGCATAAAAATCAGCCCATGCCCAATGTCCAAGGAAGGCTCCAGTGTCTAAGGAGGCTCCAACCAGGGAGGTTCCAGTGTTCACAGAGGCTCCAGCTCAAAGACCGTGGACTGACAGGAAACTCACCCTTCTCTGCTTGGTTGGTGTTTTGGGACCCACAGAGCTGAATGACGACCACTCACATTGGAAAGGTTGTTCTAATTAGGGCAACTGACTTCAAATGCCAGTCTTTTCTGCAAAGTCTTTTCTATGTTTTCAGATAACATAGAAATTAACTTACCAGCTGTGTAAACCACTAAAGTGGCCTATAAAATTAACCATCATTGCTGAAGATGAGACTGTGAATCCAAGACTATACGAACATGATATAGGGACAAAATGGATCATTCTAGAATAAGAGTCTGGCATATAATGAGAGCTCAGTGAACGCATAGTTCTATTTTCCCATTGTCAATGCCATCACCCCATTGCTTAGAGTATTCTTTCATTATAAATTCTTTATCAATAGCGTATCTCTGCCTCTAATATGGGAAAATGCTGAGTTACTCTGACTACTACTGTTAAATGCAAAGCCACCTGGAACTGAGTGTCCGCCTTAGCCCAAGAAAGGATCAAAGATGGCCATCCCTCAGTCTACAGCTCACCTCTCACCAGCTCCTCCCAGCTGTCATGGCTCTCTAGTTTCCCATTTCAGATGCCACGTGACAACAGCAGCTAACTTCAAGGGTATGCATTGACCTCATCCTGGAGTTTTGCCTTTCTCCTTTTTATGTGCCCTTTACTGGAGGCAAATGGTAGGCACTATATAATTGCTTCTCAGTGCAACTTATTTTCAAACTGTCTCTTCAATCGCCTCTCCCTGCATTACAGAGAGAAATTCAGAGCCGACCAGGTAGTGCCCTGAAGAGGCTGCCTACACTGTTTTAATTGTATTAATATTTTCCCTTTGACATCTACCCAGAAGAAAAAGAGAAATGTCCTTTAAATTAATTTTTCTGGCCTGTGTGTCATAAAGAGTGTGATTATACTGAAATCATTTGCTAGTCAAAGTCATTAATTGCTTTTCCTTTTGGGGTGACTGTCGTGGTGCTGCTGCCGCTCTTTCCCTCCAGGCAGTGGAGTCGACCTAAACTATATATTAGTTATCACTTGCTTGTTCCTCATCCCTGCTGGTCCTGATTAAATTTAACATGAACTTTGGTCTTGGATTTAGAAGAAGACAAATCCCACAGCAGTCCTTGAATTATGAGGCTGCAGCATGATTGTGGTGGCTAGAGATAAGACACCACTCTGAAGAGCAGAGAGCGAGTTATCCACCCCACCCCACCCCCACCCTGTCAAGGGAAGTGACCCCGAGGGTTCTTCCTCTGGCACTGGCTATCACCGGAGATCAAAGGTAGAGCTTGGCCTGGCTCCTTCTGAAGAGACTGTGGTAACGCTTTTAGGGATGGGATTTTACACTAATGTCACCTCTGTCCTTTAAGCATTGCAAAGGAAAGGACTTAAAATGACATTATCGAACCAAGCACTTCACTAAGCACTTCACAGGGTGCAGGTTTTACTAAGCCTGCTTTAGGGAAAGCTGTTCAGATGAGGATGCTGGAGCTCAGGAAAGCTGCACAATCTGCAACGAGGACCAAATAGCCTCGTAACAGACTAAGGAAGAGATTCCTCTCCAGGCTAGTTTATTGAAACACGTGCTTAGTCTGGTTCCTCCTTCTCAGCAGCTGTGCCACTGAAGAAACATGCCTCCCTGCCCCAGCAACCACGACATACTTGTCAGTCTCAGGGAGGGCCAGAGCCTTGTAAACTTTCTCCCCTGGGAATTGTTACCTCTTTAGAATTCTTTGAGTGGGACAGGAAGAAGTCCCTACTTCCTCCAAGATTGAAAATTAATGGAGCCCCATCTTGAAGGGTTCCTTCAAGTAGTCACAGCTCCTCAAAGTTCAGGAGGGAGACTGCTATGTCATATTCAGATTCCACAACACTTAGCCAAGCACACTGTAGAAGTAGAGCTTGGTTTTGAACCCAGACTTGTGACTCCAGAGTGGGGCCATAGAATGCCCCCATCGGGTCCCTGTATTAAAGGCTGGTACCTCCATTTGGCGCTCGTGGAAGGTGGTGGAACTTTTAAGAGTTGACACCTAGTGCAAGGTCAGGTCTTCAGAGGTGTGTCCTCCAAGAGGATTATGGGCTACTAGTCCCTTCCTCTACCACACACTGCCCATTGTGATGTACTGCTTCACTACAGACTCAAAAGCAACAGAGCTGGTTGACCCCAGACCAGAAACTCTAAAACTGACAGTTGAAATAACCCTTTCTTTTTTCTGTCAGTTCATTAACGCGCTGATTTTGTTGCAGTAACAGAAAGTAACACAAGCCATTTCTCTACATGGGGCCCGAAACCCTAGAGAAAAGAAATGCTTTAATAATTGCAGTAAGCTAGAGATTGGTTAAGGAGTATCGGCAGTGAAGGTAGTGGTCCAATCGCAGGACACGGAGTCCATGACAGGCATGGTGGAAGTCCCCAGGTTGAAGGCATGGGAAGAAGACAAGACAGGACGCGGTCCTAGCTGTTCACAGGAGGAGATGGTTTAGGGTAGGGAAGAACCTGCAGTTTAAGAAAACACAGAGAGAAGACAGGAACAAGAGAAAGTAGCAGGGTAAGCAGAGCTGATCAAGAAAAAGAGCAGACGATGTTGTTAAGGAGGTAAACTTCAGAGTTGGAGACAGCACAAGCTGTCAAGGTCTCTGGTCCTCTCGAGTGGTGATGTCCTCCAGCCACAAGGCTGGAATGATCTGACAAACTAATTCATACCAGTGTTAAATGTTAATAGGTTTAATGTGATATTCAGATACGGATGCCTGCACCTAAGTATGAGCCTCTTTCCAGACAGAGATCAAGGATGCTGTCATCCTCTTGCTGGGAGCGGCAGGCTTTACCAATAGATGCTAAGGGCCAGAGCCGAATTTTCTAGCTCTTCCTTCAGACCTCCCTACAGAGCAATAGCTAAGCCACCTTTTACAGTAACAACTCCCCAGCATCTATCTCTTTGCTGGATTTTGTAAAAGGGTCACAGCTCACAACAGCCAACTGTCTCTGGGTACCCCCTTGTCTGCCTTCCTACCCTTTGGACTATTCCTTTCTCCATGTTCTCTCCTTCCCTCAGCTGTAGCCTTTCTGGTTTTGTCTTCATGTCTAAACAGGAAAAAGAAAGTGTTACTCTGAATTCCATTTCCCCCGGGAGTGGAGGAGATAGAGGAAGGATGGAGAGTTGAAAAACACCTAGTCAGACTGAAGAGCAGAGGGCAGAGCCCAGGCTGGACCCCAACCCCAATACTTGATGTCCTGGGGGGCAGGGTCCTTGGATTCTCAGCCACATTGCCAGGTAAGGGCTACTGCTAGAAACAAGATATGTGTGTGTGTGTGTGTGTGTGTGTGTGTAGGTCTCGGATGCTGGCTCCTTCATCACACCTTCCTCCAGAGACTGCAATGCAGGGAGGAGATTTCTCTCACCATACTTGCCAGAAAAGTTCTCTGGTTGTCTCCAGTCAGACCTCAAAGATCACACAGAAGATGCGAGCCCACAGCTAGACTTCTAAGTACACACTAAGCATGGGTATGCAATGAGAAGCCATGGGACTCTCTTGAGAATATGCTATGAGCCCTCTCCTCTGCAAATGTATACGAATTTTAGAATATATTTAACTGAAAATCATGCCCAAAGAAATTTGATAATAATAAAAGTCCCACACAAAATATATGAAAGTCCTGCAAAGAATTCAAATTTTTAAAAAAAGCAACTTCGTGAAGCTGTTCTTATTTTGTAACATGGAATTTGGGGTAACATTTCCTGTGTTCTCAGACCATGGAAACTTACATTTAGCGCCAGAATAAATTAATTCTATGCCTTTTGAGATGAGATTTATGGTTTTCCTGACAACATAAAGAAACATCAGATTATATCAATGCAACAACAAAGCCAGTAAACACGACTGTTTCTAAGCCTCAAGGAGTGCTCAAGCTCACACTCGATAGTCACGTGAGTCTGCCCAGGCTGCTGAAACGGAAGGCCAAAGTTACCTGGGCAACACATACACAACATGTCCACAGTTCTGAAAGCTGGAAGTTTTGAGATCAAGGTGGCAGCCAGGTAGGTTTCATCAGAGGCCTCTTTTGGTTCACAGATGGCCAGCTTCCTCCTGTGTTCTTGTATTGTACAAAGAGTTCTGGCTTCTCCTTACCTTTCTCTTCTCTTATTAATTTATTATTTGGGGGGGGGGTGAGGGACACACACGCTACAGCACACACCTGCAGATCAGAAGACAACTTGCTAGAGTTGGTTCTCTCCTTCCACTGTGCAGGTTCCGAGGATCAAACTCAGATTGTTAGACTTGACAGCAAGTGCCCTTGCCGGCTGAGCCCTCTCACTAACCTCTCTTTCTCTCCTTATAAAGACATCAGTCCTATCTGATTAGGCTCCACCATTATGACTACATTTACTCCTAATAACTTCCTACAGAGCCCATCTGCAAATACAGTCACAATGGAGGTTAGAGCTTCCAGCTATGAGTTGGAAGGTGAAGGACAAAATTTAGTCCATAACAATAACATTCTCAAAAGAGTTCTTCATAATTAACTCTCTCACAATGAAAACGAAAATCTCTCTGGACCACTGGAGTTGAGCCAATGAAGAAGCAATGTTACCCTCAAAGATGCCTGACATCCTTGTGTTCTGCAGAACATCTGGAGCCTGAAAACATTCAGATGCCATTTATTCCAAAATTCTTTCTTCTTAAAGGGAAAAAGCAAAGTTATTGTGGCGTTTTTGCAGACTCACTGGTGGGTTAGAAATATTGATCAATAACCACAAGCTCATACTTGATTGTGGGTGTAGGTTAAGCCCCTTCAGAGGCAGAAACATGTACACACACACACACACACACACACACTTTTCAGCAGGGTGCAAACCTTACTGAAGCACCCTTTAGGGAAGAGAGGCCATTCATGACACCCTGAAATACCCAATGTGGGACATGTAATCACCATTGAGAGGTTTTAGCCCAAATAAGGCCTGATGAACATGGATATTTGTTGAGTTATACCCTGTGTTCACAGGGCAATTCATAAAAGAGCTAGTGCTTCTATTTAAGGCTTTATCAACAGCAAACCTTCCATCAGTCTCTTAGTTCTTAAAGCCAGTAGAGCCCCAGCCAGGCTCTGCCCTCCTCCAGGCCAGGATCAGCCAGTGCCTTGGTGCTTAGTGCCTTAGTTCCCAACCCAGCAACATTTGCCTGTCTGCTTTCTCGAAAATTGGCAGTCTTGTCTGTAGCATTTAAAACGCTATGTGCAGTGGGTTTTCTCAGAAAGGTCATTCAAGCATCTGTAAGAAATTAGCAATTGGAAACTAGCTGAGTTTTGAAAACTCATAATGGATGTCATTAAAAAACAAAAAAACCACACACACACACACATACACACACAGATAGAGAGAGAGAGAGAGAGAGAGAGAATACATGAACTAGACAGAAAAGGCACAAGTAAAATACAAGACTCCACTGTAACTCAGAAGGCAGCTTTCTCCATCTGCATCACTAACCAACAACCTGTGATGACTTGAATCCTTCAACAGAGATCCCCTCACCAGGGCTTCTCCAGGCCCCATGCAAAGAAAACAGTTCCCAATAGCGAGTGACAGCTTTGGAGTTAAAGGAATTCGCTTAATGAATTATCTGTTGAAGCAAAGGACTGAAGTTGTCAGGAGAGCAAATCCAATAGGCTCAAATCTACTTTTGAAAAGGTATAAAAATATTGTTAAAAAATAATTTTAATATCAAAATCGTGTTTTTTCCCAGATGACACTGATGCCGGGGTGGGGGAATGTGTTTCTGTGAGTCACTGGAGCTTTTTCCGTGGATAATTTCGAATCTCGACACGTCACGTGTTTCTGCCGGAGCGCTGCGGTTGCCGCTGCTTCACCTGAGCGCACCTCGCCATGGGCGAGCTCTCTGGGACCTCCCTGCGCAGTTATGCTCTAACATGTTTGCAAGAGGGCAAAAGAAAGAAGCATTCTTTCGTCTCCGAGGCTCTGTTGAGTGAAAGCAATCTACTGGATACGTAGCTTTGATTCTTATTTTAAGATCTCGTAGTGATGGGAGATAGGATGGTAATACAATCCTTATTTATAAGGTTGACTGGTAAAAAGGAAAGTAGACAGCACATTCCCCGTAGTATTCTCCTAAACGTTTGAATTAACAAGTAGAAGCAGCAAATGTTTATAGGAATCCTGTGATCAGTGTTGGCGACCCACGATGTAGACAGTGTGGACTGACTAAATCAGAATAAGTAGCATTTTCCTCTCCTTGGCATGACTTGGTGTTTGGCATCTTGAACACCTCTCTTTTGGCTATTAATAGAATACATAACAGGTTATTGTAATCTATAGTCGCTGTAGTCTGTGGTAGGATACCAGAACTTATTTCTAACTGTGCTCTGGGACATACCCTTCTCCTCCCTTTACCCCACCCTTTCAAGCCTCAAGCTCACTACACCACACGCAGATGGATGTTTAGCATCCACATATGTGTCTCCCTGAGTATACTGACTAAAACGTTCATCCATTTCTGCTAAATGGGAAGCCTATAATTCTTATACGAATAAATAGCATTCTGTTGTGCATACATACGTACATACATACATACATATGCATCTTATCCATTCATTCTCAGAGGATGACTCCATATCTTAGCTGTTAAGAGCAATACAGCAATGCACATGGGCACAGGGATCTCTTTGTCAACCCAGGTTCATTTCCTTTGGATCCATACCCAGTCGGATGGCTGGATCTATTTTATCACAGTGAGAAAACAATCACACAATGAGGAGACCTAGAGACCAAAAGAGAATGTTTGCCAAGTATCCACCTGAGAAGGGAATAACATCCAAACTACGTAAGGATCTCAGCATGGTAACAAAAACATCCCACTGAAAATGGGCAATTGGTGCTCGAAGAGATGGCTTAGTGGTTAAGAGTGCTCGCAGCTCTTGAAGAGGAGCCAGGTTCCCAGCATCCAATTTGGGCTGTTCACAACTGCCTGTAACTCCAGTTTCACGGAATTCGCCACCATCCTCTGGCCCCCACGGGTACCTGCACTCGAGTGGTACACATTCATATATTCAGGCATACATGCACATAGGATAAAATAAATACATAAAAAATTTTAATAGGCAAATGGTACAGGAAAATGCATGGAACTGGAAGTTATTCTGTTAAGCAAACAAGCCAGACCCAGACAGGCAAATGCCACATGGCTTCTTTCATACATAGAATCTAGATATTAAACAAATACAAAGACTAAAAAGCAGAGAGTGTACTATTTGAGAAGAGGAAGGAAACCCATAAGGGAGAGTAAAAAGTAAATGCATTTAAATAGGATCGAGGTGTATGATATGTGGGCATGAGCCTGTCATAGAGAATCCCATCATTTGTGTAATAAATATAACTATAAATTGGTATTCTTTGAATGGGCAAATGAGGGGCAGCAGAGATGGCTCAGTGGATAAAGTACTTGCTGCCAAAAGCATGAGGAGCTCAGACCCTCAGCATCCATGTAAAATCCAGGCAACAGTGACACACATATATGATCCCTGTACTTCGGGGGTGGGGGGGTAAGAGGGTACAGACCCAGGCAGCTGCAAGGGTGAGCTCAAAGCCCACTGAGAAGCCTCTAAAAACAATTCAGAGAGAGATAGAAGATACCAGACATTGATTTCTAGCTTCTGTGCATGCATACAAGGGTGAACTACCCACACATGTGCGCACACACACATACAGATGCACGAACTCATGCACAAATGGGGGGCAGGAGATACATCTCCGTGGAGAGAGCTTGACTACAATGCACAAGAGTCTGTCAAGAGAAGGGGGAAACCAAATGACAGGAGTGAACACTTCTCAAGAGAAGAAATCCAAAGGTCAACAAATCTAACAACTTTATTAATTATGAAGAAAATGCCAGTTTCCCCAGTTAGATTGCTATCATCAAAAGACAAGAAATAAAAATAAACTAGAAAAGCTGTGAAGAAAAAGCGATTCTCACACACTGCTGGCGAGTGTGCCAATCAGGACAGCCACTGTGGAGAGTAGACACAGCCACGGCAATCACTAGCTCAGAGCAGCAGGGGTTACCCGAAGGTGACCTGCACAAGATGAGACCTGTCAAGAGCCAGTCATGGATGGGGGAGAAGCTTGCAGTTCCCTACCCTTCCCTGATGAACTACTGACTACTGAATTCTGAAGAGGGGGAGTTGGAGGGGAACATCAGTGTCTTCAGAATGTACCCACTGATAAACCCAACAGACTCGATTGGATAGTTCCAAACTCATGGTGCACAGAGGGTTAAATTCAAGTGGGAGGAGTCAAAAATAAGACAGAAGATACAAATGTGGGGAAGGGGCTTGTGGAGGGGGTGTTGACAGGCTTGAAAGGAAGGTAAGAGATGGTGGAGGTGAGGGTAGTCAGAATGTACTAAATATATAAATATATGTATGAAATTATCCAAAACTGATCAATAAAAATTACATATAATATATGGAGGGGATCTTTAGATAGTGCAGGAAGTAAAACACTATTGGGCAAAAATTCAGCTTGGTTCTTGATGCCTCATTTCCCATTGGCTGCTGAAAACACCATTGTTCAAGGTAGCAGAATCACTACCATCACAAAGTGTGACCGTTCAACAGTAAAACTAGGTCCCTCCCAGCCTCTGTTCCCCAGGCCCTTTCTTCCTGAGGATGATTTGTGTTGATGGATAGGATTCGCAGAGCTCTGGGATCAGATGTAAAGGGCAACTGTAGGCTGATTCTGAAACTGACTTCCTCCAAAGCCATACCCAAACCTCTAAACACAGTGGTGGTTTGAATAAGAAGTGTCCCCCATAAGTTGGAACATTTGAATCCTTGTCCCCCCAGTTGGTGGCACTGTTTGGGGGGATTAGCAGCTGTGACCTCTGCCTGGGGTATACTGCTGGGACTGGGATTTGAGATTAAGGCCTTATCCTATTTCCATTTTGTTCTCTCTGCTCTGTGCTGAGGAAAGGATGTGGCCTCCCAGCATCCTCTAGCCACCATGCTACTTGCTGCCACAGACCCCTTCCATGATGGACTCTTATCCCTAAAGAACTGTAAGCTCAAATAAACTCTCCCTTCTATAATTCTCTTGGTCATAGTGTTTTATCACTTAGACATCAAGCTTGCATGAGATTCACTACAGTAGTCCCAGGATCCTTCAACTGATCATGGAAAGGACAGGATGTAGAATAACAAAACTGGGCTGTTTTCAGTGATTTTCCTCTTTTCCACCCCCACCAGGCTCTGAACCCTAAGCTCTCTTAACTCACCATCCAGATACCTCAGCCTGTTATCTCGACTGCCACTCTGAACATTCGTAAATAAGGGAAATAAAACGCAATCATCAAAGATGAGAGCCATCTGCAGTATGCCCAGCCCCAAACTTCACGCACTTCCTAAATTTCTTCATGGTAGCCGGCTAGACATTCAGTTATTTTTGTTATTGAGAAAGTGTTACTTACGTTTATATGTTTTATATGTTTATATTTACATTTATATGTAATGTAATGTTCAGATGAGTTTGGAACAAATGTATACATCTGTATAACCCCTGCTTTTATTAAGATACAGAATATCCCATCACAAATATTTCTTACACCTCTTCCAAAATCACACTGTCCTGACTTTTCTAATCACTGGTAAGGTCTATGTGTTCTAGAATGTCACAGAAATGACTTCATACAGTGTATGTTCTTTGGGGTCTCCTTCATTCAGTCAACATCATGTGTTAGAATATGATGAAATATGTGTCCCTAGTTTCCTCTACTGTATGACATTGCATGAATGTTCCAGATTGGTCACCTTGTCACCTAATGAAAATCTGGGACAGTTTCCATATTTTGTTGCCATTATTACTAAAGCTGCAATGACCTTTGACAGGCAAGCCTTTTGGTGAAGGCATACTTTTTTTTTCCTGTGTGTGAATGTTTTGCCTGTGTGTATGTAAGTGTTCCACGTGCATGTAGTGCCTGTGGAGACCAGAAAAGGTCCTTCCTGGATCCCCTGGTACTGGAATTACAGATGGTTGTGAGACACCATAAGAGTATGGGGAAATAAATTCAGGTCTTCTACAAGAACAGGAAGTGTATCTTAGAAAAGTTTGGAATTTGGCACTTTGTCATTTTGTGGGTTTGGCCCTCCCTTCACTGATAGCCTAAAATCTGTGACTTGGTTTAGGGGGCAGGGGAGACAAAGAGACCCAAACATAGTTATATATACCTATAATCCCAGAATTTGGGAGGTAGAGGCAGGGGGATTGGAAGTTCAAGGCCAGTTTCAATGACATGGTGAGTTTGAGACCACCTGACTACATGAAATTCTCTTTTAGAAAAACCATAGAACAGAAAGAAAGAGGGAGGGATAAAGAAAAGAAAGATTTGGTCTGGAGAGATGGCTTTCTGGGGCTTTCGGCAGAAGCAGAAGGACTTGATTTTACATACACACAAAAGCCAAATGCAATAGCTCCAACATCTATAATCCCAGCATTCTTACAGCAAGAGGTTCACAGGCCTACTAGCTATGTTACATACAACAGCAATGAGACCCTGTCTCCACCAAGGGTAAAGGCAGAGACTAACACCTGACTATGTCCTCTGATATGCTGCACTTTCTCACAAGCAAACACACAGTAGGTACACACACACACATACACACACACACCAAACACATATGTATGCACACACACACATGTACACACACCACACACACATGCACACACACATACACACACCATGCACACACATGCTCACAAAAACACACTCACTCACACCATACACACCCACACATGTACATACACACCATGCACACACATACCATACACACACGTGCACAAAACATACCCATATACACTCACATACACACTGTATGCACACACACACACCACACACACACACACCATACACACAATAGAAGAAGGAAGCTTCATAGTGAAAAGGAATGAAGAGAAGGAAAACCATGCAGGGCTTGTTTGAAAATGTCAGTAATTTGGAGCACCCAATTAAACCCAATAAGTTGGCAAACAAGTTTATTCTAGAGATCTGATGATGAATAATGATGACTGTAAAAATGCTAATTGGACCGTGGCTGGAGACAGTCCATCTACTACTCCAGTGACAATCTCAAGAGACAGTAAAGAGATAACTTCATCTTTTCTTGGTAGCTACCTCTGCCAGTGTATTTCTGTAGCCTGATATTAGAAGAACTCTCAATATGGCCATACAACTTATAGCTCTGTCCATAAATTGTAGGTTATAGAGTTTTTAGACTAAGATTGTTATATGAGTAACAAAATATTATTTTTTTAAAAGTTCCATCTCAAAAGCATGCAGCCTTATTGACACCTTGATTTAAACCCAGGGAGATTCATTTGGGACCTCTAGCACCAAGCACTATAAGGTAATAAATTTGTATGGCTTTAAAAAAAAAATATCCTGAAAGCATATACATCTGACCTTCAGTAACTGAGAAGAAGTGGTTCTCGAATACTAAGAGCTTTGGATGCTCATTCCCTCGCATGTAAAATGGCATGTCATTTGCATATAACCCACAAAAATCTTTTAGGTCATCTCTAGATTACTTACCACATCTGACACAATGTCAGTACTACAGAAACAGTTGTTATTCTGTGCTCTTTGGGAACTAATGACAAGAAAAATAAGTCAACTGTGTTCCGGACAGGCACCATTTTTTATCAAATAGTTTCCATTCATAATTGGTTGAATCTGAGGATGTAGGACTCACAGAAGTGGAGGCTCAACTGAATAGATCCCAGTCAGGTAGAGAGGTCCTAAATGAACTAAGGCTTCCAGGATTTATGAACCTACATCATACCTGCCCTTTAGGCTGACATAGGGCCTATTCCCTTAACAATCATCAGAACACAGTGGCGATAGCTCTGTTACCTCCTGACCTAGGTCTTAAGCAGACCTGTTATCTCTACATCTTTGCTGTTAGGAGCCCCAACCTTCCATAGAAGTCCAGCTCTGCTGAGGTGAAAATGATTTAGAAATGGCATGAAGACAGGGAGAGGCAGTTGGGAGAACAGAAAACCCAGACCCATCACCCCAGCCAAGCCACGTGAAGGGTATAGCTCCCACAGACCACATGGGCAAGATGTGATCTGTCCAGGCTGTGCCCTTATGAACCCTTGAGCTGCAGAAAGCAAGCAAATAAAATTGTTAGTTTACCTGCCTAGATAGGGTCACATGGGGAAATGCTGAAAACTGGTCGATGGAGGAAGAAGTTTTAAGCCTGACTTATGTAGTGATGGTTCTGCCTAATAACCTTGGACCTGCCAAAAACAGGCAAATATCACACCACAGTCAAACTCAAAGAATAAAATAAAATTTTCCCTAACGGACAATGTTGAAGTGAAACTCTCCTGGCAGACAGAACTTGAAGCAAGCACGGATTTTGTAGGTAGCTCTTTACAGGACCTATGGGCAGTAGCGGATAGCTTGGATCAGGCAGGCACTTGGAATACATTGGATTTTATTTTTATGTTTTTGAGAACATCGTACATGAGTACTGCATCAACATCGCTCCTGCTTCCTGCTCCCAACTCTTCTCATGCCCTCTGCCACTCCTCCCCAAACTCATGGCCTCTTCTTCTCTATTACTGTTACAAATATACAGATGTAGATATCCATCCATACACGAACATGTGTGATCTATGGAATCCATTTGGAGTTTCTCATGTATACATGTGTCCACGGCTGAACATCTGGGATTGGACAACGTATTTGGAAGCTTTTCCTTGGAGAAAACTGATTTTTTTTCCCCTCTCCCAAAAGCCATTGAATACCTGTAGCTCTTTATCCAGGGGTGAGATCTTGTAAAATTCCCTCTGTCCATGTTAGCATGTCATCCGGTATTATCATTACGCAGGTCTTATTCAGGTAATAATGTTGTTGATATTTCATGGGTGCAGCATCCCTGGCACGTCTATAAGACACTATCTAACAGCAGAGATAGAGAGAGAGAAAGAGAGAGAGAGGCTTTTTTGATGAAGGGTAGGAGCCAAGCTTATCTTGGATAGAAGGGTAAGTATTTAGAATGTGATTAGAGATTATCTAGGGTCTATGACCTCTCCAGTCCCATGTAGCTGGCTAAGTTCAGAGTACCAGGCATGAATTCCTTCCCAGGAATTGGGCCTTCAATCCAATTAGATAGCTGTTGGTTACCTCCAAGATGAAAGTGCCACCATTGCACCATTGGGGATATCTTGCCTACCTAGTAATTGTAGTTCATAGGCTTTACAGCTGAGTAGGGCTAACCATTGCAGGGCTATCTCTTCGCAACTTGCACAACACCTTCTGGTACTAACAGTGTCAGTTCTCATGGAGGAGTCTTCCAGGTTGTTAAGAGTTTTTTTCCAACTCCAACAGAGACAGAAGGGTACCCTGGCAGTCAGGAGCCCAGGGACCACCAGCACAAAGGGGAGATATCTTCCCTGTACAGGTGATACAGCCCTGAAGGGAGAATATCCCAACAGGACTGAAGTGCTCAGCCCTGCAGAGCTGAGGTGTTCAGCTCTGCTTTACCTCTTCTTTTCTTTGTTTCTTCTCTTCAATCTGATGAAAGAGTATCAGCAGACAGCAAATCTCACCGAAGAGATTTATTTGGAGGAAGGAATCCAGGAGAGTGATTGCTTCCACTCCAAGGAGAAGCAGTGAAACACTGAACAAAGCTCAGCCCTTATATAGGTTTCTAGGGATGGGGAGGAGCTAACCACATGGCCTGTGATTGGTGGGTTTCAAGCTCAGTGATTGGTGGGTTTTCTGAGCTCAGGGATTGGTGGGTTTTGAGACTTAGAGATTGCTTGGTGATTGGTGGGTTTGAGTCCAAATTTTTCACCCTGAAATGTCAACTTTTCTGCATTTGGGGTTGTAAAGGGTTTGAGCTTAGAGGCTGGTGGGTTTTGAATTATCTGGGGAGAGGGACCCAGCTACCTGTGGCTTGGACTGACTTTAATGAACTGTAAAATAAACTCTAATTCTGAGGTAAATTAACAACTCAAACTTTGAACTTTACTAACTTTAGGTGCACTTAAAGAACTTATGGGGGGAATTATTCCTTTCTGAGGTAAAGGACAGAGTTTCTAGGAGGTTGGAGTCCCCAGCGGGGGTTTCATGGTTCTGCAGATGGTCTGTCCCCGTCTTCTTAGGGCTGAGAGGATCGCCTCCAGAGGTGAAGTGCCCAGCAGTGACTGCAGTGGGGCAGCATCTGAGGTGGCTGGGGTGGCTGGGTCGAGCAGGTTTCTCACCAGTGCTATAACCAGCACTGCCAAGCGCCAGGGTCACACTGGAGGCTAACAGTCACTGGGAAGTACACAGTTCAGTGCCAGCTTGATTCCTCCAAGTTCTGTGTCCAAAGTATGGGATATGTCTTCAGCAATGAGGTCTTCCCCTCAAGGAACATGATTTATTTGAAATAGTAACAAAATAGTCATTGGGAAGAGGTATAAAGGCAGAACTTTCTGCACAGATAGTGTGAAGATGTTGGAGTCTCTGTGACTCTTTGCTGAAGAGAGAGCCCTCACCACAGGAGGGGCTTTGTTATCATGTATACAGCTTGATCTGCTTACCTGAGAGCCACCTACCAGCTCTACTTCAAGCTACCCCTGTCTTTGCCCAACAGCACCAATAATTGGTGTACATCATGAAAGTAATGGAGATTCTCTGTGGCCTCAATAAAAATAAGCCCAATCCATTGCTGTCTGAGTATTCAGTGCACCTCCAGCTGAGCCCCACATGGAATGCCTGATAGAACCTCGTTCCATGAGACAATCAGGCACTTGGAGCCATCACAGAAGGGTCAGTGATTTGTTCTCACTGGAGAAGATACTTACCCTGCATGTGAGTTTGCCTTCCCTACGTGCGTTGCTCCTGCCCAGTTCAGTGCTTTCGGACTCTGAGAACTCCTCATTAGTCATCATAGTGCTTCACAGTATCTTGATTAAAATCTGGGAAATCGTTCTGTATCAGACAGGGATGTGGCAAGCTGAGGATACAGAATTCACTGGCCTTGCCAGGATCCTGCTTAGCAGCCAACCTGACAAAACAGTTAAATAGCCTCTTGGCAAGTCAGGTACTGAAGAAACTGAGGCACACTATTTTTAGATCAACTTTCAACTGGTTACATAGCAAAGACTAAAAGTGGGGGCCATCATACAGCATGTCCGAAAAGTGGCAGGAAGAAGGAAACGGTATCCAGTCAGTTCCACCTGAGCGGTTACAGAAACAAAGGCTGCGACTGGCCATTTTGACAAATGCTCTTTTTATCTGATAAGGAGTGCTGGAGGGCTGAGAACTAAAGATAGATTCCTTCATCCCATAATTTCGGCAATCAGAAAGCAAGCTCGAGAGCAGCTATGCACTTTGTGTTGTCCGTGGTGTAAAATGCAGGGGCCACATGCAGGAGAACTAATCGCTGATAAAAAACAGCCTGTGGAAATAATGATGTATGTTCTTGGGATTCTGAGAACTGAAAACAGCCTCATGGTGAGGCAATTAGGAGTAGGTTTGCATCACCAGCTGGCACAGACACCGAGAGAGGTGCCCACAGGTCTGGGAACACCCATCAGCCATGTGCAGGAAGGACTTTGACAAGAATCCTGCATCTTCAGCAACAGCCAGCCTCTCTGATGAAAGGCATAAAGATGCCTTTCTTGCCTCAACACCTTATCGCTAGACTAAACTGGCCTTTTGTGCATGGAGAAGTCGGACTTGGACCTGGGAACAGCTATGGATAAATCAGCCAATCGTTTTCTTTCCCCTTCTAACTATCCTGCTGTTTATTATCTGTTGTGTTCATAGTCTATTAGCCTCACTATCTTACTTAAATTGCAAGGTAAGACTCGAAGGATACGATAAGGCTTAAGGTGGAATACCACCACCACCTAGACGTGGGTTAAATGACAAATAATACACTACAATTTTGGATGCAGAGTAGTTTCGAGGTGTGTGAGACATGATTGCATCATAGTTAAATATTAAGCATGAGCTAAGAAGGTACATGGATGTCCAGTTAACAGAGTGAACTGTGTAATTTCACATTATTTCACCCTGTCTCCTCTAATTCCCAGGACTCTGAGATTGACACTGAAATCACTGAACTTTAATGAGAGCAGATTGCTCTCCACAGTGTGGGTCAGCTTTATCCAATCAGCTGAAGGCCTTGACTAAGCCAAAAGACTGGCACCTCTAAAGAGGAGAGAAGGCTACAAAATACCTTCTCAATATCACTGAGTCCCTGATACTTGGCCCAGGCTGCAGATTTAGGAATTTCCAACTCGTATCATCATGTGAGCCAATTCATTATGATTATTAATGATAAGCCCTGTGTGATGAATAAATTAGTTAAATCCTATTAGTTCTGTTTCTCTGAAGAACTATGCTATGACAAATACACTGACCAGCCTCCATTCCAGATGCACATCCATATGCAGAGGGGACAGCCGTCTAATCCACATCCTCCTCCCTGGCCCACCTCTGCAGCACCTCTGCAGCTGATGCTCAGCTGCCCATGCTTCTTTGAGTTCTGTACTGGTCCCCTGTGCTACTATTACAGAAGGCCAGTGACCTTTCTCTGATCCCCTAAATCCTCCTTTCATCCCTTCTCTATCTCCTTTCACAATCATGTAAGGCTTTATTCCTTTAATAACTCTCCCGCTCTATATAACTAACTTACAATGGTTCTGCACAACGGTCCTGCTTTCTTTCCTGTACCATGACTGACATAGCACCACTCTTCATACACACACATATGCACACACATGCACACATTCACACACACACACACACACACCACATGTGCATGAACACATAAACTGTGCTCAGCATAAAAATATAAAAGACCAGTACTGTTAGACAGTTCTTGTTTCCCATCTCATTCATTCACGTTCTGATTCATTGAAGAACTACTACGCGTGATTGTTGACTGTGGCCAGATGCCTTCCTAAGAGAACGCCACAAAAGATCACTGGGATCTGGAACCAAGGCCATGGCCAGAAGGAGGGTTAAGTTCAATATAAAGATATTCTGAACATGAAGAGTGCCCAGCAAGAGAAGTCCACTCCATTCATGAGTGTAAGGGTGGATTCCCACACCTTAGCTACTGTGGACACTGGGGAGGAAACGCTGGTGTGCACACTAAGTATCCACCATGCTCTCATTTGTATTTGCATATCATATAATAGAATGAATATAACATCATTCCCGTATCATCTCTGAGATTCTTAGAACCTATATCCTAGGATAACTATGAGGTATAATAGGGCAATGATCATCTCAAAATAATACCAAAAAGGCATAGAATTGGGGCTTACCGCTCAACATACGCCAAGCAATTTTCACGAGTTGTTTTGTAATCTTTCCAAAATGCTAAAAAACAGTTTACCATCTTTACTGTTTGGATAAAACATTGAAATTCAGCAAGTTCTACTAACTTTCTCGAACCTCTCAGTTACTAAACATGAGATACTGACATCTTTGTGACCTCAAAGTGGTGGATTTTTATTTTTTTGCACTTTCACATTTGAAGCATCAGTATTATAACATAATTAACAACATTATTACAAGACTATTCATAATAAAAGCTTAATTTAAAATTTCCAGTAAAAATGTTGCATGTACATTCTTTTCCATTCTTCATGTGCATACGTATGTGTGTTACATATGTGTGGGCACACACATGCACATGTGTAAGCATGCATGTGGAGGTGCATGGTTGAATAATCCTGGATTGCCCTTCTATCTTAATCACTGAGGCTCTTTCAATCAAACCCAGAGCTCAAGGGTCTCTCAATCAAACCCAGAGTTCACCGCATTGCTAGTATTGCCACCCAGCTTTCTGGGATTGGGGAGTTCTCTCTCTCCACCTCCCAGGGCTGGAATTACACCACACACAAAAGGCATTTCTGTGGGTCCTGGGGACCCTAACTCTGGTCCCAATGCTTGCATAGCAAGCACTTTAACCACTAAGCCACATCCCCAGCACTTGCACATGCATTTCCATATGCATTTGAGAGCACAAATCCTATTGACTACATTAACATAGGAACTGCCGATTAGTTTATGGGATGTTTTGCATGTTCAATTCACTTGATATTCTCATTTAACCTTCACAGTAGGCCCACAAAAGGAGATGTCATTTAGCCTTATTTTTTAAGACAGGAAAATCAGAGAGCCTAAGAAATATTCCAAAGTTGAGCAGGGACAAAGAAGGGCAGTGCTGGAATCAGGCTGTGTCATGAAGCCCATTCATCTTCCACATGTCTTGGGGTCTCCCTCTACCCTGTGCTGGAGAAAGGGGTGCCTCCTGCATTTCTCAAGACCTGTTCTTCCACCTCCACGTCATTTGAGGCTGTTTCTCCCTTTAGACAGCTCTCTCCAAAGCATCTTGTTTATCCCTATGACAGTCTCAACTTCCAGCCCCATTTAACCATCAGGAAGGTTCATTCCACCGGTGCATTTCCATATGAGCAATCAGTGAGCCAAGAAAAAGAAACAACTCAGAATATCTAAACTGGGAAGCGACAAACTGCTTCTACCCATTGCAGCTTAGATGTTCTAAGACACTGCTTTCCCTTGGCTCAATCAAGTACTCAAAACAAGAGGACTGCTCCTAGCCATGATTCAGACCACAGGGGATTTCATTTGCCCTTAACTACAGCTGGATGTGGCTTTTGGGGGTGTTTACGACAACTAGGTACACATTCTGTCTCATCTACAATCAGAGGAAAAGATGGTTGCATCTTTGTGACAGGAACCTGGGGAGAGTCAGGCTCATATCTTCCTTTGCATTACCGCTGTCAGCTTCTAAGCAAAATAAAATAGAATTAAAAACTGAAGGGAAGAGACCTGGTTTTTAACTCATTACAGGGAAAGAACATATGATTCATAAGAAGGAGAAACATCCACATAAACACATAGTAAGGGAGAAGGCAGCTAGCATTTATAAAAGGCTTAATCCACATGTGCTTTTCAACTGCCCTACCAGACAGGCAGGTCATTTCCATATTTTACTGCCAGAATGAAAGCCTAAGTGTGTGAACATTTCCAACTCAAAAGAGCAGGCTTTTCCCATCATGCTATACTGCCTTTATGTATAAAATTATGCAAATTTCTCTCCAAATCTCTGAAAATGAAGTTGTATGAAAGAAAATCTTAAAAGGGGGGCTTCAGAGCCCGCTGAAGCCTCTACACACCGCCCCCCTTTTCTCGCGCTCTTATTCCATTTATAAGTACTGCTGTGCTTAAGCCTCAGTAAAAACTTGTTTTGAAACTCCGAAGTTTAAAAGCAAACACGAAAAAAGAAAAGGCATCTCATCTAAAAACCCTTAAGAACGTGCTAGCTCTGATCTGAAGCGCAGCAGCCAAAGCTGGCCTCCTTTGGCTGTAAGAGAAGCCCCTCCTCCAGCTTCTGGTTTCTCACCCAGGATGCCCTCCCTTTTCCTGACCCAAGGGAGATAAAGGCCAGAGTCTCCTTACCCACCTCCCTCCCCCTACAACCCGATTTTGAGTGAAATTCAGAGAGAAAACAACCAAGAAGGTCCATCCTAGAGGCAATGTCCCATCACCGCACAGACCACACCGTTGTTCCTACTGTCGCGTTCCTGGCTGTGTATTTCTTTCCCTTCAGTTCTGTGTACTTCACATTTTCCGATCTCAAATCAATCCTCCTCGTCCTCTTTCCTCCTCCTCCTCCTCCTCCTCCTCCTCCTCCTCCTCCTCCTCCTCCTCCTCCTCCTCCTCCTCCTCCTCCTCATCCTCCTCATCCTCCCAATCCTCAAGGATCCAGTCTGCACTCTCATCTTGTCCTTTCGGTGGCCTCTGAATCAAGACTCTATATCACATGAGCGCCGAGCCTACTGTGGTTCTTGTATCCGTGAGCACCACGGAGGGCAATGGAAACGCTATACTGCATCCACTGTGTTCTTGTGAATGGAAAAGCCAGGGGCTGCCCAGGGGCTGCCAAGCTGGCTGAGAGCTGTCTACCACTTAAGTCTATGGTCAAGATTTACTAAAGAGAAAAGAGTAAAACAGAGGGGATGTGAAACTTAGCAACTCCATGGGATGTGTAAAATTAGAGCTGATATCACATCCAAGGACCTAATAATGTTAATAGAGCTCCAAATGTGATAGAGAGAAGTTCTTTGAGGTTGAAGTTGATGGAAACATCTCCCAAGGCAGGGGAGGCCAGGATGGTGTCAGAAACACAACGGTTCTTGTTAAGATGCGAATGAGGGGAACATCGTAATTGAGTCCTAAAGACAAAGGGTGTGTGAACATTTTTTGCATCATATAAACACATCAGTTTCAGTCCTAGAACCTTTCTTCACAATATTCTGTGTCGCCTATAGATCAGTCTGAGAAGGTAAGGATTTTCCCAGTAATGAAATAGACACTTTAACTTAGAAAACGTCCTTCAACACAGGAGAAAAACCTAAGCAGAGAGTTATAGAGCAAAGAAAAATATGTGGATTGTGTTTTGTTTTAAGGATGGGAGACCTAGGAGAGTGTGGAGATGTCTTAGTTCTTTTCTATTGCTACCACGACAAAAGCAACTTATAAGAGAAAGTGTTAAACCGGGTTTACCTTTTCAGAGGGTTGGAGTCCATAGTGGAAAAGTGAAGTCACGGTAGCAGAAACTGCTGAAAGCTCACATCAGGATCCCCAACACAGGAGGCAAAGAGAGAGAGAGCACACTGGGAATGACTTGAGTCTTTTGAAACCTTAAAACCCACCCCCAACGACATAACTCCTCTAACAAGATTATACCTCTCAATCCTTCCCAAATAGTTCCACCAACTGCGGACCAAGTATTTAAACATATGGGCCTGTGGGTGGCATTCTCATTTAAAGCACCACAGGTAGTCTGAATGAGATGTTCCCGCCTAGTCTCAGGCATTGGAAAAGGTGGTCCTTAGTTGGATGCTGGATGGGAAGGCTTAGGATGTATGGCTTTGCTGGAGCGAGTATGTCACTGGGGGGAGAGCTTAAGCCCTCATTCTATTATCAGTTCGTTCTGCATCTTGCTTGCAGTTCAAGATGTGAGTTCTCTGCCACAACACCTGTTGTTTGCTGACACACTTCCCCACCATAACAGATTCTAAGTACAAATAAACCCTACCATCTATAAGTTGCCTTGCTCATGGTGTTTTATTACAAGAACAGAAAAGGAGCTAATAGAGAAGGTCTAAAGGTCTAGACTGTAGACTTGGGTCATTATTTGGTATCTTAGTTGGGGTTTCTATTGCTGTGATGAACCTTATGACAGAAAAGAAAATTGGGGAGGAAAGGGTTTATTTGGCTTATACTTCCAAATCAGTGTTCATCATCAAAGGAAGTCAAGACAGAAACTCAAACAGGGCAGGAACCTGGAGGCAGGAGCTGATGCAGAGGCCATGGAGGAGTGCTGCTTACTGGCTTGCTTCTCATGGCTTGCTCAGCCTGCTTTCTGTTAAAGTGTCTTTCGATTGCTTAATAAGAGTCTATCGTTGAATTTTCCAGTGCTCTTTATTAATCACAAACCATGTCAAATCTCAGGGAATTCAATACCCAGGCGGCTAGGCAGAGACTTCATCTTTTTTCCCAAATCCTCTTTCCAAAAACTCTCTCGACTGCTCTGCCTTAGACCCTTTAAACTCCACCCCCCCACACACCACTCCCTCTCCACTTCCAGGCCTTCATTACAACACATTGATACTAGGCTGGGGGTGATCAGAGTCTTTGCTCAGTGATCTACTCGTGACCTGCTCGTGACTGGTCACCTTCATCTGTAACACTTAGTTCTATCTGTGGAGATCTCAAGGCTAGCACAAGGGTGTGACTAGGTAGGAAGCAAGGCCTGCACTGCTGCAAGGCATCTGGCTTCCCGGCTACAAGGCATCAAAACCAAAACAGCACAAGAGTAAAATATTCCACAACAGCTTTCTTATAGAACCCAAGACCACCACCCCAGGGACGGCACCACCCACAGTGGGCTGGGTCCTCCCACATCAGTCACTAATTAAGAAAATGGTTTACAGCTGGATCTTATGGAGACATTTTCTTAATTGAAGTTCCTGCCTTCCAGGTGACTTTAGCTTTTGTCAAGTTGACATAAAACTACCCAGCACATTTGGTGACACTAAGAAGCCAATCAGAAAACAGAGAGAGGAACCTGAAGCAAGGCCTCTCCCCACTGACTCATTCTTTCTGACCAAGACCCTCCTCAAAGTTTCCAAAGCCTCCTAAAACAGCTTAACTATCTGAAAATGAACACAGGAGTCTGCGGAGGGCATTTCACATTCGAATCGTGGCCCCCGTGTAAACACAGCTCAGGAGTCATCCTTAGTGATCAGCGACTCTCGGGAATGATATACAAACCCAGAATGGGACAGGTAGAGTTTTTTTTAAATAAAGGAAACATATAACTCTACATATAAATACTTGGAGGATGACAGCTTCATGTGATCCTTGAGACACTGAAGAGGTTATCACACATGGAAGTTCATTGTCAGTCAGCTGCTGGAGCAGCAGGGTCTGTAAGAGCAACAGCCTGTCTTCTGAGCTGGTGGATGTCCACTGCCTGGGGTCCACTTTCCATGTGCCCTTTGCTCTCTCCTTCCCTTGTTTAGTGACCAGGTCCATTCACTGCTTTCCAGATACTTTCCTCTGAGGGCTCTGAATACAGTTTAGCTCTTTTGTTGTTCCGCTGTTGAATTTTCCTCTGAAAATAAAACTTTCAGTAAGGGATTATGCGACTACAGAAGAATATTTAAGACTTAGAAGTCATTTTGAGAGAATAGTTGAGTGTCTGTGTACACAAGAAAGCCTAGTGGAACAGGAACTTGGATGTTAAATAAACAAAAATAAATGAATGCCCTACCCTATCCAAATTCCCAGAGGCCTGTGAATGCTGCCTTATTTGAGAAAAGTACATGTGACAAATTAGCATCTTACAGTAAGATTGTCCTGAACCAATCAGACGTCCCTAAATCCAGAGAGATGTCATTATGAAAGAGGCAGAGGAAAGTTTCAGACTGACATCCAGGGGAAAACACAAGGAGAGGAGACGGCAACAGAATCAGAGGTGAGAAGGGAGCCATGCAGCCCAGAGATGCAAACAGCAACTAGAAGCCAGGAGAGGAAGTGAACGGAATACTTCCTCATGCTTCCAAAAGAAGCAATCTTTCGTACCATGATTTCAAATAAACCTCCAAACTACAGCAGAATAAATTTCTATCATCTTAAGCCCCTCAGTCTTCAATTCTTCCCCCCACCAGGGCTGAAGGAGCCACCAGTGCAGGGAAGGGAAGGGCTAAGGGTACAGAGGTCAAGGTCACACCGGAGACATCCTAGGATTTCGTGACACACCTTTTTTTTCTTTTAACTAATTTGAACTGATTAACTTTCCTTACACCTGAAAAGACTTGGGTCTCAGAACAACACAGGCCCCAAGGTCATAAACATTGATGTTTTCTGAAAAAAAAAAAAAAAAAAACAATTTTTGGAAGCCAATATTCACTTGAGTGAAGATTCACATCATTTTTTTTTCATCTAAAAACTAATTTTTAAAAGATTAAAATAAATAAGTAAACATTTACTCTACCCAGGGCTATGGTTTCCTATGACTTCACCCCAATTCTGGCTGTTTTTCAGTTGCCCCATTTTCTCTGCCTAACATCAGCGATTAAATCTGGCTTCTATCAGTGTCCTTGGCCAATTTCCAGCCTTCGGGGAAATGGAGCACAAAATAATAGCTTTGTTGACATGAAAAAAGAGAGAGAGAGAGAAAGGAGCAAAATGTACAGAACATGGAGTTAACAAGGTGAGGCTCTGTGTCCTACCGGAAACAATGGCCAATTTACATTCCTGGTTCCTGGAGGCAGAGTCTGCCCAGCCAGTTAGCAAGGCTATGAGAGATGTCTGAAATGTACACAGCACTTCACAGTTCATGAAGTGCTTCCCCATCATCCTAGTTTGCTTTTTGTGGCTGTGATGAAACACACTGCCGACAAGGGTTTATTTGGCTTACAGATTACAGCCCGGCATCAAGAGAACCCTAGGCAGGATCTTAAGGCAGCAACCTGGAGGCAGGAACTGAAGCGGAAGCACTGCTCTCTGGCTTGCTCCTCCATGGCTTGCTTAGCCTGCTTTCCTATACCACCCCATCCAGGACGGTGGCACGGCCCACAGCGTGATGGGCCCTCCCCTCCAACATTAACCACTAATCAAGAAAATGCCCCACAGACTTGCCCACGGGCCAACTGATGAAGGTAATTCCTCAGTGGAGGTGACTGTAGTGTTTGTGTCAAGTTGACAAGAACTAACCAGCACGCCCATCTACTTTCTCATTCAATAACTCATTCCTTCATATAGACTGAGGCAGAACAATAGCTCAGTTATTACAAGCAAGAAAAAAATGGGCTCTGTAGAGCTGAGAGAGTGTTCTAAGCCAAACAGGTAGTGACTCTTAAAATCCAGGACCCATTCCCTCGCAAAGCAGAGTGAAGCTGAGCCTTACTTCCTTTGCCTCAAAAATAGTGAGTGGAGCTTTGCATGCTCTGGGTTACCTCTCGGGTCTCTAAACAGAAGCCTGGATACAGTGATCCTTTCATTCTGTGGTTTGAATATGAAATGTCCCCATGGATTCCTGGGTTAAAACCCATGTTGCCAGCTGGTGGTGCCATATTGGAAGGTTCTAGAAACCTTAGGAGGTAGGTATAGCTAGAAGAGGAAGGAGTCCACTGGGGCAAATCTTGTCTCTTGCCCCTTCCTCCTCACTGCCTCCTGTCTACAATGGGAGGTCTGCAGATGTACGCCTTCCTTCACCATGATGCTCTACTCAAGCACATGAGGCAGTGACTGGGGCTGCTCCCCCTGAAACCATGAAGCCAAATGAATCATCCCAGGTGCTTCCTCCCGGCACTTGCTCGTAAGGAGGAACATCACCAACACAGAGGAAGATAGAAGCGAGTCTATCATGTGATTCCAGAGCTAAGAAATCCCTCTCCCCCTCACCCCAGCTCCCACCTCACCAAAAACTGGAGTAAGAGCTTCTTATTTTAGTTATAGATGAACAAGAAGAAAGGAAGGAAGGAGAGAGGGAGGGAAGGAAAGAAGGAAGGAAAGAGAGGAAAAGAAGGAAGGAAGGAAGAAGGAAGGAAGGAAGGAAGGAAGGAGGAAGAGAGGAAGGGTGGGAGAGAGGAGGAGGGAGGCAGGAGGAAGGGAGAGACCATGCTTATCTTAACTGTGGAGGATCTCACACCATCTTTCTAGCTACAAGCCACACTGATTTCCTACCAGCTTCCTGCACCCTCGTCCATATTTCTTTCTCTACAGCCTCAGATGAAAATTTTCCTAAGAGTAGATGTGGATGTGAATAGGAAGAGAAACAACAGCAGGACGCTGAGCACAACACAGAGGTCAGTGTGCCTGGGGTGGAGACCGGGGGCAGGAGCAACAAAGAGACAGGACTCTTCACTGTGGGCCTTCACCTACCGCCATTTTGCTTCGGGCTGATCCCATAATCAATCGAATATGGAATTCCCTCACTTTTTAAGCGAAGAAATCAAAGGAGAAGCAAAATGCACATATATATATTATATATTTATATTTATAATTTATATTTATATTTCAAGGTCAAACACCAGATTCTGATTGCAAGCCTCAAGCAATACTCAAGATTAGTAAGCTAGAACATGTTATACCTATGTACACTTGGACACACAGACATACACACACACACACAAACATACACACACACACACACATATACACACAGAGACACAAACGTACACTAACACACATACACACTCATACATGCATACACACACACTCACACACCTCAGCCCAGGATCTGCAGGAAGGATCTGACAGTTGCTTTGATCTGGATGAGAAATGCCCCCCCTAGGCTCGTGTATCATATATTTGAACACTTTGTCCCCAGTTGGTGGTGCTGTTTGGGGAGTTTATTGAACCTTTAGGGATACAACCTTGCTGGAGGAAGTGCATCCCTGGGGGCTGGCTTTGAGAGTTTAAAACTTTACCCACTTCCTGCTTGCTCTTCCTGCTTGCTGCATGCAGTTGACATGTGATTTCTTGGCTTCCTGCTCCAACTGCCCTCTGCCCTGCCTGTCCAGCCATTATGGCCATTTTAACCCTCCAGAGCCATAAGCCAAATTTTTCCTTAAGTTGTTTTGGTTATAGTATTATACCAAAGCAACAACAGAAAGAAAAGAAAAGGTAACTAATACAAGAGAGTTCTTGAATATGAAAGACAGGTCTTCTGATTTGTCATCTCCTACTAGAAATTCCAGAACTGAGTTTTATCCATTCCTATCACCCAAACTCCAAAATCCCAAATTATCATAGTTTAAGAAATAAACTCCAATTGGTCATTTCTGTCTTACTGAAAATGCTAAGTCAAACCCAATTCAAAGGAAAAGGCAGACTAGCATAACTGGCATTCTAGAAAGCAGAGTGAAGGATTTCCATGGGAGAAATTAGCATGTGATTAACGCACATTATAACTGTTGAGTGCACCCTATCAGGTGTAATTGCATTTTTGGATTCATTTTTTAGGATAGCATACGAAGTAATGGGTTTCACCACGGGCTCTTCATACACATGCGTCATACTTGATTCTCTTTTGCTGCCCCACCCCCCTTCCAGCAGGTTTTTCTCTCCCACTTAGCCCCCACTTCTACATGAATTCCCTCCCCGTTGTCATTGACACTTCAATTGACCCACATTTGATTTCTTTCTCCAAAGCCTGGAGCTTTTCAGAGCAGCCACAGATCTTATCTGGGTCTCCTCACTGAAGGGACATCAGCCCCGGGGCACTGCAGAGATTCACCAAGAAAGGACACCATTTGCTTCAAGGCTGGCTTGAAAATTGGCATGGGATGAAGAGAGCAGATTGTTCCTTCAGGTTCACAGAGAACGCTGTGATAAAGGAAGGCTTGGTACCATCTCTAATGATGTCCCAAGTTCAAGCACAAGGCCTCCTGAGTGGGACAGGAGAGCTACAGAGGCTCATTCAGAATGAAGACTTTGAAAAGGCCTCCTCCTCCTGAATTCAGCAGGGGGTGGGGGTGGGGTGCTGAAAACAGAGGTGCTAGAAGTTCATGGCCATGGTATAGGGGCCTTCATTTCAGTCTGTATCGGGAGAGAAGCCTATCACACAGAAATGGAGAGTTTCACAGAGCATCAGGGCTCATCACCACATCTACCGCCCCTGCCTTCCCTCTAGCCTGTCCCCATCTTCTTAAGGAACAGGTGTCCACCACACTCATCCTTCTTCCTCACCTCTAGAAATAACTAATATTCTAAACAGCTGATAGTCATTCCCTTGCAGGTTTTTCCAATGTTGTTGCATATGAACTTACGTTGCAAACTCCATGCACGCTTGTTACCTCAGCTCTAAAGGAGGCAAAGACAGGAGCATCACTGGGACTTGATGGCTTTTGGTCTAGCCAAGAAAATGTGAAGGAGAGACCTTGCCTCAAAAGAATAGAGGGTGGTAGAGGGGGACATGCGATGCCCTCCTCTGCCCTCATGGGTGTGTGAAAACACACACATCTACACTCACATAGACAAACACACACATAAATGCATAAAGCAATAAATGAATATTTTCTAAGTCTGAACACGGTCCCTGAAAGAACAGAATGAGAGGGAATCATCCAGAACCCGCATTTGAGAAGCCCAACAGATAATAAGATTCTACATCACATTTTGCAGCTGGGACAACTGAGGCACATTCGGAGACTGGATCAAGGTCACACGGCAAAGGAAAATCCAGTCAACACAAATCTGGGATGGACACCCAGCCCTGCTCTCAATAATGCAAATGTCCACATGAAAGGCAACAATGGAACTCACAGGAAAAAAGAAGCTGGTCTGCCTGTAGCTCCCTAAGTGTGCCAGGCCCCTGAAGCCACAGAGTCCAAAACACGGACAGCAAGCCAAAGCCACGGGATCCGAGGCACCAAGCCCACTAAAGGCTTCTTGGGTCCAGTTGTGCGAGAAGCTCTGCGGACTGGCAGGCTTTCCTGGGGGCTCTAAATGTCCTCACAGTTGTGCTGAATAATTGCTTGCTTTATCATTGCAGCCCTAGGGTGATTCAGAATGGAGACACCTGTGTCAGCAGGGCCGCTTTCCCACTCTAGAGAGCACTCCGCCCATGCCCCGTCTCTGGGCAACAAAGCTCCTTCTTATAAAATGCCATTTTCTTCTAAATGATAAAGTTTTATTTTGATTGTTAGCTTTCCAATTAAAAGCTCGGCCTGACACTTCTTTTGACAGCTTGGGTGGGACATGGGGAGTAAAGACCAGGAACACACTGAAAAGAAACTTTTGTTTAAAAAAAAAAAAAAAAGTTAGGGGAGAGTTCATTAGTGATCTGGGAAAAAAATACCACCAATAAGTAATAAGATCTAAGATTCCCTTCCATTGTTTAACGAAAGAACCTCTGGGAAGGGGTGGTCATGAGGTAGGAAATGAGTTTTAACTCTCAAATGTCAAAATCTAAATGCTTCCCAGATTTGACAGTGGCTTTTTCAAAACAGTTCCCGTGTTGCTCTCTGTGGGACCAGAGCAGGTTAAACTCTGAAAGCAAATAATTTTGTGTGATTCTCTCCCGTTCCTTTCCTCTCTCTCCCTCCCTCTCCCTCCTTCTCCTCCTTTCCCTCCTCCGTCTCTCTCTGTCTCTCTCTAAAAAATACAGAGAGAGAGAGAGAGAGAGGGAGAGGGAGAGGGAGAGGAGAGGGAGAGGGAGGGAGAAGAAGGGAGAGAAACAGAGACACAGACAGAACAGGCAAGGCTTTCCCTGGCCCGGACCTCAGCAGGTAGCTAAGGCTGGGAGCTCCTGCCTGTCTCTTTGGTGCTGATAGCACAGGCACACACCACCATGCTTGGCAGTTATTCCTGGATTCTAGGTGTCAAACTCGGGCCCTCTTGCTTGTCAGAAATGTTCTTTATCAACTGAGCTATCCCCCTCCCCCTCGCCCCCAATCCCTCCACTCCTGCCTTCAAAAAAAAAAAAAAAAAAAAAGTAAGTGACAGAACCCCAAACCCCGGAGTGGGACTGCACTAGTGATCATTTCATAGACATATAAAAGTCATTTTTCTGTGCTTCAAGACTGGCAAGAGAGAAGGTCAACGCTCTTTGCTTTTGGTCTCTTCGCCTGGGGTATTGTCATTAGCAGAAATAGTATTCACCTGGGAAGGGGTAAATACGCCTTCAAAGAATGTGATCAAGAGACATCGCTCGGCTCCCCAGATCCGTGAAGCCCAGAGTTTAAATAATGGGAAGCTTGAAAAACTAAAAAGAGCAGAAAAGCGATAGAAGAAAGAAAAGAGAGAATAAAAGTAAGAACCATAAATGTTGGTCTGAACGTTTCAATTTGTTTTATGCCCTCCAAAAAAAAATAAAAATAAATCACGGTGAACGAGCGCCCTCTTCTGTTAACATGGAGGAAGTTCAGGAACTTCGCTTAGTCAAATTCAAACTCGGTGATGGAAGAAATGTAGCTTTTGAAAAGAACTGCATTCAACGTTAATCTGCCATCGTGCACCCAAATAAACTCCACACAACAGCAAAACCCACTCAGAAGCGATGTTCTGAGGGCGAAGACTTCAAGCAAAATAAGAAATGACAGTCGGATAGGCTCTTGCTCACATCCAATCTACTCTTTCAGGGTGGTTGTCTCCCCTGGTTAATGGAAGTCAAGTTAGCTCAAAGTTAACCTCTCCTGTGGAATAACTTACCCCACATAGCATCGGAAGGCAAACGCATACCCAGTCTTCCAAAGCGACGGGGAGAGGCGAGGAATGGAGGCCACCGTGGCTGGCTCCTGCTCCACCCGGGCTAGATAGCTTGATTCCAGCTCCGGGTTTACGTATTTGGGAAACGCACTCTGAGTTGCATCCACCTCATCACCATTGTGAACAGCGCAGCGATGAACATTAGGGAGCAGATGCTTCTTAATGTCCTGATTAGGGTTCCTTTGGATAAACATCCAGAAGTGGGATTAACGGGTCAGGTGGGAATTCCATTAATATTTTCAAGTTTTTCACTGAGTGTGTTAATTGCACGTGGTACTATGTTATAAAAGGATATTTCATGCAAGTATATGTAACACATTGAGCATATACTGCCATGTGTTCCTACCCTCTCCCTTTCTGTCACTTTGTTCCTACTCTTTTGTAGTGTGTACATACATGGTTTTAGGTACCTTTATACAATCTGGGAACCACAAGTGAGGGAAAACGGGTCACATCTGTCTTTCTGGGACTGGCTTCGGTTCCTTTAACGTGAAATTTCCAGTTCCACCCATTTTGTGGCAAATGTTACTCTCCTATTCTTCTTTATAGCTGAGATTTTCCACTGTAGAGAAGAACCTGATATCTTGAAGAATCTTGGAACTGTTTTCAGTAGAAACGATGTCATTTTACATTCCCACCAACAGTGCACAAATGTCCCCATCTCTCTGCATCCTCACCAACAGCTGCTATTTTCTGTTTTGGTATTAACCATACTAATGAGCATGAGACAAAATTTCACTGTGGTTTTAATTTGCATTTCCTAATGATTAGTGACATGGAGCCTCTCCATGTGTTGAGGCCATCAAAATGTCTTCTCTGAAGAATGGACATCAAAGCCCTCCCCCATTTTCCCACTGGGTACTTGTCTGTTGCTGAATGCAGGAGTTCTTTCCTTATTAAAAAAAATATATCTTTTGAGATAATGTAATTACATCATTTCCCCCTTCCCTTCCCTCCCTCTGAGCCCTCGCCTGTACCCCTCCTTGCTCTCTTTCTAATTCAGGGTCTCTTTTTTCATTGTTGTTGTTGTGTGTTCCTAAATATATAAATACAGCCTTTTAGTCTGCATATTGCTACTTGTATTGTTTTCAAGGCTAACCATTAGGTATTAGAGGACCAATTGATGCACCCTTCCCTGGGGACATCTATGTCTCCTGTTTTCACCATGTTTCCATATGTATTCTTCTACCCATATGTAAGTGTAGTCTTCACCCTTTATCAAGTAAACTTCTCTTTGCAACAGACAGAGACCGTTACAGACAATCAATATGCAGAATTGTGGAATCCAGTCCCAACTGATATGTCTCATTACAACTCCTGCAACCAAGGCTGGAGAATCATTTCAGAGGAGGGGATCAATTGATTATAAGATCTAGAGGGTCAGGAAATTTGTTGTGAGGTTGTGTCTCCTAGTAATATCAGAAGCCACATCCAGTAAGTCTCATCATGGCTACACAATCTTGAGCTGAACAAGGGTGACGCCAATAGACATGCTAACATAGATGGGGGAAATCTCAAGGGGCCCAAACCCTACACAAAGAACTACAGGCAGATTTCCTTTACGGGGAGGGAGAATAGTGTCCCACTATGTCACTAAGGCTGCGCTCAGGCATGATCCTCCAGCCTTAGCCACCTGAAGCACTAGAATTGCAGGTAAGCACCACCCTGCCTGGCTGGCAGTGGTTCTCACACACTGTATATCAGCTCCTTATCAGACAGAATTGCAAACATTTAATCCTATTCTATAGTCTGGCTTTTAATGGCACTGCCTTAGTTACTTTTCTATTGCTATAAGACACAGAGGATTAGAGTCCATGACCATCGGGGCAGGGAGCATGGCAGCAGACAGGCTGGCACGGTACGGGAGCAGTAGCCAAGAGCTCACATCTTGATCCACAAAGCAAGAGACCGAGATGGTGGGAACAGTAACTGGGAATAGCATGGGCTTTTGAAACTTCAAAGCCCACCCCACCCCCGTAACTCACCTCCTCCCAACAAGCCCATGCCTCCTAATCTTTCCCAAATAGTTTCACCAATGGGAAGTAAATATTCAAACATAAAAGTCTGTGGGGGCCACTCTCCCTCAAACTATCACCTGCCCTGTTTCTCTGTTGATTTGCACTTTTCAAGTTTGATGTTATCACATTTGTCTGTTTGGGGGTTTGGTGTCTATGATTTGTACATCATCCAAAAGATTCCACTAAAGACATATTCGCCGGTTGTGGTGTGGCGTACACAGGTAGGATTTGCTGAAGGAGGTGGAGGCAGGAGGATCAGGAGTTCGAGGCCAGCCTGGGCTACATGGTTTGCCAGACAGTGATGATACACGCCTTTAATCCCAGCACTTGGGAGGCAGAGGCAGGCAGATCTCTGGGAGTTCAAGGTCAGCCTGGTCTACAGAGTGAGTTCCAGGACAGCTGGAGTTACAACAGAGAAACCCTGTCTCGAAAAAAAAAAAAAATTTATTCATATTTTTCTAAGTCTTATGAAGGATTTATAATTACATCATTGTTACAATTTGAGTTAGTTTTGTAAATGATGGCAGAAAGGAACCTGACTGCATCCCTTATATGAGAAGCCCAGTCATCCCAGGGCCATCTGATGAAACAACATTCTTTCTCCACTGGACAGACTTGGCAACCTTGTCTAGAACAACTGGCCATAGATGTGCAGGTTTCTTTCTAGAATCATTTGTTTCTATTCCACTGGTCTGTCTGACAATCTGTATGCCCATATCATACTATTTTGAAGGCTGTAGCCTTGTAGTAAGTTTTGAAGTCAGGATTCATGAATTCTCTAACTTTGTTCTTACTTTTCAGCATTGTGTTGGCTGTCTGGGAGCCTTGCAATTCTATGTGCCTTTTATTTTTTCCTTTTCGTGCTGGAAAGTTTTATGTCAACTTGACACAAGCTAGAGTTATCTGACAGGAGGGAAACGCAATTGAGAAAAATACCTCCATAAGCTCCAGCTGTAGAGCATTTTCTTAATTAGTGATTAATGGGTGAGGGCTCAGCTCATTGTGGGTGGTGCTGTCCCTGGGCTGGTGGTCCTGGGTTCTACAAGAAAGAAGGCTGAGCAAGCCAATGGGGGCACCCAGTAAGTAGCACCCCTCCATGGCCTCTGCGTCAGCTCCTGCCTCCAGGTTCCTGCCCTTTTGAGTTTCTGCCCTGGCTTCCTTCAATGATGGACAATGGATGAATGTGGACGTGTAAGCCAAATAAACCCTTTCCTCCCCAAGTTCCTTTGGCCATGGTGTTTCACCATAACAATAGCAACCCTGACTGATCCACTTTTCCTCCTTGTTTGGTGGTTTTGTTTCCATTGCCTGAGCCCAGGCTGGCCTTAAACTCATCCTGCCTCCGTCTCCTAAGTGTTGGGATTACAACTGTGCACCATGATGCCTGCCTTTCTGTATTTTTTTTTCTATAAGGCTATTGGAGAAGGAGTTTCTCAACAACTAAAGTGGGGAGAGCTAAGATCCAGTTACTTTTGATTCCTGGAAGACCCGGTGATGGTAAATTACAGGCCAGGAAGCTTGGCTCAACATCCTAGCTAATACATGACTCAAAGCCAGAATGGTTTACTGATGAGATTATCCCTGCCCTGGAAATAAAAATCTGTTCCAGGTACACGTCCAGTCACCTGTCACATCTACTTCAGAAAGAACACCCAAACGGACTTCAAGTCTTAATTTTCAAAGCTCCAGTATATTTTGTTAAAAGTGGCACCTACAAGATAATAACTTCATTGACAATATGTCATTTATCAAAACTGGTAACATCAAGTAAGTGTCGACCCTCAAAATAGTTCCACAGGGAATGAGTAGCATTTCTAAAGTAGGTGACTTTACCTAAATCTCCACCTATTTCCACCATGCTGCTGGTTCCCATGTAGTTCATCAGCATCCAAACCCCTGGGCTCCACACCATTCTCATTAACATTGGTTCTCTGTGTGGCTTAGTGTGCTCCACACCAGAGCAATTGCTTTTGTAAATCAGCTTCAAAACCAGAAGGACATACCACCACTATGCATGAACTCCGGGTCACCCTGAGTCAAAACTGGAAATGTAATTCCCCAGCATCATCTAACCTCTCCCCTCACCTCATGCTCCTCTACTCTGTGCTTTTGAGCCAAATCCCCCTAAAGCAGTGGTTCTCAACCTTCCTAACACTGTGACCCTTTAATACAGTTCCTCATGTTGTGGTGACCCCACACCATAAAATTATTTTCATTGCTACTTCATAACTGTAATTTTGCTACTGTTATGAATCATAATGTAATTATATATGAGGATGGTTTTAGGCAACCCCTATGCTTGAAAGGGTCATTTAACACACACCCACAAAAGGATCGTGACCCACAGGTTGAGAACTGTTGTCCTAAAGGCTCCCTTTATGCATGCTAGGGTAGCCTAACCCTGATGGGCAGCTAGCCCCATCCTCAGTACCCATCATCCTGCTCATTTACTTCACTGATGCTCCAACGGGCATCTTGGTCAAACCCAAGACATAGGTCTGCATCCTCAAAAGAGGACTGGAAAAGAAAGAGGACTAGAAAAGAAGATGGCCTGATGTTATCTGGAGAAGGCAGGATACACTTCCGTTGAGAGACACTGTCCCGAAGTGAGGAAGGTGTCTGTCATTTGGGCAGTCACAGCTGACAGACTTCATGAGGCAAGAGGAAGTTTGGGTAGGAAGAGGAAGGACTCCACAAAGGACTGGCTGGAGACAACACAGCTGGGAGTAACCTATAGACAGAGGTGCTACTCTCTCTGAGACGGACTATTTCCCAGGAAGTGAGGGTGTAAGTAAGTTCAGTTTGGGAAATACCAACTTTGAAGGGTTGAAAAGGAAGTTTCCAGGCTTTGAAGCCCCAGCAATCACAGCAGCAATAGCCCAGTAACCTTGAGTGTCACCTCTCAATTGTCCTAATTTTGTCAATGCTGATTCTCACCCTATAAGCCTTTGCCCTGGCTGTCAATCTCCAGAAACTTGAATTACCCTTTCCTACTTCTCGAGATTTTTTTTTATGTGTAAGGCCATGGTGTTTTGCCTGCATATATATTTGTGTACCACATAGATGCCTGCAGAGTCCAGAAGAGGGGGTCGCATCCCCCTTGGAAATGGAGTTACAGTTGTTAAGCCACCATGTGGGTGATGGGAAGTGAACCTGGGTCCTCTGGAAGAGCAGTAGGTGCTTTTAACATCTGAGCCATCTTTCCATAACCTACTCTTTACTACTTCTGAAACCCTTGTCTGAACCCCAGACAAGGCCTACTGGGTAGGTATGTGAGCCTGGGCAAACTTCTCTGTACAATGAGAGACTAAGGAAATTGTATCCTGATCCTTTCAAGTTCTAAATACGATGCTGCACTTCATGGATATATCACGAGGGGGCACCAGAGAGGCTTCCTCTCCCACAATTTGTAGGGATCCGAAGCCAGCCGGATTGAGGTGCGGTAAGGAGGGGAGGCAGAAAACGACCCTTCGCAGGTCCTCCGCAGCCAACCACTGGGGCCCCTATAACTTTCTTACTGCATTAAGGCAAACACCACTGCCGTGCTCTTTACTGCCAGGGTTTTAGTTAAACGCATGGATTTTCGAGGGAAATTGAATCTAACTGGGAGGCATTACAATCACCTGCATTTCCAACCCAGAGCGGAGGCTTCCAGGTCGTCTGGGGGAGGATTCCGGCCGAGGTCGGAAGGCTCTTGATCGCCTGCCCCTAGATCCCCACGGCACAATTGCTGAACTAGCTTAATTCCTCCCTGAAAGGTTGAATAGGCTTTGGACTATCCTACAGATCTCCACCAGGGGGCAAGCAGGGTACGCGTGATACCTGCACAGTTGCCTAGGAGAAACGCTTCCTGCACAGCCCGCTGTTACCAGTCCTACATTGATAAACCCATAAAATAAAGTCTGTGCCTTTAGAGACTAGAAACTCCCTTTGTTTGAAAGAAGCAGGGTCCGCACTGTGATCTTTGTAGGTCATGTAATAGCCAATGGAAGGGTGCTAACATTCACTGAGCTGTCCCGGGGCGGGGCGGGGGGGGGGGGTCGTCCCTTTTACTGCTGGCAAAAATCACCATCCGTGGTAGTGAAAGTTACCATGTCTTAAGAGCCTTCTTTTCTCTCTTCTCACTTGAAGAAAGGGTATTGGACCCATGCATAGACTGGACTTGTGAGGACAGAATGAAAGATGGGAACGAGGCGTTTTGAAATGTGTGATACGGATGCCACCGATTGTTTACAACAGCCAAGCACGTAAATTATTCCAGCGTCGAAACAGCCACATATAAGTTAAACTTGAAGAACCAGCAAGTGTCTGAGGACCTTATTGTGAAGAACACTCAAGAAAATTAATTAAGTTAATTCTTCATTAACACTAGGAAGAATGTCATAGGAAGATGTTTTACGGTTACGGGGTAACTTGAATCTGCTGGAGGATGCCTTCTTTGTGTACTTACTGAGGGATGCTAAAGAGATAACTAAGTAGGGTTCCCTCTGTTTTTATTTATTGCCAATTTATATTTAATCCAAGTAGGGAGTTCTTGACTAGAGATATAGGAATTAAACGTAAGAAAACACGGTCACACATATGTAATCCCTGCACTTGGGAAACTAGAGCAGAAGGATTGCCGTGAGTTCAAGGCTATCCTTGGCTACACAGTGAGCCCTCATCCAGACAGACAGACAGAAAAGAATTCAAGTGGAATTAATTGAGGAAATGGAGGAATTTCTGGGAATCCACACCCTTAAAATCCATGTTTCATTTTGAATCCTCATCCCTCTTTTAAATACTTACCTCTTCTCTGGGACAGAAAAAAGAATTCTTCTAGTTACCTTAAGTTCTGTGCCTGGGGGCTTTGGTAAATTAAACTAACAGAGTGACAAGAATAATAGGTTAATATAGGCTATAGGTTTTGTGTGGCCCAGGAGCGTTTGTAAGGAAGCAGAACTCAAGAAATGGCTCTGAAAGACAGAAAGATGAAAGACAGAAAGCCATGGGAAGTGTGATGAGACAAAAGGCCACAGGCCGAGGGTAGCCCGAGAGAAACTCAGCGATGCCCATGCCGGTTCCTTCAGATTCCCCTTGGCATTCCCCCTTCACAGCATTCTGGGAGACCAAGGCAGGAAGACTGCCACTAGTTTGAGTTCAGCCTGGGCTAACTACTGTGACTTTGCTTCAAAAAAAAAAAAAAAAAAAAAAAACTGTTCTCTGCTTTCCCCTGCCGTCTGGTACAGGGAGGGAGCCTTTCTTGTGAACATTGCTTCAGAGACAGGGCGGGGGCAGAGAGCCCTTCCTGAGTCTATGTTTTTCAGATCCTTCAGCTTAAGACACTCAGTGTATGCAAAAGTGCATATTTGGGGTAGCATGGCCTGAAACCCATCACCTTTTCAGGAAACACCGAGAGGAGCAGGTAGGATGGTGGTTTGTGAACAGGAGAACCATGTGAAGTGGGAACAACAGGGACGTTTCCTGTACTTCTTTCTGCCACGTATGGAGATCTTGAGGCCGGAGCTGTGCTCATCCACATTAAGTATCCAGACACTTATAATACTTAAGTAAATGTTATTAAAGATGTTAATTTTCAAATTACCAGAGCAAATCAGATCTGGTAACCTTCAGCTTCATTCCAAGACAGAAAAGGATTAGATTTCTCATTGGCAGCTGATAGGAAGGAACTAGTTCCTACAGCTGTCCTTCCAGACTGGAATCCCCTGGAAGACTTAGACACACTGCTGCCCTGACCCCTCACCTATAGACTACGGTTCTCTCCATCTCTGGTAGTTCCTGGTATCAGTGTATTTTGAAATCTAGGCATGTTTTTATTTTTTTTAATTTATTTCTTATTTATGTGCATGTGTGTATGTGCCTGCTTGTCTGTGTATGCACCACATGAGTGGTGTGCCCATGGAGGCCAGAAGAGAACGGAAGATATCCTGAAACTAGAGTTCCAGGTACCTGTGAGCTACCCCGTGTGGATGATGGGAACCAAACCCCAGTCTTCTGCTGCAAGCAACAAGTGTTGCTGACCTCTGACCTACACATAGGATTTCCTAGTCACACTTTCTTTGTGACATCACAAGAACTCCCCAGCTCTCAAAATCTGCATCCATCTGGGTACACAGCTGGGTGCCCTTTTGCCTCTGGCTCCTTCTTTCTTAGACTCGGACTCTTCCCATTTGTCTCCCCTCAACCCAGCCTTATTTTGGTAACTAGCAGCAGAGATGCTGAGAGTATACCTACAGAAAGCACATGACTACAATTCCAGCAATTATCAGTGCAAGGCAGGAGGATGCAAGTTCTAGGCCAGCCTGGGGTAGAGAGACCTGACCCCATCCCAAAAGGCACCAATTCAAATGAGTGCTTTTGCATGTGCCTATGGTTGAATTTCTATGGGAAAACAGAAAGTTAAGATAATAGAATTAAAAATGATACTGTGAAATCTCCATTTTGGACACTTGGCTATGTTCTGCTTTGGTATCTGCACAGATATGGCTCCACCTGACACAATCTCAGGGAATCCCCTGTAGCTCTTGCCCATGAGAAGAGCCCTTATGTGCACCCAAAGCATGTCAAACTCTCCATCTGCACCCGGCCTCAGGACCCAAGGGGAACCCCAACTCCTTCTAGACCTGGGCTCCTAACTTCCTCTCTATCCTGGGGAGAAGGGACCAGAAGGGATCATGGAGATGGTTCCCCAGAAAGCGCTCCTAAGTGGCTACGTTCACCTCTTAACCTTGCAGAGTTTCTCTCACTCCTCTCAGAAGTTCTGTGCTAGCCTTGCCCTAGGTACCAGTCTCCCAAGGTCCACATTCAGTCTCTAAGTCAGTTCAACCACACACCAAGCTGAGCACTCTCAGCCATCAGCTCTGGTTTGAATGTCCTTTCTCAAAGTTCATGTTGACATGTCCCCTTGAGTGCATCAGTGTGGTAGGAAAGCGCTAGAGGGAACCAGCACAGTCCGTGTGCACCTCTCCGCCTCTGCAGGGAGGACCTGATGCTCACACTGTTACGCGGGCTGAACAAGAAACGCCCACAAACACATCTGTTGGACATTTGGTCCCAGCGGGTGGTGCTAATTTTGGAGGAGGTAGAAACTTTAGGAAGCAAGGCCTAGCTGGAGGAAGTAGGTCATGGTTGGCTATGACAGTGACGTGCCTTTGAAGCTCAGGCCTGGGCCCTCATTCCCTCCCACCCCCCACCCCCCACCCCCCACCCCCGCTTCCTACCCACCATGAGGCATATAGCATCTTCTTCCATCCCACCATGACGTTCTGCTCCACCAAGCACTGTGGACAAAAATCTATGAAAGCATGAACCGAACCAAGTCTTTCTTCCCCTTAGGCTGTTTCTGTCAGGAGTTTGTCGGAGCAATGAGAAAAGTAACTAATACCCACCTAGTCTGCCATGGAAGGAGACAGCCGGAAGGCCACGGTCAGCGATTGCTGACATCTGGGCCTTGGACATCCCAACCTCCAGAACTGTGCTAATTACCTTCTGGGGTATTTTATCACGGCACCACAGATAGACTGAGTCACTAGCAGAGTTTGGGCGTTAAATGGCTCCTGTATTTGCTGTCTGCAGGGAGGTGCTCCTGGGAGGCACTGAGAACCTTTAGGAAGTAGGGGGTAGTACTGAGTCCTTAGGTCACTGAGGGCATGTCTTCTATAGGGACTGTGGGACCCCACTCATGCCTCTAGATGTGGGGCATTTGCTTCTAAATGTGCTTCTGCCATGACTTGCTGTCCTCACCAGAGGCCAGCTGATCTTGTACCCTACAGAGGCCTTGAGTCAAAATATAACTCTTTCCTTTGTGTGTTGTCTCAAATACTGTGTTATAGTGATGGAAAGCTAATACTGACAGCATGCCTTGTCACTGCCCTATAAGCCCTAGATGACAAGAGTGTGATCTTGACAATTACAACACAAGGAATAGTGTCTGAGGCTTCCCACAGACTCTGTGCGCAGGAAATACGTATTGACTAAATGAATGAATTGTACTAGGCAAGCAGCAAAGCTTGTTCCAATTAGTGACTGTGTAGCCTACATGACAATGATTATTTTACCTGGGCAGACTTCGGGACAGAGTTAGTTGTTACCTCGAAGTCCAACAGGAATCTGTTGAAGCCTGGACCCACTTGGACATAGATTCCTTGAGTTGTCTTCAGGAAGAGCCTCCTGGCTTTCACTAAGGGAGGTACTTCTGTACCAGCTTTTCAAGGGTAGGTACGGACAGGGACCAGGAGAGTCTTGTCAGCTTCAGATACCACCAAGATGTAGGTTGGAGGAACTGGTCACTGAAGAATTAATGCCACCCTGGTGTCCACCTGGCTATAGATAAAAACACATTCCCCAGTCCCCACACAAGTACCTGTGAGCTCTAGGTGAGGCCGAACTGTAGAGTATGTAGGCAAGAGCCCTACATCTTCCAGCGTGCCTCCTAGGTGTCACTTTCTTCCCCTGCCATTCTTGTCTTTGGAGTCACCAGACTCATCAGGTGACAGTGAAACTAAAGTGTTTGTGGTATATAATCAATGCTTTGGCCCTTTAAAGCCTAAGATGCCAGCTTTCCTCTCAAATCCAGGTGATCAGAAGAGTTGGAAAACTCAGCTTTATTAAGCTGGCTAACTCAGCTCAGATAGTGCCCTGGAGAGACCTAGTCTGGAGTTACAGATCCGTATAACATCTATAGCAGTGGTTTTCAACACATGGGTCACGACCCCTTTGGGGATGAATGACCCTTTTACAGGGGTTGCCTAAGACCATCTGCACAGCAGATATTTATATAACAGTAGCAAAATTACAGTTATGAAGTAAAATAAATTTATGGTTGGGGATCACCACATATGAGGAACTATATTAAAGAGTCACAGCATTAGGAAGGATGAGAACCACTGATCTATAGGGTTTTTTGTTTGTTTGTTTTGTTTTTTCAGAACTGGATACTTTAACTATTATACCCTTGTTGGATTCAAACTATGATCCATGAGGCCATCTGCAGGTGGTCTTGGCATATCATGGCCTCAGAGGGGAAATTCCATTCTGGTTAAGCATGCTTACAGTAGTAGGACTGATACAGTTTAGCATAGCATCAGCAATGTGTCTATTTTCTAAAGATAGTTTGCCAGTGTTTGCTTTTCAAGGGAAAGAGAAAGGGGTGGGTTTTGTTGAAGCAATACAAAGGCAGAAATCAGCTTTCAAAGAGTAGGAACACAAGGGTCTTTGACAATCTTAACTATGTTGGAAGTAAAATTCTAGACTATTCTCTTTCTCCTTATCACTCCTATCTCCAGAGGCAATTTCATTTCTGCCAATACAAGATTTCTTAATGATATTTACCAGGGTACAGTAAGTAGGAACATCAGCATTTTAGCTTATGGAATAAGATCTTTTTCCCCTTGCTAATGAAACAGTTTTTCTATAGCAGCTTTACGTGTCACCCAACTTTTTGACATCTTGAATTGTAAAAATCTGAGATGTTGTCTTCTACGTTTTCCATGCATCTCCCCAAAGTTCATGTGTTGAAAACAATGGTATTTGGAGGAGGAGCCTTTGAGTACTACCTGGGATTAGATGAGGTCCCGAGGGAGGGGCCCCCATGGAAGCATCAGTGGCTTTTTTAGAAGAGGAAGAAAGTACAATGAAAAGTCTTACCCTGCCTTATCATGTGATGCTCTCCTTTGTGCTTTGATGCAAAAAATCATTTTATCAGATGGCATTGCTATTGGGCCTCTCAACTCTAGAATCATGAACTAAGCTTCTAGTTTTTATAAAAGTTACCTCGTCTCAAGTATTCTCTTACAGCAACAGAAACAGACTAATTTGTCATCTATGGTTATTTTTTGATACTGTATCATTTGACAACTTGATTAGCCTATTTGATTAAAACTAAATTTTAGGAACTACCCAACTTCTGAAAAGACTAGCTAGCTCCTTGGTCAGTGTTTTAATATACTTAGAACTTGCCTTTGCTGAAAATCACTGACCCTTCACTTGTACCTATAAGTTAACAGAAGGGGAAAAGTCTTATATTCCTGATTTCATGTTGCATCTGTCTGCTTTACTTTAGGTCAGATTTGGCTTAACTCTTTGTTAGGCATGTTGACCAATCAAAGAATATCTAATAACTACTGGCTATTTCATCCTCCTTCAAGGCTGAAGGTACAGTAATAAGGCACTGTCAGTTCTACAATGTCCTACAACAGACCCCAAAAATGTGCTTGAAAATCTCTAATCATTTTCCTAAACCTGCAGTTAGGTTAGATTCTGAATAACAGAACCAACAGACAGATCACCCCATAATGACCCTACTGGCTATTGTGTAGCAATTTCCTGCGTGGAAGCTCATTAAGACTCTCCAAGAAGTAAACAACTTAGGAGCCTAGGAAGTTCCTGAGACTAAACAGAATCACAAGGCTCCTTCTTCTCTCAAGGTCATACAAGCAGTAGTGACTGCTGAGACTGTCCAACTGTCCAGTTGCTTGCAATCTGTGTATAGAAACAAGGGCTAAAACTTCTGTGAGTCATCATCCATCTAGGATGAACCAGTGACATAGCTGCCTTTGAGTCGTCCATGCTCCTGTACAAAAGATCAATAAACACATCAGTTCTGCAAAGTTGGACTTTGGAGGTACCATTCCTTTAATACGTTGCCAATTCCTACCTGGTGTGAGTAGACAGATAGGTGCCCATGTCTCCCCAGAAATGGTGTCATGCATAAGCCCCCAACAGGAACAGTCACTTCATGACAACTGGTTTGTCCCAAGTGATCAGGACTTCTTTGAAACACTTGGCAGAAACAGAAGTAAGATAATGACCACCAGTCCCATAGTCTGACCAAGACTGACTGCTTGCTTACACACATCTCATAGCCACTACCCCAATTTTTCCTGTTTAAATCTAAAGATAATAATGGTAGTACTCAGAAGATGGACTGGGAGGCTTACTCCACCTTCTCCAAATGGACATTTTGATTAAAAACCTTTCTGCTTGTGCTGTTTGGTTTTCTGTCAACCCAACACAAGTTACAGTCAATCTGGAATAGAGAACATCAACTGAGAAATGCCCTCACCTGATTGGCCTATAGATAAGCCTGTGGTACATTTTCTTGATTGATGATTGACACAGGAGGGCCCAGGTCACTGTGGGCAGTGCCACTCTTGGGCTGGTGGTCCTGGGTGCTATAAGAAAGCAGGCTGAGCAAGCCATGGAGAGCAAGCCAGTAAGCAGCACTCCTGCACAGCCTCTGTATCAGCTCCTGGCTCTGGGTTCCTATCGTGAACGATGGACTACAATTTGCAAGCTGTAATAAAGGGTCTCCTCCCCAGGTTGCTTTTGGCCATGGTGTTTTATCACAGCAATAGGAACCCTAACTGAGACTGTCTTTCAAAATTAATTTGTTGGTTTTCTCTGGGGCATGTGGACAGATGGAACATGTTAGAACCTCTGGAGTTGGGACCTAAGGCCGTGGGCACAATGTCATCATTTTATTTTCTCAGTATATCATTTCTTTGTGTCTGCTTGAGATCTCAGAGGTCTTCATCTCTGTGATCAAGGACAGTTGAGAAGAGTCTCTTTTCATCAAGCAGGAGAAAAATGATGGTGAAAGAAGAGAGCCTGCACCTAAGTCACAAGCATATTCCCAGGTAAATGGATCCTAGAAAAGAATGTTGGACACTAAATACCAGGCCCGGATTCCCCTTAAATGATCTGTGTCTGTGAACCACTGGAAAGAGATATTTTGGTTCCAGGATCATTACTCTCTTGGGTCTGACTCACCTTTCTCCCATCAGTGGCAAAACATTTTCTGAGACTTGAAAGGTTTGTTGAAAACCCAGAACCCTGGTTTTCTACAAACACATATCCTTTTATGCAATGGCTTTTAATAAAAGACATCAAAGATTTGTTTCAAGTGAGCAAAACTTGTTCCCAACCCTGCTCCCACCCTGACCTCTTACCCAGTCCATAAACTAAATAATACTATTCTTGGAGCCATGACCACATTGCCATCTGCCTGAATGTCAAAACTGTTCACCATCTACTTGAGCCAGAACTGGGTCCTGGGACATCTCTGGTCCAATTACTGAGCCTGAACCTTATTTAAACTTTATTCTTAAAATGTCTCTATGACTCTTGTTTGGGTTTTTTGTTCTTGTTGTTTGGTTGGTTGGGGTTTTTTGCTTTTTTTTTCATTAGGTACATGAGATCTTGGGTAAAGAATATATTAACTAAGCTGGTCTGGGATATAAACTTGATTTTACCCCTATCATAAAAACTCAAATCTTCATTTTAATTTGGAGGCAAACTAAGAATCAGCATTATGAGGTGAGACACATCTGAAGGGTAGAATGTACTGAACATTAACTATTGTTACTGTCTCCATAGACCAGGCTAGAGAGAAGGCGGGGGATAAGTGGGTGGGAGGACAGGGCAGGAAGAAAACCTTATCCCTCCAAGCATCCTTCCCCAAAGAATCTAAATACAAGGTTAGCTAAGCAAGTCAGTCTCCCCTAATGAACCCACTGGTGTTTCTGTGAAGGACTGGGGAAGGCATTGGACACGAGGCAGAATTGTGTAGAAATATGTAACCCTCCCAGGTGTGCTGACAGATGTTCCTTTATTTCTCCACAGAAACCAAACCACTCTTCTGGCATCCATGGAAACTGGCCACACACGCACACACGGTGCGCATATATACATGCAGGTAAAACATTCATTCACATAAAATGAAATGGTGTGTGGTTCAAATTCTTTTCCAGCATCAACTCATTGGGCAGACATTACATTGAGGCTCATCAAACACAAGTATGCCTGGGAAACACACAGAGACTTTGTTTAAAGTGGAAGTTGGACTCAGCACATCTGGCAGGGGTCAGGTTTCTGTATGTGTTAGTGTGCGTGCAAACTCATGAAGGGGTGTGTGTGTGTGTGTGTGTGTGTGTGTAGCGCTATTATTCTGACCAGACAAGGCTGTTAAAGAGACTCTGGAGAAATAAGACTGGGACTCTGATGAAGAAAACAGTGACCAACGGCTACATCCACCTTTTGTTGAGTCTGTGAAAGCCCCAGGCAGCAGACCCCAGTGACAGAATACAGTGCTTCAAGTATATTCACCCATGTCTCAGCTCTGCCCTGTACCCCAAACTTCCCTAGGGACCCCTCAGCCTCACACTGGGACAGGGCAGATGACGGAATGAAATTAGAATTCCACCATTTGTGAAAAACCCTGCACCTGGTTTCTTATCGTTTTCGCAACCCAGCACAGTGACTGTCCTACGGCGTGTATCCACAAGCAGCCTAGAGGTGGTTTGGGAGTGCGGAAGGTATGTGTGCTTTATAAGCAAATAATATTGTATCATTTATATAAGTGTCTTGAACACCCTTGATTTTTGGTATACACAGGGTTCTTGGCAATAGATGTGTGTTTGGGGTTTGTTTTTGTCTGTCTGTCTGTTTGAGGCCTCACTATGTAGCTCTGGCTGCCTTGGAATTCACTATGTAGACCAGGCTGTCCTCAAGCTCACAGAGATTCACACTTCTGCCTTCATGCCTGGCCCTATTTTGAGTTTCTTATTCTCCAAATCTTTAGACCAAGATTTAAAAAACTTCTTTATTATTGAGAATTTCATCCACGTATACAAGGAAATATGATCGTATATACCATTCCCCTCTCCAAGTCCCCCCATTTCCCACTCAACACATCCCCTCCCAATTTAATATTATATATATATAATATATACTTACATATATATTATATATATATATATTTTTTTAATAATCCACTAAGTACAGTCAATGCTGACCACCTTAGACCAAGATGTTTATTTATTTACCTTTTGGTTAAAACGTTAAGTTTTGCCAAATATATTTCCCTTGAAGACCACAACAGCTACCTTGTTTCTCCTTTGAGACAAGGCCTCACTATGTAGCCCTGTCTAAAATGCAAATAGCTATATAACCCTGATTGGCCTCAGATTTGCATCCATCTTCCTGACTGCCTCCACGTAGGCGCCTCCATGCCGGGCCCACAAGAATTAGTTAAAAAAAAAAAAAAGACAGTCAGTCATGGGCCACCAAGATGGCTCAGCAGGTAAAAGCATTGCTGCTGTGCCTGACTACCTGAGTTCAATCTCTGGGATGTGTATGGTATGGAAAAGGACCGACTTCTGTGGGCTGTCCTAACTTCCACAGCCACACCATGGCATGCATGTGCACGCACACGCACGCATGCACGGGCACACACCCACACCCACACACCCACACACCCCAATGTAATTTAAGAAAAAAAAAAAAAAAAGACAACCCCAGGAATTTCCACTCCCTCCTACAGATAGTTTACCCTCCTCATTCTACCCACAGAGGCACAGGGTCGTCCAGGCCCTTTCCAGTACTTTATTGTTGGACAGGCATTTACAACATTCCATTCATAGACCTAAAAACATAAAAATAGACCTTCTTTCAGCTTATAAAAGAAATATATAAGAACTTTGACATAGACACATCGTGACCTTATGTACAAGAGACAATGGCACCCTCTCTAAGCACCAGACTTTCTAGTATTTTTTGACGGGCGTGTTGCAGGGAGACCAGAAAATGCGACTACTCGACGCCTCTGCTTCAGTTTTCCACCCGGATGCAATCGACCCCGAGATGACATGAACAATGCAGTGATACAAAGGGCATAGAAACTATTCTAAAGGTTTTTTAAGAAAACCAGAAGGTATAGCAAAAACTTTAATAGAATAAAACTTTCAAAAGATCAAGCTCAAAGCCCCAGAAACCCGGAAGGGGGGAAGGGATATAGGACAGGAGAGCGGAGAAGCAAGCGGGGGGCTTAGAGCATCGTGTTCTGAACTCTCTATCTGGAAATATAAAGTCATAACTGATTCTTATAAAATATAATTGCTAAAGCTACTATAAAATCCAGGTCTTTAAAGTACCTACCGATGTATCAAACACCAAATAGATATATATATATATAGATATATTTTTTTTATTTCCAAAAAGAAAGTTTTCATATTATTTAAACCTTTCTTAGGGAATGGACATCGTGAAGGAGGGAGAAGGAGGGAGGAACAAAAAGCTATAAACCTTTTTTTTTTAAAAAAAAAAAAAAAATGAAAGTGCTATAACTGGTTTTTGTTCTTCCTATTTGGACATCCGTTTAGACGATTAGGCCCCTTAGAAGTTTACCCTGTTTCATTGGCATGAAGGAAATGTTAACCACAAAGGGTGTTTTTGAAGAGGTTCTGAGATTCAGTCATGGACTGTCAAGGAAGGGAGAAGTCATCTATGGATGAAGATGCAATTTTGATGGGAAAAACCAGTGATCACCATGGCAACCCCATGAGAAGGAGGCTCCCCTCCCCTGCCATGTACAGCAGACACACACACACTCCACACACTGCCCCATTCCCTGTCCCTATAATCCAACCAAACTCCCATCTCAAATATAGATTCATACATTTAAAAAAAAAAAAAAAAAACTTTCTCAGAAAAAAAAAAAAAGTTTATTCTTGGAATGAGCTTCTTGTTGGCCATTTATATAAATATAAAGTCATCGTGCCTCACTCACTCTGCAAAAAGCTATATCCTCGTTTTCAGACTGAGTTACACCTAACACTGTAAAATTCTCATCTATTTGTGCCCCTGTATCTCAAGGAAAATACAAAAAAATAGTGTTTTTCTCTCTAAATGATAAATTTGGATCTCTTTCCCAAGAGTTTGGCATCTTTACAATTCTCTGCAAAACTAGAGCTTTCGAACACTGACACAGAATAAGACCAGCTATAGATACAAACAGAGGAAAAGTAATAAAAAGGCTCATCAAACAGAAACGACCACCCTTTCCTCACACATTCTTCAAATACACAGATATCCTCAGACACTGAAGAAGGAAGGAGTCAGGACACTGCAAGCTGTACAGAAGTTTCAATTCGTTCCATTTTCTTTCACGTGTTTGAAGGTGGCTGATTCCCAGCTAAAAGACTGGATGCAGAGAGGACCAGCCCCGACATCTGTGTGTATGCTATCCTTGTCACTCTGATACTTTGCTTCGACTGCTGGGGGTGGGGACAGTTTGATTTCCAGTGCTTGAGATTCTTTTTTTCTAATTCTTCAGGCCCTGATGAACTGAGAATAAATAAAAGCCCTTGGTAATATACAGAAGATAGGACCCGAGCTTATGTGGGATTCTGAAGAATTCTCTCTGATGTCGTTAAAAGTGATGAAGGGTGGGTGGCTACATGGCTTCAGACCCGAGTCAGCTGCCAAAATCTGTGTGCAAGAGTGCGACCTAAGGGAACATTCTCGTGGACGGCAGAGGAGGGTGGGCAGACTGAGGGTGGGACCGGCATCATATCTACACACGTTCTCTAAAGGGACGTAGGTGATAGTCAGATCTCCGTGTTCAGTTTCCTGGAGGGGGCAAAGTCTTCACGCCTAACCCAAATGACCTCCTCGCTCGTGCTCTCCAGGCCTCCATTGATGCCCGACAGGGCTGCTTGCTTCTTGAGCTGTGTCATGCGGGACGCGTGGCTATCGAGGGTTCGCCGGCCTCGGGCCCGCTGACTGATGGAGGCAGCCTGAAGCTGCTCCTGCAGGTCTCTGTCCACTGAGGCGCCCTTCACGGACTCACAGAACTCGTCATCATCACTGAGGATGTCTGTCTCCTTGATGTCATCCTGCTCCTCATACTGAGCAAGATCAAACTGTTCCTCTACCCAGCGGTCAGTGTCCCCGCCACTGGGGGGCTGCTGGGCCTCTTTCTCCGGGCTGCTGGCTGAGACGGCATCTGAGTCAATGGTAAACCTGTTTCGTGCCAATCGCCGCCTCCTCCTCCCAAGAGACTTGCTTGGGGCAGACACTGCACACACACACAAAAATATAAAAATAAACCCCGACATGCTTTACCATGAGATCCAGCAAGCAAAGAAAATAAACATAAAAGATAAAAGGGTGCCAGGAGCTTCAGGTCTGGACTTGGTGTCTGTCTACCCTGCTAGATGTCTAAACTGAGGTTGCAGTTAGAAGGGTAGGCCCAGAGAGCATGGAGTGGGGGTATAACGCTGGAGGCTGCAGGCTGTGGGGAAGGAAATCATCTACTCCAACCTGCTCACTCACAAAGCAGCCAACACAGATGCCTGCTACTCCCCTCAATACTGGATCAGCAACTGTCCTCAACACAACTGGGCCCCATGGCACAGAGCTGAAGAGGTTCTCTCTGGGTTATCTCAGGTCATTTAGCTGGACTATAGGTCTTCAGCAAGCCTGAGAAGCTTCTAAGGTTTTGCTGTCTGTTCAGACATTGCCATGCTGACACATTGCTTCCTGGGGACTTGAACCTAAGGTTTCTTAAAGACCTGCAGCACTTAAAGACTGTGGGCACCATATTCTCTTGGAGATTGTATGTGAAAAACAAGCTGCCAAAGACACAGCTACCAATCCAGTCTTTGCACCCTTTCTGGTAAGATCCAATATGAACTCTGAGGCTAAGTATACAGAGCCTCAGCCCTAACTCCTAACTACATGCTGTGAATCACTGATTCTTCTGCAGTGCGATTAAAAGACCAGAAATAAATAATAGGTACCACTCTAGCACCAAGGAACAAAGTGCCATAGAAGATTTTACTGACATTTAAAATCTTTGAGTTTATTAATTTACCCCACTGCCCTCTAGGAAGTCAGAACTACTAAAGGCAAGCAAACAAATAGTGCTACCAATCAAGCAAGCAACAAACGTTACACACACACACTCTCTCTCTATGGCTCTGTGAGATGATGCCACTTCCCTCTGGAGAGTGAAGGGGCTGTTGCATCGGACACCTGAGGTGAAATGCAACACAGGTTTTCCACAGAGGAAAAGACACGCCAGTTAGGAGCTGCTGTCCTGAAGCCCAAGTCTCAAAAGCAGCGAAACTGCTTCAGAACTGCCAGAAGATATCTCTTGCCAGATCTCAGGTGCTCCATTATGTCCAAATACGGAATAAACGGACATCGCTCTTGTTTAAAAAGAAAGGAACGAATTCTGAGCAAAACTGGAGGAAATGAAGAAATTACTTCTCCACTGGGAAAAAGCAAAAATGCCTCTTCACTTTAAGCCTAACCCTACTGCAGTTCAACCTAGCTCTCCCAAACGGCTACATTTGAAGGACACCAATTCACCACTGACTTGCTGGAAACATGTGTGAGTGGTCTTAACGATGAAGTATTTAGAGGCAAAGTGTACTCATGTCTGTACCTCTGAAATGTGTCAAGGTAAGGAGGCACACATAGCTGACAGATGGGAAGGCAACAGTGAAAATACAGCAAAATAGTAATTACAGAACGCAGATGAAGGGATGAGTTCCCTTAGCTGCTCCATGAGTCTCAAAATTTTCATAAGAAAATTGTAGAATGTGAAAAAATTTAACTCAGTCATTGGCTTGAGGTAATCAAGCTTTAGAGTTAGTACGGAGGCCGGGTATTTGTCTTCATGCCATCCAAGCAGCACACACCTATGAAATGCGGATGAATCAGGGTGGTTTGCCCTTCATGAAAAGGGCTTTTAGCAACCCAGCTAGTGTTAGTGGGTCCTCTCAGTCTCAGGGTAACAATCTTTGCTTAACCCACTGAAGTGCCCTTTTATAAATCGTGGAACATAGATACTGCCATGATAGTGAGTTACTTCAAAAATAGAGTGAACAGGAACGTTTTCAGCCAAAAATAAGCCATCAGGCAGAAAAAAAAAAAATGATTTCAATCAGGCAAACCCAATAGACAATGGTATCATGGCTATCTTTTGGTATTCATAATGGTTTGGGGCAGGTGGTGGGTTTGTTTTATTTTATTTCCAAGGACATCTCAGGAGGAAGACTTTGCTATATCCTATAGACAAAATGTGTGTGTGTGTGTGTGTGTGTGTGTGTGCGCGCGTGTGTATGTGTGTCTAACAAATACACTTCTGAATTTAGGATCCTAAGTTAACAACAGAAGCCTAACCATTGGTAGTTAGTGTCCCTGAGGTTAGAGCATATTTCCAAATTAGATATTCTTCAACAAACAAGAGGAGCATGTAAAACACTTCAACAAATTTTTCTCTTGCCATAAAATGATGAACTATGTTTACAGGGTACTCTTTGAAAATTGTGGGTATGGATATAAGCATGTCTCTCAGGGTATTTGGAGAACCTTGCAGTTTTGGGGTGTTGGGTTTGCAGTATTTGGGCATAGGATTTCAATAAACATTATCTACTGACCAGAGAACAGACTTAAGGTAGCCTCTGCCAACATTCACTAGTTAAACTCAAGGTACCTAAAGATTGTAATAGCCCATGTAAGGTAGGTAAGTTATGCCTATGAAGTCCACAGAGAGTCACATTTCCTCATGAACATCTGTGACACGATTGAGAATTGTTGGAAAGGTAACTGAATCAAAGGTAGAAATTTTTTTTTTTTTTTTGCAAATGTAAAGGAAATTTCTTTTACTGACCTCCCTGAAAAATTCAGGGCTATATCTAAGGAAAGGAGTGATTAGAATGTTGACAGCATTAAATCCAGTATTAGGAAAGTATCACTCTTCCTGGGTATGTTCGTATTGCCATTTGCACATGGTGGCAACAGTGTTCCTTCTTCATTGTTCCAGAGACATGGGATAAGCCCTCTACGAGCATTTACTGGGGACCAGTTTTCTCTATTCTTCTTTTCCAGCAGCAACTGAAACTTTCCCCAAATTAACACTGAGACTAAAACTAAAGTTGCAGGCACAAAACCAGGGCAACACCTTATGGGTCATCTGGTCTACCACACCTGAGCATGGAATCCTCACTGAGAACAGGCTGTCTTCTGCCAGACTATAACTAACACTTAACTAACTGCTAACACTTAACTCACTGCTTTTCACTAAACGAAGCTGGCTCTTGTGCAAAGCAGCGACTCTCATTCCATAAGCAGGCTAAGAGGACTTGTTCCAAAGAGGATGCATGGGCTTGCTGGCTTGCCCAATGAAAGAGGTGCTCACCAGCCAAAAGGAAGGCAGCAAGGGAAGGCTGAGGGAAGGGAAAGAGAGCAAACAAAGGAAAGGTTCCCCAGGAGCCACCAGGAAGGAGACAAGGCAATAAGCCTCACACCATGGAAAAATATACCCTACATCAGCCCCCACAAGGCCACACCTAACTCCTGCTCCCTGGAGTCCTACAGTGGAGTTGGGGTGACAGGGATCTTGTAGGTCTGAATCCCCACAGTACCTGCCCTGCTCATTGCTGGCCTGGCGCCTTTAAGCGCACATAACCTCTTGCCTCCAAAGGGGACATACTGCTGGGATGAGGGGAGGCTTTCCGTTTTGAGGAGCTGTCTTCTGTGTTTATCTCGAAGGATCGAATGCACAGCCTTCAGGAAATCCTTCCGGCTCTCTGGGGAACTAGGAAAAGAAGATTTACACATGTTAGGAAGCCAGTACTCAGCAGAAGGAATTTATAATGCCATCAGGTGCAACCAAATATCCCCAAGGGCAAAAGAGAAAGAGGCGATGACTCTAATTTCTTTGTTTAGCTGCCTCTTCATGGCAGAAATAAAAAAACAAAACAAAACAAAAAATTCTTCAACCCTTCATGCTTTGCAAGTCATCTTCTACAGCCAGTTTGGGACAGAATGAATAGGTAACGGATAAAGGTGTCTTTTACCAGGTGGTTGCCAAAATTCTGCTCTTTGCACTCTGTTGTAAATTAAATAATAAAAATCCCTCAGTGGCTTCTTGGTCTTGCAGCGGGCTTGAACTCGTTTATTGGGGAAAGGCTTACATTATTTATATCCAGAGGAATGGTCCCTGTGTCCCAGGAAGTCATTGGAAGCTCAATGGTTAGGACAGGCAGTCCCACTTGCATATTGGGGTTACGGATTGGGCTTAGGTACTTTTTCTGGGACCAGAGGGATAGATCTTATATGGAAGGGTTTAGTTGCAACTCCAGACAAACAATTTTGCCAGATGGCACACCTTTGGAGGGGGCAGTGTTTTTCTGTGGCTTGTGGCTTGTGGCCTGTCAGCTGGGGGCGGGGGGCAGATTCCTGCCAGCTCTTCAGAATGAGAGCCTGGGGTCTTAAGAGCCCTTCCCTCCCTCTTAGCTTGGAAACAATCCCGCACAGCACACAAGTCGCAGTCTTAGATGCTGCAAAATGTTACTAGGGAAAAATGAACCAAAGACTGTTGCACCTTTGCAGAGCACCCACAGATGGGTATCCAACGTGCATGCTCTTTCCTCCTGTTTAACATCACATCCTCCCATGCCCTGATTCACACACTAAATGCTGAGGTTAGATTCTTAAGAACTGTGAAACCATCTAAGTCCTAATTCTCATGGCAGAAAAATGTCTTCTAAGTGAGAGTTATTTTTCTTTTAAGTTCAATATGTGTATGCATACATACACACACACACACACACACACACACACACACACACACACACACACACACACACATCTTTTTGAGACAGGGTCTCACTATGTAGGCCAGGCTGGCATGAAACTTGAGATCCTCAGGCCTCCAGTTTCTTAATTCTGGGATTGCAGGCATGTTCCACTCACTGGACCTGACAAAGTTCTCATAATTTTCAGAAGGTGTTTCAACTAGTATTATTTATAAATAGTAAATTTATAACCAGGCTTGCTGAACACTGACAATTTTACCAACAAAATCACAAGCAGATCAGCATAAACATGGGAAAAGTGGTACTCTCAGCACGGAATATTTGGAAATGTTTGAATTCTGACCACTTTCTGGAGATGACCCTCTGCTGGTCCCAGGCAGCCAACACAGGCGTGATATGGCCAACATGCAACATGGGTTGTGACCCATTTGAATGTAGACATTGAGAATTATCAATGCATTTTCTGTAATGCTCTGGACAAAGCATTCTTTTATCAGTCTTGGCTGCCCTCAGTCTAAAGAAGCAATAAACACGAGATATATAGCAGATTGGTATGATTGGTATATGTACCATCTCATTCTACTCATAATACCATTAAAAATATTATAATTATAATGATATTGATTTTATTACCATTGTAAGCAGTATATACCATACTACTCTATGTGAAGTATTAGAGAAATATTGAGTTAGTTACTGAATGCATATGACTAAATACGGATCATATTTAAAACCAAATAGGATGGCACCTGCCATTTTTATATTTCTAGAGGAAAATATAGAAAGAGGAGGAGGAAGAAGGAAGAGAGGGAATAATTAATAATAATAACAATAAGTAGAAATCCACATTATAAACCACTCAAAATCTGCCTGGGATCAACAGAGGCCAATGTCCCTGTGTTGAAGGCACTAAAGGTTAAAGATACTTGTAAGACCTCCAGCCTCTACTCCCTCTTACAGCAGATTCTCAGAGATGTGCAAACAATGTACCCAAGTACCAGACAAATCATCCCAAGGCAACCCTGTCAGTCACACCGCTCTACAGAAAGTAAAGACAGGAAGAATGCCCTCTTCACAATGTTCAATTCATTTGAAAATCCCCATATCCTTTTAGAAAGCTAGTAAATCAACCAGGTTAATGACTGTACTCTAATGAGAGTAGTTTTAATTTACACAACTATTGCTATTGGCAAGTGTTAACTTCTCTTGAGGAGGCAAATGCTGGTCTGCAGTACAAGCAGAAGGAGGGCAGTCCTTGGGCTGGGGCTCGACTTCCCCGAACCTGGCTCACCTGCAGCAGAGGTGGAAGACCCGCTCTGGCCTCCCTTCCGATTCTGATTTCACGTGGACAATTTCACATACAGCATTTGCCTCTGCGTCTAAGGTAAGTTAAAATAATGTCAGGTTAGGTACATTTTAGTGGACTTACATTTCATGCTTGGTGTCTACTAAAACAGTACAAAGCAGCCTGAGAACAAAGTTACTCCTCTCCAACCCTGAGCTAAATAGACAGACACTGGGAAGCTCAATGTGTGCTGTAGAGACAGAACAGAAGGGGCTGGAGAGATGGCGAAGTGGTTAACAGCTTGAGGCTTTTGCAGAAGACGACAGTTAAGTTCCCAACACACATATACACTGGGTGACTTATAAATACCTGCAACTCCAGCTCAGGGGATCTGATGCCCTCTTCTGGTCTCTGCAAGCACGCTAGGTGTGTACACACACACACACACACACACACTGAAAATCTTCTAGATAGTCTAAAATGCTACGTGGATCACATCAAAGAAGCCATTCTGCTTTTACAGCCTCTTTGGATGAAATATTTCAGTTAGTGTTAAGTGCTTTTGGACTAGAAAGTGCCTGGGACTCCAGTGCAAATCCTCATCAGGACAAGGGCACAAGGAGACCACCAATGGTGTGTCTCTTGGGAGTCTTCTCCTTACATGACCACACCTAATGCCCGGAGAGGCTACCCGGGTGACTTAAACAGGCCCCTTCCCTCTTCTTCCCATGTTGTCTACTAAAAAGAGCAAAACTGGACTAGGAAAGTAAGGAACTGCTCTCTCTCTCTCTCTTTTTTTTTTTTTTAACTTTTTTTATCTTTTATTTTTAAAACTATCTTTTTAACATTCATGAATTTCCAGAAAACAACTTGTGAGAGTCTGTTTTTCCTTCTACCACGTGGATGCTGGAGATCAAATTCAGGTCATCAGGCTTGGCGGCAAATGCCTTTGCCATGGAGCCAGCAAACTGCTGGTTGAACTCAGGGGTGCAGAACCAATGGATACAGAAGGCTGAAGCTTTGTCAGGCTGACAATGCTGCATTCTGTTAACGCATGAATAGTGTCAGTGAAAGGGGCCATTCACTGCAGACACTTACACTGCGCACCTCAAGGTCTCGGTCTTACCCAGCGGTTCAGAAGCCTAGTCGCAAACCCTCCCCTGTGGCTAGGTCATCTAACCCTCTATCTGCCAAACTTCCCCAAACTAAGATAAAAATCTAGAAAGTCCAAGTACTGATTCTTGAATCCACTGGAATGTACCTCACAATGTGACATTGTGAACAACAGTCTTTATAATTCAATTAAAATATGCTTTTATCTAGAAGGCTTTAAATTTGATTTGAATGAAAAACAGAGGTTGGGAGAATGAAATGTCACTATCACAAAGACTGCTTTGTTTTCAGAATGTGAAGTCTTTATGTGTCTAGTCCTTAATTAAGGCAAAATTCCTGGCTAAGAAGCCTACAGCTTGCCATAGAAATCAGCCTCCACATTTACAAACCTGGTATGAGAAAACATGACCCAATAACTCATAAGTCTATGGCATTAAAAATAAAGACACCAGGGGCTGGAAAGACAGCTCATCAGTTAAGAGATCTGACTGTTCTTCCAGCAGACCTGGGTTCATTTCCCAGCACCAACCTGGCAGCTAACAACTATAACTCCAGGTGCAGGGCATCTGACACACAGTGTACAGAATACCAGCAAACAAAATCCCCATCCACATAAAACAACTTTAAAAAAATACACCACTAGCATCTAAGTGTCTAAACCTCAAAATAATATCACAATTGCTACAGACCTACAATCCCAAAACACCTGAATAGTTACCTATAAATAAAGTTTGTGGAGTGAACCATCCAGAGTCCCTTAGAGCAATTTTGAAAAAAACACATGTATGCATCCACTCAGTTCTCTTATTTGGTTCATTCATTCATTTATTCACTAGTTAATGAAGCTGCTTAAAAAGAGTCAGTGCATTGGACATTGGCATGGAGATGGTAGGATCACACAAGCCCCTATCCCTGGCTGAGTAGCTATTGAGAGTCCAGCTTCTGGGAGAGGAAGAGTCCGTTTTCTTTAAGGGTGTGGCCCTTGGTAGGTCCACCATGTTCCAGTAGATGGCCACACACTCCTGAGTGTGTAGGTACCACAAGTTGGACTTAATGGGTTACTGTTTAAAGAGGGCAGGAAGTTGGGAAGGGGTAGTGGGGTTAGATCTGGGAAGAGTAGGGGAGGAAATGAATACAATCAAAATACATTGTATGAAGTTCTCAAAGAATAAAATAATAAAAGGGGCCTGGAGAGATGGCTCAACAGTTAAGAGTACTTGGTGCTCTTACAGAAGACCCAGCATAATATGGTGGTTCACAATCATCTGTAACTCCAGTTTCAGAATATCCAGTGCCTTCTGATCTCTACAAGCACCAACAGGCACACGAATGGTGCACATAAATATATGCAAGAAAAACACTCATGCACATAAAATAAAAATCTTTAAGAATATTTACATACACACACACACACACACACACATACACGGGGGTGGGGGGTAGAGACTCAGAGATGGAGGGAAGAATTAGTTAAGCATAGAAGATAAAAGATGGGAGGGCAGAGCAAGAATGAGTATACAAATAATTCACACGCATATAAGAAATGGGAACCAAGGGCCAGAGGGATGGTTTAGCAGGAAAAGGTGCCTGCTGACAAACCTGATGACCTAAGTGCGGCCTCTGAGTTCCACATGGTGGAGGAAGAGAACCAACTGCTAAAAGTTGTTCTCTTATCTCACCTTGTAGAGGAATAGTCCTGTGTGAAAGCTAGGAAGGTCTATATTCCAGGGGTCTACATTCAGAGGCCTGAGTGGTCTGGATGGAATGTAGACACACCTTTAATCCCTAAGACAGAAACAGAGTGTGGAAGCAGACACAGGAGGTGAGGCTCAGAAGGAGTTAGAGTCAGTCAGTTACAGAAAAGTCAGGTACAGCAGGCAGTATGAGGCGAGCAGTCTGAAGCAGGCAGATAAAGCAGTCTGACTAAGGAGCAGAGAGGCTGACTGAGGCAGTATGGAGCAATGAGAGCTTCAGGGAGAGATACAGGGACACAGAGGCAGCTAGGAAGAAGTCATTATCAGACAGGAAGAGTGAGTCAGTTTGAAGTCAAGTAAAGCAGTTCAGTCAGAGAAGTTACGAAAGGCTTAAATGTTTTAGATAGTACAGATGCTGGAACTTTCCAGTTCTAGGCTTAGGAGTAGATTTTATGGAGGCCAAAACGCTCCAGGGCTCCAGTATTAAGGACCAGTGATTTAACTAGACAAACGATAAACGCCTTTTCCCTGAATCAATGTCTACGTCTGGTAAATCTACATCTACATGTACAAACATACACAACTTTTTAATATAAAAAAGAAAAGAAGAAACCTGGCACCTATCAGTGCTTACCTGCACTTGGCAGAGCTCGTACTTGCAAAGCTTCTGTGGGGATCATGTGGCGAAACCGGAAAGGGTCCCACTCCTCATAGATTGATAATCTGTGAGAGCCAACCTGCAGGAGAGAAGCAGCCTGCTGTTAAAGAGCAAGGAAATCTACCTGGACCAGCTCCCTACACTTTCCCGTATCAGTGGTAGACTCAGGAACTCAAGTACGAGTCAAAGGAACATCAGTCTCATGCACGCTTGGCCTCACTGGCAGATGTGAGAGGCTGCATGATAAATATAATGCTGTGCGAATAGCTTTGCTAATTAAATGCAGAGGAGAAGCAGGGAAGAGAAACGGAATCTCATACAAGAGTGAGGACAACAGAGAGAGGCAATGGTATTAGGACGGTTCTGGCTGTGGGGAGGCTCAGTATTGATTCAGCACATGCTCTCCACATGAGCCTGTCTGAAGGAAGAAAGCAGACCAGGATCCCCGCCAGAGGGCTAGGATTGCTTATGTAGGAAACAAGGGTACAACTATGCAGGCCCAACTGAGCAGCAGACAGAGGCACCCGGAATCTACAAGATGAATAAGAACGCTTACAAGTTTCTTCTTCTGTTTGGAACCATCTTTATACACAAGGACCACGGCAGTTTTGAAGACTGCAAGGGAAAATAATAAAAGCAATTATGAAACGCACAGGCTTCCTCCTTGTCTAGGGTAACTCACAGCAGTATTGCTCCAGTTACGAGGTGAGCATGGAGGCCCCAGGGAGTGGACTTGCTTACTTCATTTACCACATCTGAAAGGCAAAGCACGCTGGGAAAACAAGTTTCTGCCTTTAATCTACATAGAGAAAGCCTAAATAAATGAAAATACCCTCTATCAAAAAGTAAGTGTAGTTTAGCTTCATTATTTGAAGGTTAGAACTTAGCCGTGCTAACAGTAGGAGCTAAAGGACTAGAACAAATGCCTCTAATGACTAAGTTCCTCTCTGTTTATCTTTCTACCTCACTCTCTCTATATATCTAACTCAGTATTTATAATTCAGAAAATAAAATTCACCCTTTTGACCTAAGGAAATTAAAATTAGTTCATGAAACAGAATACATAATCCTAGTTATTACCAACAGAGTAAGCCCCTTTGAAGTAGTGAACATGACTGTTATTTTTCATATTTTATTAATGGGGTGGGAAGGTATGATAGGGTTATCTATAGCCTTCCAGAGAATTCCTTTAAGCAATGCCAAGCATGGTTAACCTGACAGGAAAAGGAGACATAGAGTTGTCTTCTAGAAGGGATGGAAAGGTGATTCCAGCTTAGCCCTGGTCCTTTGCATCAAGGTCTCTGCCATAGCTTACATGGTCTGTGTTGCCCCAAAATTTTCATGTTGAAACTAATCCCAGATGGTGATGGTTTGAATGAGTAACGTTCCCCACAGGATTGGGTATTTTTGAACACTTTGTGCCCAGTGAGTTTTCCTGTTTGGGCAGGTTATAAATCCTTAAGGAGTTAGAGCCTTGCTGGAGGAAGATGTCACTGAGGCGGACTTTGAGAGTTAGAGCATTTGCTCCACCTCCAGTTTGCTCTCTGGCTTCTGTTTGTTGTTGAAGTTGTGATCTCATAGCTCCTGCTCTGACTGCCTGCTGCCATGCTCTCCCTGCCATAGTGAACTCTCCCTCTGGAACCATAAGTCAAACAACTCTTCCTATAAGCTGCCTGGGTGGTGGTGTTTTATCACAGCAACAGAAAAGTAACTACTGCACTGATGTAATGGCTTTAGAAGGAGGGGCTCTGGGAGGTGACTGGCATAGGAGTCAGCCATTGAAAGAAGAGTTAGGGCTCTTCTAAAAGAAGCTCAGGCTTCTCTGCCATGTGAATATAGCTATAAGGCATCCGTGAAAAGTGGGATCTGGTATCCCAGGCTCTACTGCCCCAACATCCCAAGATAATTTCTTTCTCTCACCCCAAGGAATGGCCCAGACATGTGGCAGCTGAGGAGACAGACTACCGTGTCAAAGATGAATGACAGATAACGCTCAGGGGTGGTGCGCAGGCTCTAAGCCTCTGGAGACCACCACAAAGTGCCTGGCTTGTTTTCCGACTTCCTTTGGATAGGATAGGCTTCCCTCTGTCAGAGTCTGAGCACTTCCACCTGCCTCTTGTATACTCTATGATATTACTCAATCCCTTCACTATGGTCTTGAGCCCTAAGATTCCCAGCATCCCATGTCAGCCTAAAGCACAACTATTTCTATGTTCATATTGAATAGTGGTGATCATTAACACTCCGTCTATAACACTATCTTCTGAGGCAAGGTGCTAGTGGCAGCCAAACCAACATCCATTTTAAAAGAATGCTACATACATTCTGTCCTAAGACTAAAGTTTGAAACCAAAACAAAAAGCCAGCTGTCACCCCAAAGCTATCATAACCTACTTCTCTCAGAGCAACTCTTCCTTACTCCAAAGGGTATTTCTAAGGCTTGGTTAGTTCTGCCTGCTACCTGAAGTCACAGAACTGTCACAGATGTCACCTTTAAAGAGCTATCCATGACTTACCCAAACACTACTCATCCCAACCACCACAGTCAGACTTTTTTATAACCCTGATATTTTTTAATCCCACCTCCTTCTCTTTCCTGTTACCCTGGGAAAAATACTGAGTAATGGTGAGCGTGCCTCTAATCACAGAGCCTTACCAAAGATTTGTCCCACAAACCAAACCCCCTGATGAGTTTGCCAGGATAAGGTGCACTGAGCTGGGAAATGTGGAGTGGTCACACAGCTGGGGCAGGCGCTCTGGGCTCAGCCTCACGGAGTCAGCTACCTGATACTGTGCAGCCAAGAAAACAAGGAGCAGGGAAAGACAGAGTTCTACCTGAGCCCGCAGAACAATAATCCCCCATGTCACCTAATGCCCCATGCCTTATAACTGGCGTCTTCTTGACCACTTATGGCAGGGGGTAGAAAACCCTGGCCTTCCTGCTGTCTCTGTAGGTAATACTGCTGTCTCTTCCATGTTTGCCCCCTGTGGTTGCTTTTGGCTATTCCATCAAAGCCTGTGGCCTCTTGGTCCAGAGGCCTAAGATTTCCTACATGGCTTTTGACAGCTCTCACTTTCTCCCACGCAAATTATTCTCAGTTTCTAAATCTGTTTTTTTTCTAACTATGTGAAACCTGTAAAACTCAGGGAGCAAGTCATAAAATATCCTAATGCTGCACTCTGGAGCTGTGAGGCTGAAGCAGATTGTTGGTTCTCTTACTTCGGTACCCCATGACCCATAAATGACAGTAAGGACGATGAGAAGCAAGTGAGGTCCCCTCCAAGTTTCAGCCTAAGAAACACAGAGGTGACGAAAAGATGTCCTCTTGTCTCCCAAATACCTCTCAAAACTACCAACTCCATAAAATACCCCAGCGCTTCCCTGTGCAGCAGTTGGTCTTGTTTTTCTCACGACATTGTTTTTTAAACTGTGGTTCTATTTAATGCAATGTCTTCAAGACCTTCAGTAGCTCCGTGGGAATTTTAGGAGTATCACTAATTCCTTAATGAGAGTTACACTGCTCTAAGAGGGAAGACCAATAAATGTTTGTATTTAACACTGATTTGAATATTACCGGGCAGTTCCATGGGAATTACATCTCAGAAAAGAAAAATATTCAGTTAAGGAAGCAGTAAGCAGCCACGCCCCCTCCCAAGCCAGAAAACTACATCAGGTGAGAGGATGAAAACAGCTCGATTTCCTAGCCTGAAGCTTCTAGGGAAGGAGAGGGATAAAATACACCATACAACAGAAGAAGGAGCTGCTAACCACTTTGTGCTCAGGAACAGCCCTGCAAGAGGACGTATCTACACCTACCCTGCAGGCCATGCGCCGCACCTCCTGGGCTATGCACAGTTCCCAGTGTGTTAACTCAGGTTTTCTCTCTCAAAAGCATGAGTACAACATACTGATAACTGACATCCAGCTGCACCCCCTGAAATAGCTTATCAAAATAACTGACAAAGATGACTATTTTCACTAGAATAGATAACATGACTGGGATATCTCCTATAACCAGTGGAGACACCAGTCATAACAACAGTTCAGCTGAGAAACGGCCTCCTAAATCTTGGCATTACATAAAGCAGTATATAGCTGGAGAGGAAATAAAAGATCCAGGATCTGGGGTCTCAGAAACAGTTTGCTCTTGCTTTTTCATTTAACTTTTCTTCATTTATTGTCAGTTCATTATTTTGGAAAGATAGATGGACTTAGCAGTTAAATTTACTTTTAAAATAGATGTTTAAAAAAAAAATCACTTCCCTACCAGTGTATTCACAGCCATGTCCACCCGTGCAGCTGAGTGGCCACCATGCCGAACCCATTTAGTGAGAGGTTTTCATTTATATTTCTTTATATTTATTTAGAAGAAATTGGTGGCTGGAGCAGCAAGCTATAATTAGCTTCATTGATAATAAACTGTCTCTTGGAAAACGAATATTCTTGTTTGGAAAAATAAGTCAGCTGTTTCCCACGCTCGGCACCCTCTTCTGACACATACCAAAGGCTGCCAATTCTGGCTCCTTCTTCCACTTTCCCAGCGAGGCCGGTGGGTTCAGCCAGATGACAGTGGTGTGCAACAGCAGGTCGCCCATGCTCAGATCTGCGACCTGCAAATCAGAGATGTGGTGAGTTTATTGAGTGGTGTGATCCATATGCAGGTTGGCATGCAGTTTTTGAATATGGTAGGCCGATGTCAAATATAGTTCATAAAAGTATTGCTCCTAAAAAAACACTTACTTAGTATGCACAGATAAATATGGCTAAATAGCTTTATTTTGGACATTCCTCAGTGCGTATGTATGAATCAAAATACGTTGTGTGCTATAAATATAGACGCGAGGCTTTGACTTACCATGGTTTGACCTAATATTTCAACTTGTAGGGAGTTTATTGAGTAATTAAATATATTTTTTGATTTAGACATTTCTAACTGAACATAGGTTTACCAGGACATAATCTCACTTCAAGTTTAGAAGCATCCCATACAACATTCATTTAATATACATGAAGAAAATTTTAAAGTAGCACAGAAAAGGACATATCACATTTTAAAGATATTCTTAGAGTCAGAAAACACCATCTCCATTTGAAGACGGAGATATCATAAAATCTAGCAAAGCCAAATAATGTCATCCTGTTTCCTTGTTTGACCTAGAAACAATATGATGAATTTTGTTTTGCTTTGTTTTGGTTTTGATTTTTGAGACAGGGTTTCTCTGACTGTCCAGGAACTCATTTTGTATACCAGGCTGGTTTCAAACTCAGAGATTTATCTGCCTCTCCCTCTGCCTCTGCCTCTGCTTCTGCCTCTGCCTCCTGAGTGCTAGGATTAAAGGTGTGCCCCACCAACAACCAACTATGATGAAATTTTAATTAAAAAAAACAACAACTGTTAATTCACGTAACATATCCAAACTGGGATAGGAATCTTCTAGAGTACCAAAACCCGTGTGGGATATGGGGTACACATACACACATACACACATACACACATACACACACACACATACACACACACACACACACACACATACACACATACACACATACACACACACACATACACACATACACACATACACACACACACACATACACACACACACACATACACACATACACACATACACACACACACATACACACATACACACACACACACATACACACATACACATACACACACACATACACACATACACACATACACACACACACACACACACACACATACACACATACACACATACACACATAAAAAGTTGGGTTTTTTCCTCTGCGCTGTTTGCCTACCAAAATTTTAGGAATGAGACAACAAAAGGGCATAAGTCAAGGTCACACACAGCAAATCTGTGACATCCAGTCTATAAAATTAAAGCAAATGAAGACAGTTTCTCAGGGAGAACTAATGGTATTGGTGGTCAATGACAAATACCCAGCAGAAAGCCCAGAGAATCACACCAGTGAGTTCAGTTTTCCTTCTCCCAACTCAGTTTAAAGAAAACCTTACTTCACTTTAGAAGAGGGGAAAGGCAAATCAGAAATCTGAAGAGTTCTTGCTAGAATGTGTGCGGAATGGACAATGAACGCCTCAGAGGCCATGTGATCAAACTCTAGTTCTGCTCTCGTCATGGTCAAGTGCTAAACAGACGCAGACAAGGGGTTTTGCTTTAGACCTAACCAGACATGATGAACCACAGAGGTCAATGGTAGCCTTGTGTTCGTTCCTGATAGCACCATGGTTCTCTCAGTTGCCAGTGGTCAAAGGAGATCTAAAAACATCCAGTGAAAAATCCCCATGAAGAGGCATTCATACACTTTAAATTGCAAACTCCTGTGAACAATGTGATGAGATGTTGTCCCCGCTTCATCCCTCCTGAGACTTGACTATCCTTGAGTCGAGAGCAGTGGTTCTCAACCTGTAGCTTGCGACTCCTCTGGAGATGGAATGACCCTTTCACACGGGTAATTCTTCATATCCAATATTTACATTACAATTCATACTAGTAGCAAAATGACAGTTACAAAGTAGCAACAGAAGTAATTTCATGGTTGGGGGTCACCACAACATGAGGAACTGTACTAAAGGGTTGCAGCATTAAAAGGTTGAGAACCACTGGTCTAGAGTGTCCAGGCCCTATGTGCTATTTGCCTACTTGTCACTTAGTAGCCATCTTGGATATCAAATCAATTGTTACAGTATCATGATACTTGGTATATTTAATAATGGCTCCAAAGCCAGAGAGTAGTGATGCTACCCATTTAGATATAAAAAGTCAATGTACTTTTTTCTCATTCAGAAGGCAAAAGATTTCAACTTAACAAGCGGGAAATAATTACAGCTCAACAATCCATCAAATTGTGAAGAAACAAAGCTTCATTCTAGTTTGGCTGTCGTGTCAATCTGCAAAGGTGTGACCACCACATGTGGTAAGTGTGTAGTTAAGGTGGAAAGGCATGAAACTGGTGTATGTGTAGAGGAAAAGCATGTGGGATATCTAGGGTTTTGGTACTACCCACAGATTCAAGTGCTCAGTGGGGGTCTTGAAACATGAGTAAGAAAGGACTGCTGTGGTCATCATAGTGTCTTCTTCGAATCATCTACCCTCTTCCGAACCTGGCAAAAATCAATCACCACCTTCCCTTCCCATCTCAGTTAGAGATTAATGTGATAAACACCATGACCAAAAGCAACATGGGCAGGACAGGTTTATTGCAGCTTACAGGTTACAGTCCATCATGAAGGGAAAGAACACAAGGCAGGAACTGAAACAAGCCATGGAGGAACGCTGCTTACTGGCACCTGCCCAGGGCTGGCATTACTCTGCTGTGGGCTGGGCTCTCTCACATCAATTAGTCATCAGGAAAACTGCCTGTAAGCAATCTGCTGGAGGCATCTTCTCAATCGACATTCCTCTTCCCAAATAACTCTGCTTGTATCAAATTGGCAAAAATCTAGCTAGCACCACCTTCCCCCACTGGGCAGTGCTCTCTGTAATGTAATTAATGGTGAGAAGATCACCTGGAGTCTGTGTAAACATGTCACAGGACAAGAGTCTATGACTATTTCAGTCTATGATCTTACACAGTCTATGCGTAAGCTACAAACCCCTATAAATTCTGCAAATGGGCCTCTTCAGGCACCCACCTGCTGAGCACTCACTTCAATACTTTGGGTCTGTAAAAATTAAGCCTAGTTCTCTCTTTCTTAAGACAATGTCTCAAACATTCTTGAAATTTCATTTCCGAAGGACAAACGGCTGCCGATGACGTTGCTGTATTGTGATCTCAAGGTGTTTCTATGTTTTTTATGCACAGTGACAATGTGGCAGCCAGCACAACACAATGTTGTTTCACTTTCCTTCTCCAGCCACCAAAACCAGCTGCTGTACTAGAAATTAGTTCCATCAAGACTGAACAGAGGCATTGCGTCTCTTGATGGGGTTATACTAATTACTGTAATTATTGCTGAGACATATCATTACCAAGGGTAAAAATATTAAGCGAGCATATTAATGTGCTTACAGATATTGAGTAACACACATCAGCCAAAACCCCAGGACATCTGTGCTAAGGGAATTAGTCTTCACCATCCATTCCCCACAATCCTCTCATAGAAGAGGACCCACATAATCAGATTCTCAGGAAATATGTTGAGATACAGTCTTAGGTAGTCAGTCTGAAAAAAGTCTTTGTGAAGGCTGTTCAAACTCTATTTCCTCCAAAAAACAAAATTGTGTGTGTGTGTGTGTGTGTGTGTGTATCATTGTGGTATGTGTGTGATTGTGGTATCTATGTAATGGTGGTATATGTGTGATTGTGTCATGTGTGAGGCATGTGTATGTTGTGTGTAATGTATATGTGGTATGTGTGTGTGTGAGTGTGGTGTATGTATGACACACACCTACAGTCATGTGATGTTCTAGTACCCACTACTTCCAGACTAAGCAGAATCTACATCCCTGCCCATGTGATTTGGGGCACTGGCCATGACTTGGGTAGTGGACTTGGCATAACACATCTCTACTAGCTCTCAGGAGTTTCTACAGTACTGCCATAAATACCCATGACAGCGATCTGTATCCCAAAGGAACTATCTGGGTCCTACAAGGAAGTCTTCTTGAAGGGCATGGGTGAAGATGGACTGCTATAACCCCTGAAATGTCCTGACAATTTCCCACTTGGCAAGTATAACAAGAGGCTCAGGGCTGCTCATTCTGCCCAGTCACCTCCCCCTGGATCTCCAACAGCCTTTCTGATTCTTCCTTTGAAGCCTCCAGAGTGAATTCTGCCAGGAGACTTGCACTAATGAACTAGAATGCCTTACTGTTGGAGACACTCCTCTAAGGGAAAATATCTCCCTGGCTTCTAATTTAGTAGGCAGAAGTATTGTTCTACAGGGTCCAGACAAATTCCCCAAGAATAACATGTGAAGTTAGGGAATGCCGAAGGTTTATCCCAGAATACATGCTGCTAGCTTTGTTTTCTGTGAACATATCTCTCTATCTTCAGTGATATCCCAAGGAAAACTGGCTGTAAAAACAGGATTAAGGTGACCTGTGTCCTTTAGAAGTGACCATTTTATCGTATGTCTGAAGACACTGACCAATATTCTGCAGTTAGGAATAGGCCTTTAATCCCAGCACTTGGGAGGCAGAAGCAGGCGGATCTCTGTGAGTTCAAGGCCAGCCTGGTCTACAGAATGAGTTCCAGGACAGCTAAGGTTATAGCAGGGAAACCCTGTCTCAATAAACAAAAACAAAATATTCCTAACTGCTTACAAATTGCTCACAATTCATTCTAGGTTTTCACTGGATGCTGCAAATAAAAGGGAACTTCCTGGATCAAGAATCATCAATAAGAGACTCAGAAAGAACCTATGTAACCCCACAATCACCTGCAACATGTGATGTGCACTTGACAATGATCTTGGCAAGAACACCCCATCCCAGACTTGCTCTCCCTAGGGTTCTATTCTTGTGGAATCAAGGCCATTAGAAGTCTCCAGGCCCAGGTCCTCTCGCTTTTGCCTCCCAGGGGCAGCCACGGGGCACTGGGCTGGCTAACCATGCCATGCTGTGTTTTGACTCTACAGAGTTTTATTCTTACCTTTTGCTATGTTTAGGAAGATTATCAAATTCTTATTGCTAATGTTTTACAGAAGAGTGAACACATATTCCAGGGCATCAGTGTTTGTCTTTTGCACACTATGATAGATAAAATCATCGCCTGTAGACTGGAGACTGTCTTGTGCTCTGCTCTTCTGTCTCACAGGGCAGAGGCCTGAATTTCAGTGGGAAATTCTGCCTTGCAGAACACCTCCCCAGGCTCTCAGGTCCTAACGTTGCACAGTGCTCTGAAGTCATCCCAACTCTGGGAGGTGAGGTGGCAGAGACACAAAATATACAAATTATATCCAGCTTAGAAGCCACCTTCACCCACCTCCACCAGCTGTGGAAAGCCCAGTCTGCCCCATTCACAACTCACCCCAAGGGATCTTTACTGTGTGTGTATAAATCCAGGTGCTTTAGACTTGTGTGTGCACCTCACACACTCGTTTTCAAATCCCCATCCCATTTTCACTACACTGCCTTCTAAGTGTTGTCTGTTTGACAGTCTGAAGTCCTGTTCTCTTTCTCTGATATGTAAATGAGCCTGAGGCTAGCAAGATGGCTCAGTAGGTAAAGGCATTTGCTGGTAGAAGGAGAGAACTGATTCTGACAAGCTGTTCTCTGACCTCCAAACACTGGTACCCACACCCACACCCATACCCCACAATATATATAATTAAAAAAAAAAAACAAACCAGTTGGCTAATGGCCTTTTGTGTTTGTAAACAAAGTGTCTTCTGCAAAGTAAGTGAACAAACTTAATCACTGCAGAAGTATGCACTCCCCCTCCTTCCTTTAGGTGGAAGCACAAGGCAGAAATGGAATAAACTCTCCAGCTGAATTTAGAAGTACCCTGACATTGGTGATTGTTATTATAATCACATCTTACAACTTCAGTATTGCCAACATTTTTTTCATGCAAACTCACATAACACAGATGCAATCTTTGATTCACTCTAAGCTTCTCTTAGGTGTGTGTGGCCCTGATACTGTGTCTCTTAAGCAGGGTTTTGGTATATGCCAAACAGAAGCACTGTCACTGGAAACAGCATTCACCTAACAATCTTTATCAAGTCCCAACTATGTGGCTGGTACTTGATAAATGTTAGCTATTCTAATCTGGGGACTCAGACTCGCCCTTCAATGGCATTCACAGAAATAGCCCAGACTGGGTAAAGACATTCACTTCCACATGTAGTACAGATTAAAATCAGAGACCCCAAGGGTAAAGAGCAGAGCATCAGAAACATGTTTACAAGAAACAGCTTGAGTGAAAATAAAAATTCATGTGTAGCCTTGAGCATTGCTGTCAGTTTGATGCCTAGGAGGCAGACCCTGGGGTACACCTGTGAAGGATTGTCTAGGTTAAGGCTGGCCTTGGAGAATGCCAACGAGGAACTATCTTAATAGCCTTTGGAAGGTTTATATTAATCACAGGCAGGGATCCAGGACTGTGTAAAACGGAAAAGGTAATAGACCACTAGCATGCACTCTGCTCTCTCCTGACTTACAACATCATGTAACCAGATCCTTTAAGCTTCTGCCATGGTGGACTTCAGCCTGAACTGTGAGCCAAGTTAAGCCCCTTTTAAAGTGCTTAGGTCTGAGTATTTTATCAAAGTGGCAGGAAACGAAACTAAGATAAGTTGGCTTCAAGGATAAGAGTCCTACTATAGTTTAATAAGTGTTCTGAAGATTGAAACACTCCATCTCCTAGGAAGCTCCTCAAGACAAAAGTAAATAATGCAAAATAGCTTCAGGAAGTCCCTGAAACCGATCCGATTCACTAGGCCCCTCCCTCCCAGAGTAAACAAGAAAGATGGCTGAGAGTTACTCTCAGACCAGCCAAGCTGCAAAGAGATTCTCAGACTAGACCAGCTGTCTGGAAGAAACAGAAACCAGCTGAGCTGCCTGGAAGAGGTTTAGACCAACTGAGTCACTTGGAAAGGACACTCTACAACCTGTTGAGCTTCTTGCAGGCTGTGCAGCGTGCTCCAGGTTCCCAGCTTTTGTGAGCTGTCATCCTTGCTGAGGTGGACTTTGATGATACAGCTGCCTTTGAGTCATCTCTGCTCCTGTAAGTAACCCTCACTCATATTCCTATAAGTAAGCGCAATAAAACTCATTGGTTCACTATGCTGGACTTTGGTGGTATCCATAATTTGGTCTGTCGTGGGATTCTTTTCTGCAGTGAGGAAATGTGTGTGTTGCATCTCCCTAGGAAAAAGCTTGTTGCACAACACCACCGAAGAAAACAATCACATTTCGTAAAAAGAGAATATCGAGCCTGAGCATGCAGGGGGGGTGGGAGGTGGGAGGGATGCTCACCTCTTTCTTCTCTCCCGTCTGCTCGGCAATCAGCTGGTCAAACACAGCCCCAAACTCCTCGTGGATCTTCTGCATCTCATTGATGTGACTGGCAACCTTGTTCATGGTCTTGATGGCCACTAGAAGAACACAGGCATTGTGAGGGAGCTGTGTAGAAGCCAGACTGGGACGGTTTGGGGAAGGGGTGTGTGTGTATGTGTGTGCACATGACAGAGCTCACCATCCAGGTGGTAGTGTTCTTCACTCTCCGCATCAGTCAGCGCAAACAGCTCCCTGAGCAGAAGTGGGTATTTGAGGACCCTCTGGATGGGCTTGATGAGGTAAGACTCCAGCGTGGATGAGTGCTGCTGCCTTGGGTTCTGGGCATCCAGAAATGCCTTGAAGGCTGTGTCTGTCCTGGCTAGAAAGGACAGAATACAGACCATGAGGGTTGCACGCCCCTGTGGCTCCCTTCCCCGCCTTGTCACACGCTCACTCTAATCCCAGGCTTCTTTTTATAGGACTGGGCACGGCAAGCTCTGGGGAGAGAGGGGGGTCTCTGCTGAGGCATACACTGGATAGGCCTGTCAGTCATGTATGTGTTCTATGGGGATGCAGACTAGTTAAATTATTTCTGTTCACCCTCCTCATATTGAGCATGTCTTTCCATTCTGACATTTTGACTCTTACTGTCCTTAGGGAGGCTGCTCTCCTTAGACCTAGCCAACTCCTAAAGATAGCACATGATTTGTCTGCTAGAATTAATTCAGAGTGCACTTCTCCCACACCTATCAGTTCTAAACGGTGCTGACACTCTGGGTCTCCAACCTCTATGCTCATCCCCTCGGTGCCAGATGTCATACTACTCAGCGTCTGCCACACCCCAGAGTCCACTGAATTTATTCAAGCTGGCATGCTATTACTCTGTCTCCTAAACAACCCCAGTGCTTCCCCAAGGAACCATGCATGGCTGTCTCCTCCAGGGACCTGTGAGTGACAAACTATGGCTATCATCTGATCCACTGGGCCCACCATACCTTGTGAATAATCCTAACACTTCCAGTTAAATCCTCTGCCTGGTTCCCAAGCATCCAAGCACAGACATTTTAAAAACACGCAGAAGAAGAAAAGAAAAGAAAAGAAAAGAAAAGAAAAGAAAAGAAAAGAAAAGAAAAGAAAAGAAAAGAAAAGAAGAGAGAAGAGAAGAGAAGAGAAGAGAAGAGAAGAGAAGAGAAGAGAAGAAAAGAGAAGAAAAGAAAAGAGAAGAAAAGAAAAGAAAAACAGAAACAAGCAGCATCCTGCAACCTCGTTAAGTACAGTGAGGCCAGAAACCTTACAACAATCTATTCAGTGTCAGCTTGGTGCTACCAGCTGTTAGCATCTGCATGGTGGGGATGTGACCAAAGCACCTTCTGACAGTCTCACTTTCATCTGTGTCCCAGCTGGGATGGCAAGTAGCCCAGGGAATGGTGGAGAGGGTTATCTAGTAGAATGACTGGGAAAATGGCTAATGCCTTCCAGGTGCAGAGTAATGTCGGAGGGAGGCAAAGTATTCAAAGGGGGAGGGGGTGTGCTCAAGTAACTTCACAGTGGATATCTGCAATGCTTGGGCTGGTGAACATACGGCAGGACTGGAAAGGGTGGCTACCCTGTATAGGCCTCTAAGATGAAGAGTGAGCCCTTTCCTCTATGCCCTGCCTTGCATGCATGCTTCTTGGACTATTTTTGAGTTGCAGCCTTTAGAACAAGTCAGTACACAAGCGTCATCACCACTGGAACAAACTCATTCCTCACACTCAGAGCCTACATATTCATCAGGATTACATCTATCTGTCAGAAAATAGATACAGCACTCCATGAATTTAGATTCTTTGAGACAGCACCCAGTCTGTCGGAGGAACCTGACAGTTCTTAAATAAAGGAGTGGTTTCCTAAAAACCCAGTGGTTATTCCTTCCCCCGACCCCTCCAAATCTATTTCCACCTCACAGTGGTTGGTCAGCAGTGTTATGTAAGACTAGAGATACCAAGCAAGGGCATCATGAAATGGTGAGTCTTCTGCCTTTAAAAAGAAAAAAAACAAAAAACAAAACCAAAACAGCAGTCCTAGGAAAGAGTTCACAGAGCCATAGCTTGTGAGCCCTTTGAAATCTTATTAAGAAGAATCAAGCTGGGCGAAGCTCCCTATGCCTCTGATCCCAGTACTCAGGAGGCAGAAGCAGGTAAGTCTGTGAGTTCAAAGTCACCTGGTCTACATAGCAAGTTCCAGGTTAGCCAGGGCTACAAAGTGAGACCCTGCCTCAAAAAAAAAGAAGAGGAAGAGAAGGACAGAGGGAGAGTGGGAGGAGAAGGAGGAGGGTAGAAGAGGAAAGAAGGTGAAGAAGACGGCAGGGGGGAAAGGGGGAGGGGGAGGAGCAGGGATCAGATTCTATAGGTGAAGCCTATGATTCTCCTTTCTTTAAAAAAAAAAAAATCTTGAAGGAAAAGGACTCTGAGACACTAGTCCAAGCATGCTAGGGAAGCTGGGCTCTAGAGCGGACATGCGGAGAAACCTGATTCCTGCTATCTGATCATGTTCAGAGAGGGCCTAGGAGTCTCCTTCCCAAAAAGCACATCCAAATTCTCAAGAACAAACATATGGCTGCTGGTCACTAAGTCATGGAGTCCATTTCTTATGAGGATCTCAGAACACAATGCAGTCCTCCCACCCCCGCAGCTCAGTCTGCTGAGAGTTGCAGACGCACACTCTGGTTCTCAAAAAACCTCCAGCTCACTTGACAATTAGAAAAATGTAGGCCATGCCTACTGTTTTATGGGTGTTTTATGATGTTATAATATTTTTCAGATGCAAAAAAAAAATGTTACTGAATTAAGAAAAAAATCCACAGAGGCAAAATTTAATCTAAGTGAGTGATTAAAAAAGTACTAATTGCTTGAAGGAATACAATGAATGTAAAACTTCACTACAGAGCAATTAACTCTAGAGTGGTTGTTTTGGCAATCTGATAATGATTAGCAATCAATAAAAGTTTTAAAAGAAACATTCACACAGCCACCAAGACAGCACATGTGGAAACTCGGGTTAAGATCAGACAGCATGAGAGGTAAGTCCTGAGAATCTGACTGCACAGACCAGCATGCCTCACACTCTCTGGGGCAGGGGACTTTAGTTATCCAGAAACCTGCATTATTCTAGTATTTCCCAAAATTGGTTTTACATTAAGTCAAGCTATTTCTCTTGGGTAGCAAACATAAACACAACACATGGAAATGATTCATCCGGGGACTTGATGACAAGATGTTTTCTTGACAGCCACAGAGGAATGCTGAGGACAAGCATGCTCGTTTCCAGAGACCATTGGAAGCCAAGCCTTGCACTGATTCTGTCATAGCCAGGTGGTGGTGGTGCACGCCTTTAATCTCAGCACTCAGGAAGCAGAGGCAAGAGGAGCTCTGTGAGTCCAAGGCCAGTCTGGTCTAGAGAATGAGTTCCAGGACAGTCAAAGTTACAACAGAGAAACCCATTCTTGAAAAAATAAAAAAATAAAATAAAAAGAAAGAAAGAAAACACTTCTTTAATACCTTTGAGAGGAGCTGTCGACAGTAATGGATAACATACATGTAGCATGTATTCCACTGATCTGTGAAAACATTTTGATTCAATTGAAATGTATTTCTCTAAAGACAAGGTCTAGCCAGATAGTCTAGGCTGGTTTTGAATGCAAGATCCTGCTTATTGTCTCAGTTTGCTGAGAGCTGGAATTACACATGTCTGCTGCTGCAACGGATCAGACATAGCTGTCCTGGAACTCACTCAGTAGTTGGGAAAGTTGACCTCCAGCTCACAGAGATCCGCCTGCCCCTGCCTCCTGAATACTGGGATTAAAGGTGTGTGCCACCACCGCCTGGCCAGACATAGATTTTTAAATGGTATGTAGTAATTATACGTACTCAAAGAACAGGATGTGATATTTTAATATATGCATGCACGGTGATCAGGGAGAGCAATCAGAATATCCACCACCTCAAACATTTTCATCGCTTTGTACTGCAACATTCAGAGTTTCTTCTAATTATTGCTAACTACCATCATTTTGATTTTCTCTTGGGAGGCACTGGGGTTTGAACTCAAGACTTTGTTGGGTGAGCACTCTACCACTGTGCTATATCCTCTGGTAAGTACCATTCCTCTCTTATTTCTGGGATATCAACTTTTTACATAACGCCAACCACCATACACTGAACTATGGAAGCTGCAGAAAGTTTCTGGAGAATCACTGCCTTGCACACATAAGGTCCTGAATTTGATTCTTAAAAGAGGAAAGAGGTAAAGAAGGGAGGGGGCAGGAGAAAGGGGAGGAGGGTGGAGAAGCAGGGAAGAAAGGAGAAAGAGCGGAGAGAAAGGGAAGGGGAAGGAAGGGAGGAGGGGAAGGAAAGGGGAAGAAAGGGAAGAAAGATAAGTAAAAGAAGAGAATTTTCCCAATATAAAAAACTATACTTTGGTCTGTACAAAAATAATTGCAATGAAAATAATTTTCCTAAGTAACTGAAATAACTTCAGAAGTAACACTGACGGCTGCCATCACACATCTAGGAATAAAAACAGGAACAGGGAAGATAACCTTCCTAAACAGAGTATAAGAAGCATGGTGAATTATAATGGAAATTTATGAAAAGGAGGAATAAAGCAGTGGTTTTTATGTTGCTGCAAAATGTCCTGTTGATTCCAGCCCCAAATGGCTGAGTCAAAACTTCAATTACAAGAAAACTGATAAAAGATGAATTCAAGACAGTACTATATACATCTGTCTTCTCAAAACCAATATTGTGGCTTATGGGAATGTCAGCCATGCATATCGGTGACTCTCAGGTTTCCTCAAAGCCATCCACCACAGTCATCCACACAAGTGTAAACTGACAACCAACACACCCTTCAAACCGCCCCCCCAACTCTCAGAGGCCTTACCTTTCACCAGGACCTTGGGGACTTTTGTGTGGCTGGCACAGAAGGCACTGTAGAGCTTGAAGCGGTCGGCATAATACAGAAAGGATCCCCCCAGAGAGAACAGCACTTTCTAGAGTAAATGAGAAGAAGTGCAAAGTGTTCAGTTCCCTCCTCATTTAGACCTAGCGGCAGGAGAGAGCAGGGAGATGACATCTGTCTCACTCTCTGAACTGACAGGAGACAAAATATGGGATTTTGTCTTCTCAGTATTTACTGTGGCAATGTTGATGACCTATCTGAGATGTCTGAATGCTGATAAGAAAATAATCGATTTGGGGAAAAGCAGAAATATCCTGTGTTCTCTCATGAGCTCCTTATTGGGAGACAGCAGAGACAAACCAGATAAATGGAGGAAAGACTTATACCTCTAAAGTAGAAAAGACATTTCCCTGGATACTGCCTCCACTTTCTCCAAAGCTCCTCCATCCTCTCCCAAACTTAAGTGATACCAGTGTAGTTTGAGTGTGGGAAGCAGCTGCCATTCCTTCACGCATCTCTTCACACCCTGCCCCAAGAGGATCAAACCAGGACAGACCTTCCTTGTTAAGGTGCACCTGCAGGTGCTGCACAGGTGCAGCTGGTGTGGGATGCTTTCCATCCCACCTATGTTGTGTAAATACATGAAAGAAGAAGCTCAGGAAAACATCTTCCATAAAGTTCACATGGATTGAGTCTTGTTCAGAGAGTGGCTTTGCTCATTTAGGCTTAGAATTCAAACACAGGGCTGATGAGATGACTCAGACGTTAAAGGTACCTGCCATGAAAACTTGGGAAGCCAAGTTCTATCCCTGGGACCCATGTAAAGACAGAAGGCGAGAACTAACTCCACAGAGTCATCTTCTGGCCTCCAAATGCTCACTGTGGCACACACACACACACACACACACTAACAATAAGTATTTAAAAAAAAAAAGAATTAAAAATTAGGCTTCAAGCAAGGGATTAAGACCTCAGATTTAAAGGATAACCTAAGCTCCCAAATATGAATTTTATCCAATACTCAATGCAAAGGAAGTTCAGATAGTCTACTGATAAAGAAAATGTCTACTTTAGACCACACTTAATTGGCATCCCCAGTGATCAGAGACTGAAACTCTCCGATCATCAGGAGTGATCTGTGATCACTGTGCCGTGGCGACAGGACTATGTATGATGTGGCGAATCACAATCACAAATTAAATGGGAAAAGCTGGGAAGGGAAGGACCACAAAATACCATTCCTTTGTTTACAGTGAAGTTACTAAGTGTTTACCATACAGTAACCAGATAAGACGTATTTCCAGTATCTCTTGGTGTGAAGGGCTCAGGATAGGGGGACTCCCACACTCTGCCTACAGTTGCCCAGTGCTGCTCACACTTCTCAACGCTCCACAGACTAGTGTGCACTGCACATTCCCAAGAGGAAGTTCCGTCAGCCTGATGTGAACATACCTATGCTATCGGGAAGCCTGGGTGAGGAGTGATGAGAGGCAGCAGTGGGAAATCACAAGTGGCCCAAACTAATTTTCAGAGATGACTGTCATTGTCCTGATTGTAGTGATGGCTTCACAGGTGTGTGTGTGTGTGTGTATACCCCCATAAACACACGTTATCAGAGCCTATACGTTAAATATGCACAGTACTTTGTGTATTATACCACAGCTGATCTTGTTTTTAGAAGCACAGAGGAGTGACGTGAAAGTCAATACACACATTAGTGAATTTTATTGATTCAAAATTCAAAATAGAAAATTCCTGTGAAGGAATACCAACCAGGGGAGAGGGAATGAGTGGTGAGTGAGCCGCCCTTACTCAGGCACTAGTCACACGTCCTCACTGAAACCGGGAGGACACTGTGCATCTGGATAGCATTTCCATCAGGTGAAGTTCCCCAGAACAGGATAAACAGATTTTTCTGAGACCAGAGGGGCTAATTTAATTTGTTAATAGCTAATGTATTTAATGTTACTAGCTAGTGTAACTTTAAAGTTACATGCAGCCTCCAAAGGAGACATCAGCGGATAATCAAAGGTTAGTCAACAGCATCTGACAAGAAAGATAGCTGGGTTTCCCCCGTCCCCAGCTCCCTTAGGAACTACCCCAACTGAGAAGTCCTACGAAACCCTCAGTACTATAAGCTCCACGGCCTCCCAAAGAACAAAACGCCACCTGCAACATGGTGTTGGGTTCATCCCGACCCACACGATGGCCCAGCAGCTTTAAGCAGCTTGAGGATGAGGCTTACCTTGAATTGCTCAACTTTCTCAAGCTTTTCCAAATCAGGGACCAGCCTCACTCCATCTTCTAGAGTTTTAAGGAATTCAACTTGAAACTCCACCATTTCAGTTAAATTTCCAAAGAGTACATCAAGCTACGAAATGAAAAAGAATTTAATCTACCCCACATTGCATGAGGGTTCAGAAATGTTCTGTGGACCTGCATGTATGGTTCCTAAGTACTAACGAGTCCACTATTAGAGAATGGGGCAATCCCTCATGTTCACAGTGAACATCAAACTTCACAGGCTGTGTTTGACCTGCTACAACCCAGGTAGACTCAAGATGTGCCCAGTGTCGTAAATGTTCACTAGCCCCTCTTCACTAGCACACCAACGGCAATGTGTCCCTCACACAAGCCCCACCATACCTCATCCTGGGTGAGAAAGGTCTCCTTCTGAAGAGGTTTCAGGTATCTCTCCATGAGACAGTTTAAGTCCTATAATTGGAAGGACACTTCCATTAGCATACCTAAAAGTCTACAGGGAATCCATGGGGTGAAAAGACAAACGGTGTTCTGAATGCTTAGGAGCCAGTATGAAAGTCCACTAAGACAGGAAGCAGCAGGCTTCTACAAGTACTACAGACTCTGCAGGCCCCATGGGCACTGCTAAAATGGATTTAACTCATGTTGAACTCGGAGAGTAGGCTAAGGAGCTACATACAAGAATGGACATGATTGCGTCCCAATAAAACTTTATTTGCAAAAACAGGCAGCAGGTTGGATGATAAGGCCTATGAGTCACAATATGCTAAGTGCTGATTAAGACTAAAATATACATGGTTAAAAACAGATTGCCAGTACTGGTTGCATAGGCCTGTAATCCTAGTACATGGGAGGGTGAAGCAGAGTACTTTGAATTAAGGGTCAGTCTGGGCCCCAGAGTGAGTCCCTGTTTTTAAAAAACGAAAACAAAACCAAACAAACAAAAACTAGATCATACTGCTATCAGTTGAAGTTTGTGAGGGGAACAGAACACTCAATAACATACAGAAATCAGACCTGACCCTTCTTCTACCTAGACTCACATTATGTTATGAAAAGAGCCCAATCATGAGTGTTCAGAAACTATTTATGACCAAGTTTTCTTATCAATACTTATCAATACTGATTGGTAAAGATTGATATTTTATCCTCCATTTTTAAAAGAAACTAAATTCAGTTTGTGTATATGTATATGTATATGTATATGTATATGTGGTATACCTGCATGTGGGTCTGTCTGTTCATGTGTTGTGTACAATACCATACATGTGTCTGAAGAAGCCAGAGAAAGATAATGAATTCTGCTCAATCACTTTCCACCTTATTCTCTTGAGAAGAGATCTCTCACTGAACCCGCAGCTCACCAGGTTTTGGCTTAGGCTGGCTAGCCAGCAAGCTCCTGGGATCTGCCTTTCTCTTGTCTCCAAGAGATGTAATTACAGGCACGTGCAGCCAGTGTGGTTCTGGGGATTTGAACCTAGGTCCTCATGCCTACTCAACAAGTGCTCATACCCACTGAGCTATCTCACCAAGCCCTGAATTGAGATCTAATAGTACTTATATTTAGAAAGGTCAGAAAGATGATTGATTATTCATCAATCATAAATAAAATAACGATTACAAATTTATATTTATCAATGTTAATCAATACACTAGTTTCCATAAGAGAGATCAAGGTCTCATTTGTGAATTGACCCTGATGTAGTTTAACACCCAGGAAGGAAGGCGAGTCAGGTCTTGAGGCTGGCGAGGCAGACTTACCTTCACATAGGTGCGCTCAGTTTCCAACAGCTCACAGATGACCTTCCTCAGTTTATCTGCATCCGACAGTTGCCGTGTGGTTGCCAGCTGAGGGCCTGTGGCATCCTGAGGAGATGGGCTGGAGTCAGAGGTGTTCATCTCGTGCAGACTCCGGCAAAACGCAGCGACCTGTTCTGTGCTCTGTGGTGCACAGGTGAAAAGACAAAGCAGATGGACCCATAAGCAGGGAGCTTCGCTGGCACCTGGCCCTCAGGGCACTTTTCAACTTAATGAATTGTCACACAAGTTCCTCGAGTGCTGACATCCACAATAATGAACATTAGTATGAGACTGTTCACTACTGGTCAGGCACACTAGTCTGGGATGTTTAATCCAGGATTTAAGAGAAGAGCTATCACAACTTCCATGGGACAGTTGAAACAAAGGAGGCCCAGAGAGGTTAAATAACCTATCCAAGGGGACACAGTCAGGAAGTGGCGGACCTGGAATTTGAACCACCTAAGCACATTGCAGAGCCTGTGATGTTTTTGGGGGGTGGTGGGGTTGGGGGTGGGGAGGCTGGAGAGAGATGCTACTAGGAACAAAACTCTGGCCTCAGATATGCCTTAGCAAGTACTCTGTCACCAAGCTACATCCCCAGACCAAAGTCTAAGTTTTGAACCACTCCATGAGAAGCTGACAAATGAGAAGGCAGAGACTCAGGAGTTAATGACACATAAACCAAAGAGTAAGGCTATTTACTTAGTCATCAGACTCGGTTAAAGCATGTTAGAAGACAATGTCTATCTACAGCCATTAAAAACTCTCACATTTAGACAAATGACTGCATTTTTGTAAGTTCTACTGTTCCAGCTTCTCCAGAGTCAAAAAGTGTGACTGCCCTTTGTGGCAGTTGACCCCAAAACAGGCCATTACAGACTCAGCCTCCACTACCTCAGGAGGAGATGACAGAGGGGAAGGCTGCAATGATTGCCCAAGATTTCCTTATCCAACTCAAGTTTAGGATTCTACAGTTTCCACCCTATGGAGTGATACCCAACAGCCGTCCAAAGCAAGGGCTGCTGAAAATCTGGTGGGCTCAGCAGCTTACCACAGTGAGGCTATAGACTCTGAACATCCCAATACCAGCTCAGATTCTTTACATCAGGATCTACAGTGGGATATGAAATGATGGTATTTGGCTTGGGGTTGTTTTTAAAGACAAGGTCTCAATATATAGCCCTGGCTGCCCTGGAACTCATTATGTAAACCAAGCTCGCCTTGGACTCACAGACATCCAAACCTGTCTCTTGTTTCCTGAGTGCAGGGGAAAGGTCTCATGGAACTGACTGTCCCAGGCACTGTTTTGGAGCAAAGAACCCAGTTCTTCTGTCAAATGCACATCAATAATGTTGGGTGGATACCTTCTATTTACTTCAGTCCTTCTATTGTCTATTTTAATCCTAAACACAAAAGTGGACATTTCTAGGAAATGATGGTGCTGATAAAGAATTACCCCTTTATCTTCTAGGAAGAACATTCTTTCCTCAAACAATAGCTGGTCCACAGAGCTGCAAGTCAAGGTTATGTATAAGGCAAGAAAGCAAAGACCTAGTATATTCCACAGGACAGGATTTAGATACAGTGAAGAGTGATTTGTATATGCAAAAGAGAACATAGACAGAGACACAGAGAACCCCCCAAAAAGTTGCATTAGGGGTAGCATAGGGCAGGAAACCCCAGAGCCTGGACACACAGCTATCATTCTAATTCTTTTATAATTTCCATGGCTTATTTATGGCTACTGCTAACTCCATTAACTGCCTGAAAGAGCATGTCGCCTGTCACAGTATCCTCCAGGGCACTGTGGGTTTCAGACGTGTAATATCCCTGCAAAGAATCTTCCCTTAGGTGATAGAAAATTCACCCAAATAGGCTGCACCGAATGCTATACGCTATATGAGTTTTAACTCAATAAGATAGTTAGAAAAAGGAGAAACTACCTGTTTTTTCATCAAAGCCTGTTTGTACAGAAAAACAGAATTAATTATGATATGACTTCATTAACTTGGTATCATCTTGTTATAGTAGAATTGGGTTTTGTAATAAAAACAGAAACAAGGGAACAGATATATCCATTTTAACAAAACACTTATGTCTCCTTCTAATGATCTAATAATTAAGACAGGCAACATTTTATACTGCGGTTTTGATGAGGGGTGAAAATCTTCTGGTGAAAATCTCATGGACAGAAGAAAATGGTAGAGCGACAACCAGTGTCCTCCCCATCCCATCTCATCCCACACTCCCCTGGGCTGCTCTGGTTTGCTGCCTGGCCAACGAACCTAACAAACAGGCATGTCCCTGGCCCCTCTGCTTACACTGTGCTTTTGTAACAAGTCCATCTGTGAGCACAGCTGCTGTCCTTCACACACAACTCCCATGACAAACACACCCATCACCTGATTCCATCATCGGCAGAATGTCCTTTCTTGTACGTTTAGCACTGAGACGATTATCCATGTGACCTTGTGCATTATTCCAAGTAGACCCTCAACTGTACAAAAGGCAAGCATTATAAGAGGTTCTGACACACAGCAGAAGCAGGGCATTCCAAAAGACACATCCATTTGTGTTTCCTCTCCCTGCCACACTGGAGGTATCACTGTATTTTGGTTAAATAACAGAAGGTATGGGATGGGATTCTGGGTTCTTGATTCCTCTGTGATATCATAAATACCTAAAGACATCCATTTTCAAGAATGTGAACAGGGCAGCTGCCTTGGTCTCTGTGATGAGGTATCCTAGTTAGAGTGGTGCCATTCTGGTTCTCCATACAGAGCAGCCTCCCTAGACATCTTCCTGTTAGTGCCAGAATCAAGCCCTAAATTATACACACACACACACACACACACACACAGAGCAGCCTCCCTAGACATCTTCCTGTTAGTGCCAGAATCAAACCCTAAATTATACACACACACACACACACACAGTCATAGATGTTATATGCATGTGTTGTATGTGATATATATATAGATAGACAGACAGATAGATAGATACGTGTGTGTGTGTTCTTTTGGGTCACTTTCTGAATCTTCAGTTACTCACCATCATCAGGAAACACTAAAATTTGTCTTGGCTCTTTCTGTGGACACCTTGTTTACAAGTACATTATATCAAAATATCAAAGTATATTATTATCAAAGTACATTATATTTTATGTTCTCACATTGTTATATGTTTTAAGCTCAATTGCTCTATTTATTAGTTGTTATTACCCTCTTACTGTGCCCAATTTAACATTAAACTTATCAAAGAAATGTATGCATAAGGAAAGTACAGCACACGCAGGAACCGGTACTACCCACCCATCCATGGCTTCTGGCATCCACTAAGGGTCTCAGGATGCATTCCCTACAGACAAAGGGAGACTGATCCTTAGTTTCTTGGTAATACCCAAAAACTCCATGGGGTTCCATGAGGGCACAACCTCAACCACCCCGTTCTCATTAGACTCATTCCTGAGTATTCTCTGAAGCTGACAGGGTCCCAGCACAACATTCTGCTCACCAACTCAGGGAACACACTCTCGGTGGATCCAAAGGCACTGACTCGAAACAAGTGCCTTTGTTCCCCAGCACCAATACATGTTACTTGAAAAAGAATAAAACGGTTTCAAAGAATTAATAGTTATGATACATGAAGATATCATAAGTGGACTGTTTTTGTTTAGAGTGAACTTAAAGATGCTATAAAATTTGAGAACTTTTATTAAAATATTACCTCCAAAATGTCCATTGAAGGAAGTATGAAATGCAAGGCTCCCTTGGGATACTTCTAAGCTATCTATTTCACATACTGTTGCTCAGTTAAATCTCCAGCTCCCTACATTGCCTAACACTGTGGCCAAACCTCCAATGTAGGTCAATGCGGACTCTTTTCCACATCCCCTGCAATGGTGTAGCAGAGAGAAAGATCTGCCCCCTGCATTGCTGGCTGTCACATGGCTATGGACCACTCATGCATCTAGCAACTGTACACACACAAGCCCAGCCAGGCGGCCTGGGGTGGGAGGGTCCCAACACACTGTTGATGAAAGCATCCCTGGCTCTGGGGCAGGACGAAGACAGCCCAGATACTTCCAAAAGGGAACACAGTCTCTCTCCACTTGAGGGCTGTCACCAGTCACCTTAGGAACCAAAGAGTATAGGCACTAGAGAGTTTAAAACCGTTGAAGTGGGGCAGAGGTACCCCCAGTCAAAAGTGAGAATCAGCCAACACACAAGCAGGACAACAAAGGAGGAAATGGGCCACTTTACCAAAGCCAGCATGAGGCTCAGTGTTTATAATATCGTTTCCTCCCGTGCAAGACGAAAAGAAAGTACAATGAAGGAGGGCCAAACTCTTAGGGATGCACTAGCAACTGGAGCGACCCAGCTGTTAAAGCCTTCCCATTATGCAACAGATGAGCGACTTCTAAAACTGTTCTTTGATTCTGACCGACTTAACACTTCCCACAGATTTAAAAGGAGCAAGAGCGGCCTCAAATCTTATAGCCTTTATTTAAGCTTTTTTTTTGAGGGATGGTGGAGCAAAAAACATTTCACAATTTTAGAGGGCATTCCAGTCATCCGTAGTTCCTATAATTTTCCATCAGCTTTTGGGTCTCCCCGAAACAAATTTTAAACAAGAAACATCAAGTGTAAGCACTGTCAAAGTTTTGTTTCACGAAGTGACAGACTGGGATATTAGCACCAGTATCAAAAGGCTTAGTTTGAGTTTGTTAAACTGTTTCCTACCATGGGCCCAAACCTGCTACTGCATTTTCTTCTTAGAGCGTTAACATTTACTATTGGAGCTGATCTACTGAAATAGGTCAGCTAACATTAAACTGTGAAAGTGCCAACCCTATTTTATCTACTGCAAGTCAGCAGAAATAAGGTCCAAAGTACTCAAAGGAGTGAAACACAGTCCCAGCTGCTTGCTGAACACTGGTTCCCCGTCCCTAGTCAAAGGAGGAGTGGGAGGGGCATAGCACATTGAACATAAAATACCTTCAAAATCTCAATAGCCAAAAGAAAGGGAGAAACACCAGTGATAGTTAAAAAGATAAAAATAGAATTTAAAAGCCACAGCTCTCTACCACCTAAAACTGGGGGAACAAAAGATAAATATAAAGACCCAACACAAATTCAACTGCATGCTAACTACTGACCCCATCCTCCAAAAACCACTGCAATATATGCTCTTTGTTAACACCGGTCTCCAGAGGAAAAGGGGATGAAATATGGAGGTGTGGGACAAGCGTCATTAGTTGAGCCTGGAAGCAAGGCTTCCCCAAAGCGTGCATCAAGAGGACAGAAACAGCAAAGCTCTCACCAGATGAAGTGTGCGGTAGATAGAGTCACCAGCCCTGTCATTCTCGATCCTGGGCTTGCGTTTGATTTTCCACAGTGCAGACATCCTCAGGGATATAGTCTCATGGTAATTCCTCCTAGCACCTCATGTGTTCAGCAAGGAAAGTGAAATTTCTTAAAACACTCAGAAAGCCCCAGCCGCCTTTCAGCTTGCAGAGAGCATTCTCTCACCAGGATATCCCATGTCGGCTTTCCAGTGCAGACCTGTGACCACATCTCAATGCAGAACCAATAGCGGCTGAAATCCCCAGAGCGGCACCAGCTTCCCCTCTTGCGCTCCGGGAGGCTGTCAAAGGCTGTGTCTTGGGTAAGAACTCATTCTTTGATTTCACCTGGCTCAACAACAAAAGTTCCAGAAAGAGATCCAAAGCAGGCAGGAAAACAAAGCAGAGTGTCTCCCCAGAACGCGGGTGGCTCAGCCCTGCAGCTGGTAGGATCAGCTGATTGGCCAGCATCTCCAGTGGCACAGGATATTAAAAGTGCCTAGCTAGGACAACTTCACAGCTCCCCTCACTGAGTCAAAGGGATCACCACCACACAAACCCATTCTCTCAACTGTGCACCCTGCGACATTTTACACTAATGCTTAATTACAAAAGCAGATGCTTCCCATGCAATTACAACATGCATGAAAAGGAAAAAAAAAAAAAACACAGAAGTTATGAATTGAAAGGCCCCGAAAATGATTCTAATATATTTCCTAAGTAGAAAGCAAAGTCAGAGCCACCAAGGGGCCTGGAATGCGGGAGGTGGGGCTCTTTGACCCCAGCTAATTAGCATTCCATTCCACAAATGAATTTTCAATGAGAAGCTACAAAGAGAAATAAGTCACTAGGGGTGAAGACCTTCTAAGGTTGTCACTAGGTCACGGGAGGTAGGAGGCACTGACAAAGGGAGAGGTGACTAGACCTTGTGACAACTTCACCCTTACTGTGACATTCCAGAATCAGCTCCAACAAGCACACAATTATCCAAAAGGCCACATACAGCTAAGCCGTCATTTAAAAGACAGAACACTAACAGCTTTTTCTCTCCATCCCACTCATTTAGAAGGGACCACAAAAATAAAAATAAAGAGATCAAAGGGTCTCTGGCTCCACCTTTCCCACCAGAATAAAAACTGATAATGCAGCAGGACACAGGTGGGGCACAGCTTTAATCCCCGAATTTGGGAGACTAAGGCTGGCAGATCTCTAAGAGTTCAAGTCCAGTGTGGTTAACATAGTGAGCTCCAGGCCAGCCAGGGCTATAGTGAGAGCCTGTCATTAAAAAAACAAAACTAACAAGGAAAAAAAAAACCCACTTAATCACTAATTTCATTATTCTGTTGGGGAGAGGGGAGCATGTTCGGGTATGTGGTGTGCCATGGTCCATGTATGGAGGTCAGAGAACAATTTAAAGGAGTCAGCCCCTTCCACCACGTGGGTCCCAGGGATAGAAATCAGGTTGCCAAGCTTGGAGACACGTTTCTTAACCTGAGCCACCTCCCCATCCAGTTTCTATTTGTTTATTGGGCATACTTCTCCACCTGATGAACGTGTATGCACTCTGATAAGGCTACATCATCCCCTCCAGGTTACAGCGGCATGCAACTTAAAAATGAATTTAGAAACCAATACAGTCGGTGCAACCAAAGCATTTAACCTTAATCAAGAGGCGCTTAGGAAGATTAAGCATTAGGAAAATGGTTAAATGGTTCATGGCTGTGTATCTAATTGGCCTCTAGCACCACTGATAAATTAGTTCCCTCTTTCATGAAGCCTCGTATTTAATGCCAGTACAAAACAATCTGGCTGCAGGTAATTTAAATGCAGGCATCAATAACACAAGACTGGGGACAGATTGGATTTTTATCTTGCTTCAACACCACAGAACTTCATGTGTTTCTCAGCAAGTGGCCTAACCCTCCCACCCCCTCTGAGCACCCCCATGATCTCTTCTGTAAAACAGACTGTGAGAGCTTCTTCCTCAGGAGTGTTGTGAAAAGTGAGCTTATATGAAATGGCACCTAATATATGCAAAAAATATAAGTTCTGCCAAGTTCTGCCAGTACAATTTGAAATTTTTGCTTTCAAATCTCTTAAATGAGAAGTTTAACCTATCAAGGGCTACTAACAGGAGCTGGAGAGATGGCTCTGTGGGAAAGAGCATTTATTTTAGTCAGAGTGTCTAATTGCTACGATAAGCACCATACAAAGTGACTTGGGGAGGAAAGGGTTTGTTTGTCTTACACTGTTGAGTCACAGGCTGTCTCTGGGGGAAGCCAGGACAGGCAACTCAGAGGCCATGGAGGAAACTGCTTACTGACTACTCCCCATGGCTGCCTCAACCTGCTTTATTACACCACCCAGGATCACCTGCACAGGGCTGGCACTGCCCACCCCAAGTGAACTGGGCCTGCATTATTAATCAAGAAAATGCCCAAAGGCTTACCTACAGGACAGTCTGATGGGGGCATTTTTTTCAACAGAGGTTACCTCTTCCCAGATGACCTAAACATATCTATGTCAAGCTGACAAAAAACAAAAAATAAAAAACAAACAAACAAAAAAAACCCAACCAGAACACTGCTCTTGCAGAGGAACAGAAATCAGCCCCTACTACCCATATTTAACAGCTCACAACAACCAATAACTTCAGCTCCAAGAGACCCAATACCCACTTCCAGCCTCCAATATGTGATTTGTTCATGTGAAGAGATGTTAAGGAGAAAAATGGGCAGTGGGTGGAGAGATCAATACTCTCTGACAAGGTGATTGTCCTCATTAGCCTTACTCAGACTAGAGTCTTGTGAGAGAAGGGACTGACTGCCCAGATCAGACTAGCCCTTGGGCAAGTCTGTGGGGAGCTGTCTTGATTATTAATTGATACAGGAGGGTTCAGCCCACTGTGGGTAGCACCATGCCTAGGCACACTGTATAAGAAAGTTAGTTAAGCCAAGCATGGTGGTACAGCCTTTAGTCTTAGCACTCAAGAGGTAGAAGCAAAAGGTCAGTCAGGTCTACATAGTGAGACAGACACTTGTTAAGCCCAAAGATGAGAGGAAAAAAGACCACCAACTCAAATCATCATAGCCTAATTAATTAAAGCAAGATTTTTTAAATTTGTATACATAGGCTGTCTCTCACTAAAGGTGGGGTTCAAGAGGTCAGTACTGGATTCGAGAAAGACAAGGTTTTTATAGCTCAGGAGTAGGGGGTTTGCAAATGGGAGGCTTGGAAGGTAAAATTGGTGAGGTTACAGGAGCAGAATATAACAAAATGGCCAAAATAACAGGTAGTCATAACCTTTGAAACAAAGATAGGGTTGCAAGATGGTTTTGAAACAAAAACATGGTTGCTGTTTCCTGAAACAGGCAGTACAGAACCATTTGTAGTTAAGGTTAAAGGTAAGGCATAGCCCAACCCTTGAGAAGTAGAGTTTAATCATAAACAGGAAAGGATCTAGTTTGTCTTTACTATAAAATAGCTTTCAAGCCCAAGATGGAAGCAGGCTGGTTCTTTATACTGTCTCAAAAAAAAACCAAAGTGTGTATGTGTGTGTGTGTGGGGGGGGGGGGGGGTGTCAAGCAAACTAGTTAAGCATGAGCCTGTGAGCCAACCAGCGAACAGCCTTCTGTGGATTCTGCTTCAGGTTCCTGCCTGAACTTCTATCAACTATGACCTGGAAGTATAAGACGAGATAAGACTTTCCCTTCCCCTAATTGATGCAGCCTGAAAACATGTCTTTTTAACATAGATGACAGGGTTTTTAAACACTATTGTGTTTCAGAAACTCTGGAACAGAGAGGCTACTGATTCACAGAACACTTGACAAAGTAGAAAAGAAACATGCAGAATCATGGGCAACAATTTCATTGTTTTATACCAAAGTATCGAAAGAAAAGCTTTTGATCACAGTATTCAGCTGAAGAACAGTATAATTGGCTTAATACAAAAATCATTTCTTTTCCCTTTAATGTAAAAACGTGCACCTTGAACAGCCGAAAGCAGACTGCTCAAAAACAGCTCATTACAGAACCCCTAAGTAGCAAGGAGGCATCACTAACTCAATTACGCACATTTGGGATGATGCTTCTTCTTCCATAAATGATGATGAAGGGAGGAAATAGGATGAAATTATGACATTAACAGGGAGCTCCAGCCGTGGCAGAAATTAAGAAAGCGCCTTCAATTCATTACAAGTGATTTCTGCCCTATATTCTCCCATATGGGTTTGTTACTGAGGCTGTAATTTGGGTTTCATATCCAGCTATTTAGCAACATCTCAGAAGTAAAAACACTTCATCCCACGGAGAGGCTATCTAACCACACACAGCTGCAGAGGTGGCGTGTCAGCTGTGATCCTGCAGGACATGGGATGTGAAAATGAAAATCTCTCACCTTGCTGCTGTGATCTGTCTCATCAGAAGACTCCAAGTCTGCTCCTTCAGCCTCTTCTGGAGCTATCTCAGCACTGCTGCCCTGCTCACTGCAGAGGCTGTGCCCTGTCACACAAAAGCAGAAGAAGGCATATGTCACCACGTACAGTCACGGCTAAAAGCCACTTGGTGTAATGGTAGCATGAAGTATGTATATATATTGATGATTCTCCAAGTTGGCTCAATAAATGGCAATTTCTATCGTCACTGCTATGATAGTTCATAAACATTTTTATCCTTTATATGTTTGGCAATATACAATAATTGCTATGTATTGAATGTTCCCTATAATCTTCATGTTGAAACAATGCCAATGGGATGGTATTTGGAGGTGGCGTCTGGGGAGGTAGTGGAATTCAGACAGACTAAGTCATGAGGGATGGTATCTATATAGAATACACACACACACACACACACACATGCACACAGACATGCACGCACGCACACATATACATATATATATGAGATAATGATGGAGGAAGATTCCCAGCATCAAACAGGGGTTCCCATACTCGCACAAACACACGCACAAACACACATGTACTATACACATGCATACATTCATACACACACACACGTGACACATGTACACACGTGCACACAGGGCTTGGGGGGCAGCAATAAGAATCACATCTGGGTTCCTGGAGATCAGTTAAACATGGACTCCTATTCAACAGACATGGAACGGAGCTGATATCCTGTATTCTTTACTAGCTCTGAATGTTCCCAGTCAAAACTCGGGTCCACTGTCCACATTTGGAGTAGAAAGATTCTTGCACATCAACGCCTTCCCAAAGAGAACCTGAACATGCAGGGACCTGAGGGCCACTGCCACTCCTATCTGAGGACCCACAACCCTAAAGCCACAGGAAAGAGAACAACTCTCTAGGCCAGGAAAACTTGGGGAGAGAACAGAAGAGAGCAAGGCAGGTCTCTTCCCTCAAACCATTACCATAGGACTGGCCTTGGGGGTGTCAAGGGCACAAATTTATACAATGTGCTCCATCCAAGAAATGATGGAAAAACTGCCTGTTCTAGTTACTGTTCTATTACTGTGAAGAGATACCATGACCAAGGAATGTAACAGAAGTAGAGTTAGCCCAGATCATCATGGCAGGAAAGCATAGTAGCAGTCCACCAACTGGAACCTATGGGGTCCATTCTCATTAAAACCTCCACACCACCTCAAGATCTTTCTGGATTTTCATCTCAGGGCAGGGGCAGGAGTGACCCCAACCCTCCCAGTGGTATTACAGAACACACAGAGGTGGAACATGGTCAAGCAAGAAGTCATAACCCAGTGTTACAAAACACGACAGGGCTGGGTTGTACTTCAGTGTTAAAGCTCTTACCTAGCATGCATGAGCTGTGCATTCAGCCCTCAGCAAGGCCAGAAGCAAACAAACAAACAAACAGAAGAACAAGTCCCTGTGAGGCCAGAAGACAACAAAGAACAAAGGAAATCCAGCTACCTGATACAAACTGTCAAATAACTATGCTTACATTTTTTTTTTAAAAGGCAGTTTTAAAAAAAATTCCACACAAATTAATAGATGTGGTGAACAAATATACACTCAGGTAAAACACCCACAAACACAAAATAATAGACAGACAGATGATAGATAAAAAAAAAAAAATCAATCAAACAAACAGATAAGAGCACACAAAAGTTTGAGGATGTGTAGCTCAGTAGTGAAGTCTCTGCTTAGCCATAGGTGAGGCCCTAAATTCAATCCCTGGAACTATACAAATAAATAACAAAAGACTAAACGAGAGCACTTACCTCATTAAAAAAATTCTCTGTAAGATATATTGGGGGGGAGGGTAAACACACAACACTAAGAAACTCTGGTGTACAAACTGAAATGATAAAACCTGACATTCACACGGGTAAGGCTTAAAATATAGAACAACCCCTACCTCCTCTCCAAAAAAAGACATCTGGTGTTAAAAGCTGCACGGTAAACACAGTTAAAGCAGAGCTGGGGGTAATTAGATTCAAGGACACCGCATAGTCATTGTATTCTTCAAGAGGGAAGTAGAAAAACTAACTTTCTGGTTTCTGCTAGGTTAAGCATCATGTCCAAACCGTAAGAGCAAACAGTGGAAGAACAGGGACAGGTTATGCAAGTTGCAAATAGAATTTGAAAATGCAATTCGGGGAAGAGAAGGGAAAATAAGTGAGACAAATGAAATGAGAGCACAGAAACAGGGCAAAATACGTGGATCTTCCAAAAAACGTTAACGACATAAATGAAGACAGTATAAAACAAAGCCCCAAGAGAATAACAAACAAAAGAAAACACAGAGAAGAGTCAAGATATGGAAAGCATAACCAAGCATACAGAACGCTCTATAAACGACTAGCTGCAATGGGCTTAGTCAGGAAACAGAAGATGCAAACATTTATAGCCGTTAAGCTTGATTCATGGATGATTTTCTAGCCCCAGTCCCAGGGATTAACAACTCACACAAGCAAGTCATCTACTGAAGGACAATATTGTCTTAACTTAGAGAATCTACATTCAAGAAGAACACACAGGCAGCATTTTTCCTACAACTTTTTTTTTTTTTTTAAATAAAAATCCAACAACACCAAAGATAGTAACGGAGACGAAAAACAAGACTGGGGTACTTTCCCTGCCAGAGAGCAAAACATAAGATAAAGTCACAGTAACATAATGCAGCATAGAGCCCAGCTAGCAGAACAGACGGAACAGAGCCCCACCCTGGATGGATGTGTGACACTCAGCAGACGCACCAGGGCAATCAGGAAAGGGATGGAACATCTGACAAATGTCGCAAGTGCAGTGGGTGGCCATGTGGGGAAAAAAAATAGCACTGAATCCTAACTCACTTCATTCACAAAAATGTAAACAATCTAAGTTTTAAGTCTCTGGGCAGAAGTTATATTGGACAAATACAACTAACAAGAGAGAAGAAAAGGACATAAAACACAGGCCTGCAGCTCCCAAGAATTACCAGCTCATGCCTTCCCACCCTAGAAGTACAGACCTGAGACTGGGCCCTACACCAAAAACCTAGGCTAGCTCATGGTTTGCTTTGAACAGCAGAAATCACTGAAAATATACACATTTCCAGTCAGAGCCCCAAGTGGCTGCAGAGTTCCTATTCTTGCCCATGGTACAAGGAAATCTCAAACTAGTCTCAAAGATGATAGGATTCAGCGAGAGGAGGCCCCATTGCCCGACGACATGTGAGCAAGCACAGCGTGGATCACACAGCTTCAGCCAATCCATGTGAGTGACTCCAGGGGAAGACAGTAGCGTCTCTAACCGGCTGAGCTTGGCCCATGCTGCTAGACTACAGAGAAGGAGTGAGGCTGGGTTGCACTGGTATGTTCTGTAGCAATAACCACTAAATGGTCAGGGGTGGATGATAATGACCAAAGAAAACAGGACGGGGGGGGGGGCAGGGAGGGAAGGAGAGACAGTGGCCCAGTTCAAGGAGGGGAAGGAGTTATTTAGGGCATTTTCGCCCCCCACTTATGGAAAACAGCACCCTCACAGACAGCTCTGTCAGCAGTCAGGGAAAGAGCTGAAGATGGGGCTCTGAGGGGGCTGATGAAACCGCCAGCGCAAGGCACGGGTCCACCTGTATCCCAGCTTCCATGGGAGAGTGAGGAAGCCGGAGCAGGGCTGAAGATCCCTCAGGACAGAACCTGCTAGCCGTCTCCAAAGCTACTACAAATAACACCCACTGTTCTGAACAGGTGAGAGCGCCTCTTTGGCTTTTAAATTACTTCCATATCACGATCATGTTTTTAAGGTTTAAAAACCTTTGCAAATCGTCACCCCCTATACCACTAGCCGACACTGGCTCAATGTAGACCCACCCATCCAGGCTGCCTTTCCTTGATTTAGATCATGCCACGTTCACTTTGCCTTCCTTCAAGGCCAACCATGTGGGAATTAAGTATAAAGGAAAAAAAGTCCTCATCTGATGAGATACAGAAGCAACGTGTTCAAGTTAAGCAAATTCTCTACTTCAAACATTTCCAACGAGGAAATAATTTTTACTAAAATTATTTTACTGTGTGTGTGTGTGTGTGTGTGTGTGTGTGAAGGTCAGAGGATAACTTTGAGGAACTGGCTCTTTCCTTTTACCACGTGGATCCTAGGAATCGAACTAATAAGGTTGTCAGGCTTGGTGACATACACAAGTATGAGAAGTAAAAATGTAAAAAAAATACTGAGACAAAAGTCATAAAATTGAAGATTTGGGAATAACTGAACACGTCAGCTTGTTGAGAAAATAAAATATAAAGTATATTAATGATTTTTAAAATTGCTTTTATTTCTATTTTATGTGTATCAGTGTTTAGCCTACATGTATGTATGTGCTCTGTGTGTATCCCTGGTGCCCACGGAGGCCAGAAGAGGGAATCAGATCTCTTAGAACTAGAGTTACAGATAGTGTGAGCCACCGTGTGGGTTCTGGGAATCAAACCTGTATCTTCTACAAGAGCAACAAGTATTCTTAACCACTGAGCCATCTCTTCAGCTCCTACACAAATGATTTTTTTTAATTATAAAAATGAGGACCCCCTCCTCCAGTCTGCAATGTAACTCCTACCCCTTACACACACACACTGAATCTGACAGATGTCATCAATCAAATCAAACCCAGACAAGGCATTTGGATCCTCACACCCCAGCAGGACCCACAGAAGCAGGCCATGTGCTAAGTGACATAAAACAAGACATGCCAACAGTTCACAAGGCACACATGCATGGCTGCGAACTCTATCGACAAACAAACAGGGACCATGTGTGGCCGGGTATCTGTGAGGCTTCTGAGAATCTACAACACTGGACCAGATTTGTTTGCAGAAAGACAAAGCTGTGCACTTCCTCTTTCATGCTGCCCCTCCCAGCTCCCTAAGTGCTGAGCCTCAGGAAATCTCCACGGAACATCAGAGAAAAGCAGAGCCTCCCATTTCTGTATTGCACAGATGCTAGGGAATCAACTTCCTGCAGAAGGTGCATCTGAGCTCACCATGGCCCACAGCTTCCTCTCAGCTGCAGACAGATGTCCTGGAGGCCTATCAAGGGGTCTCCAACTCTCCAAGCTGAGCTTGGTCTGAATTGTCTAATGTGTCACTGGCCCACTGTCAGCCAGCTGGGCTCAGCTCTCTCTAGCTCAAAATGTAAGAGCCTACTTTTCAAATAAGCATCAGCATCAGCCCCCCAACTACAGAGTCCCTTGTTTTTACTACAAAAGTGCAGGCTCCTCGCTGAGACAAAGCAAGACACTCACTTCACTTCAATCAACAAAGTAGAAGTCTAGGAAAAATACATCGAAGAGTATGTATGTATATAATGCCACCGAAATAAAGGTCAGCTCTAATAACAGAACTTAAGAGAGACAAACAGAATTTTGAAGTGTGGTGTGTGTGTGTGTATGTGTGTGTGTTGTGTTTGTAGTCCTGGTTGGCCTAGTACTTGCTACATTAGTCAACATTACGTCTTGCTCTCAGCAATCCTGCCTGTCACACAAGTGCTGGGATAACAGGCTTGTATTACCATACCTGGCCCAAAACCCTTAAGACTTCTGATAAGATACCCCAGGTGCCACTTAGATGATAAGTCCTACAGTTTGCATAAACGGTTTTTTGCATAATTGTTATCAGAAGTACATTTGTTTCACTGATAAATTTCATGATTTATATCTTACGCCACAATAATTTTACTCATTTTGGAGAAAGAAGCCAACATTCAAAATTCTCTCCTCCCTTGTTACAAATGGCAGTAAAGGGATGTGCCAGACAAGCATATTTAAAAAACTGAAGCTTCTAAAAAAAAATTCAGATCTATATCTGCCTCCCTACACCGACGCTCACTGAGATGCATAGCTGAATGAGGCAGGTGCGTACCTTCTAATAAACTTAGCCAGCGGTGCTCAACGAGGGAAGATTTGTCAAGGGGTGGATGGACAGTGGTAATCTCCTGAGGGCATTTTGTTCTACTTCTTAGAACAGCTCAAAAGGTTGCATAGAACAGTCCCTCACAACAAAGAATTACCTGACCCAAAATGTTAAGATCCGAATTCAAAACAAATCCCCTAAGAATTGAACAGAGGCTTTTTGGAAATGCCATACAAACATTGGCTTCCAATTTCTCACAGCAGCTTCCCCTTCACAACAATTCTCCTAGAGCAGCAGCCATTGAGCGCTACCCTTTTCTGACCCGGCTACCTTCCTGGTATCTATGGAAACAAGCTCTAGGGAAAAAATAGGACCAGTAAGACTCTGGTCAGAACTTGTGGGCTGCCAATGGCCATGGACTAGAACTGGGCCTTAGAATACACAGGAGACGGTCCTGCCCAGACCTTGGCTTTTAAGACAACGTAGTAACCATGCACTATGCTTCCTTCTTTTATCAAGGAGTAAGCAGAAAATGCACCAAGGCCCCTTACCAGATCTTCGTAATAAAAATCTCAATGAAGTAGATCCTGAAATGGTATCAACGAGGTCGGCCTATCACTGTAACCTTCCAGTCACCATTTTCCCAGGACAGAAAAACAAAGTCTACAAACAGGAAGAGCTGGTGGCTGAAGAGGTTCCAACTCTGGGAACATGTGGGAATCGCTGAAGGAGTCTAAAACAACCACCAAAACAAACACACCAGAACCAAAGCCACTCAAGAGCTGTGGAAAGGGGTCTAGAGATCTCAGCGTTCCGCACTAGAAACCGTGAGCAAAGAGAAATAAAAAAACCCGAGCAGCACACAAGCTGCCTGTTGCAAGCAGAAGTGAAGGAGTGGGCAGCGAGGAGCAACTGTTCATTACAGGACAGATAATCCTATGTCCTCCATAAGAGACTGGCTTAGGAACTGTTCCTTCAACATTTACTGTTAGTCTAAACATTTTATTGACTCATTTAGCCATCACATTGACCTCATAAGATGGCAGTGTGATCTTGTTTCCATTTTAAAATGAGGACACAGGGCATGGAGTGGTTAAGTCAGGACCCACAGGACCAAGGCTAACATCAAAATGAACCGCAGTCCCAAAGATCCTGGTTCGGGACTTATTTTTAGCCACCAGGCTGTGATGTTTCTACTTAGAAAGTTCAAGCCTCTAGATGAGAAAGAGGTTCAGAAATAACCAAAGCTTGAAAGAGAATCACAATCTTCAATCAGGCCTCTCAGGGGAAGGTCTGATCAAGTCTGCATGCTGGGTAGACAGTACCAGGGCTCACGTGGGCCTCAAAGTCCCTGAGATATTCACACTTCCCACCCGCATCTCTGTCCAGGTCACTAAATATTCAGTACGATCACCTTAAAGACACCAGCACAAAACCCCAAACTTGCCCCTCCAGAGGGCTCTTATTTTTAGTTACTTCTAAATTTAGACCACCAAGGCTGGAGTCCAGCCTACCCATTGTCCAACTGTTTTGTGCTAGCTGTGAGCACTTGCTGAGTCTGTGTTATCTCCGCTTCGCTGTGGAGCAGGCTTGCTGGTCATCCCATCCTGTTTCCTTGCTTTTCCCTTTTATCTTCTGGTGTTAAATGAGGACCAGGAAGTGGAAGCACCCAGAGGCAGAGACCCAGGTGGGACACATGAGTTCCAAGCCACAGCAATTTGGTTACAGAAAAACAAAGGAAAGAATAAATCTTCTATAGAAGATTCCAAAGTGCAGTTTCACTGTTTTAGACAAGAGTGACTTCCATGGGCTTGGCACAGAGCCTCCACAGGTGCCTGGTCTATGGGTGGCAACAGGAAAGCCAGTGTGAACTTTAAGACTAGGCTGCATCAAAGACCAGGCAGCTACTATATCCACAGACTACATCCAGGTCATTCTAAAACAGATACATATAGACATGAGCACTTTTAATTAAAAGCAATTTTTCCTAGTTTACTATAATCTCAGTATTCAACAAGCTGAGATAAGATGATTCCAAATTGGGGGCCAACTTGGGATATATGGCTATATTGATTATTTATATATTGTATATATAATTATATACAATTCTAGGCTACTCTGGGCTACATAGCTAGACCTTGTTTCAAGAACAATTACTCAAAAACACTCATGCAAATAGCCTGTATATACCAAAGGTTCTTTTCAGTAAGAAATAGACAATAACAGTAAAAGAAGCAGTCTGTGAGCCAGAGCTAGTTTTATCTCTAAAACTTTTATCTCTAAAGGGCCAGAGAGTAAATATTTCTGGCTTTGCAAACTTAATTCCCATCACAACCACTCAATCTGCCATTGCGATGCGGAATGAACTGAAAACAAGATGTGCACAGATTGACTGAAGTTGTTCAGAAGCGGGTGAGGCGATCCCGTTTGCGAATTATCATGTGCTAATTCTGAATCTGTATCTATAGATGACAGGGATGGCACTGACAGAAAATTAACCCAAACACAGTCACACACAACTTGTTTCATGTGCATGCTCACAAAATTCTTCAACAATCTAACCTCACCTAACACACTGCTTTCTGTCACCCTGCAGAAAAGCTGTGGGTTGTTTTGTAGGATCACAGATGCCACCTTGTGGCCGTTTGAGGGAATAGCTTCCGTGGTCTTGATGCCCTTTTCTTGGCATTCACTGCTCACTGAAGCTGCTTAAGTGTGAAGACCACTAAGACACAGTGATCCAAGGAAGTCAATAGTCACTAAGTGCAATCAATTTTCTGAAGCTTCAACTTGTCAAATTCTTGCAAGAGGCACTAAACAAAATCACAAATGATCACAGGGCTTCTTGCTTAAGCAGCCAAGCTGCAGAAGGTAATTTGACAATGGCAAGGAATAACAAATACACAGGTACCTACAACAGACATTGAAACTAGAGAGCCCCCTCTCCCCCCCACACACACCCATTGCCTCGTGCTGTTTTCTTGCCCTGAAAATACAGGATGAAGAGAAAATAATTCTGAAAATCAAGCCTAGTAAATCAACCCAGACCCTAGCCCCAGTTCATAAAAACTAAGTCACGGCAACCCACATGGTTCCTTTGTTCCCTCATTAGGCTCTCCCAGTCAGTAGGAATGGGTCACCTGTGTGGGAAGCTATTCCAAAATGCTGGAAGGCAGAGATGAAGAAAATACACCCATTCCCAGAAAACAAACACAAGAGAAAGACACGCGCAAGTAAGAAAAGCATCACATGAGCCAGGCCTGGAGGTGTTCTCCCACAAGCCCAGTACTTGGAAAGCTGCGGCAGGGAAACCTTGGATTCAAGGCCAACCTGGATTGTTCGTGGAGGGAGTTGCAAGCCAGTCTGGGCTACAAAGTGAGAGTCTGTCAGAGTAAATCTTAAAAGCCAACCAAGCAAATCTCCAAGCCCTATAGCCGGAGCCCACATTTTGCAGGTCATGGGGCTGATGTTGAGGGGTGGACACTAATTTTGTTGTGGGGGGAGGGGGAAGGAGGTTTCCAGGAAGGCTTCCAAGGCAGGGGCATCCAAGCTGCTCCTAGCAGAATTGAGCACATGGGTGCGAGAGGGAGCAGGAAAGAAATGGAGTAGAGTAGCAGGTAGGGTAGGGTTTCTGCTGATCGGCATCAGGGTACAGAGTCGAACCAACCAAACCCCTGCTGGACAAGTTCCCTCACTAGGCATCCAGCTTCTCTTACACATGAGGAGGAACAGGGCTGGGCGTGCTTTGGAGATGGAGACAGAAGGCTAGATAGAGTAGGACTCGGCATCTCAAGATCTTGTGTGATGCCCGTTCCTCCATCCACAACCACAAAATGGTTGATGGCCTCTCACCACTTACCTCTCTCCTAGATGATGGCAATGAGCAAAAGAAACGTATCTTCCTGAGTATGGAAAAAAGCTTTTTCAGTGTGGTGGGCAGATTTGTAGCAAAACGGATATTCCATGACAAAAACACCTTCCCTTTCCCTTTGAAATGCTACCAGGAAAGCACAGGGCCAGCGATCCACTTCACTCATTCTCGGACACCATCCGAGGACATGGACACCATCCGAGCCCTTATGTCCGTAGAGCATGGGGCACTTCCTAGGACACAGCTGTAAGAAGCTCAGCCCTGGGCACAGCGTACCTGGGTTGCTGGTGAGGAAGGCGAGGGGGCTCTCGCCGAGGTCCACAGGGCCGTCCACTCGGTGGGGTGGGTTGTCCAGCAGCTCCACTCCTCCCTCCAGCTCAGGGTAGGTCCTCACCAGGAGGCCGAGGGAGGGCTGTGAGAGGAAATCTTTGAGCATAGACGAGTTCAGGGTGCCAGCAGCACGATTATTGATCTCAAGAATCTCATCCCCCGCCTTCAGGCCTGCCAATGCAAGGTGGAAAAGTTTTAATGTCACACAATCAAAGCAGAACTACTTAGAAGTTCTGCCAGAAGGGGCATACCAAGCTCTCCAGCAATGAGTTTCACAGCCCCAGGGCTGCTGTGGGCAGGATGCAGTGCTCAGGGTTGACAAGCAGTTCACACAGGTTTGAGAAGGCTACCCTCACCCTAGTGGAAACTATCTCTTCAATGTGTTCTAAGCATCTGCCAATTTTCTTTGCCAAATGCTGATTCTAGTTAACTCCCCAAGATGCTGGTCTCTGGGGATGCTGGCAAGTGTTTGATGTTTCTATGAAATGAAAATGCAGAACGTTTCTTCTATCACTGTAAGTAAGGTTGTTCTTTTTTTCTCTCCCAAACTCATACAGAGATGTCAGTTTACAGAACGAAAAGCAGTCATTCTCACTCCCCTCACCCCCACCTCTAATGACACCAGGACCCAGGGAAGTGCATCTTTTATTTCATTTGGTAGGGTGCCCACCTGTTTCTGCAACCATTACAGGGCAAACCCAGGGAAGGGCCAATATTTGGGACCCAAAGGTACAGTTGAGAACAAGAAACTGTGACTACCATGGAGCAGTTCAAACCCATACTAGAGAGGCATTCCAGCTGCTAGAAGAGGCAGATGGCAGGGACACCCTGCTGAGAAGGGAAGAGGATCTCCTTGAGAAGGTATGTGAAAGAAGGGCCCAGGCAGAGAGGAATCAAGAAGCCACCCTACCCAAGGCAGCCATGGATCACAGCTCTGACTGCACAGGGACCATTCTGGAGAGTTCTTACTTCCCAGATTTGGAGCTCACCCTGGCTATCTTCATTCAGATTTCCAAAACTTACAAAATCCATTACTGGACATAAAATACACACACACACACACACACACACACACACACACACACACACACACACACACACACCCCAAGTGGGGAGGGGAGGGGAAGGGAATGAAATGTGAATGTTTTTGTGTCAAAGGTAAAATTCTGTTGAGTAAACACTTCATTGTTTTTAAGATTTATTTGTTAATTTATATCTTTTGTCTGTGTGTTCATCTGCACACCAGAAGAGGGCCTCAGATTCCATGGGACAACAGTTAGAGGATATGAAATACCATAAGGGCGCTGGGAATCGAACTCAGGACTTCTGGAAGAGCAGCCAGTGATTTTAACTACTGAATCATCTCTCTAGCCCTAAACAATTCATTCTTAGGCAAATATCTGGAGCAGTATAATATTTAAATAGAAAATATAAAATTTCAATACAGGAAAAGCAAAGGTGTTGGTGTTGGTGTTTGGTGTGTGTATCTGTCTCCTGGGCCTCACGATGTAGCCCAGTCTAACTTTGGACTCACAGCAATCCTGCCTTTGCTACTCACGTGCTGGGATTATAGGTGTGAGCCACTTGTAGCTGGCTTTGGTCCTTTCTTAAAACAATGAAATACCTTGAAATACCTATAATTTAGATATCTCAGGATATTAGACATTAGAATAATATCTGCGATTGGCAGAGGAAGAGAGGGCGGGTTGAGTGTTGGCAACTGAAAACTATGCCCTTACTCCAGAGCCTGTGAATGTAACTTTACCTTGAAAGAGGATCTTTATGGTTGTAACCCTAAGACACTGGATTGTCTGGTGGGCCTATGCCCAATGACAATGTCTTCACTGGAACCACAGAAGAGAGACTCATAAAGAAGAGCATGGGGCCAGGCAAAGATGGAGGCAGAGCCTGTAGTAATAGAGCCACAGCCCAAATACATGTGAAAGTGAACGAGACCGGGGAAAGTTCTCACCAAAAGGTTCAGGGGGAGCGTGTGTGCATGTTGCTAGTGAAACTTTGACTGGCTTCTCTGGAATTGCAAGAACATAAATTTCTGCTGCTGTAAGCCACCCAGCTTCTAGTCCTTTGTTATGGCAACAGCAGGAAGACAACACAGGGTGAGTTTTTCTCAGAATGAGCAATAAGAGGACAAGGGGCCATCAGCAGTACTGTGCTGTGAAGCACCTCACTGGGGCCTTTCTGTCACATGGACAGGCTCTGTGACTGTTGATACGTTACTGAGTCAGCCCAGCCTCAGCCTCAGCCTCATGTGTAAGAGGGGGGATGAGAGGAAATGAAGCTAAACATGTGATCACTGAAGACAGTCAGTAGGCGTTGGCTCTCCATAATGGTATTCATCTCCAACTGACCCTGGAAATGAGAATTGACCATTGGGGAAAAAAAAATTCATGAAATATCCAAGCTGTACGGAGCAAGATGATGTGTGTCCTTCTCAACCAGGCTATGTCCTGTGCAGCCATCATGAAAATGCTAGATGACAAATGGCTCTCAGGTGATGTCATAGGGAGAACGATAGGCCCAAACAAACGCCACCATGAGCAGCGATGAAGGGTCAAAGAGCACCCTAAGGTACAAAAAGTCAGTTCTCATGCAGCCAGCACGAGATGCGGCTAGGAGCAGTCTGGGTCCAAAGAGCAGGGGTGGGAGTGGGAATATGGGACACAGACCTATGGAATAGCCAAAAGCCCGATGTGGCCGGCAGAGAGAAAGGTGAAAAACCAACGTAAATCTAATGCAGACAGCACATTCAGATCCACTCAGGCAGCACTGTACCAGCCTCTCAACTGCACGTATTCCAGTCATCTTAACAGGGCTGCAGGTACCTAGGCTGAGCTCAAAAAGCCAGTCAGAGTTCCATTCTATGTGCTCAAGACTTTGGAATCATTGAATCTGAGAAACAAAATATCTAAGAGATTACAGGCTGGCTACAAGACAGAATCAAGCTAAACTGGAAGAGTAGGTGGACACTGGGCCAGGGGGATATTTGGTACTCAGAAGACACAAATGAGACTGTGTGGCCTGCAGTGAGCCCTGAAGGGGGTGTGGCAGGATATGTTTTCATTAATTGCTACATTGAACACCCAAGTGCCTCGTCCGGGCAGCGGCCCCTCCCTGTGGAGAGTGTCAGGAAGCCATTTGTGGCCCAAGAGGACAATGCACATTGGTCTTACATCTGCTGAGAACACTGCTCTATGGGGCTAGAAGGTTGGGGAGACATTTGTTTTCATTGAGCATCAGGGTTCTCATATTCAAAGAATTCAAACAGGATGTGACTAAAGCCAGAAGATCCCCCACCCCCGGGCCTCGCCAACGGCACACTCATCCTGCAGAAAGTGATAAAGATCGGTACCAGGTCAGGAGGGGAAGAAGTCCCATCTCTTAGCTGAGCAGCTCAGTGCCTGTGCACACTCTAGCCTCCAGACTGCCTGTGGTCTAGAAGTACAGGAGCACAGAGGAGGTTCTCCCCCATGACAGCTAGCACATAAATTATTCTGACTATTCTTCCCTCACGCCTCACCTTCGCTGTATCTGTGCACAGGCCGACTGTGGATTGTGATTCTCCAATGGTTACAGCACAGGGTGAAATGACACGCTCAGGGAACTCAGAAGCTCTGAGACACCGGCGCTAGGCTCAGCTGCTACAGGATGGAGGCAGGAAAAGTCAACACCCCTTTGCTCCCCAGTGCTCCATTCAGAGTTCTCGACAGAAGAGACTTGGGTAACTATGTCTAAGTACAGTACAGATGTGCTGGCTTACGTGTATAATTTCCCCACTGCCTCAGTGCAACTACGGATTCCATACCAAGAACAAAAGGAAGGTAGTTTCTAAGCCTTACCGACCCACTTCATATCTGTAAGTATAATGAGCGGAATAGTGGCCCCTCAAACAAAACAAGATAAAAACAGAAACAATCATGTCTGTCTACCACATAGGGAAGCAACCATTTTAGGAAAGAGGTTCAGGCACGTATCATGAAGATAATTAAAATAATTGCTGTATGGAATATTACAGACGTAGTTAACTCAAAATAAACCTCTAAGACAAAACGCATGGAAATTTAGGGTGAGTGTTAAACCGAATGGCCTCTGTTCTTAGAAGACAGCCACAAAAGGCTAAGGGCATAGAGGAATGTCCAGGTTGAACACAAAAGCAAAAATGGGAACATCAGCTACAAACCAAGGATCGCTGGGGAGGGCTGGCAGCCGCCAGATCTGAGAATAGACATCTGACAGATTCTTCCCTGAAGCTCCAAAAGAAACTGTTCCTCCGAACACTTGGACTTTAGACTTCTAGTCTCTTGAACTGTGGGGGGGAAAATTTCTGTGTGTTTGAGCCACATGGTGTAATCTGTTATAGTGGGCCTAAAACTAACTAATGAAGTAGACAAGTTCCATGCAGGACAGTCCTTAACAATATTCACAGATGCAGTGGAGTCATATTCAAACCATCTGTAAATTACCCGTAATACCTAAAGCAATATAACTGCTATGAAAATGTTAACTATGTTGAATTGTTTAGGGTATGTTAACAAGGACAAAAGTAAGAATATGTTCGGTATTTGCATAACTTTTTTTACATTATGTCCCCTCCCCCCAGGATTTTCAATGTTGGGATGCACAGATGCACAACCTATGGATACAGACTGTAATCTAGGTGGAAAAGATACTCTGAGAATGCAAAGAGGATGGAGAGATGCATGAGCAGCTCTAGGAGGACCAAAAGAGTCAGGTGAGATGTAGGAAGGAAGCTAAAAGCAGTGACGAGGAAGCTGGATCTCAAATAACTTCTGCAGACTCTCTAGGAAGTGACAGGACAGAATAGCCACTACTTGGGGTGCTGCAGACTCGGGCAATGCCTTAGACCAGTGAGGACCAAAGCTCAGCTCCCCCTAAGCACAGAGCTCCCCAGAAAATAAAGAACCACCACTGTAATTAGAAGGGAACTTTGCAGTAGTCCCATAGATACAGGCTCAATGTCACATTAAAACCTACAAGTGTGCCATTTCTTGCACACCCAAATTCATGGAGTAAAACCCACTTTCTTGGAATTGCTTTCAAGGAGACAAAATTCTTTATACACAAACCCTCTGAAAATGTCTTTCACACTTATCAATGAAAAAAACCCAAAAGGGAAACTATGAGACAGACAAGGGCCACAGCCGGTGAAGTTGCAAGTCTGTAGATCCTAACACTAGAGAGGCTGATGCAGGAAGATATGAGTTCAAGACCACCCTGAGCCACACCATGAGTTCCAAGCCAGCCTCAGCTACATATCAAGGCTCCATCTCAAGAACTAAAAAGCAAAACAAAATGACAATAGAAAGAGCCAAAGCCTTACCTTTCTTGGAGGCTAACCCAGTTTCCTTGACGCTGTTCACATAGAGCCTTCGAATACCATCTTCATCCACAGAAGAAAGGGAAAAACCTACAGAACACAGAACAGAATGCAGGGCTCACACTTCTGGAATGTTTAGCCAACAACAGGAAGTATGTGCTGTGAGCACAGAGGCACTGCTATGTTTTGAGTTGCACTTTGGAGTTTTTTTTTTTTTCCTTTCCTGTTCAGAATGTTTTACACAACAGGGGGAAAATGTATTTTTAAAATCATTCTCTCTTTTTTGTTATTTTGTCTTTTTTTTTTTTCCTTTTTTTTATGTTGTTCAGAATGTTTTACACAGCCCAAGGAAAATGTATTTTTAGAACATTCTCTTTTTTGTTATTTTATCTTTTTTCTTTTTCCAGAGCTGAGGCCTGAACCCAGGGCCTTGCACCTAGCAAGCCCTCTACCACCAAGCTAAATTCTCAACCCAGATCATTCTCAAAGTAACTTCTTATAAAAATAAACATCACTAGGTCCATTAATCCTCGCACTTCACACTTGCCTGTCAATGAAAACAGAAGAACATCATCTTATCTCACACGTTTCCTGGTCAAGGACATTGTTTTGCCTTTTCCAATCTCTTCCTCAAACAGCACAAAGCAGACAGATCAGCTTACCTCATCAGAGTCCCTTCTGTTTTTTTCCCCCCCATTCAGTCTACATCTTAGGATACACTGTCCCAGGGTACGCTTGTGTTCACCCATGTGTAATACTATATGGACATTGCTTTAATTTATTATCACATTCTGAAAACTCATTTTGCATATAGCATTTCATACTGGAATGTGGTTAGCTGATTTCATACTTTACTAGTGATCATTAGAATATTAATTAGTTAACCAATGCTGAGGGCAATAGAAAAAAATGTTTTAAAAAATATGCACAAACCAGGCAATGGTGGCGCACACCTTTGATCCCAGCACTGAGGAGGCAGAGGCAGGAGGATCTCTGTGAGTTCAAGGCTAGCTTGGTCTACAGAGTGAGTCAGAGAAACCCTGTCTTGAAAGACAAAACAAACAAACAAAATACAAGAAAACAGAACAGAAAGCTATTAAAAGGATGGATGCCAGAGAGCCACTGAGAGTTGTCAAAATGACTGTTGTCTGCTTAGTTCACAGGATCAGGAAATAGGAAACCCCACGTGGGCCAAAAAGGCCACCTGCCATTGTTAATCCTCCAAGTCCCATAACTCTCCCAGACAGGAAACAGAACTTCCTAGTGTTCACTATATTATTAGTTTGGATTTCATTCTTTGAGGGAGGGGGGCAATCAAAATTCTAATAGGATGTGCTGAGAAGTAGCCTGTTTGGTTGAAAAACAAGATCAAGACAGAGGTCAGTCTGAAGCAGCCTATCACAGAGTTCATTCAGGAGTTTCCTTTGTTTGAAAGATCGACAATCAAGGAGTGAGTGAGGCAGGGCCCTAGAACTACATCAACTAACCGTGAAATTCTGCACCAGGCACCTGGGTATAAAATGTAGACATGAGAACACACCGGACTTCTCAAGCTGGTGGATAAGCTCTGACTGTGAACAGCAAACGAGTGAACTGAGGGCACAGATCACACTAGGATGACAAAACTTTACAATATACACAATATCCTGCAGGCCTAACGTGTAGGGAGGCCGAGGAGAGCCTCTCCTTGCTCCAGGACAGACCATGCTGCTGTGGGGTCTGTGTCACCATCGCCTGCATTAACACATGCAAAGGAAAATAACTACTTTTAGCTGAATGAAGAACACAGTGTTCTTACAGCCAATCAACAGAAGTTTTAAGTGGGATAGGGACACTCTAATCTCAGCAAACTCTAACAAAGGCCAAAATGATTGCCAACAGGGGCAGAAGCGAGTCACTCAATATTAAACTATAGTATCCAGCAATTAGGAGGCTGCCACTGTAAAAACAGGAAGGCACTATGAGTGATAACTGGCCTAGCGACCTAGAAAAGGAAGTAATTAAGACTAACTGAAGAAACTCTTCTACCAGTTGATTGGATGAACTGCCAGGAAATCCCTCTTCTGACACCCATGGACAAAGGGAATCCACAACACAATATACAACAGAGAACTCAAAACTAGGTTCATGATAAAATAACTGTTCAAGTACAGACACCGATATCATATGGACAACACATGGCTAAAATACAATAGTATCAGAAGTACTCTGAGACAAGGGAAAGCTATTCTTCTACTCAGAGACAGCCGAGGACCACGCTTACTCACAGCATCATGTAATCTGAGCGCCACCTAAGGGCTGACATGGAGAGAGAAATTCCAAAGTGTTTAACTCTTTTTTTGGTTTTCCCAAAACAGGGTTTCTCTGTATAACTCTGGCTGTCCTGGAACTCACTGTGTAGATCAGGCTGGCCTCAAACTCAGAGATTCACCTGTCTCTGCCTTCTGAGTTGCTGGGATTAAAGGCATTCACCACCACCAGCTAGTCCAAGTGTTTACTCTTTAAAAATTTATTCAGCCAGTTGAGTTATTAGATCATCTTTCCCCATCCTAAAATAAAACGCATTTGGTACTGTTAAGTTACTGTTAAGTACTCTGTGTTGGTGTTGTGTGTTAGTAGCTTGCATATTACGTGGGTCTCATATATAAAGGAAAGCTACAGTTCGGCTGATGCTGGGGCTGGACTGGGTCTCCTGCTTTGAGAAGCCACAGGAGTTTTTGAGGTTGGAGGCCATCAGATCATCCAGGATTAGGGGCTGTGATGGTGAATCCTGACAGCTTGGCAAGATCTAGAATCACCTAGGAGACAAGTCTCTGGGCATGACTGAGTTAACTGATCTACACTTCCGTTCTACACTAAAGGAAGTGGTAGCATCCTCTGGGCTCTGGTTATGGACTTAATAAAAAGGAAGCTGAGTGTGAGAATTCATTGCGCTCTGCTTCCTTAGTGCGAATACAACTTGACCAGCTTCCTCAGACTCCTGCAGCTAGGACTTCCCCACTATGAAGGACTATACCCTCAAGCTGTGAGCTGAAATAAACCCTTTCTCCATTGGGTTGCTTTTGTTAGAGTACTTCCTAACAGCAACCAGAGAAGTAACTATGGCACGGACTCTTCATCTTTTCAAGCCAATACGCTGCTGCCAATAGGAGCACAAATACTGAGACCCAGCTTAACTGAGGTCACCAGCCACGCAGTAGGGCTTTCCAGAGTGCAGCTCAGGAACCAGTACCAAGTGATTTGGTCCTGAGACCCTCTTCCAGCAGTGTGGTGTGGCCATACCTCCAAAGCATGAGGCTGTGAGCTGTATGAAAGTAGTGGTGGCCACAAAACTCTATAAATCAAACTGAAGCACTTTCTTTATGACTCAGAGTCTGAGCACCTGAAAAGGCTATAAAGCACACTTCCCACATCCATGGTTTTACCTTCTGTGGCTGTAATCTCCCACACTTAACTCTGATTACAATGTATTGCTATAACTGTTCTTTATTATGATCCATTGTAGTTACTCTCTTGATGTGCTTAACTTATAAATTAAACTTTATTAGGGGCTGAAGAGATAGCTCAATAGTTAAGAACACTGGCTATTCTTCTAGAGGATCCAGGTTTAATTCTTAGCACCCACATGGTGGCTTTCAACCATCGAGAATCCCAATTCCCTCTTCTGGCTTCTGACAGCAGCAGGCATGCACATGGTACACAGATAAAAACACACAGACAAAATGTGCATGCATATTTAAAATTTGAACATTATTGGTATTCATGTTTAGAAGAAAAAATCCATGGTATAGGTCTCCATGCTTCTTCTATTTTAGGCTCTTGTGGAACATCCAACTTCATCCCCTGAGGAAAATGGAGATGACTGTGGGGTGCTTTTATGCCAAGTGCCTATTCTGTGTCCCCATATCACTCAGTTGTACACTAAGAGTCAAAAGCTTAGAATTCAGTCTTTACTAGATTCTCACAAGTTTACACTCATTTGACAAAAATTAAGCACAACAAGCAAAGAATCAGTCACAAAGCATCTGAGTCCACGGGGCCAGATACTTGTTTACACCAATGCCACCAATTATGGTTTTAATCACAGAGGTCACATTTCTGCTGCATAATAAGCTCTTTATAAACATTAATTCTTCGCCACTGAGAATGTCCTCCAGGCTTTCGTTCAAGGATCAAGCAGTAAACGGCGTGAATATATAATGGAAGTGGCCAGAGCTACAAAATTAGGCTCTATTCATTAGGCCACAATACTCTGATGAGCATTTTGAGATGAAGTTATTTGCCTGCAGGAGGAGATGCAGCTGTCTTGTAAAGGCTTCAGAGACTTTTCAAACCCTAAAGGACAATAGCTACATTCAGAGAAAGATCTCGAATACATGTAAGCAATGGTCTTGACATTTCACCAGGAACTGCTAGCTCCTTCCAGCACACAGTAGGCCCACACTTGTCATCTTCCTCATAAGTAGGTGGCTATGTAATTTGCATAGACCTGTGACTGTACTGAGTAAGACCTGATTCACCACTTCCTCTATTTCCTCTCTGCAAAGCCACAGATAAAGTCTCAGGTGACAGCTGCTCCTGGCCTTTTGGAGTAAGAAAAAGAGAGTCCTAGGCAGTCCTCAAGAGATGTGTGGCGAATGAGAGAGGGAAATGGTAGATGTGGGGCTTTGGTGACTGTGCCACAGCTAACTTTGCCTATCCTGACTAATATAGCACTATTCAGATTTCCCCACTTACTGTACACAGTGCTAATTCTGTTACTGTTCAAGCTAAAATATATGAAATATATGGGAAGAACTACATATCTAATGATATCAGTAATGATATCAGAATGTATCCAGACATATAGGAAAGTGTAATATAGTAGACAGATCTGATTTTGTTTGTTTGTTTGTTTGTTTGTTTGAAAGGCCTGCACAAGTTTGACTATTGACTGGCATCTACCACTTAGTTTGAAATTCCTAACGCTCTAATCTGGCTTATATGTCTAAACAATACGAACAATGTAACTCAGAGTGAGCGCCTGCTTTCCTCCTGGAACTCTAGGATTTTGGTGTGCATCAGGGAGAGGGTATTTAGATGACCTGCTTTTCCAAGAAAGGCCTCAGAGACTGAGTCTCTACAAGTTCCCCAACAACAGTATACCCTACATGTTGCCACATGCTGATTCTGAGGACTCAACACTGTCCCCACTCCAGTGGAGAGCAGTACTAGAAGCCTGAGCATGCTGTCCCTACACTCTCTTCCTGTCCTTTTGTCTTCATTGACTTTGCTTTGTGTTATTTCACTGTGTGAGTCAGAATCATAGAGAACACTATGCATTAAGTCCTCTTAGTCAATCAGCAACCCTATGGTGCTCTTGGGCACCAGAATACAGCAAAGAAGTAAGTTCTTTTAACTCTACTTGTAGAGAAATATAAAATAGTGCCTATGTTTGTGGGCAAAATAAGTAAGTGGATTATTTTCTTCACATGTTAGGCACAACAGAAAATAAAGAAAAGGTCCTTTTTAAAATTTTATTTCTGTGTGTCTGTGTGTCTGTGTGAGTGTGTGTTTCTGTGTTTGTGTACGGAACCCACAAGGGTGGATATCACAGAAGCTAGAGGGTGATGGATCCCCTAGAGCTGGAGTTGCAAGCAGTTGTTAGCCACTCAGGTGCTAGGATCCGAATTTGGAGCCTCTAGAAGAGCACCAAGTGCTCTTAACCCCCGAGCCATCTCTCCAGCCCCTCCACTTCCTTCTTATGACAGTAGAATCCTGGTGCCTCAAGAAGCTGCAGGCCAGAGGCTTCCCTCCCTGTGCCCAGGGTGAGCATCCCTCTTCATAGCTCCACTGCTCTTCGCGGCACAGGAGCCAGATGTGTGATGTCTGAAATAGGTCAGAGGCTTTTTATTGGATTGTAAATACGTGCACATTATGTTACAAAATGCTTTAACTGAAAACACAAATACCTAAGATCGAAGGCAAATAAACCTACCGTAATTATCAGCGGCCGTGTCTGACTTCTCGATGTGTATATTCTGGGTGACTTTTGGACAGATTTCAATTTCTTTGTAAAGCTAGAAATCAGAAAGGAGTTTAATTAGGATTCCATCATAAATAGCTTCTTAGGATGTGTCAGCATTTTGTAAATCTGTTTTTTTCATAATTGATACTTGAACGAAAATACATATTACATCAGTCTTTTTGTTCAGTTTTAACCCATTAAGAGTTAAATGGAAACAGAATTCTCATCAAGTTCAGCTACAGTATGGTTTCTAACCCTCCCCCACACAAATACACACCATGCCATATAACACCCTAAATTCACCACACACCTGAGAGATAAAGCCTGGGTCATTCCCTCTAGTGCTGAAGCAGGGGGTTCATCAAAATCAAAAGAAGGTTATAAACACATTGAGTGAGAGTCCTCAAAATACAAGTACTTCTGTGCTTTCACACAGCACTTATACATTACAGTAGGATAAATTAGTAGGGAAAAATGTTGATACTGAAACAAACTGTGTGGATGGATCAGATTCTCTGGTAGCTGCTTAACTATATAAAATTAGCTAGAAAATTAAGTATACAAATCAATCAACTATCTAGAAACCCAATGAATGTGTTCCTGTAAACTCAAGATTTAAACAGTATATAGCTCAAACATCAGAAATGTTGTTTAAAGTAACCTATATTATAGTTTCATATATCTGGACCTAATCTCATAGGACATGAATTTCTAACTATTTCATCCCATAGAGGAACAATTACAATCTCCATTTTACAAACAAGGGGACTAAGGCTGGCGAGAAAGTACTTTAATACATTTGTAAAGCCAGGACAGGCAGAGCATGATCTGAATCCAGCCATGTGACTCCTGGAGATGTGCTTCTCTCTGCTCCACTATGGTGACTACCAAGCTGACTTGTGAAACCAAGGGCCTGAGGTCAGGGGAGTGAACCTTCTTAGATAAGAAAGTCTAAAGCTAAAATCCAAATTCAAAGGCAAAAGAGCAAAAACAAATGCAAACTGTTATTTGATCTTGAAATGAAAATAAATCTTAAGCCACAGAATTTAACAGAAACTTGGTTCTGTAGCACTGAAGCAAAGTCTTTGGTGAGTGGCTGCTGCTGCATCTCTTTAAGATGTCATTTTATCCAAGCAATAAGAAGAGAATATGAGTTTCTTTCTTCAGTGTACCATGACACAACGTGACGGGGCTAGAGGTGGGAGCGTAGGCAGGACAGCCCAGGTGTCCTTAGACACTTCAGAAATGTTTCACAAAATTCAATCCCCCCCATTAGAAGATTTCAATGATAACGATTTTAAGTTCAGAAAACATAGTCACTAAAATATAAATTTTATTATATTATGGAATATTATAAATATGGAATTATAAATTATAACTATATGGAATTGCTTAAATAAAGTTTCAGGACACAGCAGAAAACCACAGTGCTCAATACAACATTACTCATTGTTCATTCACTTCTGCTTATGCTGAGCCTTGGTGATGTATTTTAAATACAGTGATAGCCAATCTTTGCCCACAGGTGGCAGTATATAACTGCTCTAACCATCTCTGTGAAGCTCCAGGGGAATACAGCTTGTGAAGAACCTTTCTGCTTTCCACTGGTCTGCTGGTCTCTGAGGGATAGCGTGGTGTCCTACAAACCAGCCTGAACCCTAGGCCCATTCTTGTGCTGACCGAGACTAAGGTCAGGTGGAGCAAAAAACTCTAATCAAATACAGGAAATTTCAAGAATATTCTGTATCTTAAAATATTTTCTCTGAAACCACAGTATTTGGAGCTAATAAATTTGAAATCTGGTCTCTTTATGCATAAACACCTAGCACACATATTAAATTACCTCCATTTCATCAAATTAATAAAACCACATCTCCCCCTGACCCTTTCAAAAACTGGATGAAAATATTATCAGATTTTAACACCGCTATAAATAAAGCAGGCACTTGGTTTCTCAGGAAATCATGTCATGTCTTCCTGTCTCCTCTGGGTGCCCCAGCCTAAGCCTCCATTGCCTCTCACCTCAAGTAGAGCACCCTTGCCCGCAGTGGCTCTGCCTGCCTACTGTCCTATGCCCTACGGTCCATTTGGCATCTGCCAACCTCAAGGAGCCTGCTACAAAAGAGACCAGCTGCTGTCATTACTACGTAACCTCACAGGACTGGTTTCAGGACCTCCACAACCCCAGCATACAGTGTAGTGTTTACATATAGTCTATGCTCACCAGCTCCCATACACTTTGGCTTATCTTTAGATGGCATTGGATAACTATCTAATACAACATACATGATAGATACATTGTTTTCATATTGTATTATGTAGGGGAAAAGGAGCGAGGAAATCTATACATATTCAGTACAGTCAAGGCCATCACACTGTCCATTGTGCTGCATATATTACAGAGCAGTAACGATGAGGGAGTGTTTTTTTTTCTCCTTTTGTTTCTGAATGTTCTCAATCCACAGTTGGATGACTCCATGATGGAGAAAGTCACATACACTGTCCTTTCTCTCCTGGAATTTACCTTCTCCTTCTCTAGTCTCATGTCTACCACCCCATCTTTTTTTTTTAACCCTCACGATTTACCCTCCCAGCAATTAAGCCTCCTCCTCCCTACCCCCAGAGCCAGCCAGTTTTGTCACCTCTCTTTTGCATACGTAGATATATGCATATATGTGCACATGCATGTGGACGTCAGAGATTGATACCAGGTGTCTTCCTTCATCACTCTCCACTTTCAATTCCATCAGACAGGGTGTCTCACTGAGCTGGAGTTTGTTTGCCAATTAAGCTAGACCCGCTAGCCAGTGAGCTCAGAGAGCCCTCCTGTCTCTGCCCTGCACTGGGGTGGCAGGTGCATGCCACTGTGCTACTCTTACAAGGGAGCTGAGGTTTTAGATTCTGGAGCGCACGCGTGTGTGGCAAGAACTTTACCAACCAACTCTTCTTTCCAGACCCATGTTGCCTCTACTTCAGACACTTTTTGGCAAAACATATCTAAGGCTCACACCCTCATTCTCCTCACCTGCCCCATTCCAAGCGCACCGAAGCGTGCTGGTAACCCGTCTCTATCTATCCACCCAACACCTGCTGATGGTGGCATGTTTTTATATGCATCTCTGCAAACCTTACTAAAGGCTCCTCAAGAAACAGGATTTTTTTTTCCTTTTGGCACATACCCTGTGAAAATTAGATATTATGCCAGGCACAAAAATGCTAAGTAAATATTTGCTAGATGAATGAATAAATAAATTAATCAATCTTGCCTGCACATTTTATTCCCCTCATCACTTTAGTAAGAACTCATTTAGTGTGTGTTTCTGAAAAGCTATTGTCTCTAAAGACTACACCCCAAGTTTTTGACCTTTTCATGGGTTGGTCCCAACAACTAACTAGTCACGAAGAAACAGCCAAAAGGGTAACATTTACATTCATATAATCAGAGAAACAGACAGACAATAACTATTGGGGGATATCTGTAAGCAAGAGAACTCCCTGCCTACTAGCATGAGCACCCATCACCCTCCAAGGCGATCTGTTAAGTCCAGCACTCACTTTTCCGCTATCGATGGCATAGAATTAAGTGCCTATGCGTCAGTTGTGAGGACTTGGCTTCGGACACCTGCAGGTTCCAAAGAGCATCCGCATCAGCATGCGGTGAGATACCAATGCTAATTAACGCCGTGTGGACTGCTGCTCATTCAGAAAGGGGCAAGAGATCAAACATGCTCTCAAAAAGCATCCAGAACACTCTCAGAAAGGCCCTGCCTTGGAATGACACCACACCTAGCTGAGTGATCAAAAGCCAGGATGCAAAACCAGGAAGCCACTGAGACGACCCCAGTGGTATGTGAACGTAGGGAAAAGAGTAAAAGATCCCAGAATATTTACAAAACTTAGCCTCTTTCTTTGATCCTGAATGCATGTAGGCAACAAGCCAGCAATACTGAGAGTGCCTCTGGCTTTTTCATAAACAGAAACCAGTTATCTCTAGATCATATTCTAATTGCTATTAATATCTCACAAAATTACTCATTGCCACTGCTTCTGAGCAGTGGTAGCCACTATACCCACCACCAGGCCTTGTAATTGAATGACCTAATAAGATGTTATCTATTATTTAAGGTTGATTTTTGCTAACTCTCTTGCTGTAACTAAGCCATGAGGAAGTCTATGTACCCTATCTTATGCGACTGTAAGCATTACTCCAGGAAGGAATCTAGAAGCTTTGTCAGGCACCAAAGCTACCCAGAGCATAAGAAGCTTGGAGAACTTGGTAAGATGGAGATGCTTGAGGAAGCCAGACCATGGCAACTACTTTCTTGGGGCTCTCTGGGCCAGAAACCTTTGCAAAGGGTGAGAGAGGACACATTGGTCTCTTTGAATTTAAGTGTTTTTTAAAAAATTGTAACATGTACATAACAATTATAGACCCAAACAGACTGAGCTTTGCCACATCATCACTTCACTGGATAAGACCACATAATATCCAAAGCTTAAAAACACTATGTTGGCTCAATGGTTAAGATCACTTGTTGCTCTTATAGAGGCCCCGGGTTCAATTCCTAGCACCCACAGGGTGGCTCACAACTATCTCCAATTCCAGGGGGAGGTGAAGCCTCTTCTGACTTCTTTAGGTACCAGGCTCATACTTGGTGGCCACAAACATGGTGCCCACAAACATGAAGGCAAAACATTCATACACATTAATAAAAGAAATATAAAATTTGAAAAAACGAATATATGAGTAATAAAAAATTTAAAGGAATCACTCAATTAGCACTTACGGCTGGTGAATGTGGGGTACAGAAACTGGCTGCCTACACACCCTGTAATTTATGGTATGCAAAATTCACAAATCTTAAGGCATAAACTAAATTGTCTATTGCAGTGTTATCAGCTTAGCCTCTTTCAATCCTCTCCCTCCCTGAGTTTTTAGTTCCCAGTTATGCCCCAAGCTGATCTGAAATGCACCGTGTAGCCAAGGCTGGTCCCAAAATTTGACTTTCAATCCTCTTGCCTCGGTCTCCCTGGTGCTGGAATTACAGATGTTCACTAAACCTGGTTATTTTTGCCTCCAATAAACATCCTGCCATGTTGTTCTTCAGGTTAGCCTTGAACTCCTGGAACGGTCATATAATCCTTCTGCCTCAGCATCCTAACTAATTGGGGCTACAGATAAGTACTATAGGGCTGAGCTAATGCGTTTCTTCTTTAAATGAGGAAGAGGCTTTCTGCCTCTGTTCACAGAACATAGACACTGGCTACTCTCTACTTCTCAGAAAGAATGCCTCAGCTACTCACTGTTAACGTGGCCTCCTTCATCGACACAGTCAATAGCGGTTTAGAGTGGACTAATCATTTTGGTCCTCTTCCTCTTTTTTCAATATTTATGTATATGAGTGTTCTGCCTACAGGTATGTCTGTACACCACATTTGTACAGTGACCACAGATGCCAGAAGAGGGCATCCGATAACCCAGAACCAGAATCATGGATGGTTGTGAGCCACGATGTAGGTACTGAGAACCTAAGCCTGGTTCCTCTGCAAGAGCAGCCAGTGTTCTTAACCATGGAACCACTCATCCCTCCAGCCCCATTTTGATTCTTTTCCAATAAATAACATGATCAGACTGTTAAAGAAGAACAATATCATATTTCCTTAAACATTCAGAGGGATCTGAGATGACCTTTTGGGCTGGCAGACACATTCCAAATCACAAGTGACACAGTAAAAAAAACATAACTGTATTTATTTGCCAAAGCTCTTTAAAATGTGTGCTTAAGATTGGTAAGAGTTTCCTAATACAAGAAGTAGAGTTCAAAATTTGATTCAAAACACCATTTCCTATGAAATTCTAAACCGTGGTTCCCCTTTCCAAAGGGAGCCTCTGGGCTGTACTTCCAGTTCTGCTTTCAGAGGTGAGGCACTGCCCTGCCTCCATGCCCACACCCACAGCAATCAGCTCTGTGGCCCCCCCGGAAGGATTACTAAGTACCAAGAGGCCAGAATGTTCTCCAAGGGAGTCCTTGTTCCTCAAAGCACTGTTTATTAGGACTGAAAAATGCACCATTCTGCTAAGAAAAAGGAACCTGCCAGTGGTTACCACAGTAACAACCACTAACACCTACTGAGAAACCATTCTTCTACACTTGGTAAAACCCGGAACTTTCAGTATGGCAATCTTTCCCCCCCCCCCCTTTCTTCTATTTTTTAATGCTTTATTTATTTAAGAGTGTTCTGTCTGCATGTACACCTGCATGCCAGAAAAGGGCATCAGATCCCATTATACATGGTGAGCCACCATGTGGGTGCTGGGAATTGAACTCAGGACCTCTGAAGAGCAGCCAGAGTTCTTTAACTGCTGAGCCATCTCTCAAGCCCCCAGTATGGTAATCTTACTGTTTTCCAGTTCCCTAGGATCAGAATGCAGAAGAACTGACGTGAGCCAGGTACAGCTCAAAACCCAAGCTCTCTACCTCTGCTAAAACTCAAGCATCCATAGATGTGCCCGAGAATCTATGTTAACACAATGGGGCATGTCCTCAGGTGGCTGGACGGGGGAAGGCGTATTTTTGTTTTATATGGACAAGACTTGATCCATCAGTTTCTATAAGAATTTGTAAGTCACACACCAAATTGGAGTTAGTGCTTTTACTGTGACGACCGCCAACTGACCTTAGAGTCACCGATTAAAAATAAGAGTCTGCAGGAAGAGATGGTCCTGATGACTAAACTCTCACCTGAGCATCACCTGAGGGTTTCAACATTTTTTGTGACTGCGCAGCCCTGCTCCCTGGATGAGCAAAGGCGACTTCCACTCTGGGAAGACTGTGATAAGTAAGGTTATTCCTGCCAGCTTTGGAGCTCCCAAATGAAGCTCTTTCATTTCAGAACTCATTCCGCTCCACCAGCTACAATTACCACAAGTACATACATAATTTGGAAATCATCTCAAACAGAATGTACATGGACAGCAGTCATAAACATTACCAGCTCATAAATGTCCTCCTCGGGCTGCGGAATGTAGAACTGCATCTTGTTTTCCATTAAAAATTTCAGGCGCAGATAATGGGCGGAATGATCCAGTTGATGTGCCTGGGACAGGAAGGAAGGAAAGCGTCTATTTAGTAGTAAACAGGACAAATTTCTCCGAGGAGTAGGACTTGTCTTGTTTCCTAAGGATAATAGAGATGGGTGTATGGCGGGTTTCTATACTGCTTAAAATGTTACAGTACAAATCAGAACTGGAACTCATTAATAAAATTCTTCAGGGAATCACGCAATCCACCGAGTCACAGCCTCTTTTCCATGAATCTGATTAGTTGTGCTCTTTAACACTGGTTTTCCAACAAAATCTATTCCATTAAAGAAGTCCTTGCATGACATCATACACTAAAATGGTGACAAGAAAGGGGGAGGAAGCATTTACAATGAGAGAAAAGGGCTGTGCCCTAGGAAATGTGGGGACCCCAGGACAGGCGTTGGCAGCTCACTGCAAGCAAGTCAGCATGCAGGCAAGGCACACTCATATATTACACAATGGGACTCTCTCAGGGCTGCCCACCCCGGAAGCACGGTCTGGATTCCAGTTCTGGGGCCTTTCTTTCCCTCTGTGATAGGTCAGTGGATCTTGTCTATCTAAACTACCACATTTGAATTAATTTTGATTACAAAAGATACCATATGGCTTTACATTATAAATACTTTTCAATACACAGCCAAGAAGACGTAGGGAGAAAAGAAAATGCTTTTTTGAATGTTACAACATGAAATTATACCACAAGAGAGGAAATATTTAAGTGTGTAATTTTAATTTTAATATCCTTGTCATTTAAAAATACACCCTAAAATACTACCATATAAAAATAAAATATTTAAAATTTGCTTCCAAAATAATCCACACTTGCAGGTAAACAAACTGATGAAACTTAGCATGGTAATTATACATTCTATGCACTGTACACTTGGGGATTTATTACATGGATCTCACTTTTACATACATTTGAAATTCTCAAAATTTTAAAAGAAAATTTCAATTTTAAATAAAGTGATAAAATAATTCTCAATGCCCTGTAGTGAGAATTATCTTATAAGTGAAAGTGAAATTTATTTTAATTGCTAAATACTCTTACTTATACTGCCAGAATATATATATTATATATAGAGAGAGACATATAGACCAAACTAATAGCATTCCAGTCATCATTCCCTTAACATTCACTCAGTCAAAGCTAACTCCGTGGAAAGTGTGCCAGGCTGGCACTCTGTGAAGCAACAGGGTCCAGGTACTAGTCAGATTACTGAAGGCCTCCAGTATGTGTGCGAGTTTGGAGAATTGGTATGCAGAAACAGGAGACAGAGGAGTGGAGGCTGAGTTCTTTAAATAAATACATGCAGAGTCATGTATTAACCACAAAAGCACATCTCCAGAAAATGGAAATGAGTTCCCTGGGAGCACACAGCAGAATGATAAAGATGTTTCCTATTGCTGGTTCTCAGGAAAACCCAGCCTGTGTTTAGTCCTGAAGATTGTGAAGTCTGAAGTCCACCTAGTGGAACAGACACCATTCAGTGAATATCCTCCTGGGCACCTGGCTTTCCTTTCACTATGGCTAAACCAGGATGCCACTATCTGACAGCCCTGGAGCTTTCCATGTCAGAGATAAAGAAGGGGGTGGGCAAGCCAAGGGAACACACAGCAGGAAACCTTTAGGAGTGTTACCCACTGCTTGTAGGATAGGAGCAATAAGAAACAGTAATACTCAGGGTGATATGACAAGTAAGAAAAGTTTCTCTGTGTGCCTGTGTGTTATGGGGTCAGGGGAGGAGATGCTTCTCACTCTCCCAGGTCCTCACAAACCTTTAATTACAAGTAACAACTTTGTTTTGCCATCTGTTCCCTACTGAGGTGAAGGGGAAGGAGGATGGGGTCTCAGTAACTGGACCAAAGCAACTCGGACACCTTACTGCCATCGTTAATGAACACTTGAAGACAGTCCTAATCAGACTGTCACTTCCACAACCACCTTCTGGACATCACACCTGAGTATTAGCCTCACCCAGGGGAGTCTGGGGACAAATCACAGCAGGGTGCTCACCAGCCAGCTGTCAGATGCTACAGAACAGAACAGGGCTCCCCCAACATCCCCACAACACCACAGCACTGACAGCTGGAATCGCACAAGAAAAGACAAACAGCAGTTGGGGTTCAGTGCAGTACAGAGAGCATGGTTCAGCCTGCATATATTTTTCCAAACTTCTTTATATTACTCACTGTCTTGATAACTATTAAAAAATAAAAGTAGATACACGCAATGACTGAAAAAATAAATGGTAACTGGCTGGAGCATCAGCACATGCCTGCAATCCCTGCACTCCGGAGGTTAAGGTAGGAGGGTTTCAAGATTGAGACCAGACCAGCCAGGGCTATAAATAAATAAATAAATAAATAAATAAATAAATAAATAAATAAATAAAGCTTTATCCAGGCTTAATAAATCTATAGGCCTTTTTGGTTAGTAAATAGTTATTCTAAAATCAGGACTTGGAGGATGAGTTTTCCTGTGGGCCCTCCCATTTTGGTAAAAGTTTCAGAATTATGAACCCACACAGCATGGCTGATCTAAAATAAACCACAGTCCGAAGGAGCTAACTAAATCCTCAGACTCTCGAGCTGAGCATTATGAGCTACAATATCAAAGCAGATTGAGCCATCAGCCGTGTTCGTAGTACTTGTTTATTCAAAAAAGGGTTCCAAATGTTAGACATAGTGATGAACGACTGTTAAGTATCTGGCTTATTTTCACTTTGTAAAATGTTCAAGAGAAAATTTCCTTGCAAGAGGAATTCTGCTAGGGAAAAAAATTAAGTAGTACAAATTTGTTTCCCAATGAACATTTACTCAAATCATTTAGCACTGTATCTGTTTTGAGGCAAGGAAAAAAAAAAAAAGCTAGCTGTAAATTGTACCATAAAATAAATGTTACAACTGGGCAAGTTTTAGTTTCATTGGCATTTTTAAAAAATTCAGATCTTAACCTTAATCTTCAAAGGATTAAGTAGCAACATAGAACTTTTTAATGAATAGTTTGAGACATTAAAATACATAAGAATTGGATTTGGGGGAATAGCTGAGTTGGTAAAGTACTTGCCTTGCAAGCATGAGGACCTGAGTTCTACCCCAAGAACCATGTAAAATGTCAGGAGTCATGGCATGTCTCTGTGATCCCAGTGATTGGGAGAGGGAACAGGGTGATCCCTGGGGCTGGCTGGCCAGCCTGTCTAGATTACGTGGTGAGGTTCAGGCCAATGGGAAACCCTATCTCAAAGGAGTAGAACTGTGTTCCTACAGATGGCACCCAAGGTTATCCTTTGGCCTATACATATGTATACACAATGAACAGATACATACATAAACATAAAAATTGACACCATGATCACAAATGAATAGTATGACTAACCATGAAAAGATAGGTCATTTTTGCAATTTTTTTTATAATTGCAATAATCTCAACATATCCAAAAAAACCTATAGGCTGACATGGTTACCAGCTACGTCTAATAAGCATTTCAGTAACGTCTATAACATGAAACATTTACTATACCAGAACTTGACTGGTGATCGGATGGCAGATGGCAAACTGATGTGAAATGATGTGGGTCAGAGAAAAGGAAAGAGAATGAGCTAATGCAAGAGACAGAAGAAAGAAATTGATTAGTAGATATCGGAAACATCCATCACCAATGCAGACCTCGACAATAACGAAATAAAAGAAGCACATTATTACAGCTTTGTTTCCCATCCCTCCTCCAAAACTCAAAACTCTATTCACCATTCTATTAGGTCATTTTATAATGCATGCACACTCTCCTTTCCCTTTGCATCCTTAAGAATAAAACTGCTCCACTAACTACAGAAGAGTCTAGAAGGCATCTAGGTCTGAGCACACTATATAATTTATCCTATGCAGACACTTTTCTGGAGACCATCAGCTTGTTAAAGTACACCGAGAAGTTTTCCATTTTTAAGTTCCTAAGACATAAGCTTGGTCTATGTGATGCTGTCTTATTTCTGTTTGGGAGTGAAGGTGGCAACCCAGGGAACATCAGATGATCTCTTATTGTCACAGGACTTATACTTAAGGATGCCAACAGAAACTTAGCAAGTCACCGAAAAATAGAGGAACAGACCGACAGCATTATTTATTGAAGGTCTCTACACGGCAGAGATGACATGACCTTGCACTCTCTTATTTACTAGAAAGGCTAAATGCTTTACAAGAACCTGAAACTGGTCTAACCAATTCATCATCCCTCCCACAGATCAATTTCCCACCAAAACATGGCTACCACAAAACTATGGCTTAGTTTTCAATTCCTCGGGGATGCTCCACGGCCATGCCACTCCCTGGAAACACCTTCCAGGATCTGGCTTGTGTAAAACGTCCAGAGTTCTACTTCCAATAGCTCCAACTGAGAACAACTCCCACAGCTCTGCAAAATATTAATGATTCTCTAAAGAATTGTGCTTAGCTATAAATAAAGGAATGCAGAAGTCCTCAACAGACCAACTTTGTTAAGAAATTAAAATGAAAAGTTATGAACAGAGATGCCATCATGTTCGAAAGCTAGAACTCTTGTTCATGAAAGAATCAAGATATGTGAGATACTATTATTTATTTTTATTACCAATGTGGGGGCTAATTGTAGCTTTACCCTGAAACAATAGGTTGATCTACTTTTCTCCACACAAGGCTATTTCAAAGCCTTATTTGAGCTGGATTGTTTCCTTTCCTCCCATTCCTATGAAGAGCCATATTTTTTTAGGCATTAGTAATTTTTTAAAAAGCATATATAAACTTCTGAAAGTGTAATCACAACATACTTGTTGAGGGAATGAAATTATTCAATATTTACAAATCATATGTTGAATGAACAGGGCTTTTAAAAATGTCATTTTTATCCATCCACATGGTTCTAGAATAAAATTAGGAAACAAAAGATTTCCACTTTTGGAGCCTCGTGGTACCAGCTTACTCCCCTAAGAATACATCCCTGTGAACTGTCCTTCCGACCGAGCGCCCACCTGTCACAACAGGACATACCCAGGTTGGGAGCAGCGAGAACTGGGCTCAGTCTCACTTTTGCTCACTTGATTTTCCTCTCCGTTGTGAGTGTGATGTGAGCTCAGGCAAGCACCTGCGGCTTTCAGAGCCTCACTTTCTCCATCTGCAAACCAGGAAAGTTGACAGCTCCTTTTCAGACCTGATGTGATCAACTAAGACCGCCATAGGCATTACTGAGAGAAAAGTAAAAGCCAGCCTGCGAGAAGAGTGGCTTCCTTCTTCCTGCTATCACTCAAGGGCACTCAGCTAAGACAAGAGGTTCACCTTGAAAAAGATGAAGACATTTCCACCTCATGGGCAAAAGTAGAATGAAATCACTTTCTAGTTAAAAAAAATACAAGCTAATCCTGTGTTCGCAGAAAGAATTTCCCATCATGTCTAACTTACACTCACTTCAGATTTTCCCTAACCCGCAGAAGTCACCGGTATATCAATTACTATTCAAACATCATGCTGCAAAATGGCACCATAGTAAGACACCATTAAATACATGTATGTATGTGCGTGTGTGCAAAATAACAGGGGGGAAAAAAAGGGCAAATGCAGGGGGAACCAACAGCAAAATGTCCACAGTGGTTAATTTTGCATTTTAAGTCCGAATAAGTTTCGGTCCTCGTCTCGGGTTTTCTATACTGTGTGCAGGTAGGGATTGTATATTCTTACAAACCTATGACATTTTCACATGAAGACAAAGCACTCAGTTTCTCTCCTCACACAGGCACTGCTTACATATGGTGCACAAAGGAGTCACAAAGGAGTTCAGGGCTGATGACACGTGCAAGGCATACCCAGAGCCTCCTCTCCTAGACTGTGCCCACAGATGCTTGAGGAGAGGCCTCCACCAGATCCTGCTCTTCTCAGGAAAACAACCTGAACAGCTACATACCTTGCAAATGAGCTCCAAGGTGTCCCTCGCAGTATCCCCAGGCCGGACAACCGTCAAGGCTGGCTGATTATTGGGCAGACAGAACCAGGATGGGGTGAAATATTCATGGACCCAAATGTCACAGTCAGGATTGTGCTGGTGGACACTGGGTAAGACCACTTCCTTCTCCCTCTGTGGTAAGAAGTAAAGTAAGCAGGGCTGCAGCAGTCCATACCCAACAACATCAGACCCCCAGATTATCTGCACCCAGGGAAACAGCCTAGGGTGGAAGAAGTGGTGCTGGGAGGGAGGCGTGCCCTTGGAAAGACAGGAGCTATTCAGAAAGGAGTTTTATGAGAAGAGGGGCAGGCAGCCTTTGCCTCTGGACACGGGGCAGACTTCCCCACCTGGCCTATGGCCATTATGTGAGCATGGCATGGATAAGTAGATAGCAGAATTGGTTCAGCCCACTGTTTCTTCCACAAAGTCGTAAATTTTTCAGTGCCCTGGCATCACATGTTGATAGGCAGCATCATTCTGTGCTCTCCTTACACCACCGGGACAACTCCAGGAGGAACAGCTCCACATCCCAGATGAAGTTCAAAGAGCTTCAAGGATGAACCTCACAGCGACCTTGCTTAGGCCACCGTCATGACTGTCTTTCCAGTCTCACTGACTAAGGTGGGGGTAGTATACCGTGTGAATGCAGGGCAAGGGTATGTGCAAGTGCATCTGGCTAAACCTAAGCAAATAGAACAGCTGGAGCAGAAAGCACCCCGTGGATGGATGATACATTAGGAGCCCAGTCAAATAAACAAGGAAAGGATGTTAGATTACTGTAATGTAAACATACTTGACTGTCAAGTAATACGTCTTTATTAGGGGCAAGGCCACTCGTCAGCAAACATAGATCTACAGATTCCCAAGAACTAGGCTGACAGAAGCACCATGAGAAGAAACCAATTTCTCAGTAAATGCTGGGAGGTGGTAAAATGA